>CM060402.1:16152056-16800244 GCA_030545235.1 Helianthus tuberosus | reverse complement strand
AGTGTAGGAGGAGGAGTTTTGTTGAAGAAGATGAATGGTAATTGTGATCTAGTGGTTAACTTAAATAACTCCCAACATCTCATTATCCATAGGTTAATATGTTCCCTTAAGTACAAAACAAATCTCTTAACAAATCAAGGAAAATCAAGGTGGGGTGGCCCACCTTGAAACTGTAAGTATGGGGGCGGTGTTTAGTTGGGTTTCAATGGTGGTTAAGCAATCTAGTTAGATTTCAAGTGCATAATTAGATGTTTTAGTTACTAGGTATTTTTAATGAGTGTTATGATGTTCGAGGATCATAACTAGCTCAGGAACATTAAAACAATGCTTCTAGTGTAATTTTGATGTTTCAGGTAGTGTCCGATTGTTCGGTTAGATACCAGTTCGTTAAAGTGCTAAACTATACCGTTTAGTGTTCTTTATGTACCCTTTTTGTGACACTTTTAATTCCCGACACCTAGGAAAGTATTCTGGACCATTATATCACAATTATGCATTTTATTTTGTTGTTAAAAAGCTGAAAATAGCTGAATTTGTCTATTTACTGCAGGATTTTGCAGTTTTAGTGTGTTTCTGGCACTTTCCGGCACCTATGTCATCACTAGGAATGCAGTTTTGTAACCTCTACTTTCCTACACACTATACTAGTTTAACGCTTTGTCCTGGGGCTTATTTTGTGTCTTAACATCATGTCTGTCTAAGTACTGAACTCCCGTCAGTGCTTCTAGTTTGTCTGATAATGGTGCCAATTCTGTTCTGTGCATTAATAGAACTATATCGTGTTGCATGTAGTAAGTCTTGCAACATGAAATGCCATTGTATGTATATAACAGTAATCAGAATTTCATTCGTCTTGTAAACTAGATCATGCACAGTTATTAAAGCATAGATTACTGTTCAATTATCGTACGAAATGTATGGAAAAGTGCCAGTTGTCACATTGAATCCATGAAGAAAAATGACGTTTGGGATTTGGTAGAATTACCCAACGGTGTCAAACCTGTAGGTTGTAAATGGGTGTTCAAAACAAAACTGGATCCGAATGGGAACGTTGAATGCTACAAAGCGAGATTGGTTGCAAAGGGCTACACTCAGAAAGAGGGAATTGACTATCAAGAGACGTTTTCACCTGTCTCTCGTAAAGATTCATTAAGGATCATTATGGACCAAGTAGCTCATTTTGATTTGGAGCTGCATCAGATGGACGTCAAAACTGCTTTCCTTAACGGAGACTTAGACGAAGATGTTTACATGAAACAACCTGAAGGCTTTAAACCTGAAGGTCGGAAGCATCTAGTCTGTAAGTTGAAGAAATCCATTTACGGGTTAAAACAAGCATCACGTCAATGGTACCTCAAGTTTGATGAAGTCATGAAGAGACAAGGTTTTATGAAGAATCAAGTCGATCAATGCACCTACCTCAAGATGAGTGGGAGTAACTTTACTATACTTGTCCTTTACGTAGATGATATTCTATTGGCAAGTAATAGTTTAGACATGTTGCATGAGTCAAAGCGGTTACTCTCGCATAACTTCGACATGAAGGATCTCGGAGATGTTTCTTACGTCATTGGCATCGAAATTCACCGAGATAGACACAAAGGGATCTTAGGATTGTCTCAAAAGACTTACATAGATCGTGTCCTTACACGTTACAACATGCAACAGTGCAAACCCTCAGTCGCTCCAGTAGTTAAGGGAGATGTTTTCGGTTCATTCCAGTGTCCGACAACAGAGGTTGAAAAGGAGCAAATGAGCCAGATACCTTACGCGTCAGTAGTCGGGAGCCTGATGTATGCTCAAGTCTGTACTCGCCCAGATATCGCTTATTGCTGGAATGCTAGGCCGTTATCAGACTAATCCTGGCCTAGATCACTTGAAAGCAACTAAGAAGGTCCTTAGATATCTGCAAGGGAAGAAAGACTATAAACTGACTTATAGAAGAAGTGATCACTTAGAAGTGGTAGGTTATTCTGATTCTGACTTTGCCAAATGCAAAGATGACAAGAAATCCACTTCAGGCTACATCTTTATGTTAGCAGGCGGACCTATCTCATGGAAGAGTCATAAACAACAGTTAACTACAACTTCCACAATGATGGCAGATTATATTGCTGTTTACAACGCAACCTGTCATGGAATGTTGCTTAGAAATCTAATCACTGGACTCAAAATCGTTAATTCCATTTCTAGACCTTTGAAGCTTTACTGTGATAACTCAGATGCCGTTAGTTTTGCGAACAGTAACAGTTCGACTGGAGCTGGTTTATATCTCGATACAAAATATTTGTTCATACGTGAACGAGTTGAGGAAAATAATCTTTGTATTGAGTATATTAGTACTAAAGATATGCTTGCGGATCCGATGACTAAAGGTCTCCCACCTAAAGTTTTCGAAGAACATGTATCGAATATGGGACCTACTAAAGACCTTATTTAGTGGCATATTGTACTAGCTTATGTTTTAATTAATAAAATTTCCTCAATTTGATTTTGTATGTCTCTAACATATGTTCTGCCGGTGTAATGACATATATACAAATATAAATACAAATCAGACGCTAAAGGGCTTATGCATATTTTGATCGTAACTATTAGGTTTTAAATTGAGGCTATAGTATGACTAATGGGGGTCCTGGGTCGAATGATGATTCAACGGATGTATTTCTCTGCTATAGTTCTTGGTTTAAGGCTAAAATGAGTGTTAACTCCTGGCCAG
Organism: Helianthus tuberosus; assembly: GCA_030545235.1. Lineage (NCBI taxonomy): Eukaryota > Viridiplantae > Streptophyta > Magnoliopsida > Asterales > Asteraceae > Helianthus > Helianthus tuberosus. The sequence goes on along the minus strand of CM060402.1, from coordinate 16,797,525 downwards.
GCTCATCTAATACTCATGATAAATGATTACTCGGCTAAGTGGGAGAATGTGAGATTAAATATATTATTGTTATACTATTTAATCTTGTAGCCATTATAATCATTTATATTATATAGATCAAAATATATTAATAACCTATTAGTAATTAGTTGGTAATTGTTGATGAACCATATTACCCTTATTAACTAATTATGTTTCCTCTTGGGTGTATATATAAGGAGATTATTAGAGAGTTTAACGGTTACACAAGTTAGATAATTTCACAACCCTCATAACATCACAATCGGCTCTCTCTCCATAACCGAAACCCTCCCTTGTTTCGGTTCATCACCATCATAACTTTACACCCTAAGGAGGAACCAGATCATCCTGACAAGTATGTCGAACTCAATGGCTGCATCTCTGACTGGATTCTCTGCTGGCCTGTCTGCTGTAGCAGGTATGTTATTCATGTTTTCCATTATGTTTAAACAGAACAGATCAACAGGTTCGGGTCAAAAGTTAAAACGGGTTTTGACAAAAATGGGTACGAGTTGAAACGGGTTTTGACAAAAATTTGGGGGTTCACTATTATTCCCAATTTTAAAATAATATTGTGTTCTTTATGAAGTTTCTGGGATGAAGAAAGATTGATTAAAGATATAATGATTCTAGGTTAGAACCCCGTATAATACACGTGTTGAATAAATGTAATTTTATATTCAAATAATAAAAAAATTATCTTTAAAAACCTCATTTATTACACTGTTTGAATAAATGTAATTTTATATACCAAATCATAAAACAACATATCTTTAAAAATCTCGTTTATTACATAGGTTAAATAAATTTAATTTTATATATTAAATAATAAAAAAGTTATATCTTTAAGAACCCCGTGTATTGTACGGGTTGATTAATTTTAATTTTCTATATTAAGTAATGAAAAAAGTTACATTTTTAAGAAACTCATGTATTGTATGGGTTGAACACGTGTAATTTTATATATCAATCAATAAATAGTTATATCTTTTTATATCTTTATAAACCATGTGTATTATACGGATTGAATAAATCTAATTTTATATACCACACAATAAAAAAGTTATATTTTTAAAAATCCGGTGTGTTACACGAGTTGCATAAATGCAATTTTGTATAGTAAAATAATAAAAATATTTTATCTTTAAAAACCCCCGTTTATTACACGGGTTGAATGAATCTAATAAAAAATTATATCTTTAAAAAAACTAACAGATATACTCGATATACGATGGATGGGATGATTCTTATAAATGTCACGTAAACACAGTGAATATTGTATTTGAATTGAGAGTTGAACACGAAAATAAAAGTATAAAACCAATAAACATTGATTAATGTTTTTGTTTACCGCTTATAAACATTTATGAAATAGGTTCTCTCATTAACTACTTTAGTTTAATAAAATAAATAAATCATTTACATTATATTAATTTATATTTAGCATACGTCTTTTGTTTATTTCAGAATAAATAATTTTGAAATCTAATAAATATTTCAAAATATTATATTATCTCCTATACGATTTAATTTTATAATTATCTTTTAATTAATACTAATTATCTATAATTAAGTAGGATAGATTAAATTTATATTAAATTTAATTTTATAAGTATCTTTTAATTAATACTAATTATCTATAATTAAGTAGGATAGAGAGGAAAAAACTAAAAAATAGATGACTTCAATGAATGACATGTGTCCTCTTATTGATTTTTTTTATTATATAGTATAGAAGATTAAATATTCATTTCAATAATTGATTCATTAGCCTTGAATTTTTTATTAACCAACATGTAAAGTTGATGTATAAGCCTTCAAATAACTAAGAGGGGCACGTGATAGTCTTTTAACGTTTGAAATGAACGGCGTTTGAGGCGATAAGTGTAATAGAGATAGGTTGTATAGATCAGGGAGTAAAATGTCCGTTTTTAAATATTTGGGGCAAAAGCGTTAAAACCACCAAACCACAGGAAGCAAAATAGAAGTTTACTCAATAACCAAACTACCTATTCAGCATTCACATTCCCTCCACTGTCTTCTATCCTATATAAAATGTCATAATTTTTAAAACTTATCTCTTATTTTAAAATACTCCTACATACAATTCACCACACTTATCTCTATATATTTTTTTTCTCTTTCTTTTTTATTATTTATTTTTCATTTTATCTATATATTTGGGTGTGTTTGTGACTTGTGAAAGATGATATAGGTAGGGGTGACTAGTAGTTTTTCAAATTTAAAGGAGTGTGTGAGTTTTTATTAAATTTTCGAGTCTGTAGCTGAAACGTGGTGCTGTTTTTGTTAATTAATTATATTATACTAGGTTAGAACCCCGTGTATTACAAGGGTTGAATAAAGGTAATTATATATACTAAATAATAAAATAATATATTTATAAAAACCTTGTTTATTATACGGGTTGAATAAACGTAATTTTATACATTAAATAATAAGAAATTACATCTTTAAAAACCCAATGTATTGTATCGATTGAATAAATGTAATTTTATATAACAAATAATAAAAAAATTATATCTTTAAAAACCTTGTGTATTACACGGGTTAAATAAATGTAATTTTGTATACTAAATAATAAAAAAAAGTTATATCTTTAAAAAACCTCGTAGGTTGAATAAATGTACTTTTGTATGCAAAAGAATAAAAAAAAGTTATATGTTAAAAAAACCTCGTGTATTGCACGAGTTGAATAAATCCAATTTTCTATACTAAATGATAAAAGAAGTAGTATCTTTGAAAACCCGAATAAATGTATTTTTGTATAATAAATAATAAAAAAAATTATGTCTTTAAAATTTGTATAGTAAATAATAAAAAAATATGTCTTTAAAAACCCTGTGTATTACACAAATAAATCTAATTTTATATACTAAATAATAAAAAAAGGTTGTATCTTAAAAAAAACTAACGAATATACTCGATTCTTCCTGAAGCTTTACAAATTAATATTTATATATAATAAAAGTCAATCGATAATTGAAATTATAATTAGCTTTGATTAGTATTGATTCTCTCTTAAAAATTGATTAATGAAGTGGACGTAATTCTATAAAGCTAACTTAATTCACAATTACAAATACAAAATTAAACTCAAATTATATACGTCCCAAATTGATGAACACTATTGAAATTTAATATTGTAGTCATTATTATATGATGAAGATACCAAAATATTGTATTATCTCCTGTTTAAATTTATATTAAATTCAATTGTAATTGAATATAGATATAGATAATATTTCAAGTAAATAATCTCCTATACAATTGTATATTTATCTTTTAATTAAAATTAACAGAAAAAAAAAACAGATGACTCCAATGAATGAGATGTGTCCCTCATTGGTTTCTTTTATTATATAGTATAGATTATATTATATATTAGTAATATAATATAATATATTATATTATATTATTATTCCATTATTTTATTATTATTTTATATTAATAATAGAAGCTAATAAATAGGAATTTTAATATTATATATATATATATAGGGGATGGCTAAAATGAGAACCACCTCCAGTTGTAAGAACCATGAGAACCACTATTTGACCATTAGATCAACTTGATGGATGGATGAGATTAAAAGTATTAAAAAATAATATTAAGTATTTTTTGTCTTATTATGTTTTTAGTATTATAATAAAAAAGGGTATTTAGGTAAAAACACTCTATTTTGTCTTTTTTACTTTATTGTTTTTTTATTACTTTATTGTTTTATTATATTACTTTTTATTTTTTAAACATAAGTTTTTTTATTAAAAAACATTTTTAAATTCTGCTTTTTTTTAAAGATTTTTTATACTTTTTACAATTTCAGTTTTACGTTAAACTTTTTACGTTTTACGTATTTTTGACGCGCCGTTTTTACGCCGGGTTTTTTCAAGCGACGTTTTTTTAACGCGCCGTTTTTTAACGCCGTTTTTTACGCGTCGTTTTTTACGCGCCATTTTTTAACGCCGTTTTTTACCGGCCGTTTTTTACGCGCCGGTTTTTTACGTTTTACGCCCCGGTTTTTTAGGTTAACGTTTTTTTACGTTTTACGCGCCGGTTTTTTACGTTAACGTTATTTACGTTTTACGCGCCGGTTTTTTGCGTTTTACGGCCCCGGTTTTTTACCTTAACGTTTTTTTTACGTTTTACGCGCCGGTTTTTTTACGTTAACGTTTTTTACGTTTTTACGCGCCGATTTTTTACGTTTTACGCCCCGGTTTTTTACGTTAACGTTTTTTACGTTAACGTTTTTTACGTTTTTACGCGCCGGTTTTTTACGTTAACGTTATTTACGATTTACGCGCCGTTTTTTTACGTTTTACGGCCCGGTTTTTTACGTTAACGTTTTTTTAACGTTTTACGCGCCGGTTTTTTTTCGTTAACGTTTTTTACTTTTTTCCGCGCCGGTTTTTTACGTTTTACGGCCCGGTTTTTTAGGTTAACGTTTTTTTACGTTTTACGCGCCGGTTTTTTACGTTAACGTTATTTACGTTTTACGCGCCGGTTTTTTGCGTTTTACGGCCCGGTTTTTTACATTAACGATTTTTTTACGTTTTACGCACCGGTTTTTTTACGTTAACGTTTTTTACGTTTTTACGCGCCGGTTTTTTACGTTTTACGCCCCGGTTTTTTACGTTAATGTTTTTTTACGTTTTACGCGCCGCTTTTTTACGTTTTGCGTAAACTTTTTACGTTTTACTAAAAAAAATTTACGTTTTACATAAAAACTTTTTACGTTTTGCGGTAAAACTTTTTACGTTTTACGTAGAACTTTTTACTTTTTACGTTTTACGTTTTGCGTTAAAACTTTTTACGTTTTCCGTTAAAACTTTTTACGTTTTACGATTTACGTAAAACTTTTTAAGATTTACGTTTTACGTAAAACTTTTTACGCTTCACGTTTTTTCGCTTTACGTTAAAAAAGTTTACGGTTTACGTTAAAATAGTTTACGGTTTAATTTATTTTTTTAAATTTTACGTTAAAAAGTTTTACGGTTTACGTTAAAATAGTTTTACGTTTGACGTAAATCTTTTTACGTTTTACATAAAACTTTTTACGTTTTACGTAAAAAAGTTTACGGTAAACTTTAAAAAAGCCAACAACATCAAAACAAAGCGTATCTCGAAAAAAAAGGGGTTTGGCTCAGCTTTTCCGATAATAAAAAAGGCTGCAAAATGGGGTTGCAGGTTCAAAAAACCTACCCTCCCCCGTCTTTGCCGCGCCATCGTCATCAAAATCAACGTTTTTTTTTTTTTTTTTTTTTGCATCATCGCCCCCCAAATCCAAACCGGTCAAAACCCACGTAATCAAAGCAAACCTGTATCCGTTCGAATACATTTGTTCAATCAAATTGCAAACTTCAAACTTCATTTAAATCATAGATCGAAGAAAACAGGGGCATTTAGAACGATTGCCCTTTCAAACTGCAAATCCAAGTTCACTGTTTGCAAAAATCAAACCCACAAAATAAAGATCCAAAGATCAACACCCACCTTCTTGCAAATCCAAAACTAAAAACAAATCAAACCAAGATCTAAGCAAAAACAGAGTCAAGATTGTTCAACATTCAAAAAAACAAAATCAAACCACCACCCAAATCACCGGCCACCGGCCCAACCGACATCAAACGACACGACCGGCATCACCGGGGACGAAACCATACCTGTCGTCGGAACCGGACCATGAACAACATTCAAACCCAGAAGAAACATGAACATCAATCAAACCCAGAAGGACCTTGAACATCATTCAAATCCCAGAAGGAACATGAACATCATTCAAAACCACCCGGTTTCCCCACAAAACCACCACCGATCTCTGCACAAACCACCTCCCACCAACACCTCCCCACCGCCGTCTTCCGCCGCCGACCACCACCTCCCACCAACACCTCCCCGCCATCGTTCTCTTTCTCTCACCTCGGTGAGAGAGAGATGAGAGAGAGAGCCTATCAGAGAGAAAAACACCCTTCAAAATGATCCTGATCTTTTCTCTTCATTGAATATGGAATAAGAAAGGGGGCGGCGAGCAGGGGCGGCGAGCAGGGGCGGCGGTGATGGTTTTCTCCGGTGATTAGGATTTGAAGGAGGGCGGCGGTGATGGTTTACTCCGGCGGTTAGGGTTTCTCAGGCGAGTTTCATGTGTTTTTGGAGAGATGAGAGAAGATGAACATAGATGAGAGAAGATAAAGAAGTCTGCAACTTTAATAGGCAACAGATGAGAGAGAATAATGATTAGACATTAAGGGGTAAATGACCAATATACCCTTTGAGTTGGCATATCCTGATTGGTTGAGATGGTTCTCATGGTTCTTACAACTGGGAGTGGTTCTCATTTTAACTCAATCCTATATATATATATATATATATATATATATATATAGTTTTTACACTATTATCGTTTTAATATTATAATAATTATTATTTTCATTACTTTTTAAGTTAAATACATTTTCTTATTTTTCTTAACTTTAATGATTTTTATGTATCACGGGTTGGGATAAGTTTGGTGCAACCGGTATCGAACCGGTACTGTTATCGAAAATACCAGTACGATCCTGTTCGGTATCGGTATATGAAGGTAATCCTTGTTCACGGTTACCGTACGAACAACGACGGTATCGTACAACTTTTTTTTGTTGATTTTCTTCAACTTTTAAGATTTTCTTTTTTAGTTTCAAGGGTAGGGATGAGCTCGGTGCCAATCAATACCGAATCTGTACTGCTACCGAAAATATCGATTACGGTACCGGTATATGAAAGTAAAAATCGGTAGCGAACCGGTACCAGGAACACCAAAAGTTGGTACCGAATTGGTACTTAAGATCTTTCGGTTCGGGAAATTCGGTACCGGTACCCCAGTACCATTTGCTCATCTTTAACCATGGATTTTATACGAACAACATCGTTACCATACAACTTTTTTGGTTGATTTTCTTTCGTTTATCTTTTAGTGTTTTTTTCTTGTCAGCGGTTCCGTTCGCAACGCGCTCGTGGTGATTTCAAAACAAACGTAAACACAAACTAAATAACAAAAGTTCTTTAAACCTAGTTTTTGAGTAAGTTACAAGTTTTATTCTTTATGTTTACACCAAATTGCAGGCGCTGTTCTTTAGCGCAAAAGTTGACAAGTTTTGTACTTAATTTTCCAAAATCATTCACGTTATGTCCTTTAGGCTAAACCCATATAGATTTTTTGGTTAAATCCGGTCATGTGCCTTGCACATGAGGGCGTTATTGTCATTTTATCTCTTTAGGGACTATTGTATAAAACAACATATGTTTAGGGACGAGTTTGTAATAAATCGAAAAATCAAAGAAATATAAACCCTCACCCAGTCCTCTCACTTCCCCCAATCTTCACCCCCTCTAGTCTGCAACACCAATTCATGCCCAAACTCATCATCCCCAATTCCCACATCTTCCCATAACCGTTGCTCTGCCACCATACCGCACTCGCACGTGCGAACTCCGGTGGGTTCCACTACATCATCATCATTCTAAGTACATGTCCGAATGCATTTCTTGGGATGAATTCTTTTTGTATGCCTCTGAAACAGCAAATTAAGGGTGGTTTGTCGTACAGGAAATCGATTCCGTCGTCGAATTCGTGTTCAACTGGTTCAGATTGTAGTTTGGTTGTGCAGGTTGAGGGTTCAGATTGCAGACGTCATCAATAGCTACAAAGTTTGCATTTTTTCCACCACCCACTCCACCTTCGTAGATGGTGGAGGAGGGCGGTGGTGATGTGCTGGTTATTCCGGAGGTGACACGGAGGGTGGGTGTGGATGAGTTGAAGCTTAGAACTAAAAGGGGAATGAGATTGTGATAGTTTATACTAAACATTCTAAAGCTAATGCTACCCTTTTGTATTCTCATGGTATGTACTGATTTGGCTTGGATGTTTGAGCTTTTTTTGAGTTTTGGTGCGATGTTTTGATGTGGGTTATATGTATTCTCATGGTATTCTAGGGTTATTGTTTATATGCTTCTTTTTTGTTGAATTGAGTCAGCGAATTGGTATGTTATAGATCTTTTCACAATATGCTAGCTGAAAAATAATCGTTATTGTTATGTTGTACAATTTATGGTGGTGGTGATAAGAGAGAAAGAGATTAAGTTGATAAATAATATTTTAATTTTTTAAGACTTTTTTTAATCAATTAGGTAAAAAGGCAATAATGCCCTCATGTGTAAGACACCCTCATGTATAAGACACATGACCAGATTTAACCAAAAAATCTAACTAGGTTTGGCCTAAAGGACATAACGTGCAAAATTTTGAAACATTAAGTACAAAACTTGTCAACTTTTGCGCTAAAGGACAACGTCTACAATTTGATGTAAACATAAAGGACAAAACTTGTAATTTACTCTAGTTTTTTAAATTTTAATGTTTTTTATATAAATTATACGATGACTTAAAAGTGAGGTCAAGAGAGACGGAAAGCAAAGAATGTTTTATATATTAATTACGATGACTTAAAGGTGAGGTTAAGAGAGACGGAAAGCAAAGTAAAGTGGGGGACATGAATGTTTTTTATAGGGTTGTATTATTGGCACACCTTGGGGGATTAAATTGACACCCTCAATCCGCATCGTATAGGCCTATACGATGCGTATTGAGGTGGGTTCAAACTTCTATGTCTGTCAAAGGCTGACAATGTCCCCTTACCAAAAAGTAATACGCATCGTATAGGCCTATACGATGCGTATTGAAGGTGTAGATTTAATTTTTTAATTTTGCAAGGTAGCTTCCTGTCACGCGATAGCTTTCCGTCACGTGAACGAAGAAGCAGCACTTTGGACATTTGTCGGTCTTCAAACATCTAGGAAACACTATTTGAGAATACCCCTGAATTTATCGAAGCTGTAGAATGAGATCCTCCACTGTTGGGTTATCATCTTTCAACCCCATTTTCCCTAAATTTATAGATTCTGTTTTTTAACAGGGATGTAATGCAATGATTCCTCTCAATTGAATAGACCGACACTTGCTTCATAGGACTCACTTGAATCGTCTCGGATGTAATAAAAGTATGTTTAGCATCTGTACCTGCTTGAATTGCAGAAAGCAAAGGATAACTAAGATGAACATTGTATTTATCACGAAAGTACTGAACAACCGAGATAACAACTCCGGTTTCATCAGCTGCATTTGGAACAAGAGAGTTGAAAAAACTGTAATTGGAATTGATCTTGGAACAGCATACTCTTGTTACCATATGACACATGATAAAAGCGCTTCTCTAGACAATCTGGGATTATGTTTCGCAAATTGGGAACCACATATTTGCTTCAAGATTTACGTCTGATGTCCAAGTTTGATCACATTTGACTTCATCTGCGGCAGTCCAATGACTTTCTTCCCACGTGTCTGCACCGTGATCTTCATATTCTTGGTTCAATACCAACTTATCTTTAGTAGTGTTTGTTTGAGAACTGATTCAGATACACAACGGTTCTCCAATTCCAGATCAGCAAGCAAATACACAATGGTTCTCCAATTCCAGATCAGTAATGTAAGGAGAAGCGTTGAGATAACGGACATCCATCAAGCTCAAAAAGAAAACTTGTGTTTCCTATAGTCACAAACGATTGCGGTTTGTATTTCGCATAGCCACCATTTCCGTAGTAAAAAACGGTTGCGGTTTGCAGATTCAATCTTCATTGCTTCATTAAAATTAACAAGGCGGTCTCTTTGCACCGTGAACGTCATATTCTCGGTTCAATACAGAAACCACTAGCAGAAGAACCCAACACGTCTTCATATTACGGAGAATGTTCTCGAAATTGAAGGAAAAGGAAAAATGGTTGTTGAAGTTTCGTCTTCTACGATGGTACGAAACATTTCGAATAACTACACAAAGATTTGTTGCGTACTGATTATTGAAAAGATTTGTTGAAATCGAAGAAAAGAGTAAAAAAGATGAATTGAGGTGTGCATTGTTTAAATCTGAATCAGTTGGTTTGTTTTAGAGAGACCTTTAAGTACGAATCCTACATCTGCATTTGGAACAAGAAGTCCAACAATCCGTTCATTATCTATTGTTGTCTAAACAATATGAATTCACACAACGAATTTGACAACTATGACAGCTTATTAAAAGTATAAATCACCTCCAATCCTTTCCTGGTGAAATCACACAATATAAAGTTTAAACTTATCGTGTCTTGTAGTTTGGAAAGATGACCGAATAGAGATCTAAATAACAAACCATGGAGAACTTGTTTGCGTTATCCTTCAACATAAGCTAAAATACTCTAAAATACGAAAAAAAAAACTCTAAAATACGCAAAAATACGCTAAAATATGCTAAAATACGATAAAATACGCTAAAAACGCTGCAATATGTTAATATACGTCATATTACGAAAAAATACATGAAAATACATTAAAGTACGCCGAAATACGTAAAAATACCCTAAAATAGGTTAAAATAAGCTAAAATACGTTAGAATACGTTCAAATACGTCAAAAATACTATAAAATACGCAACAATATGTTAGAATACGTCAAAATAGGAAAAAATACGTCAAAATACGCGACTAATGATATTTCCACACACGTATACATATAACACGGCACTATGCAGTACAAGTGGATTTCAAACAAAACTGTAAGTAATCATAGAATACGATATTCACACGCAACCGAACGGCACCGAAACGTCGTATGTTGAAGGTATACGTCATAAAATAACAAAATATGCGAAAGTTCGGCAAAAAACGACACTTATACGCATTGAACCGAGGGAAACACGATAAAGCTAAGTTTGAAATAATGCCATATACGATCGTATAGGCCTATGCCGTATCGTATATCGGCTTAATACGCATCGTATAGCCTATACGATGCATATTAAACTTTGAATTTTCTAAAAAATACCCCTGAATTTATCAGAAAAACAGGGGTATTTCAGTAAATTCATCGGTTAATACGCATCGTATAGGCCTATACGATGCGTATTTAACTATAAATTTCTCAAAAATGTGTTTCAAATCAAGGGTTCCATCAACGGGGATGTAATGCAATGATTCCTCTCAATTGAATAGATAAACACTGCTTCATAGGACTCACTTAAATCTTCTCGGAAGTACTGAACAACAGAAATAACAGCTTCGGTTTCACGGTGAGTGCAGAAATTAGTGACGGAGAAACTGTTCGACACAGACATCGATCAGGAAAGAAGCATATAAAGAACCTTCAAAAGTTAGACATATTTTATTAGCTATTATACCTCGTTTAATAGCAAGATAAGAAGGATGAGATATGGGCAGTTAGCTCGAAGAAGTTTCTCTCGATCAGGTGTTCCAATAGATTCCCCCTGTTAACAATGTCCTGTTAATTTAATCGTCTCGGAAGTACTGAACATCCGAAATAACAGCTTCGGTTTCGTCAGTTGCATCGTTTACCGTGGAATGTATCCTTATTTCTGTAAATCGCATAAACAAGCATGCCTTGAACGAGTCTAGAACACTCGTAATCCTCAACCGGCTTTGAAACTGGGCGGAATCTATTAAGAAACTGTTCGATTTCATGGTGAGTGGAGAAATTAGCGACGAAGAAACTGTTCGACACATACATGCATCAGGAAAGAAGCATATAAAGAACCTTCAAAAGTTAGACATATTTTATTAGCTACTACACCTTGTTTAATAGCAAGATAAGAAGGATGAGATATCGACAGTTAGCTCGAAGAAGTTTCTCTCGATCGGGTGTTCCAATAGATTCCCCCTGTTAACAATGTCCTGTTAATTGTTTCAGATGACATGCTTGGTAACAAAGACAAACTGTTAATGTCAGGTGTTCCAATAGATTCTCGTTGTTAACAATGTCCTGTTAATTGTTTTAAATGACATGCTTGGTAACAAAGAGGAACACTTTCTTCTGTTTTATTTTTTTTCTACTTTTAGAAAGGTTTGACCACCTCACGACTATAATAAAACGGAACATAATCCCAGATTGTCTAGAGAAGCGCTTTTATCATGTGTCATATGTTGGACGGAATATATGGATGGAAAGCCCGCATAGTTTGTTTTTTTTTTATAATTTACAGACGATTTAGAGAAACAGAGAATACGTTACGAGATTCTTCAAGAATTAGAAAAAGGACAAGATCCATGGGCCCTATTGTCGGTCTCGGGTGGGCATAAGATCCGTGGGCCCTTTTGTCAGATCTGTGACTCCATGGAAGACGTGATTAAGGTAAGCGTGCCGTATCATGTGTCATAAAACGGAACACAATCCCAGATTGTCTAAAGAAGCGCTTTTATCATGTGTCATATTAGAGAAACATAATTTTACATACGATTTAGAGAAACAGAGAATACATTACGAGATTCTTTGAGAATTAGAAAAGAAGAAAATACGGAACGACAAGGGTGCTGGTCTTTTCTCCCACGTGTGATCCACAGGTCGGTCTCGGGTGGGCATAAGATCTGTGGGCCATATTGTCGGATCTGTGACTCCATGGAAGATGTGATTAAGGTAAGCTTGCCGTATCATGTGTCATAAAACGGAACATAATCCCAGATTTTCTAAAGAAGCGCTTTTATCATGTGTCATATTCGAAAAACATAATTTTACATACGATTTAGAAAAAAAGAGAATATGTTACGAGATTCTTCAAGAATTAGAAAAGGAGAAAATACGGAACAACAAGGGTGCTGGTCTTTTCTCCCACGTATTTTATCAAATCAACTGTCACGTGTGATTGGCACGTGTGATTATCAAATGACAACTTTAGGGGTCTAGTCCTAGCTAGTTTCTCCCACGTGATACGCATCTAATATGACACATGATAAAACCGCTTCTTTAGACAATCTGGGATTATGTTCCGCAAATTGGGAACCACATATTCGTGTGTAAAAGCTCGGAAAGATGACCGAATAGTGATCTGAATACACCCTTGGTATTTGTTTACCACATGACACATGATAAAAGCGCTTCTTTAGACAATCTAGGATTATGTTCCGTTTTAACACGCCGCTTAAATCTCAGTTATGTCTCGTTGCATTATGACAATACTGATAGGGGTGCTGGTCTTTTCTCCCACTATGCAAACTTGAAAAATCTCACCATAACACATTGTAGACTGGTGGGCTTGAATGGTTTTAATATATTTCATCTTGGACTATCTAGTCTAATACTTGAAAATGGATATGATCGTGTCAAGATCTTTATCTATCATGTCATCGACCAACTGGACATGTCATCAACCAACTGCTCGAAATATCTTTCGTTTCTCGGGTTCGCATTCGACACAACATAACAAAAAATAAACTTCAAAAAATCAGTGCCTTGATACGCATCATATAGGCCTATACGATGCGTATCAACCCTGCCGCCAGACATAACCTGCACATGTCAGTCTGCCATGTCTTTTACTTTATTTCAATAGTCATCGTATAGGCCTATACAATGCGTATTGAATTGAAAAAGTGTGCGAATAAACAGGTGGGTGTGCCATTAGAAAACCCCTTTTTATAACCCTTTATTACGTATTTAATTCCTTTTTCTTTTAACGTTACATTCTTTTACTTTATTATTGCTTTTCGATTGTTATAATTTATTATAAACATATTTGAAGACTATGAAGTTATTTTATTCAAAAGAAAATATATCCACCTAATTATTATTCTCTTTATACTTCTAAAATGTCTTTATACTTTATATATTCATGATTAAAATCCGTTTTATTATTTAGCTAATATGAAATATAAAGATGAAATGAATCACAAGTATTTATAATAAAACGTCTACTTCATTCTTATTTTATACTAAATTATTAATAATGCAGTAATGATAATAACCTAGTTTTAGTTCACGATCCCATATAGTTAAAATATTCTTTGTAGTCTGTGTTTGATAAAACACTGGTTAACACTTAAGCTAACCAGCTGGGTCGTTTCATGTGTGGGGTTCAGTCTCCTTCTTCACTCGCTGATTGTTGGCTTCCTGCAAAACAGAACACCGGTGACTCGCCACAAGGAGGAGAATAAGGAGGTTCTTTGTCACACCCCCAAAATCCACACGCGGAGTACTACCGCTTGGAGGCGTGACCTGACCAGGATCAAGCCACCAATCATATTGAACATAAGTATGTATATCAAAAGTCATTCATCAATACGATAGGTGTTTACAAAACCAAATATAAACAAGTGTGTAGCGGAAGCATTTAATGTAAAACCCAACATAAGTTTAAGTACAAAATGTCATAAGTTTTAACAACACATTCACGATCCATGTCCACAACGACTGTGCCTCCCGTGCAAGCTCCAAAAGTACCTATGGTCCTGCAAGGCATGTAACAGAGAGTCAACAACTAGTTGAGCGAGTTCACAGTTGGTTATTTAGTTATAATGTTCATTTCGTGAATCATATGTTCGTTTAGTAATCATGTATCGTATGTAATAGCATCGCGGCCCTCAAGGCATGTTTGCGAAGTTTAGTGGGGGTTTCCCATGTTTTCTAGACTAGTTATATTTGTATCGCGGCCCTCCAGGCATGTTTGCGAAGATTAGAGTATAGTTCGCGGCCATTCCAGGCATGTTTGCGAAGATTGTTCTAGTATCGCGGCCGATCCCGGCATGTTTGCGAAGAGAAGTATATGTATCACTAGTCTAGTAGTATCTACCATTGACCTTCATCTCCCGAGGCCGATGGTATGTAATTCCGATAACTCTTAAGCATAAATAAGCAGTTAATCAACCCATTCCCAACCCCGGGAATCCCATGCCTTGGTAGGAGTGTGAACTCACCTTGTTTGCTCGGTATGCTAAGTTAAGTGCTCACAATTTATCAGTCAAGTCCTATAGTGCACGTATACTTAATCAGTTCACAGTGTTTATTAAGGTTTCACATGGAACTAGTGTCACAGTAATATCACAAAGTGCCTAGACATTAGCATCTTGTATCAGGTAAACAGTTAAATCCAACTTATGCAATTCATGTTTCACATAAAAGCTGTCACAGTTAATTCTAACATAATTAACCAATAACACAGTTAATTGAGCTAATTAACTGAACTAACATATTCAAACGGGGGTACACAGTTAACAAGGTTAACATTTAATAACTAACTGTGTCACATGCTTTTCTTAACTAAATTTATAGTTATAACAGAGTTAACATAGTTGATATAACCCAGTTAATATACTTAATAATTATAACAGTTTACTAGAGTTTATCAACTAACAGGATTATTTACTTAACATTGTGTCATACATAAATCTAACAAAGTTAATGAGATCAACTGGGTTAATAAAGTCAACTTAGTTAATAAACTTAACTCAGTTAGTTGGTTGAATATAATTGCATACTTAACAGTGTTATAATCTTAACTTAACAAGATCAACAGTTTAATAAATTATAACAGTTTGGGTCGAAAACCCCCTTTAGCCGAAAACCCCCTTTAGCCGAAAACCCCCTTTAGTCGAAATCACCTAAGTTCCGAAATCACATATGTGGCCGAAAACAAACTAGTGCCGAAAACACTCAAGGTGCCGAAAACCAAACATGGCCGAAAACACACATGTGGGCCGAAAACCTCTTTGGGCTTGGAACTAACATGTGGGCCGAAATCACTTAAAGTGATTTCGTCCACTTTAAGATGGTGGGGGGTGTTTTCGTTGAACATTATCATCTTCCACAACACATCTGTAACTTAAAACCCAGTAACTATCTCATTACAGAAACATGATTAAACATCCACAAGTCATTCAATCAATCATTGATATCAAACAAATACTCTATCAAAACTTTGTGAGATCAGGAACATACTTGAATCAGTTTATCTTTCATTAACAAACACCCACAGTTTGATCAAAACATCAAATATCCAGACATTTCATGGATGATAATTATCCAACAATCACACAATGATCAATCACATAATCACATATATCAAATATATACAAACATCATGATTAAACATCCAAAAAAAAATCATACGATAAGCATCCTAAACAACTGATCATGAAGATTACTAACCAAGAATTAATCAGAGGTTTTGCTTCTGGTATGAGGAACTCTTTGTGGGTTTTCAGAAATAGAGAGAGAGAGAGAGACAATTGTGATAAGGTATGGTTTGGTAATTGTGAGGCTTCTCTGAGAAGATTGGTTATAAAAATGATTATACAAAATATCTAATCACTGGGCCATGGGCCAAGCCCATCTGTGTGATTTCGTGGTCATCAGTGGACGAAAACACCCTAAAGTGTTTTCACCACTTGGGTGATTTCATGATACTTGATTTCAGTAAGTTCCAACCTTATATAACATATGTTCAAATAACAACACCTTATTAACATACAACCACATATAAAGATGTATATGGATCCCAAGTATAAAATGTCAAACACGGTACTATTTAACGTTTTACAAACGTAAGCGTGGTGAAACAACGAGTCGTATTAACAACAACTAGAACAATAATAATAATAATAAAAAAAAAATTTACGTGCACTAAATGCGAAGATAGAATCTTGGAAACTCGAGTTGTCACATTATCCCCAACTTGAAAGAAATTTCGTCCCGAAATTTAGCATGCGGTTACTGAGGAAGCTAGGTAAGTTATCGTTTACTGGTTTTCCTGGGGTGTCACATCATTCCCCCGTTGGTTTGGAATTTCTTCCCGAAATTCTGTAGTAGCTTCAGCCTCAGTAGTGGTTGCATTGTTTTCGAACAACTGGGGATATTTGAGTTCCATTTGGTCTTCGCGTTCCCAGGTGAACTCTGGGCCACGACGGGAGTTCCAACGAACTCGAACAAGAGGTATTCTGGTGTTCTTGAGGACCTTAACATCCCGGTCCGTGATTTCAACTGGTTCCTCGACGAAATGCAATTGTTCGTCGATAGTGAGCTCCTTCAAAGGAACTATGAAGGTCTCATCTGACTGCCACTTCTTCAGATTCGACACATGAAAGACGTTGTGAACTGCACTGAGTTCAGCTGGTAAGTTCAGTCTGTAGGCCACTTTGCCTATCTTTTCTATGACTTCAAATGGTCCAACGTATCGTGGATTGAGTTTGCCTCGTTTGCCAAAACGAACAACACCCTTCCAGGGTGAAACTTTGAGTAGTGCTCGATCCCCAACCTGGAGCTCGAGCAGTTTCCTGTCTTTATCGGCGTATGCTTTCTGACGGTCACGAGCTGCCGCCATGCGTTGTCGTATTCGAGCAATCTTTTCAGTAGTATCAACTACCATTTCAGGACATGTGATCTGACTGTGACCCACCTCTGCCCAACAAAGAGGTGATCGGCATTTACGCCCGTACAATGCCTCAAATGGAGCAGCTTTAATGCTGGTGTGGTAACTGTTGTTGTATGAAAATTCCACAAGTGGCAGATGCTTTTCCCAGCCCTTGCCAAAGTCAATTACGCACGCCCGAAGCATGTCTTCTAGAGTTTGAATAGTGCGCTCAGACTGCCCATCTGTCTGAGGATGATAAGCTGTGCTCATGTCTAATCGAGAGCCAAAAGATTTGTGCATTGCTTGCCACAGTTCTGAAGTAAAACGTGCATCACGATCAGAGATAATAGAGGTGGGCACCCCGTGCCTCGAGACAACTTCTTTAAGGTATACGTCTGCTAGAGTGGAGAACTTATCCGTTTCCTTGATAGCCAAGAAGTGAGCAGACTTTGTGAGTCGATCCACGATCACCCAAATAGTATCATTTTCGCGCTGAGATCTAGGTAGGCCAGTAACAAAATCCATGGAAATTTGCTCCCATTTCCATTGTGGTATCTCAGGTTGTTGGAGTGGACCTGATGGTTTCTGATATTCTGCTTTGACTCTCGCACAAGTCAAACACTTGCTAACGTAAGTTGCTATGTGGGCCTTCATGCTAGGCCACCAATATGTAGTTCTGAGGTCGTAGTACATCTTATCTGAACCAGGATGTACTGAGTAGCGAGACTTATGAGCTTCATCCATTACAAGCTTGCGTAGGTTGCCATAGAGTGGGACCCAGATGCGTCCTGTTACATAGTAGGCGCCGTCTGCCCTTTGTTCTAACCTTTGCCTTGAGCCGCGTAGAGCTTCAGCCCTGACGTTTTCCGGTTTCAATGCTTCTACCTGAGCATCTCGTATCTGTGAAGGAAGACTAGACTGAATAGTGAGTTGCAACGCTCGTACACGCCTAGGTATAGTATCCTTTCGACTGAGGGCGTCGGCCACCACATTGGCTTTGCCCGGATGGTACTTTATAGCACATTCGTAATCGTTCAGTAACTCGACCCATCGACGTTGTCGCATGTTCAAGTCTTTCTGCTTGAAGATATGCTCAAGACTCCTGTGATCGGTGTAGATGGTGCACTTGGTGCCATACAGATAATGTCGCCATATCTTGAGCGCAAAAACAACAGCTCCAAGCTCTAAATCGTGCGTAGTGTAATTCCGTTCGTGAATCTTAAGTTGGCGTGAAGCATAAGCAATAACTTTATCCCGCTGCATCAACACACATCCAAGACCTTGGATAGATGCATCACAGTAGACTACAAAATCGTCCGTGCCTTCAGGCAATGAGAGGATAGGTGCGCTACAGAGTCTATCCTTTAAGTGCTGAAACGCTGTTTCCAGTGTATCACTCCAACGGTAAACAACACCTTTCTGTGTCAATAATGTAAGCGGCTGTGCAATCTTTGAGAAGTCTTTGATGAACCGTCTGTAATAACCCGCCAAACCCAAGAATTGGCGTATTTCGGTTGGTGTGCGAGGTGCAGGCCAGTTCTTGATCGAATCTACCTTGGATGGATCAACATGAATCCCATCCTTGTTTACCACGTGGCCTAGAAAGTGGACTTCACGAAGCCAGAAGTCGCATTTTGAAAACTTAGCATACAGTTGTTCCGTTCGAAGGAGTTCCAGAATAAGTCGTAAATGCTGTTCGTGTTCCTCCCGATTCTTCGAGTAGATCAGGATGTCATCAATAAAAACAATAACAAACTTGTCAAGATAAGGTTTGCACACCCTGTTCATAAGATCCATGAAAACCGCAGGCGCGTTCGTTAGCCCGAATGGCATGACCAAAAACTCGTAATGGCCGTAGCGAGTTCTGAATGCTGTTTTGGAGACGTCCTCATCCCGGACTCTCAGTTGATGGTAACCTGACCTCAGATCAATCTTTGAGTAATAGCTCGACCCTTGTAACTGGTCGAATAAGTCGTCGATGCGTGGAAGTGGATAGCGATTCTTCACCGTCACCTTGTTCAGTTCGCGATAATCTATGCACATACGAAAGGTACCGTCTTTCTTCTTCACAAATAATACTGGAGCTCCCCAGGGCGAAGAGCTAGGACGTATGAAACCCTTTTCCAAGAGTTCTTGTAATTGCTTAGACAGTTCTTCCAGTTCAGTTGGAGCTAAACGGTAAGGCGCTCGAGCTATAGGTGCTGCTCCTGGAGCTAGCTCGATCTGAAATTCGACCTGGCGATGGGGCGGTAGCCCAGGTAACTCTTCAGGAAACACTTGAGGAAAGTCGCGTACTACAGGAATATCCCCAATCTTTTTCTCTGTCGTCGAGGTATCAGTAACGAGTGCTAAAATAGCTACGTGGCCCTTTCGCAGACACTTCTGAGCCTTCAAGAGGGAGATGATGCCACTCACGACACCACTCTTGTCGCCTTGAACTTCGAGAGGTTCTTTTCCAGAACGAGGAATACGAATGATCTTCTCCTTGCATAGGATCTCTGCTTGTTGTTGGGATAACCAATCCATACCGATGACAATATCAAAACTACTCAGAGTTATTGGAATGAGATCGATAGAGAAAGTCTGACCGGCGAGGATAAGATTACAACCCTGAACTATGTGTGTGGCCTCTAGACTTTTACCGTTAGCTAACTCTACGACATGTTTGGTGTTCAAAAGTGTTGGTGCGCGTTTAAGCATTTGACTAACGTTCAGAGACATATAACTGGTATCCGCACCCGAATCAAATAATACGGTAACATAAAAGTCGTCGAGAAGAAACTTACCCGTAACCACATTAGGATCGTTCCTTGCGTCACTCTGACCAATCACAAATAAACGACCCTTTGCACCATTGCCGTTGTTGTTTCCCCCATTATTGTTCCCACTGCCCTGATTATTGTTGTTGTTGTTCTGATTCTGGTTTAACTGGGGGCAGTTCCGCTTGAAGTGACCTTCAGCCCCACACTGAAAGCATACCTTATTTCCTTGCTGTTGTTGCTGTGACTGGTTTCGTGGAACGGGTGGCTGTTGTTGCTGGTTCTGATTCGCAGGCCTTGAGCTCCTGCAATCTTTAGCTTCATGACCAACCCTTAGACATCTCTGACAGCGGCCTTTACGACACTGACCACTGTGGTGTTTGTTGCACCTGTTACATAGTGGATGAATTCCCCGATATCCACTCTGCCCCTGACCACCAGACGATTGCTGACTCAGGCTCTGGTAATCACCAGTCTTGCGCTGCTGTTGTGCTTGAGACTATACAATAGCTGAACCCCTGCTGGAATCCCCTTCCCATTTCCGCTTGTTGTCGCTGGGAGTAGCAGGAGTAGCTGGAGTGGTAACGGTAGTAGCGCTGATACGTTTAGGCAGCCTGTTCTGTTCCACCGCCTGATCGGTGAGGCGATGAGCTAGCTTGACGATCTGTTGAATAGTGCCAAGATTCGCTGAGGTTACGTGACTTTGAATCTCCGGCACCAGACCATTGAGATACAGTTCGATACGCTTAATGGGAGGGTCCACCATAGTAGGACACAGAATAGCCAACTCATTCGATCTTCTGGTGTACGCTTCAATTTCTGACCCCGTCATTTTC
The DNA here is from genome assembly GCA_030545235.1 of Helianthus tuberosus. Taxonomy (NCBI): domain Eukaryota; kingdom Viridiplantae; phylum Streptophyta; class Magnoliopsida; order Asterales; family Asteraceae; genus Helianthus; species Helianthus tuberosus. Next base: position 16,776,696 of record CM060402.1, on the reverse strand, counting down.
AAGTGGTAAAATTCTACCTCCAGCTTATGAATATCATCACGGCTACAATATTCCTCCTTGATCAACTCCTTGAAATCATTCCAGGGTGTGGCGTTAGCAACAGCCAACCCTAACATCTGCACTTGCGCATTCCACCAAGTCAGCGCAATGCCTTCTAGTGTACCAGTGGCGTACTTCACCCTGCGAGCCTCAGGGCATTCACACATTTTGAATACGGACTCGAGCTTTTCAAACCAATGGAGGAGTCCAACCGCTCCTTCCGTGCCACTAAAGGTAGTAGGACGACAGTCCATGAAAGTTTTGAAGGTACAAACAGGTGGCTGAGCGTGCTGACCTCCTGCTTGTGCGGCTGTAAGTGCCTCAGCAATTCGTTCGTTAATGAGAGCCGTCAGTTGGGCTTGCGTCATGTTGATACGTCCAGACATGATCTTCATAGTAAATATGACATAAGTGAGAGAGGTTCGCGAGTAGTGCGATAACAAAAGGGAATAATCACACAAGTGTTCTCATGCAATAGTGTTAAGTTAACCTAAGCATACCCGGAGCAAAGTTCTATGCAATTCTAGCAAGTAGGCAATAAGACATGTACCATATTACCTAGAGTGATGAGTCTTGCACGTGGAGCGAGGCGTCGTTGTGGATCGTTGAGCACTGATTCGGTTATAGTCTGGTTTTAATAAAAACGTTTTCCCCTTATTAAAACCGAGTTCTCTATAACCAATGGCTCTGATACCAATCTGTCACACCCCCAAAATCCACACGCGGAGTACTACCGCTTGGAGGCGTGACCTGACCAGGATCAAGCCACCAATCATATTGAACATAAGTATGTATATCAAAAGTCATTCATCAATACGATAGGTGTTTACAAAACCAAATATAAACAAGTGTGTAGCGGAAGCATTTAATGTAAAACCCAACATAAGTTTAAGTACAAAATGTCATAAGTTTTAACAACACATTCACGATCCATGTCCACAACGACTGTGCCTCCCGTGCAAGCTCCAAAAGTACCTATGGTCCTGCAAGGCATGTAACAGAGAGTCAACAACTAGTTGAGCGAGTTCACAGTTGGTTATTTAGTTATAATGTTCATTTCGTGAATCATATGTTCGTTTAGTAATCATGTATCGTATGTAATAGCATCGCGGCCCTCAAGGCATGTTTGCGAAGTTTAGTGGGGGTTTCCCATGTTTTCTAGACTAGTTATATTTGTATCGCGGCCCTCCAGGCATGTTTGCGAAGATTAGAGTATAGTTCGCGGCCATTCCAGGCATGTTTGCGAAGATTGTTCTAGTATCGCGGCCGATCCCGGCATGTTTGCGAAGAGAAGTATATGTATCACTAGTCTAGTAGTATCTACCATTGACCTTCATCTCCCGAGGCCGATGGTATGTAATTCCGATAACTCTTAAGCATAAATAAGCAGTTAATCAACCCATTCCCAACCCCGGGAATCCCATGCCTTGGTAGGAGTGTGAACTCACCTTGTTTGCTCGGTATGCTAAGTTAAGTGCTCACAATTTATCAGTCAAGTCCTATAGTGCACGTATACTCAATCAGTTCACAGTGTTTATTAAGGTTTCACATGGAACTAGTGTCACAGTAATATCACAAAGTGCCTAGACATTAGCATCTTGTATCAGGTAAACAGTTAAATCCAACTTATGCAATTCATGTTTCACATAAAAGCTGTCACAGTTAATTCTAACATAATTAACCAATAACACAGTTAATTGAGCTAATTAACTGAACTAACATATTCAAACGGGGGTACACAGTTAACAAGGTTAACATTTAATAACTAACTGTGTCACATGCTTTTCTTAACTAAATTTATAGTTATAACAGAGTTAACATAGTTGATATAACCCAGTTAATATACTTAATAATTATAACAGTTTACTAGAGTTTATCAACTAACAGGATTATTTACTTAACATTGTGTCATACATAAATCTAACAAAGTTAATGAGATCAACTGGGTTAATAAAGTCAACTTAGTTAATAAACTTAACTCAGTTAGTTGGTTGAATATAATTGCATACTTAACAGTGTTATAATCTTAACTTAACAAGATCAACAGTTTAATAAATTATAACAGTTTGGGTAGAAAACCCCCTTTAGCCGAAAACCCCCTTTAGCCGAAAACCCCCTTTAGTCGAAATCACCTAAGTTCCGAAATCACATATGTGGCCGAAAACCAACTAGTGCCGAAAACACTCAAGGTGCCGAAAACCAAACATGGCCGAAAACACACATGTGGGCCGAAAACCTCTTTGGGCTTGGAACTAACATGTGGGCCGAAATCACTTAAAGTGATTTCGTCCACTTTAAGATGGTGGGGGGTGTTTTCGTTGAACATTATCATCTTCCACAACACATCTGTAACTTAAAACCCAGTAACTATCTCATTACAGAAACATGATTAAACATCCACAAGTCATTCAATCAATCATTGATATCAAACAAATACTCTATCAAAACTTTGTGAGATCAGGAACATACTTGAATCAGTTTATCTTTCATTAACAAACACCCACAGTTTGATCAAAACATCAAATATCCAGACATTTCATAGATGATAATTATCCAACAATCACACAATGATCAATCACATAATCACATATATCAAATATATACAAACATCATGATTAAACATCCAAAAAAAAATCATACGATAAGCATCCTAAACAACTGATCATGAAGATTACTAACCAAGAATTAATCAGAGGTTTTGCTTCTGGTATGAGGAACTCTTTGTGGGTTTTCAGAAATAGAGAGAGAGAGACAATTGTGATAAGGTATGGTTTGGTAATTGTGAGGCTTCTCTGAGAAGATTGGTTATAAAAATGATTATACAAAATATCTAATCACTGGGCCATGGGCCAAGCCCATCTGTGTGATTTCGTGGTCATAAGTGGACGAAAACACCCTAAAGTGTTTTCACCACTTGGGTGATTTCATGATACTTGATTTCAGTAAGTTCCAACCTTATATAACATATGTTCAAATAACAACACCTTATTAACATACAACCACATATAAAGATGTATATGGATCCCAAGTATAAAATGTCAAACACGGTACTATTTAACGTTTTACAAACGTAAGCGTGGTGAAACAACGAGTCGTATTAACAACAACTAGAACAATAATAATAATAATAATAAAAAATTTACGTGCACTAAATGCGAAGATAGAATCTTGGAAACTCGAGTTGTCACATTCTTCTTGTGACCACCCTCCGGCGTGAGAGTAAGTACTGTTCGACCAAGAGGAATATCCTTTTGGTCTCCTCTGTTGCACTCAGAGTAGTGGCTGACGTGGCACGCCGTTATTTGTCCAGGTAGGAGAATTGTATTAACAGCTGTCGGCTTGTCCTAGGATCGTGCTACAGGTCCAGGTGGCGTCCGATCATTGGTGACACGTGTTGTCCTTTTTGTCTGGAGGAGCATCTTTGGTGTCACCTGCGATATCTTCGAGAAGCTTCTGGATATTATTTGCTGATGTAGATGCAATGTGGGATAAAAGTGGTGTGGTCCCTGCCATGTGTGCATGGACTTGGGACCATACCTCTTCAGTGTTACAAAGCAATGAAAGCCTTCAACTTCATGCGTATAATTAAGAAATTTATGTCATTGGTAAAAGAAGCTTTAGCAAGCGAATTGAATACCAACAATCAATAAGAACCCAAAGATCGAACATGAAAACAAAAGCCTCCCACAATAACATTAGAATGACTGATCACAATCTAATTTAACCATTAAGCCATGTTTGGTCGGACATATGACAAACATAATATTTATAATTTTTATATAAAAAAGAAATTCATATATTTTCAATAAGAGTTAACTGCCATTTATGTCCATGTGGTTTGTTCACTTTTGCCATTTCAGACAAATTTCAAAATTGCATCGCTTTCCTCCCTGGCATTTTGGAAACGAGCCATTTCAATAAAAAAAATAACAACTGTTAAAAAATTCAGTTAGCGTAGGTGTAAAATTCTTTTGTTTCTAAGTAGTTGGTCATGGGTTCGATCCCGGCCAGCTGCAATTTGACTGTGGTTAACGCTAAGCTAACTGAATTTTTTAACTGTGATTATTTTTTTGGGCTGAAATGGCACGTTTCCAAAATCTCAGGAAGAAAAATGGTGCAATTTTGAAATTTGACCGGATATGACAAAGGTGAACAAACCACAAGGACGTAGACACTTAACTCTTTCAATAAATTTTGATTTATGTTTTTGTAATTTTATCTTGTCAAAAAATCAATAAATTTTGATTAAACTCCCTCCCTTGAAGGCTCAAATTACTGTTTCCCCTTGTCCCAAAAGCACCCTCGATCCATAGACCTCCATCGGGTTAACACGACACATGACCTAGAAAGATAACCAATTCAAGGCTAGATGTGGTGCATCTACTTTCTCTAGAACACACACTCACTCTCTCTAGAACATAAACACTCTGACTCTCACTACTCTCTCTCAAGAAAACCACCACCACCTGCCGCCACCAGCACCACAGCCCACACCAGCACCAGCACCACCCCCACCCCCACCCCCACCCCCACCCCCACACCACCACCACCACTGTCACACCCCAACCGATGGCGGAAATCACTGGGGCGCGGCGCTAGGCGAATCAGATTGCTCAAGAGAATCCATAACAACTACATTGCGACAGTATTTAATGCGTTCATTATCCCATACTAATAAACAATTACAATCACATAAGTTGTCACGAATTTCATGTTCTCCCAAACAATACAAATCCGACAACCTAGATTTTAGGTGTGTTTCTAGACTTCCTAGCTTGATTTGATGTAGACTGCGACTAAACCTGCAACATACGTTTAAACAACGTCAATACAAAAGTATTGGCGAGTATACAAGTTTTGATAGCAAAGGGTAAATAGATAAAAAGTGCTGCAAATTACCAAATACATAAACGAGATACCTCAACAAACATGCATATAAGACAGATACTACCAACTAAGTCACTCGAGCTGCGATTGCGATTGCTATTCATCCTAACTAGACCTCGTCGGGTGCTATAGTACTATACTAGTTAAGGCGGGACCGCGCGAGTATAAGTCCTAACACATATGTAACTAGCATCATGTGTAAATATGCATAACAGTAATTAACAAGTGATGAACAGTTGATAAATAGTTTGATTGAATAATTCGTTTTGATAACTTTGATTGAAAGGAACGTATGTTACACCCAAAATGCGATAAAAAGGGTTCGAGTATACTCACAGTCGATGTTCAGCAAGTAAACACAACTTGGTTGGATTGAAGGGGCGCGTCTGAGATTAGCCTGATTTTAGATTGATAGCATAAGTGTCGAACAGTGCGTTAAATGATGAGATGTGACTGAGCATCGAATGGGAATCCGATCGGATGGCCAGTCGATCGGGTGGTAATCCATTCGGATGGTCATCCGATCGGATGGCCATTCGATTGGATTATCACCTCGTTTGGTATGGATGTGTTTGTGTATGATGGTTTGCCTTTTGAAGTTTTCATTGTAGCATTCTGAAAACAGAGAAGCATCTCTACCCTTCAGGTCGATCGATCGAACGGCGGCTCGATCGGGTGACGATCCGATTAGTAGGACACTTAGTGAGAACAAGTTCACAGCAGTTTGTCACTCGATCGGATTGCAATCCGATCGGGTGGAAATCCGTTTGGAACTGGCTATGTATTGAATATGTTGAAAATTGTTTAGGTGATGAAGTTCAAAACATCACAGGGTCGGTTGGTCGTTCGATCGCATGGCAATCCGATCAGACGGCAATCCATTCGATGTTCAAAACTCTTGAGGAGTTGAAATATAATTTAAGTATGGGACCAAGTGCAAGCCGATCGGACGGCTGTCCGGTCGGGTGGCAATCCAATCGGATGGCAATCCGATCGGACGACAATCCGTCCCAACGATCGGATCGTCTTTGACACTTGACTCTTTTGAAAGTTTTGCGGTTTTCTCGAGATGGTATGACAACGTTCCAAACAACAGAACCTTATCAACGCCCAGGTGACCCGATCGGGCAGGAATCACCCTAGTTTGGTCGGTCAGCTGTTTGAGACGACGGTTCATGTTTAACCTGAGATCGGTTGTCTCGTAGACAGAATTCAGATCTTGAGCTGACACATCACTAAGAAAGAGTAGAGGATTAGAACGAGCTCCGATTCTATCGGTTTTGAGTGCATTGAGTGTAAAAGAATTGAAAGAAAGTTGGAGAACCATCTTTCAATCCTTTTATCCATGATTATGTGTAGATCTATGCGAAAGTGTTGTTTAATCTTGTGGAAATCCTTCAGATCTGAGTGGTTCTTGATGGAATAAGGCCAACACTTGAAGTTCATAAGAACTCCATGATGACATCATCCTAGAACACCTCAAATCCATTGATTTCTCAGTTAAAAGTTAAGATTCAAAAGAGAAAATGATGAAGAAATGCGTGTAGATCATAGAAGTACAAGATTTGAGGCAAAAACTTACAAGAATCGCAAGAAATCGAGAGAAAATAGCCCCAAAGCATGTTGGTCGAGTGAAAGCTGTCACATCACTGTTCAAGTGATGTGATGTAACACCCCGAAAACGGGTTTGGTAATCAAACCCCGTTAACACTAAAAGACGGGTAAAGTACCGTTAGTGGTAAAGTAACCCGGTAAATATTAGGATTTAAATAAATAATCCTAATATTAATTAAAAAGCGGATAAGAACTTTCGAGAAATAAAATGGATAAAAGGGCCGAGTTGACGGAACTTAAAATAAACGGGTTAGAACTCCAGGGACTCCCTAAGATAACTAGGGGTAATTAACCTAGTTAATTATTAGTTTAAAAACAATAAAGAAGCATGGACTAGTAAGCCTTTTATAAATCATGGATGAAAACCCCTAAATTATAAATAAAACAAAAATTGAGGGGCCTAAGTTGTAAAGTTAGAAACTTGAATGATCAAAATCAAAATAACCCACACCAAACACACCCTTAGGTGTGTCTGGTCGTACAGGAACACAGGGGCGACATCAGGCTCCCCACCAAACCCTAGTTCATGTTAATTATCCCATATTGAATATCAAATTCAGTTCCAAATCAAAATCCGAGCACGAAATAGTGATCTCCACTGAAAAAGGAGTCATAAGGTATGTGAATTCTATGGGAAATCTCTAGTTGAATTTCTGAGTAAACTTAGAGAATTCGAAATTTATGGTTGCATGTTGGTTATATGGATGGAATAGGAACAATATAGTGTCTAGGAGTAAACCCTATACAAGTATATTGTTGGTGCATACATCTGTCGATTTCGTCTTATATCGAGTCTCAGTTGTGTTGCGGATCTGATCAAGCATGATGTCATCATAGAAATGACATCATCATTGCATCACATGGAATATAACATGAATTCAAGTCTGTTCGCTTGAACGGCCCAATTAAGTGTGATCGCTTGAATGGCCCATTTATGTATGCTCGCTTGAAAAACAAATAGGTCTGTTCGCTTGAGTGTGACCGCTTGAAATGGATATGTCATTTCAAGCGAACTAGAGAAGTCTATAAATAGGTGTCATGTATTCTCATTTCAAGCGGACAGGAAAAGATTTCCAGATTTGATACCGAGGTGCTGTCGGTATTCCTCGTGATTGTAAACGTTATTAAATCAATATACAAGAGGTTTAAAGTGTGAATCAAGCTGTTTTCACATCCGTTTCTCTGTTTTCGCCTCTGAAACGGATTTGAGCTCTTCCGAACGACTCATTCAGGTCGTAATTCGATCCTACAAGTGGTATCAGAGCTCAGGACGAGGAGTTCATACCAAAACAGCCAGTTTTCATCATATTATCTGTTTTCTACACCTTCTTTCACAAAATTGAAAATTTTTCACGGTTAAAATCGGCTCAAATTCTCACGTATTATGCGCAATCATGTATTAACAAATCCTGGAAAGTTTTAGAACTAAAATCGGTTTAAATCTGCTTCAAATTGGATGTTCGCTTGAAATTTGTTCGACATTTGCTGATGTCATCGTGCATCTCGCTTGAAAATATCTATTCATCTCGCTTGAAATCGACTGTTCGCTTGAAAATACGTTGGTCGCTTGAAATTACATTGTTAAGTGAACCGCTTGAAAGTGCATCGGTTTGTGTTGAACATTTAAACAGTTGTTGGTCATCATTGAAATTGCATGTGTGGAAATATTGAGGTCCAATAATATCACATTGAACAAAGTTGTGCATGTGAGTTGTGTCGGCAATAATTAATCCGATTTAAGTGAATAAAAAGATGTCAGTTTAGTGGATTTGAAGGCCCAATCAGTTGTGTTGAACAATTAAAGTTGTCGGAAATTGTATTTTTAAAATCAGATTGCATGTGATGTTGTCAGCCCAGTTAGTCTCGGTCCAATCAGAATTATAAGTCCATGTGATTTCATTTGTTTCATCAGTCCATGTGACTTTATTAAAGGTGTCGGCTCATTAAACATTGCATGTGATCGGCCCAAGACATTTATTTGAGAGGTCCAAGAAAGTTATTTTGATAAAGTGTTTGTCTGCCATGTGATATGAATTAAATAGTGCAGCCCATGTGTCTACACATGTGATCGGTCCAGTAATATTGATTTGTGTCAGCCCACTAAATTCATCAGACTATTGCATGTGTTTTCATCGTTTCTAGAGTTAAAGTCATCGTGAATTGGTGTTTGTCAGCCTATTGTTTACAGCCGGCTCATTGAGTTTTGCGGCCCAAAAGTATATTTCAACAGTTCTTTCTAGGCTCAATTGAATCCATTTTGTTCCGATCAAGCCCATTCATTTAGAGATTTCATCCGAAAAAATTGAAACTAGTCCGCATATCGTCAACACGAGTCTTAGATTGTTTTCATCAACACACGTTTACGTATTCAGTTCGTTTAAACTGATCGGTTGTTTGTTTGTTTGTCATTCAGGTGTTTCCCGAAATATTTCCTGATTACTGAAGTATGGAAGAGGAATTCTACAACGCGTTTGCTACGCCAGTCGCTCCGGTTACAGCTGCTGTAACATTGTACAGTGAAAATGAGACGGGAACTCATCAGAAACCACCGAAGCTGATGTACATTGAAGATTTCAAAGGGTGGCAGAATCGTTTTGAGAACTGGGTGCAAGCTTATAAGTTTGATGCTTGGTGTTCATTGTTGAAAGATTATGAAAAACCTAAGAATGAACGTGGGATTGTAAAAGCAATTGAGGACTATTCAGAGAGTGACAAATTGAAATTTACAAGTGAAAAAATGATGATCAGTATTCTTCAACAAACGATTAAGGAAGATATCTTTGTTTTGCTCCAACATGATGGTACTGCTAAGTCAATTTGGGAAGCATTGATTCAGAAATTCAAAGGAAGCGCAGATATGATCAAGAACAGAAAGGCTTTGCTGAAAAAATCATTTGATATGTTTTCAGCTTTTGACCATGAAACTACAAAGCATACCATTGATAGATATTGTCATCTAGTCTTGGAAATGAAAAGATTTAACATTGAGAAAGAGTATGATGAGTGGGTCGATAAACTTGCTGAAGCATTACCACAGCAGAAATGGGGAACGTATTTACTGGTCTTAAAACATACAAGAAAGTCTGAAAATATGAATTTGGCTCAGTTTATTCAGAGAATTGAGGAGCATGAGTTGGATATTCAGAAAACTGCTATCATGACAAATCCAAATGCCAAACAAGATGTCAGTTTGTATTATAGAGGGAACAAGTTTGAGGCTACCCCCAATTCTAGTCCAAAGATTCAAACTGGTTTTAGTGCTGACAGCTCATCTGGAACAAAAGGTAGTGGTGTGACACAAAGTGGTGGATCTTCATCCTCGTATTCAAGTTTTGATCCAAACTTTAAAACATCAAGTCCTCAACAACCGAATTCTACAAATCATCAATGCAACGTCACTTTGAACATTCAAAATGGTCAAGATCTGTCTCCGGAAATAGCAAAGCAACACATGGCATCTCTAGTTGTTATGTTGGAATCTTATCAAAGTTTGATTGATGGAAAAATTGGAAATCCGATGCTTACAAAAGAGGATTATGACCAGATTGATGCTGAAGAACTTGAGTTGATGGATGTGAAGTGGTGTTTGGCTAGTGCTTGGAGGAGGGCAGAAAAGTTTCAAGAAATTACTGGTAGAGATGAATTTCGAGGAATGGCTACTTCTCAGTTAGGTTTTGACAAATAGAAAGTTACTTGTTTCGGTTGCAAAGGAAAAGGTCATTTTAAACAAGAATGCAAAAACCAAGAAGCAACCGGGAATCAAGAAAAGAACAATTATTATCAGAAATCAATTTTTCATCAGATTACTCAACAAAAGGAACCACAAACTGCACATGCTCGACCAATTATTGATGATAAAAAGAAAATGATCGAAGATGCAAATAGAAAAGCTTATTTTGGTATCATTGATCAAGATGATGAATTTGTTGCTGAAGGATTTAGCTGGGAAAAATACATTCCATCCGGTTCAGGCTTTGTTGCTAGAATTCAGGGTGAAGATGAGACTAATCAGAAAAGAATCCCGATTTTTCCAGATCTTGGAAGTGATGTGGATACCGATGATGAAGAAGAATATCTTAACAAATGTAGAAAAAGCATTGAACCTGACAGTTTTAATTTTTTCTATGCAGATAAAGTTGAGATGCTAAATCAGAAGAAGATTGCCAGATTGAGGAGAGAGCTGGAAGCAGCAAGAAGGCTAGCGGATGAAAAGACAAAGACAGAAGCTGGAGAAGCAAATGTTGAACCAGCAACCGAGAAAGTATTAGAGAAAATCGTTGAAGTGGAGAAAGTAGTGGAGAAGATTGTTGAGGTTGAAAAAGTAGTTGAAGTTGAAAAACTGGTTGAAGTTGAGAAAATTGTTGAAATAGAAAAAAATGTTGAAGTTGAAAAACTCGTTGAAGTTGAGAAGACTATTGAGGTTGAAAAAATAGTAGAAAAATTGGTTGAAATTGAAAAACCATGTTTGAAATGTGAGGAGCCTTGCAAAGTTTGTGAGAAGAAAGATGAGAAGATTGATGAATTAGAGAAGATTAAAGAAGATTTACTGTCCGATGTGAAGTATGTGAAGGAATCTTATGATGTGCTGAACAACACAGTTGGTCGTTTGAAAAAGACAATTACAAAAATCGAAAAAGCAATGGATAAAATGAGTACAACATTAATGACAAAGCAAAGCGTCATCAATGAGTACATCGAAGATTGTGCTAAATTGAAGAAAGAAGTAGAACTTGAGAAGATTGAGAGTGAAAGGATTAAACGATTGTTGCTAAGCTATACAACATGTGATTATTTGATTGATCGTGTTTATCCTACTGTTGCAGGTCTGGAAGCATTCATGGATAAAAGGACTGAAGATACTGATACTGGTAAGAAACCAAGTGTCAAGTATAACAGATGTCCGCCCCTGATCCATGAAACTTATTCTCCCAGAAAGCCAAATGGGGAACGTTTAACTAAGGCTCTAAACATCAAGTTAAAGTCTGAAACCATTGATGAGTTACCAGATAACATTGATGTTACATTCACAGCGTCTGACACTGATCATGAGTCTGGGTTAATAAAGAAAGTTGTCTATCAGGTGTTGGATACGGATGAAGAGTCAAAGTCGGAGTCTAAGTCTAAAAGTCCGAGTTCGTCAGAAAAGAGTCCGAGTTCACCAGTCAAACGGGTTTATAACAAAGAATTTCTTCTATCAAAGAATAATTTGAATGATGAAGCATTCAAAGTATACTTTGCATGATTTGGACAAATTATTTTCTGATGAAGAATTTCCATTAAGAGGAGTTAAACCAGAATTGATTGACAAGGTTTTCAAATTAACAGAAATTAACATTTCTGAAATTAAAGATGGAAATTTTTCTGAAAAACCTAAAAAATATACTTCAAGAGTTCAACAGAGATTGAACAAGAAAAGGGGTTACAGTTCTGGCTATGGTTTTCAACAAAGACCAAACCATAACAGAAATTTCAAAAAGAAAGGTTTAGGATTTACATCACCAGAAAATTATAAAAATCAGAAAACTTATCAACCATATACTAAATTTGTTGCAGGTGGAAGTGCTGAAGAAGAACAAAAGAAACCATTCTGGAAACAATCAAATCAAGAGTTTCTTGCTGAAAGGAAGAAGAAGTTTGCTCCGAGAGTTGATAGAAGAACTTGTTTCAAATGCCAAGAAGTTGGACATATAGCTTGGAACTGTACAAAGTCCAACAACACAAAGCAGGGAGTTTCTTCTAACTTTGAAACAAACAAGAAATATGTTGATAAAAAGAAACAATCGAGTGAGAAATCTAAAGTGTTTGAAAATTCAACTTCTGAGGATAGTAAAGATTTAAAACGTTTTTACAAAAGAAGAGGTGATTTAAACAAACAAAAGTGGGTTGTTAAGGGTTCTAAAAGTAGTTCTGACAATGAATCTGATTCCATAAAATCAGAGGAGTCTTTGGTTGACAAAAAGGTTGTGAATTCCGTTCCAGAAGTGAACGATGAAGATTTTCCTCCATTGTCAAAGGAAAATTTGATGAAGAAAGTGGGAAAGGTAGAGATCTCAAATCAATTCTTCGCTGATAAGGGAGAATTTGATGTTGAGAAGGCTTTCAATGGAAAAGTCAAGCATATTTTTGGTAAGATGGTTGACAGGAAAGTGAAGGATGCTAAAGAATTTTACAAATCAAAATGTTGGTGGGACAGATGTTTGCCACCAAAATCACCCAAGGCTGGTCAGGCTTGGGTGACAGCATTTTCACCATAAATTCCTGACTTGCCGGAGCTCCCAGGTTGGTAAGAGTGGAGCAGGAATCGGCATCTTTCTTAGCAAATGATTCTAAAAGTGGTACAATTGGTAAAGTACAGGTGGTATATTTAGATTGATATATTTTGATTTACAAGTGGTTATGATTGATAAGTAAACCTGCAAGTGGTGAAAGAGGTTTTCATCTTCAAGTGGTTAATCAAGGTCATTAAGTTGAACTTGATTGGACCATACTTACAAGTGGTATTTTGGAAAACAATGTGATGAACCCCTAACCTACAAGTGGTTTGAAAATCAACAAAACTAATTTTCCGGAAAAACCATTTGATTAAAACAAACTTAAGTGTTTTGAAATCACAATGGGAAAATAGTTTGTTGTGAGGGAGAGTTCTGATTGTTTATGCCAAGTGGATGGCGAATTGAAGTGATTTGATATCAGTTGTCGTTTTATTGTATAGTTTGTGTTCAAATTTCCTAAAATGTGTTTGCATTTTAGGGGGAGTAAAAAATTTTCAGAAAATCCAAAAACATTAGAAAATTTGAAAAAAAGCCAAAAACATGATAAAATTCAAAAAACGAGTTTTGTTGTATAAAAGAGGAAATGATAGTACATCAGTTGGACTGTCACAGCATGCTAAAGAAATGGAAAGATAAAATGTGATAAATGGTCTCACTAAAGATGTGACGATAGGCTCAGCTAGACTAGTAGATTTGCGATAACGATACAAACTTAAAGCAAAAAGCCTAGTTCTAGTGGAAAACACGGTCAAAAGCATAGTACTTAGTTTTGTCCTTCTTGATTGTGTGCCTACTCGGTAATCGCTGATTGTCGAAAGACATAAAGCTGGTTAAGTTTGTGAATTTTCACAACTTTTCTGAAATATCGCTGTGATTGTGCATTTCATTTTGCAAAGATTTAAACTTGTTTTATTTCTTTATTTTGTTTAAGCATTGGACATCCTCTGCGTATACGTGAGTATCGACCTGGATGTTATTGCCTAAACATTCTGCTTTATTTTCTTTGGTGTTTCGTTTAAGCTTTGGATCACCTCTGCGTATACGTGAGTATCGACTTGGTGGTTAAAGCCTAAACAATTTCAACTTGTTTTATTTTTCTTATTTTGTTTAAACATTGGACTTTCTCTGCGTATACGGAAGTATCGACCTGATTGTTAATGTTTTAACATTCTGCTTTGTTTTCGCACAAATCACAGTTGATGAAAGTTTAACGGCATTGCTTGAGATAGTGTATTGCATGATGAGGGGATATGCTGCGATCGTGGGGTCCATAAGAATTTAGTGCAAAATTAATGTACCTTAACGTATCGGTAAGCATTTCGAAAGTTTTTAGATTGAGTTTAAGTGGACAACAATATCGTCAATCAACGTGAATCGTTTAGAACTTAAAATGTTTAAAGCTTAACGGTGTTGGTGATATGTCTCAGAAACTGATATGATCCTCTTACACAAACTCATAAAAATATTGTATGTATAAATTTCTTTACTGCATTTCATTTATGTTATAAAAAATCCAAAAATATTTTCGGAGTGTTTTAGCATAAATTTTGAAAAACTTAAAAAGATTTTAGACAATGATATTCATTCAAGTGGTTCATCAGTGAATTACATGATAAATCTTTTTGTTCGATAATTGAAAATGATATATTTAGAATTGTGTCTTCAAGTGGTTAGCAGGGTTTTGAAATTTGCTATATCTTATGTTTTGGGTAGAGAATATGCAGGTGAGTCAGGTTGCGATACCTGATCCTGTGAAAGCCAGACTACGATCCCAGTACAAGTTGAGGGAGAGTCTGTTAGAGAAAAAGAGTCTGAAGATGCAAGAGCTAGGAGTTTGATCCTGAAAGATTAGTTGAAGAAAGTTAGAGTGAAGGAAGCTTGAAGACTGATAAAGACTGAAGATTGAGAAGACTCGACACTTAAGACTCGTCAACATCTGAGGGGGAGTCTGTTGGTGCATACATCTGTCGTTTTCATCTTATATCGAGTCTCAGTTGCGTTGCGGATCTGATCAAGCATGATGTCATCATATACAATGATGACATCATCATTGCATCACATGGAATATAACATGAATTCAAGTCTGTTCGCTTGAACGGCCCAATTAAGTGTGATCGCTTGAATGGCCCATTTATGTATGCTCGCTTGAAAAACAAATAGGTCTGTTCGCTTGAGTGTGACCGCTTTAAATTGATATGTCATTTCAAGCGAACTAGAGAAGTCTATAAATAGGTGTCATGTATTCTCATTTCAAGCGGACAGGAACATATTTCCAGATTTGATACCGAGGTGCTGCCGGTATTCATTGTGATTGTAAACGTTATTAAATCAATATACAAGAGGTTTAAAGTGTGAATCAAGCTGTTTTCACATCCGTTTCTCTGTTTCCGCCTCTGAAACGGATTTGAGCTCTTCCGAACGACTCATTCAGGTCGTAATTCGATCCTACATATATGTTAAAATCATGTTTAATTCTAGTAAATTCTATGAACACCATTGAAGGTGATTAGTGGGTTTTTGTGGAACATGTTAAACACTAGGATTTTGATAGTTATTCTAGTGTAATTCGAGTTCTATGGAGTAAATTCAGGTTTTTTGATGCTAAATTCATGTATGTGATGTTTTTAGGGTTTCGATTGCTAAAAAAATAGTGTTATGATATCATGAACATGCTTTAATTGAAAGCTGAATTCAAACAGCTTCTGATCAGAATTTACAGCCGACTTTTATTGGCTGTAACGTGGACAAAACTTGACAAAAACATGTGTTTCTTGAGTCTAAAATGTAATTCCAGGAAATATCTTAAAAACCCCACTGAAATTGCATTTTTTTGACGAAAATTGAATGTTTTATGAATTTTTCGCTATCGAAGGTTCAGGCTGCGTTTTCTGGCAGAATTTGCAGCCCATTACGAATGTCATAACTCAATTTAAGAATTGATTTATGATCTCAATTTTTTACTGTAGGTAGCTTCAGGTAATTCCAAAAATCTCCAATTGGAATTTCGTCAATCGGATAAATGAGGAATTTTAAATGAATTTTTTCGTAAGCTGCAGTCAGAAGTGACGAATCTGATTGTAGCTTAGTAAATGAATTTTTACGAATTTTTGGTAAGGAGTTAGATCTTGAAATTTTAACACAAGGCCTAACCCTCTGAGAGGTACGTCACATAAAAAAAATCATAATTTTTGAATACCTGTAAACAGGTTAAACAGGTCACCAAAAACAGCCTATTTTCAGTGATATGAACATGCCTAAATGAAAGCTAAAATCTTCAAATTTCGAGTGAAACACACGTTTGAGTGATATGGAAAATTATTCGAAATATGAAACGATAAGAGTTCTAAATATCATGTTGATTTAGACTTAATTGTGTAAACCATGTGATCGAAAATAGTTAACTTATGATAAGTTAAGCTAACTAATGAGGAAGTCGAATAGTAGTTTCGACATAGAAAATAAGTAAGGTGGAATAGTCGTGATTGTTAATGACTAATCTAACCGCCTTGTAAATATTGACAATAGTTAGATGCTTAACGAGCTAGGTGGAGGCTTGGGAAAGAAGTGGTCAAACGAATCAAGTACGAGAAGAAAAGCATAATCGGAATTCAAGGTAAGTAAAAAGCTTACACTCTTTTTTTAGACATGTATTTATTCATAGATCGTAAATACGATAAGATGCTATATCCGAAATATGTTTCCGACACGAGATAATACGGGACATATAAAATGATGAAAAACCATGGTTAATAAAAAAAGGATCTAATGGTAAAATCCGAAATGGGTCGGATGGGCGAATTGGTAGTTAAAGCCATGTTTTGTTATGTATGTAAACGTTTGGTCATATGGGCCAAACGAGCCAAATGGTGATGAAAACACCATTTGGCAATATCGACTAACATTTGGTTGTCAAGTTATATGTTCTCAGGATTGAACAAAAAAAATTGAATAATTGCGTTGCTTTGGATTAGCGGCTAATAAAAGCAAATTATAAAAATGAAACGGGTCTATATGTCGACCGGGCCAGGTACACATTATTATGTTGTACCTAAAAGTGCTATTTTAGTCAAATGATTGTGAGAGTCTTTCGTCGTAAAATAAGAGACTAGAATTGACCGAAAAGCCCTTAATGGGTAAAACGAGCAAACGACCCCTAGAGGCCGTTTAGAAACTTGCATTGTAATTATGTAACCCTTAGATACGTGTAAGAGTTGTAGGCATAAACTCCGTAGTTCAAATGCCTAAAAATGGTCATTTGCGTAAAATGACTAGTTGAAGGGTAGAATTGAGCAAATATTGTGGTGGATTATATATAGTTATTTAGATATGGAAATATTGTAGTGTCAAAAAGAAATATTGTAGTGTCAAAAAGAAAAGAGCGAGGTTTAGACTAAATTGCTTAAATTCCCTAAACGGGTCATGTGTACTAGTCGCGCAAATTATAACAATTACGAACCCGAGCTAAATATTTTGTGTTAAATACATTGGAACATCTATTTTGATTAGTTAGAAACAAGTTGGTGGTTTTAAATACAAACGGGTCAAAATGTTGATTTTGAATAATAAGCCGAATGCTTAGAAATTTGGAATTTTATTAGTTTGAATGCTGAATTTTAACTCCATGAAATGGAGAACTAAATTACGGTCGCGTAGGAAAAAGAATCACGCGAATCGGATAAGTAGAACAAAAGTTATGACATTTTAAAGTTGAATTTCGATTAAACTTATAGCTGGGCAAATGCAGGTTTCGGCAACAACCCGCTGGAAATTGGTTTCCCCCGCGCCACGCGACAGGTCACAATGTGTGGGGCGCGATACGCGACAGACGTCGCACCACGCGACAAGTTTGTCAGAGTCTCTCGCGACACACGAGAGACATAAAAGCTGGAAAAATTATTTTTAATTATCGTTTGACGCATAGAACTTGTTTAAACTTATATTTAAGTTATCAAAACTAACTTTTATGTTGGTTTTGATCATAGGTGAATATCAAGAGTACCCGGATGAAGATCAAGCGATGAAAAGGAACCGAACACGTGAAAAAGAAGCTTCCGCAAGTCGCGTCGTCGTAGCTTTAAAAGACGAATTCAATTACGCTATGTTGTTCTAAACTGTAAATTGTAAAAGTTTTAATAAACCCCAATTTTGTAATATATATGTGCTCATAATCACATGTTTATTTTCGTAAATTATACGAAAACCGTTAAATAGTATTAAGGGTGTTACAAGTTGGTAATTAGAGCTCATGGTTAAAGAGTAAAGTGTGTTCGGTTCGAGGCTTGATCGTAAATCCGGTAAGTACAAGTATGTTAACGGTCTAGTATGATTAAAGTGTTGTGAACAACACATAGGGTTATCGTGTAATACACGTTACTCCAACGAAAATGATTAGTATAGCTAACGAAATCATGTGCGTTGATACGTGCAGTAAAAAGCTTTGTATTACAATACGAGCATTTATTAATATCAAAATTACTAACTTTTGTAAATGTTTAGTTGAAGGATACTCGCACCTGAAGATGGCGAGAGTGTAACAAGTGACGGACATGACGGTGAAACGGTCCGAGGTATGACGAGAAGAGAACGGGTCGAATAGAGAACGAAGTTTGACGTTCATAAGTGATAAAACCTCACACGAATAAGTCAAACGAGACAAATAAAGTATAAGAAATTGGTAGTACAAATAGGCGCAAACTGAATAATAGAAGCGCAAAATATTAATTAACCTATGTGATGGGTCGTAAAGGAATGTAGATAGGAAAAACACAAACTAGCGAAACAAGAATGTTAAAAACATTAAGAAAAAGAACCCGGGTGACGAGTTGTAAAGAAGTACAGGTAAGAACCGGATAATGGTAAGAGTATGACAAACTGTGAGTAAATTGACATAAAAAAAAACGTTAAACTAAAATTCAGTTTTTGTAAGAAACAACGTTTTAACAAATATGAATACTATGAGACGAACACGGAAATAGTTAATATTAAAGGATATATGTTTTAACACCGATAGGTGGGAAACGATACATTTGAAAGAAAGATTTTCGACAATGGAAAGTCGACATAAACTTAAAACAAGATGTGATGTGATTACGGTCACTAAAAGTGACATAGAATTTAACCACGTTGTAACGTGAGTTACGAGATATGAAATCAGAAACACGCAAAAGGCCGGGATGGCAATATGATATACCCAAGTAACAGAGTATAAAATGATGGCGACAAATCAGTCTAGCCGGTAAAAATCATTCGAAGTCAAAATAGTGTTACGACTTACGCAAGGCGCTTGTCAATATAAAATCAGCTAGAGGTAAAAATGCTGAATAATAAATACGACCGAGTAATCAGATGGCAAATGGGTCAAATAAGTGACCAGAATAAGAAATACAAGCTGAAGGTAATGGCCTACGAGGCCTTACACGTGAAAGGCGCATATGCCTTAAAACTAAAAACACATTACCATACTTTTTGGTAAGATTATTATGTACGAGTAATGCTCAAGTGATCACCGAAAACTAAGGTTCAGATGATCTATACTAATAAAGTATGTGAGAAAGGTTTCGGGGACGAAACCTCTTTAAGGGGGGTAGACTCGTAACACCCCGAAAACGGGTTTGGTAATCAAACCCCGTTAACACTAAAAGACGGGTAAAGTACCGTTAGTGGTAAAGTAACCCGGTAAATATTAGGATTTAAATAAATAATCCTAATATTAATTAAAAAACGGATAAGAACTTTCGAGAAATAAAATGGATAAAAGGGCCGAGTTGACGGAACTTAAAATAAACGGGTTAGAACTCCCGGGACTCACTAAGTTAACTAGGGGTAATTAAGCTAGTTAATTATTAGTTTAAAAACAATAAAGAAGCATGGACTAGTAAGCCTTTTATAAACCATGGATGAAAACCCCTAAATTATAAATAAAACAAAAATTGAGGGGCCTAAGTTGTAAAGTTAGAAACTTGAATGATCAAAATCAAAATAACCCACACCAAACACACACTTAGGTGTGCTGGTCGTACAGGAACACAGGGGCGACATCAGGCTCCCCACCAAACCCTAGCTCATGTTAATTATCCCAAATTTAAGATTAAATTCAGTTCCAAATCAAAATCCGAGCACGGAATAGTGATCTCCACTGAAAAAAGGAGTCATAAGGTATGTGAATTCTATGGGAAATCTCTAGTTGAATTTCTAAGTAAACTTAGAGAATTCGAAATTTATGGTTGCATGTTGGTTATATGGATGGAATAGGAACAATATAGTGTCTAGGAGTAAACCCTAGACACCGTATATGTTAAAATCATGTTTAATTCTAGTAAATTCAATGAACACCATTGAAGGTGATTAGTGGGTTTTTGTGGAACATGTTAAACACTAGGATTTTGATAGTTATTCTAGTGTAATTCGAGTTCTATGGAGTAAATTCAGGTTTGTTGATGCTAAATTCATGTATGTGGTGTTTTTAGGGTTTCGATTGCTAAAAAAAATAGTGTTATGATGTCATGAACATGCTTTAATTGAAAGCTGAATTCAAACAACTTCTGATCAGAATTTACAGCCGACTTGTATTGACTGTAACATGGACAAAACTTGACAAAAACATGTGTTTCTTGAGTCTAAAATGTAATTCCAGGAAATATCTTTAAAACCCCACTGGAATTGCAATTTTTGGACGAAAATTGAATGTTTTATAAATTTTTCGGTATCGAAGGTTCAGGATGCATTTTCTGGCAGAATTTGCAGCCCATTACGAATGTCATAACTCAATTTAAGGATTGATTTATGATCTCAAATTTTTACTGTAGGTAGCTTCAGGTAATTCCAAAAATCTCCAATTGGAATTTCGTCAATCGGATAAACGAGGAATTTTAAATGAATGTTTTCGTAAGCTGCAGTCAGAAGTGACGAATCTGATTGCAGCTTAGTAAATAAATTTTTACGAATTTTTGGTAAAAAGTTAGATCTTGAAATTTTAAGACGAGGCCTAAACCTCCGAGAGGTACGTCATATAAGAAAATCATAATTTTTGAAGACTTGTAAACAGGTTAAAAAGGTCACCAAAAACAACCTATTTTCAGTGATATGAACATGCCTAAATGAAAGCTAAAATGTTGAAATTTCGAGTGAAACGCACATTTGAATGATATGGCAAATTATGCGAAATATGAAACGATAAGAGTTCTAAATATCATGTTGATTTAGACTTAATTGTGTAAACCATGTGATCGAAAATAGTTAACTTATGATAAGTTAAGCTAACTAATGAGGAAGTCGAATAGTAGTTTCAACATAGAAAATAAGTAAGGTGGAATAGTCGTGATTGTTAATGACTAATCTAACCGCCTTGTAAATATTGACAATAGTTCGACGCTTAACGAGCTAGGTGGAGGCTTGGGAAAGAAGTGGTCAAACGAATCAAGTACGAGAAGAAAAACATAATCGGAATTCAAGGTAAGTAAAAAGCTTACACTCTTTTTTTAGACATGTATTTATTCATAGATCGTAAATACGATAAAATGCTATATCCAAAATATGTTTCCGACACGAAATAATACGGGACATATAAAATGATGAAAAACCTTGTTTAATAAAAAGGGATCTAACGGTAAAATCCGAAATGGGTCGGATGGGTGAATTGGTAGTTAAAGCCATGTTTTGTTATGTATGTAAACGTTTGGTCATATGGGCCAAACGAGCCAAATGGTGATGAAAACACCATTTGGCAATATCGACTAACATTTGGTTGTCAAGTTATATGTTCTCAGGATTGAACAAAAAAATTGAATAATTGTGTTGCTTTGGATTAGCGGCTAATAAAAGCAAGGTATACAAATGAAACGGGTCTATATGTCGACCGGGCCAGGTACAAATTATTATGTTGTACCTAAAAGTGCTATTTTAGTCAAATGATTGTGAGAGTCTTTCGTCGCGTAGGAAAAAGAATCACGCGAATCGGATAAGTAGAACAAAAGTTATGACATTTTAAAGTTAAATTTCGATTAAACTTATAGCTGGGCAAATGCAGGTTTCGGCAACAACCCCCTGGAAATTGGTTTCACCCGCGCCACGCGACGGATCACAATGTGTGGGGCGCGACACACGACAGACGTCGTGCCACGCGACAAGTTTGTCAGAGTCTCTCGCGACATGCGAGAGACATAAAAGCTGAAAAAATTATTTTTAATTATCGTTTGACGTGTAGAACTTGTTTAAACTTATATTTAAGTTATCGAAACTAACTTTTATGTTGGTTTTGATCATAGGTGAATATCAAGAGTACCCGAATGAAGATCAAGCGACAAAAAGGAACCGAACACGTGAAAAAGAAGCTTCCGCAAGTCGCGTCGTCGTAGCTTTTAAACGACGAATTCAATTACGCTATGTTGTTCTAAACTGTAAATTGTAAAAGTTTTAATAAACCCCAATTTTGTAATATATATGTGCTCATAATCACATGTTTATTTTTCGTAAATTATACGAAAACCGTTAAATAGTATTAAGGGTGTTACATGTGACAAGTGCTATTTATAGATGGAGAGGAGAGAAGGTGAGGGAGTGTCATGGATCGGGTGGCAATCCGATCGAGTGGCACTTCGATCGGATGGCAATCCGATCGGGTGGCAATCCGATCGGATGGCAATCCGATCGGATGGCAATCCGATCGGATGGCAATCCGATTGGATGGCCATTCGATCGAATTATCATTCGATCAAATGCATCCGGCGAATTGAGTTTTGGCGTTTCATTTCGATCGTTAAGCGTTGCGATAGTTTGGTCACACCTTTTCCTACCCACATTCATATACTTAGTATAATTAGTCACATAGGGTCGTATAAATATCCACATTTCAAAGTTGCGATACAATAACCGGGTTTCGTTTCGAATAGGCGTTACTCTGTGACGCATCACGGCTATCGAGGAGGGTAGAATAGGTCCTCACTCAACGTCATCGTGAGCGTTAGTGTGTGTGATGCGATGTGTTATAGTGATAAAGTATGCGTAATATGCAAAAATACTGCGAAATAGCGATGTATGCGATATAGCTACATTATGATCCGAATCTCTGGTGCTAGGCGTAACGAGTGTAACGAGTAGTAACAATGCACGAACGTGCGGGTTGTTACAGTCTCCCCTGCTTTAGGAAATTTCATCCCGAAATTAATCCACAAGAAGGGTTGCGAGGATCGATGCGAGTGGGAGTAGCGATAAAGCGTCAAGATGAGCGGGAGATCGATTGAAGATTGACGAGAGAGAGCGTTGCGAAGGCTGGGCGATGGCGGTGAGTAAGACGATTCATATACAAAAGATGGCAACAGACAAAAAGCGATCCAAAAGTGTTTTGAATTCTCGAGAAGTTGATTAATTCGAAAAGTTTTGAAGAAACTTGTTCATGAAAAATCTTCCCACAGTGCGGCGTTAAACTGTTTCGATGTCCACACCAGCGCTATGAGTGGGGTTTTATTAGGTTACTAAAAGATTTTTAGGATGTTTAAAACTCGTTTTACGAAATTTTCTCGTCACGTGGCAGTAGCTTGAGTCGATTGTCACACCATCGTTACAAGAAAATCTCGTTTTGTACAAAGGTTTTGATCAAATTTTAGAAAAAGTTTTTGTAAGAAAGCTTTGTTTACACAAAGGTTTTACTAATATCAAAATTTTAAATTTAAGTCGGCCCCGCATGGCACTTTCCCACGAAAGTTCGACAATATGGCTAAAACACTTATATATAGGAAGTACCAGCGGCGTATCCACCATGTTTTAGCCTTGTGGCTTCCGTCCCGTGAGGCAGTGTCATGTGTGTCGACATAGTACTGATAGGTTCGATTCCTCCGGTCCACGTGAGAGATGGTTGGACCAATTGTAAGGGAAAGATTGGGCAAACTGAGCGATGAAGTCGCTTCTGAACTCAGTTTAGTGACACGAGCGAGTGCGGCAAGCGATAAGCGGTACGAGATAATTGATAGCACAAAACAAACATAATAAGCGAAGGCGACGGCGACAAGTGAAAAGCGATGAGCGAGCGATAGCGACAACCGTAGAGCGATAGGCGACGATCGATGCGTTGCAAGCGATGGGAATATGCGATTTGATTAGATTAAATGACACCACAAGTTTTAACTAACCTTAAGCCCCACATGGCCTTTTTCCTCAAAAATCCGTTGATATGGATAAAACACTTATATATAGGAAGTACCAGCGGCGTATCCACCATGTTTTAACCCTATCAGTTTCGTCTCGTGAAGCGAGGTCATGTGTGCTAACATAATACAGATAACATAAATACGGTAAGCGATAGCGATGGCGATAAACGTTAAGCGATACACAATGAGCGATGGAGCAATACACAAGCGATAGAGCGATACACAAGCGATAGAGCGATACACAAGCGGCAGAGTGATACCAACGATGCACACTATAAGCGATTGAGATTGCAAGATAGATTCTAGAGATAAAGCGATTGTGAGCGTGTTGACTTACGAAAAGTCTAGCGATTACATTCTTTTAGTTGCGATTGAGATTGTTACGCCTTGCGATGTAGTTTAGTGTGTCGAAAATAGATTCAATAGTATACTTGGTCTAATAACGTTCAAATTGTGTGGCATTTTCTTCACAAAACATCGGTTGGCATGGCGAAACACTTATATATAGGAAGTACCAGTGGTGTATCCACCATGCTTCAACCACACGCCTCTGCCCCGTGAATTGGTGTCATACTGTGTCGACATGGTCAAGACGCTTATATATAGGAAGTACCAGCGGCGTATCCACCACGCTTAACCATGCTTTTAACGTTATGGCACCATTGAAACTTATTACGATCTCCGTGCACTAACCATAGTAATCCCGTGTGCACCCGTGATTAATTTGATCCTTGCACGTTTATCATACCTTGTTTCAAGGACGCAAAGTAGGGGTAATACGCATTATATAGTACATAGTGCTAGTATTTAGTCCGTGCGCGAGTGCGAGGGAGAGCGAGAGATAAATAGAGTCCACATTGCGTCGTGAAATAGAACAAGTTCAACATATAAGGAAATTAACGGCGAAAATCGTATCACTACAACAACATTGAAAGCATAACTAATGTTGTTGTGGAGGACTTCTGCGGAGACTGCGATCGTTGCTGAAATTCCTCAACTCTGCGACCTCGTGCGGCAGTGCTGGGTAAGATGACCATACCAGTTGCAATTTGCGCAATAGCGACAGTTAGCTTCCGGCGGGTGATGATACGTACATATGAGACACAGGGGATGAGTTCCGTTGTAGTCGCGCTTCGAGTGCACTGGTATTGCTTGGAGAGGTTCGGGTTGTGTAGCTCAGTTGATGAAGAGTTTGGGCTCATGGTCTTTCGTTTGTGGCTGGACTAAGCTTCCTAAGGCGGTGCGTTTTCATCGGAGGATTCGTCTGAGGACTCACTTGGAGAATCGTCGGTAGAATCGTCAGAGGAATCGTCGGAAGAATCGATGAAGATTTCCTGGTGAGCTTGTTTGGCAGGATTCTTGGAGAAGAATCCGTCCAAGACTCGTTTGTCGTTGATTTCTGCGGCTAGGCGATAGGTTTCTTTGATGGTAACAGGTCTTGCAGCTTCGACAAAATCGCCCACACATTCAGGAAAGCTGCGAATGTACTTCGTGATGGCTTTTTCTGAAGTGTTGACTTGACTTCGGCAGATTATGCTAAGCTGTTTGAACCTTGCGGTGTAGCCAGTATTGTCACCTTCGTCTTGCTTGATTTCCCAAAATTCGTCTTCTAGTTTCTGGACTTCATGAGGAGGGCATTACTCTTTCTTCATGAGCTCTTTCAGCTCATCCCAAGAGAGAGCGTAAGCTGCGGAGATCCTACGTTTGTTACGTTCTGCTGTCCACCAGTCGAGTGCTCGTGATTGAAATACTCCGGTAGCGCAAGTAGTATGGAAACCATCGGGACACCCACTCTGACGAAGGGTGACTTAGATAGAATCGAACCACTGGAGCAGCTGGGACACACCTCCTTCACCTGTGAACTCCATCTGGCCACAGGCTTTGAAGTGTTTGTAGAGGAAAGCAGATTGTGGCGCTTCCGTCTTAGAGTCTTCTGAGGTTCGAGAGTTGCTGAGAGAGTGCACTTGAGCGACAATTTGAGGAATGACCTTGGCCACAAGCGAGGAAATCCTCTTCTCGGCACTTCGTTTGGCTCTTCTCCTAGATGTTTGTCTCGAGGTAGAGTCGTTGGAAGACATCTAGACAGAGAGAGATTTGGAGTGAGATTTGATCATAATGATTTTGAGTTCCGCAATGCGATTGAGCGCGATCAAAACTTGTTTCGAGTAATATAATAGATTTCACATAGGAACCACATAGGAGACACGAGATTCCTAAATTCCCACACAATTGATTTGCTGCATATAATTAGTTGTAGTTTATGCTTACACATATACATGTCGGGATAGAATGCGCGGGGACGCGTTGAGGGGAGAAAGCGAAAGCGAGAAATTAGACATTAGTTTTGTTGCGAGCATTCGGTTTTCGTTTTAGATTGCAATGGCTGTGCGAGTTGTGCGTTTATAAAGCAGGGAGCCAAAAATCGAGAAATCGAAAAAGCGTAAAGTTTTAAATCGTAGCCACATAAGCGTAAACAGGTTCAGTAAAGCGTAAAATCGGCAAGTCGTATGCTAGAGAAATAGATAGAGTGCCTTGGTTGTTTAGGCGTCGACTACCCATGGTAACCCAACTATACCCAACAAGTTCATTCACGCGCGTTGCCCTAGAAGACTTATGCTTCCACTGGGATGCAGCTCATGGCACTCGTCTTCCTAGTCATCGCGTGGCTCGAGTTATCATTATAGCCGAGTCCTTGGTGAGAGCTTTTTTTTTTAAACCATTTCATAGAGAGAGGAACAGTTTATTAAGGTACGGGTTTCACCCCTGACTTAATAACTTTGCTCCTAGCTGTGGTTGTGCTCTTCGAATAGATTCGGGAGTTCCACTAGATTTTGAATTGGAGACTTTCGTTGAGTTATGGATGTTACTCCTAGCTCGACGAAAAGTTATCGTGCTAGAAAAAATGCGCTGAGTGAGCGATCTTATCGAGAGTTCTCGGTTTTCACGCCAGATCTCGACTGGACCACTCGGTTGTGTTATGCGAATATTTTCGAAAACGTGTGTATTGTGTTGGCCTTAGGCATGGCTAAGTAATATTCCAGCCTTAGGAAAGGCTCTTCGCGTGAAGTTGTAGTATGCGGTGTTCACGCGAAGTTGTGTTTTTAGCGGATTCGAATGAGAGTATCAAGTAGGCCCGTACAAATCCTACTGGGTTCGTACGAGTCAGCCCGTTGGTACTTAGACTATAGACTAGGTTGTTTCTAAGACATCGACCCAGACTAGGTCATGTCTGGCCTAATTCCCTATAGTTAAGGCTTTGATACCAATCCGTCACACCCCAACTGATGGCGGAATCATCGGGGCGCGACACTAGGTGAATCAGATTGCTCAAGAGAATCCATAACAACTACATTGTGACAGTATTTAATGCGTTCATTATCCCATACTAATAAACAATTACAATCACATAAGTTGTCACGAATTTCATGTTCTCCCAAACAATACAAATCCGACAACCTAGATTTTAGGTGTGTTTCTAGACTTCCTAGCTTGATTTGATGTAGACTGCGACTAAACCTGCAACATACGTTAAAACAACGTCAATACAAAAGTATTGGCGAGTATACAAGTTTTGATAGCAAAGCGTAAATAGATAAAA
Source organism: Helianthus tuberosus (assembly GCA_030545235.1). Taxonomy (NCBI): domain Eukaryota; kingdom Viridiplantae; phylum Streptophyta; class Magnoliopsida; order Asterales; family Asteraceae; genus Helianthus; species Helianthus tuberosus. The sequence continues at coordinate 16,749,145 of CM060402.1, read as the reverse complement.
AGTGTTGTGAATTACCAAATACATAAATGAGATACCTCAACATACATGCATATAAGACTGATACTACCAGCTAAGTCACTCGAGCTGCGATTGCGATTGCTATTCATCCTAACTAGACCCCGTCGGGTGCTATAGTACTATACTAGTTAAGGCGGGACCTCACGAGTATAAGTCCTAACACATATGTAACTAGCATCACGTGTAAATATGCATAACAGTTATTCGCAAGTGATGAACAGTTGATAAATAGTTTGATTGAATAATTCGTTTTGATAACTTTGATTGATAGGAACGTATGTTACACCCAAAATGCGATAAAAAGGGTTCGAGTATACTCACAGTCGGTGTTCAGCAAGTAAACACAACTTGGTTGGATTGAAGGGAGCGCGTCTGAGATTAGCCTTATTACAGATTGATAGCGTAAGCGTCGAACAGTGCGTTAAACGATGAGATGTGACTGAGCGTCGAATGGCAATCCAATCGGATGGCCAGTCGATCGGGTGGCAATCCGTTCGGATGGTCATCCGATCGGATGGCCATTCGATTGGATTGTCACCTCGTTTGGTATGGATGTGTTTATGTATGATGGTTTGCCTTTTGAAGTTTTCGTTGTAGCATTCTGAAAACAGAGAAGCATCTCTACCCTTCAGGTCGATCGATCGAACGGCGGCTCGATCAGGTGATGATCCGATTAGTTGGACACTTAGTGAGAACAAGTTCACAGCAGTTTGTCACTCAATCGAATTGCAATCCGATCGGGTGGCAATCCGTTTGGAACTGGCTATATATTGAATATGTTGAAAATTGTTTAGGTGATGAAGTTCAAAACATCACAGGGTCGGTTAGTCGTTCGATCGGATGGCAATCCAATCGGACGGCAATCCGTTCGATGTTCAAAACTCTTGAGGAGTTGAAATATAATTTAAGTGTGGGACCAAGTGCAAGCCGATCGGACGGCAATCCGTCCCAACGATCTGATCGTCTTTGACACTTGACTGTTTTGAAAGTCTTGAGGTTTTCTCAAGACGGTATGACAACGTGCCAAAAAACAGAACCCTGTCAACGCCCAGGTGACCCGATCGGACAGGAATCACCCTAGTCCGGTCGGTCAGCTGTTTGAGACGACGGTTCGTGTTTAACCCGAGATCGGTTGTCTCGTAGATAGAATTCAGATCTTGAGCTGACACATCACTAAGAAAGAGTAGATGATTAGAACGAGCTCTGATTCTATCGGTTTTGAGTGCATTGAGTGTAAAAGAGTTGAAAGAAAGTTGGAGAACCATCTTTCAATCATTTTATCCAAGATTATGTATAGATCTATGCGAAAGTGCTGTTTAATCTTGTGAAAATCCTTCAGATCTGAGTGGTTCTTGATGGAATGAGGCCAACACTTGAAGTTCATAAGAACTCCATGATGACATCATCCTAGAACACCTCAAATCCATTGATTTCTCGGTTAAAAGTTAAGATTCAAAAGAGAAAATGATGAAGAAATACGTTTAGATCATAGAAGTACAAGATTTGAGGCAGAAACTTACAAGAATCGCGAGAAATCGAGAGGAAATAGCCCCAAAGCGTGCTGGTCAAGTGAGAGTTGTCACATCACTGTTCAAGTGATGTGACAAGTGCTATTTATAGGTGGAGAGGAGAGAAGGTGAGGGAGTGTCATGGATCGGGTGGCAATCTAATCGAGTGACACTTCGATCGGGTGGCAATCTGATCGGATGGCAATCTGATAGGATGGCCATTCGATCGAATTGTCATTCGATCAAACGCCTCCGGTGAATTGAGTTTTGGCGTTTCGTTTCGATCGTTAAGCGTTACGATAGTTTGGTCACACCTTTTCCTACCCACATTCATATATTTAGTATAATTAGTCACATAGGGTCGTATAAATATCCACATTTCAAAGTTGCGATACAATAACCGGGTTTCGTTTCGAATAGGCGTTACTCTGTGACGCATCACGGCTATCGAGGAGGGTAGAATAGGTCCTCACACAACGTCATCGTGAGCGTTAGTGTGTGTGATGCGATGTGTTATAGCGATAAAGTATGCGTAATATGCGAAAATACTGCGAAATAGTGATGCATGCGATATAGCTACATTATGATCCGAATCTCTGGTACTAGGCGTAACGAGTGTAACAAGTAGTAACAACGCACGAACGTGCGGGTTGTTACAACCACCACCCCCACACCCACACCACCACCTACCACCACCTACTCCACACCACCACCACTACCTGCCTCCGTTGTCTCTAGTCGGCGTCTCAAGACGCGGTAGAGTTTCTGGATTCCGCTATGTCTCTTCAATTATCTCTTTCTTTTGGTATTTGAAGTTTGAATTTTGAGATTTTATTGTTTGTCTGGTTTCCTTTCTTTGACCTTAGGGCTTACAAGTATGGGGTTTTTCCCCTGAGGCTTACGCACGGAGATGGTTTGTCTGGGTTCCTTTCTTTGACCTTATAGTTCGTCTGGATTCATTTCTTTTACTACGGCGGAGATGGCGATTGGCGGATTTGAAGCTGGTGGTGTGGGGTAGGTGGTGGTATCGGGGTAGTGCTGATGGCGGCTAGTGGTGGTGGTTTTCCTAAGAGAGAGAGAGAGCGAGAGTGTGTGTGTGTGTGTTTTAGAGAGAGTGAGTGTGTGTGTTTATATATATGTGTGTGTGAATTTTTTCTTATATTTTAATAATAGCAAGGGGTAAATAAGTAATTTCAGATGAATTTAACGGAGAAAACTAACCCCCGTCCACTCCAGGGACTATCCTAGTAACAAACTTTCAAACCACCGGCGTAATTTCCAAAAGTTTTGGAATATATGTGTTATTTTACAAAACCACAGGGACCATCCGGGCATTTTACTCAATTTGATATATAACTAGTATTAAGCTCCCCGGAGTTGTAGTGGGGGAGTAAAACCATGATAAATAGCACCAGCGCCACGCCATCGTTAGCAACAACCAACACTAAAGTTGCGGCGTGTTAATGTAAAGAAATTAGACCGAAACGTAAAACGTAAAACATAAAAAGTAATAACTATGACGATTTAAGACCCGCACGTCGCGACGAACCTATTAAACGGGAAAAAATTAGACGACATAAAAACGTTGAACTACACATGCACGTTGTGCTATGTTTACTCGCAAAATTTAGAACGAAGCGTAAAAACGTTGAACCACACACGTGTTGCGTTGTGTTAACTTGCAAAATTTAGACCAGAACGTAAAACGAAAAATTTGTGAAATATGAAAAGTATAGGGGACCAAAGTTAAAAGTAAAAAAGTTATGAGTTTAAATTGAAAAATATGAAAACTTTTGGATTAAAAGTAAAAAAAAAAATAGTTTTGGGCAAAAAAATATAATATGAACTTAAAGGTGAGGTCAAGAGAGACCGAAAGCTAAGTAAAGTGGGGGACATGAATGTTTTTTATTTATTACGTATTTAATTCCTTTTTCTTTTAACGTTACACTAGGTTAGAACCCCGTGTATTACAGGGGTTGACTAAATGTAATTTTGTATACTAAATAATAAAACAATATATCTTTAAAAACCTCGTTTATTACATGGGTTGAATAAATATAATTTTATATAATTAAATAATAAAAAAAGTTATATCTTTAAAAACCACGTGTATTGTACTTGTTGAATAAATGTAATTTTATATACCAAATAATAAAAAAGTTGAATAAATGTAATTTTGTATACAAAATACTAAAAATCTCTTCTACTTAATTATTGATAATTATGATTTAGTTATAATTATTATTTAGTTTAAATTTAATACACTATTTATAAAACTAAAATATATTTGTAAACATAAAGTGAAGATAAGAAAAACATATACATAATATTCACCCATAAATTAAGAAAAAGAAAACAAAAATAGGCTAGGTTTGTGTTATTCTAATATGTACAAACATAAGGTAAATGCACGAGATAATTTCACATATAACATATTTCATAAACGGTGGCGTTAGATAAAAAGTTATCTGTCTATATTTTCATACAATAAGCATACTATATATGTTTAAAGACATATAGTTGAATTAACATTCATCAATAAATGGAAAAAGTTAATATACGATTGAGAAAAAACAAATACGTTTTAAAATTAACTTAACAAGATTTATAAATGTCATATCAAAGTTCATTTTATAAAGACATGTCTTGACGACTCAATGTGTTAACAGATAACATAAATTTATTTAACCCATATAATACATGGTTTTATTTAGTTTGTGCAATATACATCTTTTTTAAAGCATAATTTCTTTTTACTACTAACTTATTAAATATATAAAATTATATTTATATAACCCGTGTAATATATGGGATTATAACCTAGTAAATATTTAAAGAAATATAGGGGAGGAGTTCAGTGACTTCAAGAGAAAAAGAAGAATAAAAGATCTAAGTTTTAGGATGGTTTATTTAAATTAGTCTAGAAGATATAATAAAAGATATGTCTATTAGTTTTCAAAAAAAAAAAAATTAAAAAAAATTTATATTGTGTAGAATGAGAAGAGGAGGTCGGCGGATCCATGGGTTTATACGATGACGAGATTTTAATTTTTAGGCCATAATTCTATGAGTGACTAATTATATTATGAAGGATATATCATATCATATATATATTATGACTAGGTTAGAACGTCGTGTAATACACGGGTTGAATAAATATAATTTTGTATATCAAATAATAAAAAAATATATTTTTGAAACCTCGTTTATTAAACGGGTTGAATAAATGTAATTTTACATACCAAATAATAAAAAAATATATCTTTAAAAATTTCATTTATTACATTGGTTGAATAAATGTAATTTTATATAGTAAATAATAAAAAGTTATATCTTTAAAAACTCTGTGTATTGTACGGGTTGAGTAAATTTTATTTTATATATTAATAATGAAAAAAGTTACATTTTTAAGAACCTCATGTATTGTATGGGTTGAGTACATGTAATTTTATATAACAATCAATAAAAAGTTATATCTTATTATATCTTTATAAACCATGTGTATTATAAAACTTTTGAACTAAACTGACAAAATGGCCCAAACCACAGGGACTAAAATGACATTTAACTCTTTACATTATATTAATTTATATTTAGTGTACGTCTTTTGTTAATGTCAAGATAAATAGTTTTGAAATCTAATAAATATTTCAAAAGATTATATTATCTCCTATATGAATTGTTTAAATTTAATTTCATAATTATCTTTTAATTAATATTAATTATTTATAATTAAGTAGAAGATAAAGATGAGAAAACTAAAAAATAGATGGCTCCAATGAATGACATGTGTCCTAAAATTGGTTTCTTTTATTATATAGTATAGATATAGATTCTTTTATTTTATTATTGCTTTTCAATTGTTATAATTTATTATAAACATATTTAAAGACTATAAAGTTGTTTTATTCAAAAGAAAATATATCCATCTAACTATTATTCTCTTTATACTTTATATATTCATGATTAAAATCTCTTTTCTTATTTAGCTAATATGAAATAAAGATGAAATGAATCACAAGTATTTATAATAAAACGTCTAATTCATTCTTATTTTATACTAAATTATTACTAATGCTAATAACCTAGTTTTAGTTCAAGTTAAAATATTCTTTGTAAACGTTGTTACAAAGCAATGAAAGCCTTCAACTTCATGTATATAATCAAGAAATTTACGTCATTGGTAAAAGAAGCTTTAGCAAGCGAATTGAATACCAGCAAATGATTCCAGCTCAGCTGGTTGATGCATTGGAAATGATGGGGAAGGACTCAGGTTCGACTCTTGATCCCACCCGAGTTTTCTACTACAGTGCATTTACTCTAGGGGGACGGCTCTTGTGGAGGGTGCAACTCCTGTCATGTGGCAAGAGGCTTGAAATTTTCTCGGGGACAGCGTAACGCCTCTCTCAACCAGGCGTGGGCCCGGTTAAGACAACATAGTCCTGGTAATGAGTGGTGGCGGGCCTGCGTCTTGCGGGTGTGAATTAGCCGTCTGTTGTGAAGTTCACCTGTAAAACAAAAGCAAATTGAATACCACCGATCAATAACAACCCAAAGATCGAACATGAAAACAAAAGCCTCCGAGAATAGCATTAGCGTGACTGATCACAATCTAATTTAACCATTAAGCCATGTTTGGTCGGACATAATTGACAAACATAAGATTTATAATTTTTTTTTAAAAATATATATACTAAGACCTTAAATATAATTATTATTTTAAGTCCCATCCTCAATCGGTATTTGTCTCAACTCCTGAGTGTTATATGCCTTATCGAGCCGGGGGTCTCACCGGAAGCAGTCTCTCTATTTCTACTGGATAGAGGTAAGTTTGTCTACATCTTACCCTCCTCAGACACTACCTTAGCTTTGCTATTGGTGGAGTTTACCGAGTATAAAGACGATGATGATGATGATTTTAAGTCCCTCCCTCACAGGCTCAAATTACCGTTTCCCCTTGTCCCAAAAACACCCCGATCAAAGTATCTGTTATTGTTAATGTTAATGTTAAATGATATACTAGACAAATTGCAATTTAGCTTTTGTGAGTCCCAACTCCTAAAAGGGTTTGGGCAGTTGCATAAAAAGGAAACAATATTCAGTCACATTTAAATTCTAGGGAAGATAGTTGTAAAAGTTATAAGGCCATATGAAGAAATTATAAGCCAGTGTGTTTATATTAAGAAGTGCAATTTGCAGAATACAACACTGCATTGCATAATAACTAAAATGTGTCGTAATCATTGTACACCTCTTACTGTAATTCAAACTTTGTTTCAGTTTCAGCCCTCAAAGTAAAAATTGACTAAAAGTAGTGTTTATTTTAAGTGCAATTTGCAGAATACAATATTGCATTGCATGTAACTAAAACATTGTACACCACTTATTGTAATTAAAACTTTGTTTCAGTTTCAGCAAAGTTAACACCAGACGTGAAGATCCAAAAGTTCGGTTAAGGCCGGAGCCTGTAAAAGCAGTTTGGACCTTGGTGGAGATGAGGACTTAAACCTGCAAAAGAGAAAACCGTTAGGCTCGCCGCAGAGATGGGAGGGCCCCTCTGTGACCACCCTCCGGCGTGAGGATAAGTATTTGATAGAGAGAAAGTAGAGAGAGAAAGTAAGGACGAAGGTTCAGAAAATCGTACTTGGCTTTGTACTTGCATGGGTATTTATAATTGTGAACTGAGATGACGTCATTCGTCCAGACGCACTTGTTTGGTTGTCCGTCCTCGGTATGGCATGGGGCATGGAGGTCTTGAGAGTGTTCGTCCATAGGTGATTCGGTCCGTCCCTTAGGATATGGTCCGGATTCGGATATGTATCTTCAAGTCCCCCAGTTTGTTAAGTTCTGTAAAGGACTTAATAAAATGTTGTACAAAGTTTTTCTGATCGAATGACGTGGCGACGTTTGTATGGAGCTGACGTGGCGCAGGTGAGGTAAATAATTTGACAGTCAGTCACCGGCTGGTGACAGTCACAAGTCCCGCTTTGGGAATCGCGATCGGCGCCTTGATGTGACGGTTTGATTTGATTGACCCTTAACCGAGTTAGGATTTCTATAAAAACCCCTTTTTTACACTTTATTTTTACCTTTTTTACTCTCTTGATTTCTCCCGGCTGTTATCATCTTGTTCATCTTCATTCTTTCTGTTACGCTTCTTCTACAAGGTGCGTTCTATTCTACAGTCCTTATTATGGCTCCCGGAAAAGACAACCTTTCCGAGAGCGTGATTGTTCTTACCCAATGTCAGTTGGACAAGTTCGTTCGTGATTATAGGATTCCTATAGATCTTAATCCAGTTCTCCCCTCAACAAATGAGATAATATATCCTTTCCGTCAAGGGAAGTTTCCTTTGTACACTCGTGTGTGCAATTTCGCGAATTACAGAGTCCCTTTCTCGAAGTTTTTTATTAGAGTTCTCCGGTTTTTCCGAGTTCATGTGTGTCAGGTGAATCCTTTCAGAATAAGCCGTGTAAATCACTTCGAGATTTCTTGTAGGGCTCTGAACCAAAAACCGGACTTAGACGTGTTTAGATATTTTTATGAATTTATAACTGTCGGTGATTGGTACACCTTTGCCCATCGGAAGGGTATTCCCCATCCTTCCGGAGATGAGCGGTCCAGCCTGAAAAACTGGAAGGACAATTTTTTCTGGCTGGAGATGGTGTGAGGATTCAAGGACCAAACTATGTCGTTTGATCTGGGCGAGGATTTTGTTTTTAATCAGGAGTTGGCTCGAGCCCTAATTGATAATCAGTCCCCTATCCGCCCCCTTCCCAAACATTTTCTTTAACTGGGACTGGTTTGCTTTACCTGGGTCCAAGGGGATAGGGATTGGCCGGTTATACGTACGAAACGTGAAAGTAAGTTCCCGGCCTCTCATCCTCCCTTCGGGATCTTCTCTTTTCCTTCATCTTTAACTTATTCTTCATTTGATGTGCAGGAAACGAAATGTCGCTAAGGGACGCATTGAAAGTTCCAAACTTCAATGTTTTGGACTTTGATTTTGACGAGCAAGTTGAGGGTGAGGTCCCTTTTTTGAAACAAGTTTCATCATCGGCCCAGGAAATCCGCCCCTTGACTGAGCGAAGTGCTTCTGAGCCACCTATAACAACCCTTAAAATGTTTTCGACACCCTAAAATATTTAACATATCCCAATATGTCTTAAAATACACCCCGTAAGCGAAAACGGACCCCGAATACCTTTATTTTATTAAAAATTAAATAAAAACAAAATTTGAGGGTCTGTCGCGGGGCGTGTAGACCCCTTAGGGATCTTTGTTGGTGCATATGCTGTCGACTTCGTCTTGTATCGAGTCTTGTATTAGGTTGGTTAGATCAGGGCACGTAGTACGAGAAAACGAGAAAAATATAGATTGTGACCATTTCGCACGAAATGGAATATCCATTTCGTACGAAATGACACCTTGCCATTTCGCACGAAATGGTGAGGCCATTTCGTACGAAATGACCATATAGCATGAGCTGTTCCGTGCGAAATGAGATGCCTATAAATACTAGGTCGTGCCAAGTCATTTGTAACTTTGTGATTCCGGTACCGAGGTGCTGCCGAAGTGTCTCCAGCATTGTAAAACTATCTGATATCAATACAGAGACAGTTTAAAGTGAATATCTGTGCAATTCAGCTGAAATAACTCCGATACATCTGTTTCCACCTTTTGTTTTGGACGAGATCTCTTCTGAACGACTCGTCTTGGTCTGCAAACGATCCTACAAGTGGTATCAGAGCTCAGGAGGAAGAGTTCTTACCATTTCAGCTGAAAATTCTGTTTTCTACACCTTCTTTTTCAAAATTAACAGGTTTTCATGGATAAAATGACTTGAATTTCACATAAAACATGCGAAACAGTGTTTTAACAAACCCTTGAAAGAATCAGACCTTAATTCGAAGTAAAACTTGATCGATTTGTTGAAAAACTGTCCGAAAAGGTGACGTCATCACCATTTCGCACGAATTGATATCATTTCGTTTGTACTTGCAATCCATTTCGTACGAATCAGAGCATCATTTCGCACCAATTTCTCATTCCGTTTGAAACAGCATACCATTTCACACGAAATGGATAAATAGGATCTATTTCGTTTGAAGGTTACTCCATTTCGCACGAAACGGGGATTCATTTCGCATCAATTGTCATTTCGTGTGAAATCTGATTCCATTTCGCACGAATTGTGTTTGAGAAGTCAATTTCGTTTGAGAGGTCCATTCCGCGTGAAAGTTCATTTCGTTTGAAAGTGTTATAGCAATCCATTTAGTTTGAAAATCAGTGTTTGGGAATTTTTGAGAATCGAATCATGGAAAACGAGTTCTACAACGCCTTTGTTACTCCGTTGACTATTACTCAAAATACCATGCTAGAAAATGAAACGGGAACCACGCAAAAACTGCCTAAGCTTATGAGTATTGAGGAGTATAGTGGATGGGCTGAACGTTTTGAAAATTGGGTTCAAGCTTATTACCTAAATGCATGGGATTATACTGAATTTCGATATATTAGACCAGTTAAGGATGACGGAAGGAAAGTTGAAATTAAAGATTTAAGTGTTGAAGAGAAACAGAAATACAAAAATGAAAAGTTGATGGTTAGTCTCTTGCAGCAAGCTATTAAGGATGAAATCTTGATTTTACTACAACACAACGGAAGTGCACAATCAATATGGAAAGAATTACATTCGAAGTTTGTTGGTAGTAAAGAGATGATCAAGAACAAAAAGTCGCTTATGAAGAAAGAATTTGATCTATTTCGTGGGTTAAGAAATGAAAGCACCAAACAGATTATAGAAAGATACTGCAATTTGGTGAAGAATATGAAAAGATTGAGCATCAATAAAGATAAAGATGAATTGATTGACAAGTTGGCCGATGCATTGCCACATGATGTTTGGGGCACATATCTTATGATGTTGAGAAATAAACCTGATTTTGACAATCTATCACTGAGCGATTTTATTGAACAAATCGAAGCTCAAGAGATGGAACAAAGAAAGATAGCAAGAATGAAGAACTATGATGGTGAACAAGACATTGGTTTGTATTACAAAGGTGGTGTTAGTGATAAGACCAACATGGCACCAAAGATTGAAACGGCTTTCAATGCAAGAGGTTCTTCGGAAAGTTCATCTCAAGGATCAAGCAGTAAAATGGGATTTTCTTCATATCCATCATTTGATTCATATTTTTCTGCAACAAAGAGTGGCAAAGTTCTTCAATGCAACATTGCTTTAAATCTTGAAAATGATCAAAATTACTCGGAAGAAGTAGCCAAAAGTCATATGTCTCTGTTGGTGACTGTGTTAGAGTCGTATGGGAGTTTAGTTGCAGGAAGGATCGGAAATCCGATGTTGACAAAGGAGGATTACGATCAGGTTGATGCTGAAGAGATGGAGTTGATGGATATAAAGTGGTGTTTGGCGAGCGTGTTGAGAAGAGCTGAAAAGTTTAAACAAATCACAGGAAGAGATGATTTTCGTGATGCAAATGTTTCTACTTTAGGATTTGATAAATCTAAAGTTACTTGTTTTCGTTGCAGGGTGTTGATACATAATGTCTAAAGCCTACGTCATAAGTTTAGGGTCTAAAAGTGTCAAGTATGTAAAGTGTAGGGGTCTAAATGTAAGTTTAATTTAGTGTTGTAAAGGTTTCGCTTCAGGGTATGTGATGTAAGCCTCAAGCGAAATCACATGATAAGATTTCGCTTGAGGCATATTGAAGCGAAATCTTGTTGCCTATATATAGGCTAGTGTAGTTCTCATTTGGTATGCATTCCGAAAAGTTGTAACGAAGTGCTGCCAGTTTTTCAAGTCAATATATAACAGAGAACAAGTGTTAAAAGTGAATCTATTCTGTTTTCTACTCTTTTCTATCTGATTCTAAGCTGTTTAGATGTTTCCGCCATCTAAATAGTGTAAACACATTCAAATTGACTCATTTGATCGGTCAAATCGATCCTACAATTGGTATCAGAGCCAGTTATGAGTGTGTTCACTTAAATCAGTTGGTTTTTACTCACAAAAATTGATTTCTGGACGAAAACACGGACAAAATGGACTAAGACTTTCACAGTGTGTGTAAAAGTGTGTTTTAACAAAACCTTGAGAAATTCAGATTAAAATTCAGACTAAAATTGACAAAAATGACTTGAAAACCAGATTTCGCTTGAGCGAGCAGATTGGTTGTTGGTATTTTGAAGCGAAAACGTGGATTTCGCTTGAAATTTTCTGATTGCTTGAAGCGAAATCGTATATTTCGCTTGAGGAGTCTGTATTTGGTTGAAAAGTTTGTTTGAAGCGAGACTGTAGATTTCGCTTGAGATCTTGTTGTTTGAAGCGAAATCATATTGCATTTGAGTTGTGGGTTTCGCTTGAAATCTTCTGTGATTTCGCTTGAAGTTTAAGTGATTTCGCTTGAGATTTCTGATAGTCCATAGTGTTCGTGAACTTGTTCGATAGTATGATTTTGTGAAAAGTGTGTGTGTGAAAAATTTTAAAACTACTCGGTAAATTTCTAAAAATGGAAAACCAAGAGTTTTATAACTTCTTCTCGGGCAGTGGTATGGTAGCAGGACAAACCTCGGGTAGTGTTATACAGAACGTCAACATGGAGAACGAATTGGGAACAATGCAAAAGCCTCCCAAACTGATGAACATAGATGAATATGCAGGATGGTCAGGCAGATTTAAGAACTGGGTTCAGGCTAATCATTTTGAATGTTGGATGAAAATAGAGAAACAGTATGTTCCACCAGTTGATGGTTTAAACAACAAGAAGAATATTCAGAGCCTGACAGATTCAGAACAGAATGATTTCAAAGCCGAGAAAAAGATGATTAGTATTCTCCAGCAGGCTATCAAAGAAGACATTCTAGTATTGTTGCAATATGAAGATAATGCTCAATCTATGTGGTTTGCATTGAAAGCAAAGTTTGAAGGTAGTGCTTCCATGATCAAGAATAAGAAGGCATTGTTCAAGAAAGAGTTTGATATTTTTACCGGTATGAAGGGTGAAACTACAAGGCAACTAATTGAAAGATATTGTCATTTGGTGCTTGAGATGAATAGATTAAAGATTGAAAAGACAGATGAAGAATGGATTGACAAACTAGCTGATGCGTTACCTTATGACGAGTGGGGTACATACCTGATGATGCTAAAGAACAATTCAGACTTTGCAAATTACAATCTTAGCCTATTCATAGAAAAGATTGAAGCTCATGAGTTAGAGCTACTGAAGATCAAAAAGATGAAATCAGCTAATGTTCAACAAGATGTATCGTTGTATTACAAAAACAACTCTACAGCTTCAACAAATCAAAGTCCAAAAATACAGACAGGGTTCATTGCTGATAACACCTCAAGTGTTTCTTCAAACACTCCTCAATCTGGAAATTTTTCACCATTTGCGAATTGTGATCCAAACTTCAAAGCTCAAGAACAGTTTTCACCTCAAAGCTCTACAAATTCAAGTAATCAGGCTTATGTTTCTGGGGTGCAGTGCAACATCGTGGTGAATATTAAGAATGGAAATGAAATTACTGAAACTGCCGCGAGACAACACATTGCAGTACTTGCTTCCGTTTTAGAGGCTTATGAAGGATTAGTGGCAGGTAGGATTGGTAATCCTGATATGACAAAAGAGGATTATGACCAGATTGACCCGGAGGAACTTGAATTGATTGATATAAAATGGGGCATGGCAAGTTTGGTTAGAAGAGCACAACGATTTATGGAGATCACAGGCAGAAACAGTCTCTCAGGTCCTAATCAGAAGTTAGGGTTCGACAAATCGAAAGTTACGTGCTTCAAGTGTAAAGAACGTGGTCATTTTAAGAGATAATGTCCGAATCGTGAAGTAAACAATCATCAAAACCCGTTCACAAACGACTATTACAAGCAAGCAATCTATCATCGACCAAATCAACAGCATACTGTTCAAAAACCACAAATTGAGAATAAACCGGAAAAAGCGATGATTGTGAATCAAGAAGATGAGAAGGTAGCTGCAGGGTTCAACTGGGATAAATATATTCCTGGGAGTGATGGACAGGCAATGATGGCTGAAGTTGTGGAAATTTCTGAGATAGTGTCTGAACCAGAAACAGTTACTGAAGATGTTTCTGTAGTTGTTGAAGAGGTTTCTGTTGAAAAAACAGATAATTTTGAAGAAATAGCTGCTGAAGTTCATCAATCTCAATCTGAGCAGGAGGTATTAACTAGTTCTTTGAGATCTATCATGCCGCCTAAAATTTTTGAATCTTTTGCAGATTTCTTTGAAGAACCAAGGACTGGATTGTGTCCAAGATATGATGAGAAGAAAGAATTTGTTGAAGAAATGATCGATGTGACAAAGGAAATGACCGAAGACACTTTGAAAGAAATTGCTGACAAAGCTCTCATGGCAAAACTGAGAGAGGTAGACTCAGAATCTGAGGAGTCTAAGTCTGTCAGTAATGAGTCTGTCAAACGAGAGGAATCTGGAGTTCAGGGAAACGAATCAGTCAAACGGTCTGAGTCAGAGTTGAAAAATGTCGGTAAATTAGAAGTAGAAACTGTTTATGAAGCAGTATGTGATGAGATAGTAGATTCAATATCTGAAACACCATGCCAAAAGTGTTTACAACCGTGCATGGAGTGTCTTGAAAAAGACACTAAGTTTCAAGAATTGAAAAAACATGCTGACATGTTAAAATTTGATCTAGGACAAGTCAAAGAAGCATATGATACTCTAGCTAGAACAGTTAAAATGATTAAAGAGGAAAGTGTCGAAAATGATAAAGCCACAAAATTAGCAAAAGCAACACTTTTTGATAAACAAGTGGAAGTAAATTTTTATTTGGACACAATTGCTTCATTAAAAAAGGAATTGGAGTTAACAAAAATTGAAAATGAAAGAATTGATAAGAAGTTGATGAGTTACATAGCTTCATCATATGTCCTTGAACAGATTGTCCCAAAACAACCTGATGAAACACCGGTCTTTAACAGTGTTCCACCCCCAATGTGGAATCATTACACACAGAAATATCCAGATGGGGTGGAAGCTGCTTTGAATCTCAAATTGAGATCAATTGAGGATGATTTGCCTGAAAGCATCGATGTTACATTCTCTGCATCCGACACCGACAACGAATCACAGATTATCAAAACTGTTGTCGATCAGGTGTTAGATGAAGAGATTGATAACTCTGAGAAGTCACAATCTGAGAAAGGTGTTACAGATTCTGAAGATGAGAGTAATTTCTTGGAACGGTTTATACCGAAATCGGACAAGAGTGCGAATGATGATTCGATTATGGTAGTATATACTATGATTGGAACAGACAAACTTTATTCCGATTTCGAGTATCCTCTTCAGAATGTGAAAATTGAGAATGTTGAGAAAGTTTTTAGGTTGGTTGAAATGAACATTGATGAGGTTAATAACAAAGAATTCTTTTCAAAATATAAAAAGTCATTTTTTACAACATGTGTCAACAACTTTGGGAAAAAGGAATGGGAAGGTAATGGTAACAAGAGAAATGGTAACAACTTTAAAAACAAAGGAATTGGTTTTGAGAAAAAATTGGCTAAGAAGATTGTCAAGCCAAAAGATAAAATGAATGATGTTTTTGTTGCTGGTCCAAGTGTTGATGAAGAAAAGGAATACATTTTTAGTCAAAAAGCAGTTGACGATTTCAATGCAGCAAAGAAACTGAAAGAAGAGTCCTTCAAATCAACTTTTGTCGAATATGATAAAAGAGTTTGCTATCGCTGCAATGAAATCGGACACATGGCAAAACAATGCAAGAAAGTTTTTGAAAAATCTGTCATTAAACCATTTGTTAAAAAATTTCAACCTAAGTCACCAGTTAACACAAAGGGCAAAAAGCCGATGGTTTCTCCAATTCGCATTTTGAAAAGAGGAGAATCTTTGAAGTTGGAAGATAAGCCGAAATCGACATTTGAGATTGGTGAATCTTCAAAGTCCCAAATGACTTCAAAGTTTTATCCAAAAACGAAAACTTTTGAAAATCAATTTTGGGTTGTAAAATCAAAACCATCGGTTGAGGAGAAAAAGATGGAAAACATTTTGAAAAATGAAACAAAAGTTGTTGAAACCAAATCACAATCAGTTGAGGTAAAGAAAATGGAGAACGAGTTAAAGTTTGATTCAAAAGCTTTTAATCCTACTATTCAAAATATTTTTGGAAAAATGGTTGATAGAAAAGTCAAAGGAACAAAGGAATTTTATGCATCAAAAGTGGGTGCTAATGATAAACAAGAATTTGAATCTGAGCTTGATAAGTTTCTTGCAGAGTTTCCTCCTATCAAAGAAAATATGGTAAAATCAAAAGTAGAATCTGTTGTTCCAAACGTCACATTTGACTTTCCTAAGATTGATGAAAAGTGTGATGTAGTGTTTGGAAGTGTTTCAGAAGTCAAAAAGTCATGGAGTTCATTGTTTGAATAAATTTGTTATGATGTTTGCAGGGGCTGCCCAAGTCAATTTTATCAAAATGGATAATGGATAGTGGTGCGTCAAGGCACATGACTGGGACGCTTGCTTTACTCTATGATGTAAAATCTATCAATGGAGGTCATGTAGGATTTGCTGGGAGTCAAGGTGGAAGAATTGTTGGTCAAGGAATTTTGACAAATGGTGTGATATCCTTTGACAAAGTAAACTACATAGTAGAGTTGACAAACAATCTACTCAGTATTTCACAGATTTGTGATAAAGATTTCAGCGTACATTTTACAAAAACTGAATGTGTGGTTTTGAAACCAGGGTTTAAAATCCCTGATGAGATGGTGTTGTTGCGTGCTCCACGGGAGTATGATCTTTATTATCTTGATATGAGTACAGCAACGCCAACGTCTCATCAGAAACAGTGTTTTGTGTCTAAAAACAAAGCAACAGAAAAAGATTCAATCATGTGGCATCGTAAGATGGGCCACATTCATGTTCGCAAAATGAATTTTTTGGTTCATAATGATTTAGTTGAAGGCGTGAACTTTAAAAATTTTCATTTAAATGATGATTGTATTGCATGTAAGAAAGGTAAACAGGTTCGGAAGTCACATCCTTTGAAGGTCATGAACTCGATCAGGTTACCTCTTGAGAGATTGCACATGGATCTCTTCGGGCCTGTCAATGTTAAGAGCATCAGCCGGGATTTGTATTGCTTGGTGGTTACAGATGATTTTTCAAGATTTTCTTGGGTTGTGTGCTTAGAACGGAAAGATCAAACATTTGAGTCTTTGATGATACTTTTCAAGAAGATGGAAACAGTATACAAATTGCCTATCCGGAGAATTAGAAGCGACAATGGAACTGAATTTAAAAACAACAGAATGTACGAGTTTTGCAATGAAAAGGGAATTCTTCATGAATTCAGTGCGCCGTATACTCCACAGCAAAACGGCGTAGCTGAAAGAAAGAATAGAACCCTCATCGAGACAGCGCGTACAATGTTAGCAGATTCCAAGTTACCTATTTTCTTTTGGAGTGAAGCCGTATCTGCAGCGTGCTATACACTGAACAGAGTTCTTACTGTCAAGAAGTATGGAAAGACATGTTTTGAGTTGCTGCATCGTTACAAGCCGAATCTTGAGTTCTTGGAACCTTTCGGATCACCGTGTACGTTCATTGATGAAGACGGAAAATTTGGGGCAAAATCAAATGAAGGTTTCTTTGTAGGATACGCCAGCCCACTAAAAAGGGTGTTCGTACCATGTCTGAGCAAGGTGATTCAGGTTCTTCATGTGGATTGTCAGAAGCATACTCCGTCACCTCAACTTCCCGGACAAAGATTCCTATTTGACTACGATAAACTCTGGGAATCGTTTCATCTGCCGTCCGAGCCGAGTGAGGAGGAACTTGCTCTCATGTACTTGTATCAACAAAGTCATTTGCCAGAGCCGGAATCTAATCCGCTAGATGTTCCTACGCCCAACGTGGGTACTCATGATGATGAAGCCGGACCAAGTGGAACCGTTCATATACCACCAGAGGAACCAGAGGAACCAGCTCCGTCATTTGACGTTTCTGACGACTCAGAGGAGGAACCCGCTCCTACCTTTGACGAGGAACCAAATGAGACAACAGAAGAGGCTGTTGACCAAATCGTTGATCTTGACATTTCAAATCTGGAATCGGAAGTTGTAGTGCCTGATACTGTGATGCCACGGACCCTATCTTACCATCCTTCAGAACAAATTATTGGCGACTTGCAAAGTGGTGTCAAAACTCGACATCAAATAGATCAAGCTCTTACATGTTTCTATTCATCTATTGCTGATATGCAAAAAGAAGTCTCATTGAAATGTTTTATTTCGCAGATAGAGCCCAAGACGTACAGGGAAGCATTGACCGAGGAGAGCTGGGTTAATGCAATGCAGGAGGAGTTACAACAATTCGAGAAGCTGGGCGTCTGGAGACTTGTAGATTTGCCTGAGAATCAAAAGTTGATTAAAACAAAGTGGGTTTTTAAATGTAAAAGAGATGATAGAGGAGTCGTGGTGAGAAACAAAGCAAGACTGGTCGTTCAAGGATTCAGTCAACAAGAAGGAATTGATTATGATGAAGTCTACGCACCAGTTGCAAGGCTAGAGGCAATTCGGATTTTTCTGGCCTTTGCATCATGGAAGAACTTTAAAGTATATCAACTTGACGTGAAATCTGCTTTTCTCTATGGAACTATCAAAGAGGAAGTGTATGTGGGGCAACCGCCAGGTTTTACAGACCCACAGCACAAAAACAAGGTGTTTCTACTGGACAAGGCGTTATACGGACTTCACCAGGCCCCGAGAGCCTGGTATGAAACGCTCTCGACATACTTGTTGGACAACGGGTTCACAAGAGGTACAGTAGATAGCACTTTGTTTATTAAAGAAAAAGAAAACCATTTGTTGATTGTGCAGATTTACGTGGACGATATCATTTTTGGATCCACCAACGACGATATGTGCAAAGAGTTTGAGCTAGTGATGAAGAAAAAGTTTGAGATGAGCTCAATGGGCGAAATGAAGTTTTTCCTTGGGTTGCAGGTAGAACAAATGCCCGACGGAATCTTCATTCACCAGTCTAAGTATGTGAAGGATGTGCTAGACAAGTTTGATATGGCCGAGTGCAGTCCAGCATCTACTCCCCTTGCACAAAATCATGGGATTTGTCCAGATGAGAATGGAGTGAAGATGGATGAAACATTGTACCGATCAATCATTGGTTCCTTGATGTATCTCACAGCCTCCCGTCCGGACATCATGTATCCGACATGCTTATGTGCCAGATATCAGTCGAATCCGAAGCAGTCACATCTGACAATCGTGAAACGTATACTCCGGTATTTGAAAGGCTGCCCAAACGTCGGTTTGTGGTATCCTAGATTAGGTGACTTTACTTTATCCGGTTTCGCTGATTCAGATTTCGGAAGCTGCAAACAGAACGCAAAGTCCACCACTGCCGGGTGTCAGTTCTTAGGAACTCGACTCGTTACCTGGCAGTGTAAGAAACAAACCACTGTAGCGCTTTCCACTTGTGAAGCTGAATACGTTTCAGCTTCCAGCTGTTGTTCGCAGATCCTTTGGATCCAACAGCAAATGCGTGACTTTGGTTTGCAATTCTTAGATACTCCAATTTTCGTGGACAATGAAGCAGCCATTAATATTACTAAAAATCCGGTTCACCATTCAAAAACAAAACACATTGAAATCCGTCACCATTTTATTCGTGATTGTAACGAGAAAAAATTAATACGGATTGAATATGTGCACACCAATGAACAGAAAGCGGATTTCTATACCAAACCATTTGACAAAAAGAGGTTTTATTATCTTTTAAAATTGAATGGAATGAAAAATCTGCAATCTGGGAGGATTGTTGAATGTGATGCCGAATTGGACGGCGATCTGACGTGAACCTTTGTCAAGTTGTTAATTTTGTTTGTATAGTTTATTTTCTGCTTTTCGATAAAAACAAAAACACAAAAATATGTTTTTCTTTTTAGGGGGAGAAAGTTTGCAGAAAAATACAAAAACATGATAAAATCTATAAAAACCAAAAACATTTGAAAAAGTAAAAATGAGTTTGTGTATAAAAGGGAAATGATAGTACATCAGCTAGACAGGTGCAGTACGCTAAAGAATTGGAATGTATAAAATGTAATTAAGCAGTCTCGCTAAAGATGTGCCGATAGGTTTTCACAAAATCAGTAGATTAGTTTGGGATATAAACATAAAATTTACTTGCATATACGTGGGGAACACCTCCAGGATATATAGGTAACCCCTGAAATCCTGTTTGAAGGGTCCCATATTCTGAGATACTAGGTCTTTATGCTTAGTGATATCTGGGGTATTATCCCGGGACTTCTGCTGAAAGGAATTTCTGACCTAGTCCCCGGAGAATACTTTACGCTGCTTTGAAATATAAGCCTCCCCTCAGCATAAAAAATGATAACACATTGCAAAATTGTTAATCATGTGCTGTTGTAAAGAAGATCCCCAAAGGGGACCCACCAAAAGTCGAAGCCGTCATCTCTCTGCGTATCGAAAGATCGACCTGAGCTCTCACGGCCCTCGTACTATAATTTATTCCCTGACAGATATCATCTAGGTATACTCACCTGTAAGATTGAATACTGGGGTCTGGATACAGGAGTATATACTGAGGTGGGACACATGTAGATGTTTAAGTCCTAAAACATTAATTCTGTATCCCGAGCAGATTGAAAGTTTTGTGAGAATTTAAAAGGATCAGTATATCGGCAATCTACGTGAATTGTTTAATGCTTAAAATGAAATAACAGCTTAACGGTATTTGTGTCTAGTCGGTAGCTGATATGATCCCTTAACACGCTCACAAAAAGGTTGTGTGTACATAGTTTCAGCTTATTCAGTTTAAAATCCAAAAAGATTTTAGTTTCTCATTTTATTTTCGACAACTGACATTGGGAATCGAAAGTTCAAAGTCTTGTGCAGATCATGTCTGAGATTGATGAGGATTGGGTAAGCTTGTGATGCAGTACAATGTTTGGTAAAAGTGTTTGTTGATTAAAAAGAGATTGAAAGGTCAAACTAATTCAAAAGTTCATTAATTTGAACTTAATTTTTTTAAGAAATCCGGTATCTTTATAGTTTGGTTAGCCAAGGTCATTGAGTTGGACTTGGTAAGACTTGTCAGTTGACCAAGGTCATTAACTTGGACTTGGTTAACTGGGTGTGACATTAAAATCTGAAAAATTAAAAAAAATTTAAAAAAAGGTAAAACAAGTTTTTTTAAGGTTTTCGCTTCAAGAAAAAATTGCGCTTAAATCTGTTTCAAGCGATACCTTCATGTTATGTTTTCGCTTCAAGGTTTTTTAAGTAAGCCTCAAGCGAAACCTTCATGTTAACGAATTCGCTTCAAGATGTTGTTAGTATGCCTGAAGCGAAATCGTCAGAAGTATAAAAGGATAACATTGCTTCGCTTCAGTCATTATTTTTCAACCATTTCGCTTCAAGGTCTGTCAGAGAGACTTCAAGCGAATTCATCTAAATCTCGTTTTTCTACTGTTACTCTGTCAAAATTTCACCAAGATCTTGTGATTTTAGTTGGCAAACTCAACTATAATCATGGTGAATGTGAGTATTTTCTGAGATTTGTACTGATTTTTGTTGATTTTTGATGTGTCGGCGATGGTTAGGGTTAGAACACATAGTTTTAGGGTTTTTAACTGGATAAAATCAAATCAAATCATACATGTGTAGACGGAATCATGTGTAGATTGTTGTGTGATGTTTGATTGATTCAGATCTGTGTGTTTAACAGATTGATGTTTGACCAGATCTTTAATCTTAGATCTAGAACAGATGTGTAGGTTAAAATGAATGAAATTGATATCAGGTTACTCGGAATTGAATGTAGAACAGGGCTATGTGATCAATTTGATCATATGTTTGAAATTTTTTTTTTGAACAGTGTCGCTTCAAGGGACATGTTAGTGTCGCTTCAGGGGAATGGTTATCTAACATTTCGCTTGAACACATATTGGATGTTTTTTTAAAAAAAATTCAAGCGAAATGTTCAAATATCTATTTCGCTTGAACAGATCTTATTTGCTCAGATGAGTTTTAAGCGAAATCTTGGATATCGCCTAAAATGATGAGTAAATTTGACATTTTATAAAAATTGTCTAATGTGTTTGAATTTTTGTGGTATTTGATGTGCAGCCTTCAAATATTCTATTCAAAGCTCTTCACAACTCTTGTTGTGATCTTGATGTGACAAGGAGTTCAAAGTTGTCTGAGTTCTCTAGCATTCTGGAATTCATGAGAAGATTGCCAATTCAAAAAGCTTTAACAGATAGAAGAATGGTGTATGAGTCACATATCAAACGTTTTTGGAAGCATGCTGTGTATGATGAGAAAAACAAAGTAATTACTTCGCTTGTTAAGGTTGCTGATGAAAAGAAACAAATTTTGATAACGGAGGCATATGTTCGTGAGATTCTAGATTTTCCTGACACTGAAAATTCACCAACAGCATTTCCTGAAAAGATGGTTAAAGGATGTTTGCTTAGAATGGGATACATTGGAGATGTGAATGCTGCTAATGTTTTGAAATCAAAATTTACAAAGCCGTTCAAATTCTTTATTCATTCAGTGTTGATTGCTCTAAGTCATCAAAAGGGTAGTTACGATGCTATGCGTGATTATCACATGAACATGGTAGTTGCTCTTGTTTTAAACAAAAAGTACAATTTCTCTCATATTGTATTTCATTATCTTGTGGAAGAGGTGACATCAAAAAGGAGAAGCTGGATATATCCAAGATTCCTTCAAATGATGATTGATCATGCTTATCCAGGAATTGCTCGAGATATGGAGAATGATTTGTTGGTTCTGGCTCACATGAATAATGATTCTATTGCTCAATTAGCAAGATATCATACAAATCATCCTGAACCAGAGAAAGAAGTTGCATTTTTTGGTTTTATAAGCAATCCAGATTATCAAGATCCTGATCCAGTTAATCATGAACACTGGAGGAATGAAGATGAAAGAACTGAAACTGGTTATGCTGATGAGTTGGAGAAGTTGAAAAAGTTTAAACCTTCAAGAAGTGTGTGGTTTGTAAAAGAACAAAAGAAAAGGAGTAAGAAAACAACTCCAAAAGTGCAAGCTGAAGAAGGTTCGTCTTCACAATCAAAGAAGCGTCGTAAGAAGGTTGCTAAAACGTTATTGGTTGATGAACCAGAAGATGAAGTAGTTGAAGCTGTAGCAGAAGCTAATGTTGAAACTGAAGTTGAAATCAACATTGAAGCTGAAACTGAAATTGAAACAAATGTTGAAGGAGATATTCATTTTTCTCCAAAATCTACAGAGTTTTTGAAAGGGATTTCTGAATCTGTTCCTGAACAAAGTAAAGCTGCTGACAATGTAGTGATTGAAGATGTTGATGAAAGTTCTTCTAGTTCTTCAGATGAAGCTATTGATGAAGTTGCACGTCAAAGAAGAATTAAAGAAGCAATTGAAAAAGAAAAGTTGTTAAAAAAGAGAAAGAGACAAGAGAAAGATGATACTGTTTATGAACCTTCACCGGAACATGTATCTGAATCTCAAACTTCTGATAGTGGTAAAAAGAAGAGAGGAGCTCGAAAAAAAGTTGTTCAGAAGAAGAGTCAAGTTGTTAGTCCAACAATCAAGATTCCAAAAATTGTCTTGAAAAAGAAAACAACTGAAGGAACCAGTCAATCTATACCACCATCTGAACCTATTCCACCTCATTCACCACCACATCAAACTTCATCACCACATCTCTCACCACTACATGAACCTATTTCACCTCATTCACCACCACATCAAACTTCATCACCACATCTCTCACCACTACATGAACCTATTTCTACTCCACAAGTTAATATCCAAACACCACCTTCTTCACAACCTACCCTTCAAACTACACCTGGTTCTTCTAGTTATAAAACTTTTCCTGGAATTCCTGAGAATGTTTCTCTTGATGATATTGGAAATATTACTTTTGCAACAGATGAGCAAATTATACATGTTGAAAAGAGAATTGATGTTGTAGCTGATGAAAACAAGAAGGTAGTAGCTGAGTGTAAAAAGATGGAAAATCGTGAGAAAATTCGTGATTTGAGATTAAAGGAAACTGAAGCTGAAAACAAGTCTTTGTTGAAGAAATTGGAATCTAATGAAGCAGAGATGGATACTATGAAAGTTCAGATTGCAGAATTATTGGAAGAAAAGAAGAATAGGGATGAACATCTCAAGTACTATGAGTTGAAAAATCAAGAGTTGGAGGAAATCAAAGCCCGAAATGAACATGAAAGCAAAATGATGAAGAAAGTGTTGGAAAAGTTGATGGGTACATCTCTAGAGTTAAAATACAATGAAATTGTTCGTGATGAAGAGAAAGCTAAGAAACAGGCTGAAATTGATAAGCAAATGAAGGATAAAGGAAAGGGTCCTGAAATTGAAGAAAAAGCTATTATTCCAGTTGATGTTTCTGAAGATATCATTCTGAATGTTCGTCCTCTTTCATCAGTTTCTGGTATTTTTGATGCTGATGTTGAAATTGATGATCTTCTTATTGGAGAGAATGAAGAGGATGATGAAGAGGATGATGGTGAAGATGTAGAAGAAGATGAAGAAGATGATGTGATCTCTGCAAGTAGTAGTGATGATGATGATGGAGATGATGATCAAGATCAAGGTGCTTCTGGTCTGAAAATTTCTGAGAAAACAACTGAAGAAGAAATTGATGATTTATTACAAGATGATGCAAATGTTGAACATGATAGTGCAACAAGTGAGGGGGAGCATGGTGATAATCAAAATGTTGATCAAGCTGAAAAGTTGATTCTTAGACTGGATACTTATAGGGAAGAAGGAGAGCATTTTCATAATTATTCGCTGGAAATCATAAAAGAAATGACTCGAAGAGATCATCCAGAGTTCAAGTTTGATTTTGAGGAAGAAATGAATTCTGATTTAGAAAGAGAGCTGAATGAGTTTGATGCTGATCATTATGATGATTATGAATATCGATATGTTGAAGATGCTGATCTGTATGATCGAGTAGAAGTTGAAGACTGGGAAGATGATGAAAGTGTACATGAAGATACTTCTCAGTTGCCTACACTGATGGAATTTTTCTCTGAAGAAAATCGTGATGAGTTGAGGAGAAAAGTTGCTGAAGTTATTAAAAACTTTAATCCTGATGGTACAAAGAAAGATCTGGATAAAGAAGAGAAAAAGAAATGGTTCAAAGTTGATCATGACAGAAAGTTCAAAAGACCATTGAAATTTTATCAACGGGATCGAAGTATTTCTTTGGGAGATATTATTAGTTGGGGTTTTCTACCACACGTGAATGCTTATGCAATCAGAAGAGAATGTGGTGTTCAGTATTTTGAAAAGTTGTTTGATCTTATGTCACTCCCATGGTGGGATGTTGAGGAGTTATCACAGGTTAAAGCTTTGGAATATCCTGTGAGGAAGAATGACATTAAAATGTGGGGGTTTATCAGATTTCAATCATTTAAGGGATTCAGATTCTGGAAACCTCATCATCCAAAGATTATTCCAAGAGTTAATCCTGATACTGGTGCTGTAGAAAGGATTCTTAATATCAAGAAGCCAAAGACAATGAAGATTATACCAGTACCTCCAATGGAACAAGAATTCTATAAAGGATTTATACATTGGGTATATAGTTGTCTGTCTACTGAAGCAGTGATCACGTATCGAGCAGGAGGTGAACTTAGAGAAATTCGTGTTTTTGATCCGATGTGGCTGGTTAATTGCTCGGCAAAAGATATAGAATGCTTGTTCATCAACAAGATTCATCATTCGCCAAAAGATAGAGATCAGGCAATGCAGTTTCAGAGAGTTGTGAATGTGTGTTTTCAAAAGAATATCAATTCTGAAACTAAATGGAAGTCATCTTGGTGGGCTTTGGAGGAGAAAGTAAAAAGGAAAGTTGAAAAGGAACGTAAAGCTCGAGAAGAAAAAGATAGATATCTTCGGGAGACATTTGCTCAAAGGCAAGCTGCTGAAGAAAAGAAAAGAGCTGATGATAATGAAAAGCTTAGGAAGTTGTTGTTGAGAAAACCTAAGCCTAGAGAAGAAAAGTTCAAGTCCATGTGAAGACCTAGACTGAAGACTCCGGCTTTATCCAAGGGGGAGTTTGTTGATACATGATGTCTAAAGCCTACGTCATAAGTTTAGGGTCTAAAAGTGTCAAGTATGTAAAGTGTAGGGGTCTAAATGTAAGTTTAATTTAGTGTTGTAAAGGTTTCGCTTCAGGGTATGTGATGTAAGCCTCAAGCGAAATCACATGATAAGATTTCGCTTGAGGCATATTGAAGCGAAATCTTGTTGCCTATATATAGGCTAGTGTAGTTCTCATTTGGTATGCATTCCGAAAAGTTGTAACGAAGTGCTGCCAGTTTTTCAAGTCAATATATAACAGAGAACAAGTGTTAAAAGTGAATCTATTCTGTTTTCTACTCTTTTCTATCTGATTCTAAGCTGTTTAGATGTTTCCGCCATCTAAATAGTGTAAACACATTCAAATTGACTCATTTGATCGGTCAAATCGATCCTACACAGGGAAAAAGGGCATTTCAAGCGAGAGTGCAGAAATCGTGAAGCAAGTGGAGCTCAAAATCCGTTTAACAACAATGATTATTATCGGAAAGCGATTTATCATCAAGTTGCTCAACAACCACCTCAACAACAACCACAAACTGCTCATGCTAGGAAGGAGATTGAAGAATCAAAGAAAGCTTATATGGTGAATCAAGATGATGGAAGTTCGTCTAAAGGATTCAGTTGGGATAAATATATTTCAGCATAAAGTAAAGCATGTTTGATGAACAAAATGATAGATCAAGATGATGGGAGATTACCGGAAGGATTTAGCTGGGACAATTACTGTCCATATAAAGAATTCTTAAAGGCTAAAGCTTTTGTTTCTCAAGTCGCTCAAGTCGTTGAAGATGATGAAGATGATTATTGGACAGAAAGTATTAAAAAGCACTTAAAATATCTAGCTGAGAGAGATACTGAGAGAGATGTTGAAAATGCTCGAATAGCAAAGGAAAAGGAGCTTAAACAACAAGATGTTAGTGATGATGATTATTATGCAGAAAAAATGAGAGAGCATTTAAAATTTCTAGCTGAGAGAGATGCAGAAAGAAGGAAAGGTAAGAATGATGATGAAGAAGTCCGAGTGATAAAGGTTAAAGAAATTCCAGCTTTCAAGATTGATGAGAAAACTGTTGCAGAAAAGTCACCTGAAATCTGTGAAAATTGTGAGACTGTGAAAAAAACAAAACAGCGAGTTGATTCACAACATGAACAGACTGAAGGAATCTTATGACGTTCTGAACAAAGCTATGAATCAATACAATGAATCAAGTAGTGAACAAGCAACTGCTTTGAAGACACTTCAAGGAGCATTCATGGATCAATTATTACATTGAGAAATGTGCTGAACTTGAGAAAAAAATTGGAAATCCAAAGAATAGAAACTGAAAGAGTTGAAAGATTATTAAGAAGTTACTCATGTGCTTCTTATGTGATTGACAGGATTTACCCTACAGTGGAAGGCATGAAGGCATTCGAAGAAGAAACATCTGAAGAGAAGAAGTCTGAAACAAAAGAAGATATTGAAGTGAAGAATTCTGGTAAGAAACAAAGTGTCAGTTATAACAAGTGTCCACCCCCATTTGAAAATGGATATTCTCCACGAAATCCAAATTCAGAAAGAGTCAAAAAGGCAACCAACTTACAGTGGGAATCTGAGTCTTCAGATAACTTGCCAGACAACATTGATGTCACGTTCACGTCATCTGACACTGATCATGAGTCGGAGTTAATAAAGAAAGTGGTAGATCAGGTGTTGGATAAAGATGAAACGGAGGAGTCAAAGTCAGAGTCAAAGTCTAAGTCCGACACTTCAAGTTCAACAATCAAAAAGGGCAAACGGGTTTATAATAAAGAATTTTTGTTATCACAAAATAATTTGAATGACGAAACATTAAAAGTAGCATATACTTTGAATGATTCTGACAAATTATATTCTGATGAAGAATTTCCAATAAGAGGTGTTAAAACTGAAATGATTAAAAAGGTTTTCAAACTAACAGAAATTAATATTTCTGAAATAAAAGATATAAATCTTACTGAAAAACCTAAAAAGCACACCTCAAGAGATCAACAAAGGTTAAATAAGAAAAAGGGTTACAGTTCTGGTTCGAGTTTTCAAAAGAAACCAAACCATAACGGTAATTTCAAAAAGAAAGGTCTTGGTTTTATTCCACCTAAAAATCATAAAAATGAGAAAATTTATAAACCAAAAACAGTTTTTGTTTTAGGAACATCATCTGAAGAGGAAAAAGAGCAAGTGTTCAGGAAGCAGACAAATAAAGAATTCCTTGCTAGGAAGCAAGAGGAAATGAAGATGAAAGTTGCTCAGAAAAAGGAGACGAGAACCTGTTATAACTGCAGAAAAGTTGGTCACATTGCCAGAAATTGTTCAAAGGCAACTAACATACAACAGGAAGTGTCTCTTAAACTGAAAGAAAAAGTTGTTGAGAAAACCAAACCACCAACCGAAAAATTTAAAGTTTTTGAAATTCAATTTTTGAGGTTGGTGAGTGTTCAAAAAATGTTTACAGAAGAAAAGTGAAGCTTAACAATCAAAAGTGGATTGTTAAGAAATCAGATAATGATTCTGATTCGTCAAAATCAGAGGAGCTATCTTCTGGCGATGAATCTGACTCGTCAAAGTCAGAGGAGCCACAAGTTGTGATAAAAGAAGAAAATTCAGTGCCGCCATTGGATGATGAAAATTTTCCACCATTGCGGGCTGAAAATTTGAAATCTAAAATTGGAAAAGTTGAGATTTCAAATCAATTTTTTTCTGAAAAGAAAGATTTTGATGTTGAAAAGGCTTTTAACCCCACAGTTCAAAATATTTTTGGAAAAATGATTGACGGGAAGGTCAAAGGGGTTAAGGAATTTTATGAGAAGAAAACACAGAAACCAGATGTGGATGGTTCATCCCAGATTAGTAACTGGGATAGAACCAATCATGACTAAAAATCTGGACTTGCCAGAGCTCCCAAGTTGGTAATCGTGGAGCAGGAATCGACATCATTCTTGAAAATGTTTGTTTGAAAAACTTACAAGTGGTAATGGTTGTTAAGTGAACCTACAAGTGGTTGAAAAAGAGGTTTTCTTCTACAAGTGGTTATTCAAGGTTATTAAGTTGAACTTGATTTAATTATCATTTAAAGTGGTTAGAAATGAACATAGTGATGAGTTTATCCCCGAGCCTACAAGTGGTAAAATCAACAAAACTTATTTTCCAGAAAAACCATTTTGATTAAAACAAACTTAAGTGTTTTGAAATCATAATGGGAAAATAGTTTGTTGTCAGGGGGAGTTCTGATTGTTTATGCTAAGTGGATGGCGAATTGATGCAATCACAACAGTTGTCACTTTTCTTGTACAGTTTGTTTTCAAATTTTTTTCGAAAAATCAAAATTGGAACATATTTTGATTTTAGGGGGAGTAAAAATTTAGAAATTTCGAAAATTTGAAAAAGCAAAAACATGATTAAATTAAAAAAAACATCGAAAAATTCAAAAATGAGTTTTGTTGAGAAAAAGATGAAATGATAGTACATCAGTGGACTATCACAGCACGCTAAAGAAATGAAAAGTCAAATGTGATAAACGGTCTCACTGATGATATGCCAGTAGGTTTTTATACATTTAGTAGATTGTATTCGAGATATAAACCTAAATACGAATAACTTAGTTATCTCGAGGGGAACATCTCTCGTATATATGGGTAACCCCCGAAATCTTTTTTGAAAGACTTTCTATTTCTAACATACTAGGTCTTTGTGCGTGATGATATCTGGGGTATTATACCAGGACTTCTGATTTTGCGGGAGCAATAGCCTAGTCCTCGTATAATACTTTGCATAAGCTTTAATCTTAAAGCCAGCCCTCAGCATGAAAAATGATGAAACATTGAAAAATGCTAATCATGTGCTGTTGAAGAAAAGATCCCCAAACGGGACACACCTAAAGACGAGCCATCATCTCTTTGTCTGAACGGAAGTTCTAACCTGAGCTCTCATGGTTTCGCATTTACCCATTTACAGATATCATTAGTGTATATTCACATGTAAGACTGAATATAGTAGTCTGGATACGGGAGTATATTCTGAGGTGGGACACGCGAATAAGTCTAAGTCCACTAAAACACTAATCTCGTATCTCGAAACAGTTGAACTTTGTGTGAAAATTTAAGTGGATCAATATACTGACAATCTAAGTGAATTGTTTAGAACTTAAAATGTTTAAAGCTTAACGGTATTAGTGATTTGTCTCAAAAACTGATATGATCCTCTAACACAAACTCACAAAAATATTGTATGTGAATATTTCTTTATTGCTTTTCATTAAAATCAAAAATGCAAAAAGATTTTCAGTGTGTTTTAGCATAAAATTTTGAAAAATACAAAAAGATTTTCGACAACTGGCGCTTGAAAAGCTGATTTTCAAAATTCCAAGTGCTAAACATAATGAACAGGTTTGGGAGAGTTTGTTTCAGAAAGAAAGAGATGTTATTCTTACAAGTGGTCATTAGAGATTAAATCATTCTGAACAATACCTGCATGTGGTATATAAATTCGTCAAATTTTAAATTTGTGAAATTTATTTTGAGGTAGAGGATGTGCAGGAATGAAGATTGGAAAGAGCCAGGTTCCGGTTTCTGAGGATCTTGTAGTTACAAAGAGCCAGGTTACGAGTTAAGAACCTGTGAGAGTTTGAACCAGGCTTCTGATCCAAAGAGAGTGAATTCCAGACTGCGATCCCAGTTTATCGAAAGGGGGAGTCTGAAGATGTCAAGAGCCAGATTCGAATCCTGAAATCCATGCAAGCTGTTGATACTGAAAAAGGATAGAGCCAGGATTAAGATTCTAGGAAAAAGAATCAAGAGATCTGATCAACAGAATTAGAAAGCTCAAGAGCCAGATCAACATCCAAGGGGATATTAGGAGAAAAGAGAAGATAGAGATTGATTGAGGATGCTTACAATGGAGAATCTTTGAAAAGAGCGAGAAGACTGATAAAGACTGAAGACATTGAAGACTCGACACCGAAGACTTCGTCAACATCCAAGGGGGAGTCTGTTGGTGCATATGTCTGTCGACTTCGTCTTGTATCGAGTCTTGTATTAGGTTGGTTAAATCAGGGCACGTAGTACGAGAAAACGAGAAAAATATAGATTGTGACCATTTCGCACGAAATGGAATATCCATTTCGTACGAAATGACCATATCGCATGAGCTGTTCCGTGCGAAATGAGATGTCTATAAATACTAGGTTGTGCCAAGTCATTTGTAACTTTGTGATTCCGGTACCGAGGTGCTGCCGAAGTGTCTCCAGCATTGTAAAATGATCTGATATCAATACAGAGACAGTTTAAAGTGAATATCTGTGCAATTCAGCTGAAATAACTCCGATACATCTGTTTCCGCCTTTTGTATTGGACGAGATCTCTTCTGAACGACTCGTCTGGGTCTGCAAACGATCCTACAAGTCCCCACGAGATAAGCAAGTTATTCGTATTTAGGTTTATATCTCGAATACAATCTACTAAATGTATAAAAACCTACTGGCATATAATCAGTGAGACCGTTTATCACATTTGACTTTTCATTTCTTTAGCGTGCTGTGATAGTCTACTGATGTACTATCATTTCCTCTTTTTCTCAACCAAACTCATTTTTTAATTTTTCGATGTTTTCTTTTTTTAATTTTATCATGTTTTTTGCTTTTTCAAATTTTTGAAATTTCTAATTTTTTTTAACTTACTTATCTCGAGGGGAACATCTCTCGGATATATGGGTAACCCCCGAAATCTTGTTTGAAAGACTTTCTATTTCTGACATACTAGGTCTTTGTGTGTGATGATATCTGGGGTATTATACCAGGACTTCTGATTTTGCGGGAGCAATAGCCTAGTCCTCGTATAATACTTTGCATAAGCTTTAATCTTAAAGCCAACCCTCAGCATGAAAAATGATGAAACATTGAAAAATGCTAATCATGTGCTGTTGAAGAAAAGATCCCCAAACTGGACACACCTAAAGACGAGCCATCATCTCTTTGTCTGAAAGGAAGTTCTAACCTGAGCTCTCATGGTTTCGCATTTACCCGTTTACAGATATCATTAGTGTACATTCACCTGTAAGACTGAATATAGAAGTCTGGATACGAGAGTATATTCTGAGGTGGGACACGTGAATAAGTCTAAGTCCACTAAAACACTAATCTCGTATCTCGAAACAGTTGAACTTTGTGTGAAAATTTAAGTGGATCAATATACTGACAATCTAAGTGAATTGTTTAGAACTTAAAATGTTTAAAACTTAACGGTGTTAGTGATTTGTCTCAAAAACTGATATGATCCTCTTACACAAACTCACAAAAATATTGTATGTGAATATTTCTTTATTGCTTTTCATTAAAATAAAAAATGCAAAAAGATTTTCAGTGTGTTTTAGCATAAAATTTTGAAAAATACAAAAAGATTTTCGACAACTGGCGTTTGAAAAGCTGATTTTCAAAATTTCAAGTGCTAAACATAATGAACAGGTTTGGGAGAGTTTGTTTCAGAAAGAAAGAGATGTTATTCTTACAAGTGGTCATTAGAGATTAAATCATTCTGAACAATACCTGCATGTGGTATATAAATTCATCAAATTTTAAATTTGTGAAATTTATTTTGAGGTAGAGGATGTCCAGGAATGAAGATTGGAAAGAGCCAGGTTCCGGTTTCTGAGGATCTTGTAGTTACAAAGAGCCAGGTTACGAGTTAAGAACCTGTGAGAGTTTGAACCAGGCTTCTGATCCAAAGAGAGTGAATTCCAGACTGCGATCCCAGTTTATCGAAAGGGGGAGTCTGAAGATGTCAAGAGCCAGATTCGAATCCTGAAATCCATGCAAGCTGTTGATGCTGAAAAAGGATAGAGCCAGGATTAAGATTCTGGGAAAAAGAATTAAGAGATCTGATCAAGAGAATTAGAAAGCTCAAGAGCCAGCTCAACATCCAAGGGGAGATTAGGAGAAAAGAGAAGATAGAGATTGATTGAGGATGCTTACAATGGAGAATCTTTGAAAAGAGTGAGAAGATTGATAAAGACTGAAGATGTTGAAGACTCGACACCGAAGACTTCGTCAACATCCAAGGGGGAGTCTGTTGGTGCATATGTCTGTCGACATCGTCTTGTATCGAGTCTTGTATTAGGTTGGTTAGATCAGGGCACGTAGTACGAGAAAACGAGAAAAATATAGATTGTGACCATTTCGCACGAAATGGAATATCCATTTCGTACGAAATGACCATATCGCATGAGCTGTTCCGTGCGAAATGAGATGCCTATAAATACTAGGTCGTGCCAAGTCATTTGTAACTTTGTGATTCCGGTACCGAGGTGCTGCCGAAGTGTCTCCAGCATTGTAAAACGATCTGATATCAATACAGAGACAGTTTAAAGTGAATATCTGTGCATTTCAGCTGAAATAACTCTGATACATCTGTTTCCGCCTTTTGTATTAGACGAGATCTCTTCTGAACGACTCATCTGGGTCTGCAAACGATCCTACAATCTTACGCGGGGCACGAGTGCTCATCAACGAGGCGCAGCCCTGAGCTGCCACATGGCAGCCACACGTCAAACCTATACCGATGACTGGGCCAGGCTAGGGCCTACCCAGTCTACTACGCGGGCCGCGTAAGCCCTGAAGGAATGCTACGCGGGGCGCGAGGAAGCCCAATTTCAGCCCTATAAATAGCAGACTTCGGCAGAACAATCGAATTCGCTCACACACTCTTTCTCTCTCGAATTTCTAATGAATTAATATAATTCTCGGGTATAATACCCTCCTAAATAACGAAGTTCTGCTCCGTTGTAAGTATCATAACCCCGGTTATGTATTAGATATGTTGTCCGATTGATCCAGGGTTCCGTAACAGCTGTCGTGGTTCTGCCCGACGTAGTCGTTGGAATGCCGTCTCGGGGAGGGTATGAATAATTTAAATATTAAGGGTTATTATACTAACACGTGTGCATTTGTGTAATTTATAGATAATCTCCAGGAAACCCTTAAAGAAAACCTAAAACAGCAATGTGAGTAGTCTCTTTTTTGTAAACTGTTTTTACAAAACCTTAAATGTTTTTTCAATGTGATTAAGCAGTGATTGAGTCTTTGTAGTCTTCAATTACTGTCGGTATTATGGGGTTTTGTATACAATACTTGATAATCTTCACAATTGGACAACGGGTTAGCCAATGTGTGATATGACCATAGCCACAGATACGGTCGAGTGGCAAGTACTGAATGAGTAATTGTGTAGATATAAACATTGTAATCGCTCTCAATACTCCAAATCAATAAAACTCTTCTTGATTAAACTGGGATTCACTCACCAGTATTTCCCGCTGACAAAAAGTTTTTAAACGCGTTTCAGGTAACACAATGTGAAAGCCAACTAGAAGCCAGCTGGACAGTACTGAAGGCTTGGAAAAGTGGCTATAAAAGTTACCTAAATAAAGAAGATGTTTTATTTCAATAAAACGGGGTTTATCCCTTTAAATCAGTTTGTAATGAAAACTTGGGTTTTATCCCAATATATTTATTTATATAAAATGTGGTGTTTTACTCTGATAAAATATTTCCTAACTACGGTCCTGATGTAAATTCCGCTGCCAAATTAATAAACACCGATACCACCAACACTGAATGTCGCGGCCACCCGTTCCCGGGACAGATAGGGGGCGGGGGTTGCGACACCACCTGCAGCTGATGTTACTTCCTCCTCACCTAAACTTGTTAAAGAAGCTGCTGGATCGTCTGGGTCTCGAGCTAAAGATGGTCCTCAACCGGAGAACGTAGATAGCGACCCGGAGGTGCGGAGTTTAGATGAAGCTTTGAAGTATCGCCCTTCTATCACTTCTATTAAGAGTAAAGGTGTTATTTCTGATGTTGAACTAAAAGGTCTCGTTCGTAAGCGGAAAGCTGATGCCCCTCAGATCCGATCATCTGATTCTCTTCCTATGCCGAAATCATTGAAGAAAGCCAATAAGAGTTCTTCTCACTACAGTGATAATGTTATAACTGAATTAGACGAGCATCTTTCTGGTGGAAAATCGTCTAGGGAAGAGGCTGCCTTGGCTCATTCTGCTCCAACTCCTGCTTTTTCCGGAGGTTATCTTCCGGTGAATGAGACCGAGAATATGGAGGTTGAGGATCCGGGGGTTACGGGCAAGGGGGATGGGAAGACTCAGGGTGAAACGAAGGTGGTCACTTTTTCAGGTACGATTTTGGACGCTTCTTTAGGTCCGGACTACCTTATTGATGATGAGGAAGATCAAGTGTCTTCTCTTCCTCCATCTTGGTTTGGACCCGAGTTGATGTCCTTTTTTCGATATGCAGATGTGTTTGTGGATGATATGGAGATCGATCCAGCTACTGCCGATGATAAGTTTGTACCAGATTGGGATATAAGAAACAAAGATTCAGTTATGAACGATCTTTCCGCCAGAATGTTTTTATTCAACATTAGTACCCCTTTGGATCATGCTCGGAGTAGGAAGACGAAAGGCCAAGACCTGGGAGTGGCGGTTCTACTTAATCAGGCTCAATCGAATGTTTATGTAACATAGCTGTATCACCGGTGGGTTGAAGTGGAATCGGTGAAGGAGGATCTGGAAAAAGAAACCATTGCTCTGAAACGTAAAATTCAAAGGACTCCGGATGCCGAGAAAAAGCTTTCCCAACTCTCCCAGGATCTTCAAGCTCAGAAGGAGAAGGTAAAGTCTTTAGCTGCCTTAAATCAATCTTCTCAGGCTGCGGCCGAATCTGCTTCCGAAGAGAGGGATAAAATAGTTGCGGAATTGAAGAGTTTTGCGGAGTCTTCAAAAGAGAAGGATGAGGAGCATAAGGGTGTTTTGAAGAAGATGGAAGAAGCGCTCACCAACGCTCGCGCGGCCTACGAAAGAATGCTTGCAGGTTCATTTTTTACTTGTTTATCTTTCCATACCTTCTTTTAAATTTTTCTAACACTTTTATCAGAGTGTGATGCCCATAAAATAGGTGAAGCCGATTTCAAGGCTCGGATGGATGAGATGAAGGGGCATCACAAAGTTGAGATTGAGGAACTAAAGTCGGAGAACGCTGATTTAGCGACGAAGGTGGAAGACCTGCAAGCAACCAAAGCATGGCTTCTGACGGAGGGAGCTCAATTATTAGCCAAGAAGATTCATAAAGGTCCGGAGATGACCGTGGCTGTTGCCACAGTGAATAATGCTATGAGTGCTATTGGCGTTATTTCCGGACTTCACAATGGATATGTCCATGCACTTAAAAAGAAAACTCCTTACGCAGAAGTCCCACTGCTTAACCGGAACACAGAAGCCGAGCTAAACATAGCCGTTGCTTGCTTTGATTCTTTGACTTTTCCGGTAGTGAATGACCTACCGAAGCTTGTAAATGAACTGCTTTAAAAGATCAAGGATGCCCTTTTCTTTGCTGGAGGGGAGTCATCGAAAGAATGAGGTGGACATACCCGGCTCTTTGGGGTATGCACCTCCATATATTTTAGTTAGTAATTTTTTGGAAGGTGGACATATCCGGTAATTTGGGATATGCACCTTATTTGGTTCAAAATCTTTGTAATGATCTTCGTTTTTACCGTTTGTACATTTAACAATTACCCTATCTTTTGTGAATGGTTTGAATAGTCTCCGGACATCCTAGCCCAATTATTTTTGATGCAATCACTTTATTTACATGCGTCCATGCCTTTTATGATTGTATTTTATCTTGCTTAGAACGTTCTTTCTGATATGCGAATTCGTCTTGTTTTTATACTTAGGATAATTTTCTAATGAAAGCAAAAGGTTGGATGTATGCTAGTCCATCCTTACTTTTTAGGGTCCGTATCCCCTGGTTCGGCCGATGATAATTTTACGTTGCAACTTTTAAATGATAGACAATTTATGAATTCTATTTATATTGAAGTACTTCCGGAGTATATTCCTCCGAATGTTACAAACTCTGGTAAAAACGTTAATAGTTGCAGGCATTACCATCCGCAGTACATAATAATAATAATAATAATAATAATAATAATAATAATAATAATAATAATAATAATAATAATAATAATAATAATAATAATAATAATAATAATAATAATAATAAGGTGCGGGCAATACCCTCCGCATTACATGGAAAAATAAAAAGATGCGGGCAGTACCCTCCGCATTACAAAGTTTTATTTAAAATTTTCCAATACTTAAGTACTTCAAAGGAAGCATCTTTTGAGGTGCATCCCGTTCCAAGTGCGGGGAACGGGAGTTCCATCCATTTTGACGAGCGTATAGGCTCCATCTCTTCCGGATGTTTTGATTATATAAGGTCCTTCCCACTTTGGAGCCATTTTTCCTGTTCCTTCGGCCAAGCTAGCGTCATTTCTCCGCATGACATAGTCTCCTTCTTTTAAACCGGACCTCCTTGACCTTGGAGTTGTAATGTTTCTCCAACCCTTTTTTTATATTTAGCCTCTGGGATGGCCGCAAGTTCTCTTCGCTCTTCGGCTAGGTCGAGGTTTAGACGGAGTTGTTGTTCGTTCCCTTCTTGACTTTGCATCATGCGATAAGTGGGGATCCCTACTTCGGCGGGAATGACTGCTTCCGAGCCGTAGGTCAAACTGAAGGGAGTTTCTCTTGTGCTTGTTTTAGCATCGTCTGGTATGCCCATAGGACGTGCGGAAGTTCATCTGCCCAAGAGACTCCATCTTTCCCCAGGCATTTTTTGATGCCTTCCACAATGTTGCGGTTAGCTCTTTCCACCTGTCCCTGAGGATGGGCTACCGAAGCGAAGCTCTGTTCGATATGCATTTTTTCACACCAAGTCTTGAACGGTTTTTCAGAAAATTGCTTTCCGTTTTCACTTACAATGCACAGCGGCATTCCGTATCGGCACACAATGTTTTCCCATACGAACCGGAGTATCTGATCCCCGGTGATAGTTCGGAGGGGTTTGGCTTCGATCCATTTGGTAAAGTAATCAATTACGACCAATAGGAATCTGACACTTCCGGTGGAGGCGGGGAAACGACCGACGATATCAATTCCCCACTTTTGAAAAGGCCAGGCCGAAGTTACAGGTACGAGGTTATATTTTGCACGATGACTGACTGGGGCATGGCGCTGACAGTCTTCACATGCCTGTAATTCACTAACGGCGCTTTGATGCATACCCGGCCAGAAATATCCGGCGTTCATCGCTTTGGCTATAACCATCCTCGGTCCGGAGTGTATGCCACAGATCCCCCAATGAATTTCTCTGATAACATAGCTGGCTTCTTCCGGCGTTAAACATCTCAGGAGCGGACCCAAGAATGTCTTTCAGTAGAGCTTTCCATTATGAACTTGGTACTGAAGTGCTTTGACCTTCATATTTCATGCCTGGGCTTTATCCTCTGGAAGCGTGTCATTTTCCAGGTAATCTAGGATTGGTGTCATCCATAATTTTTCCTGTATAGTGATCGACATTACAGCTTCTGCATGACTGATGGCCGGAGTTTGTAAGGTTTCAACTAATACCTCCTTGGATAAGTGACAGAATGTGACGGATGCCAGTTTGCTCAGAGCATCAGCTTTTTATTTTTGCTTCTCGGAATGTGAACTATTTTGCATGAATCAAACATGGCCATTAGACTATTGACTTGGTTCAAATACCGAATCATGTTCTCCTCCCGTGCCTCATATTCTCCGTTGACTTGATTAGCGACCAATAATGAATCAACGTGAGCTAGGACGGAATTTGCACTGGCTTTGGCTGCTGTTTGGAGTCCGGCTAAGAGTGCTTCATACTCTGCTTCGTTTTTTGAAGTCTTGAACTCAAAACGCAGAGCGTAGGTGTACTCTATCCCTTCCATATCTATTAAGATTAAACCGGCTCCAGACCCTTCCTTACTAGAAGCTTCGTCCGTGTACAAATTCCAGACTTTCGGGAGGACGGGTTTCTCCTTAGCACTTTCTCCGGTGGGAACTTCAGTAAGGAAATCCACTACCGCTTGGCCTTTTACCGGACCTCGGGTTTGGTAGGTGATGTCGAAGGCACTAAGCTCTATAGCCCACTTCGTAAGTCGTCCGGAGACCTCGGGTTTCCTCAGGATCTGCTGGATCTGGAGATTGGTTTGTACCTCTATATTGAAGGCCTGAAAGTACCTTCGGAGACGCCTTGACGCATGTACCAAAGCAAGTGCCAATTTCTCGATCATTGTATACCTGGTTTCATAATCTTTTAAGACGCAGCTCACATAGTAGACCGGTATTTGTGCTTGACTTCGGTGTACTATGAGTACCACACTAATGGCGAAGTGAGAGGCAGAGAGATACACGGTGACCGTTTCACCGGTTATTGGCGCGGTCAAGGTAGGTAAAGACCCAAGACAAACTTTTAATTCCTGAAAAGCTGAATCAGCTTCCGTCGTCCATTCAATCTGACCCTTACCGGTATGCTTTTTTAAGACATTCATGAAGGGAATGGTGCGGTCAGCGGCTTTGGAGATGAAACGGTGCAGCACTACTAGCTTGCCATTTAAAGATTGAATTTCTTTTACCATTTTCGGAGGTTGCATGGAAACTACGGCTTGAATCTTGTCCGGATGAGCTTGAATTCCGGACTGAGTTATCCGTACCCCAGAAATTTACCTTCCTCTAGGCCAAATGAACGTTTTTTAGGGTTCAACTTGAGATTGATACTCCAAAGCCTGGCAAAGGTCTCGAGTATGTCATCGATCATGTTATCTTCGGCTTCACTCTTGAAGACCAGATCATCCACGTAGATTTCCAAATTTCTTTCGATTTGACCTTTAAATGCTTTATCCATCAACCTCTGATAAGTAGCTCCAGCATTCTTTAATCCGAACGACATTTTGGTGTAACAAAAGAGACCCTCATTTGTTACGAATGATGTCTTGTCTTCGTCTTCCAGAGCCATTTGTATCTGATGGTATCCCTTATATGCGTCCAGAAAGCATTTAAGACGGAAACTTGCCAAGGAATCGATTTTTAGATCGATCTCCGGAAGAGGGTAGCTGTAGGACCGGTTTTTGACTCCGAACGATTGTGAACCAATATGTGTGACGTGCGGAATCCGTACACGTACATGGACCGAACACAAGAACGTACTATAAATGTGATTCTATTGAATATACGACAATTACAAGCACCACGAATCACCTTTGCAACTTTCTCTCTCTAGTTTCTCTCTCTAACCTTCAAAGCTCCCAAAAGTATGCAAATGGACAAAAGTCCTAAAATGAAACACTAATGCTCCTATTTATAGGCCAAGGAATAAGGGATTTCCCCTTATTTACAAGTTTGCCACCTTGCCTTTTTCCTACTTATAACACAATAAAATCACGTTTTCTACTATTCTCTGCTACGAACTGGATTGACGGAGGCGATAGACATTACTGCACTAACAGACTCCCCCTTGGATATTACAGCAGTCAATCTCGTAGTGTCTTGTCTTTCTCTCTCTCTGAGTCTTCTTAAAGCTTTATCATCTTCAGCATTTACAGACTCCCTATTTCTTGAACAGAATCCTCGTGGATCTGTCTTCAGCTTCAGCTCCCCCTTTCGGTAGACTCTTCATGCTCCCCCTTCCGTCAATCTTTCGTACTTTTGGGATCGACACCTGGCTTTCCGGTTACAAGCTCCCCCTTCCGTTGAGCTCGTCTTCAGACTCCCCCTTAGACTCAGCTATTGGGATCGTAATCTGGAACTTTCATCTGCAAATCTCAAACATTTATAAGTAAAAGCATTTTGAACATCCAGGATTGATCACCTGGCTCTTAAAACTTTTTGAATCAAGAACCTGGCTCTAAAATATAATAATATGAATATATCCAGGATTAACTTGACTTTCTCCCCCTATCGAATTGTTTTAAAGATTTGGCAGTATTAAGCAACCAAGATCAAAATTTAGCTCTTTACAACATATTTTAACAATTTAAGCATCCAAATCCCTCACAGTTAATCATCCAGGTTCAACTTAATGACCTTGGAGATTTTACAAATTCTTTTTGATTTATTTGAATAAAACCTTAAGTTTCAAATTAATGAACTTGTTTATTTTCAGAAACACAATCAGCATACTTAGATTTTGAAACTCAGCTCTCAGACATCGGTTGACGAAAATAAAGTGGAATCAAAATCTTTTTGTATTTTTCTGAAACATAAAGCAGTAAAGAAATATTTACAAACATATTTACAGACAATATTTTTCTTTAAGTTTGCGTCAGAGGATCATATCAGTTTATGACAAATCACTAGCACCGTTGAGCTTTAAATCACTTTAAGTTCTAAACGATTCACTTATATTGTCAGTATACTGATCCACTTAAATTTTCATACAAAGTTCAATCGATTCGAGATACGAAATTAGTGTTTTAAGGACTTAAACTTATTCGCGTGTCCCACCTCAGAATATACTCCTGTATCAAAATTCCCTAGATTCTTTCTTACAGGTGAGTATACCAATTTGATATATGTATTCTGGGTTAGTGAGAGACCTTGAGAGCTCAGGTATGAACTTCCGTTCAGTCAAAGAGATGAAGGCTCGACTTTAGGTGTGTTCCCCTTGGGAATCTTCTTTACAACTGCAATTGATTCGTATCTTTCGATATTTTATCAATTTTTATGCAGAGGGTGAGCTTTAAAAGCGCGTAAAGTATTATACGAGGACTAGGCCATTGCTTCCGCAATATCAGAAGTCCAGGTATAATACCCCAGATATCAAACAGTATAAAGACCTGGTATCTCAGAATCAGTCAATCTCTCAGACAAGATTTCGGGGGTTACCCATATATCCGAGAGATGTTCCCCACGAGATAAGTAAGTATTTGATATTTAGGTTTATATCTCGAAAACAATCTACTAAGCGTGTAAAAACCTACTGGCATATCATTAGTGAGACCGTTTATCACATTTGACTTTCCATTTCCTTAGCGTACTGTGATTGTCTACTGATGTACTTTCATTTCCTGTTTTTACACAATAAACTCATTTTAAATTTCATCATGTTTTTGGCTTTTTCAAATTTTCGAATGTTTTTGGATTTTCTGACAACAACTCTTACTCCCCCTAAAATTCAAAACATTTAAAGAAAATTTGATAACCGATGTAGATAGCTTTGCCTCGCCATCCATTTTCTGCTTTACATGCTCTGTTTTGCAGAAAATATACCCCCATGATTTACAACACATTGATATTTTATAGTTTGAAAACCGTTTTTCAATCTTGTGAAATTAATCATGTTTGTTCCGTCGTGAGGGTTTCGGCATATTCAATCAACATATTTTTGGATTTCTTTTAAATTTTTTGACAAAATTTTAAAAACAAACATATTTTTGATTTTTTTTTCAATTTTTGACAATAAAGAAAACTTATTTTTGGTTTTTAAATTTTTCAGTTTTTAGGGTTTTTGAAATATGGTTTATTTATGTACACAAACAAACTAACTCCCTGTTTCTTAGTGGCAGGGACCAGCTGCCTTCTCCTCCAGTGCCAGGCTGCTCCGATACTCCTTTAGTTGACATTCAGTTTTCTTCGGGAGCACCTGCACATATACAAAAACTCAATTACTTGAATAATTCAACCCAGGTCTGTTTGACCTTAGGCATTTCAACACAAAATTCATTCAATGATGGAAAATCTTTGTCATTTTGTACAAAAACTTTTTCATCTTTGACTTCAACTTTTTCGTCATTCACAGAAGTCACTTGTTTCTTAACCACCCAGTTTTTTCCTTTTGAAGCACTTCTTTTGTAAAATCGTGACCCGTTTTGATTATTTTGAAAATTTTGAATAACAACTTTTGATTTCCAAAACTGGTTTGGTTTTGTCATATCAACCGATGTTTGCCAACTTTGTGTTGTTCTGAATCTGGGTGTGTGAGAATTCCAGGTTTGTCTTGAATCAAACCTAGTCTGGTTTGATTTCCAAGTTTGATTCGAAGCAAACTTGTTTGTGTTGTACCTCCAAGTTTGTTTTGAATCAAATCGGGTAGACCTTTGTTTCACATCCTCAGATTTCTGTTTCTCAACATCAACAGGCTTTGGGTTTGGACACATACGTGCAAGATGTCTAGTTTGATCACATTTAAAACAAGTTTTCCTCGAAACATCTTTAGCCTGTTGTTGTTGCTTTTTCTGAGCATAGAACTCTTCATTAGACTATCGTCTAAATTGGAGTTCTTTCTCTTCTTCCGAACTTTTCCCATGAACGAAATTCATTTTCTTTTGAAAATTTTGCTTTTCAAACTTTTTATCTTGATTTTGTTTAACCCAACCTAGCCTTCATATTCTTATTTTTATAGCTTGGTTTGTTATAAAGAGTTTTCTTGTTCTTCCCAGAAAATTTTGAAATTTCTAACTTTTCGATCTCTACCAGTTTAAACACTTTGTCAATTTTATCCGCAATCACATTCTGAATCGGGAACTCCTTATCTGAGAATAATTTGTCCAATCCAATCATGGTATAAGCCAATCCTTTTGGATCATCATTCACAACTTTCTCAGATTTTGAATGTTTAAGATAACTATCATGAAAATTTCCCTCATTTTCATCTTGTGATTCAGACTTACCTTGGGTAGATTCATCTGTGACAACCGTAAAAAATACAGGTATCCGTACAATTAATTAATATTGATTAGTGATTAATGACTGTGCTTAATTACAACTGATGACTTAAACTGCTTTCTGATTTCTGTATCATACATACATGTGCATTACATTTCATATTGTCACATCATTCTTACATACAAACTTTAGTGACATAAGCGATGCACAAAGCACAACTAGCACAGTTAGTGGACAACTCAGAAAAATGCTGACGATGTTCAGTACATAGACAAACAGTGTTTTGAGACCCCGTATGGGCCAGAGACTAAGCTTCACACTAGTATGCTGTGTAGGGAAGTAAGGACCATAAAACTGCTGCACTAGGAGATAGTTTAAGTGCCGGAAAGTGCCTAAAACCCACATAAAGTGCATAATTCTGCATATTTCAGCAAAATTCAGCAATTTAATGAGCTAGTAACATGCAAAAATATGGCAAAATGGTCCTGAATGCTTTCCTAAGTGTCGGGAATTAAAAGTGTCACAAAAGGGTACTTAAAGATCACTAAACGTAATAGTTTGACACTTTAACGAACCGGTATCTAACCAAACAACCGGACACTACCCGAAACACCAAAAATTTACTAGAAGCATTGTTTTATTATTTCTGAGCTAGTTATGATCCCCGAACACCCTAACACACTATATAACTTCAAATACACATAAACACTAACTAATATACTTGAAATCTAACCTAAACACTTAACTAATCATCACAACCCAACTAATTACCCCCCCCCCCCCTCTCTTGAACGGTCACCATGTGACCCCACCAAGATCATGCTCAATCTTCTCTTGATTTACTTAAATATTGTGTTATGTACTTAACCAACATACTAACCATTGGATAATAGGACTACATGGTTATAAGTAGGATTAGAACTCTCATGATCACCACACTTCACCACACTTCATCTCTCTCCTTCTCCTCCTCTCCCTCTCGGCCGAGAACTAGCACCACCACCACCACCACTTCCATTTCAAGTTCATTCAATCCAAGACCATCAAAGGGTGTAAGAAGGTGTCTAATGAAGTGTGAAGCTTGTGGATCATCAAGGACCTCCTTTGCTTGCTTTTATCCACCATCTTTGTCACCTTCATCTTCAAGAGTTCATCCCTAGCCATAGAGCTAGTAGTAAGGCTCTCATAACCCTTTGTTACTTCTATCTTAGTTGGTTAAAAGATGTAGTATGTTGTTAATAACAAGAACACTAAAGAACATAATCAAGAATCATGAACATAAGCTTAAAATATGATAAAATCTTGATGGAATGATGTTGTTTAGTGTATGTATGATACTTGGTTGTTATTTTCTTGAGATTATGATGT
Organism: Helianthus tuberosus; assembly: GCA_030545235.1. NCBI lineage: Eukaryota > Viridiplantae > Streptophyta > Magnoliopsida > Asterales > Asteraceae > Helianthus > Helianthus tuberosus. The sequence goes on along the minus strand of CM060402.1, from coordinate 16,704,495 downwards.
TGACCATCATAAGGAGCTTGCTAGATTGTGATTAAACACATGATCTAGCAAGTAAGAGGATGATTATGTGATGACACAAGATGATCATCCTCATATATAAGCATGAACTTGAAGAATAAAGTGATTTCTTGAAAAATAATAATCAAAGTGAGCTAATAATCTTATGGATCTAAGATTCATGAGTGGTTTTCCAAAAGAACCAATTTCAAAATATGATTTTTAGAAGATCTTGGTTCTTACTTAAACAAACACTATTTTAGTGGTAAAACAAGTGTATAAACACTTATGAAACAAGAAGATCTCACAAAGAAACGTTTTTGTAAAATATGTTTACAAGTTGTAAACACCTAAATTCTTTAACAATGAGATTTTTAAAGAAATAAACACACTTTAAAGGGTAACTAAGTCCACTAAACACACTACCAAGTTACTACAAGTTTTTATGAAAACTCAAGTTCATGATCATTATGTAGATAGCTTTGTTGTAGCTCATGGTAAGTGTAGATTGATTGTTGATTGTTTATGATGATTTTTGAAAAGAAAATGATATGCTTAAATAGCATGGATACCTCTATTTTTAGGGGAAACTATGGCAAAATTTTCTAAAAATATAAACACCTAGAAAAATATTTTCTAAACAAATACTTATAAGTGTGTTTTAACTATGGTTTTCAAGATAAACTTTGCCATAGATTTTGTTACAAGAACACAAATATTGGAGGTTGGTTCTTGTAAATAAAAATAACTAAATATGTACTTAGAATATATATTTACATTAAAGACACATTGTGTGATTATTTGTATACTTGGTGTAATAGTTATATTATTTTAGGATTAATGTAATATAACTTAACAAAATACCAAGAATTTACAATCCAAAATTATACCAAAAATCACAAGGAATACACATATAAGAGTTACACACTTAATATCATGAAACCGAACGCAAGAACGTAACTTATGAAATATTCCGGAAAATACCGTTACAAATATTTTTGGTAAATATTATTTTGGATACAAGAAATGAAAATATGGTTTTTGTAAATATTACAAAGTTATATCATATTTTTGATAAGGAGAAAATATATTATTTTTGGAAGTAAAATATATTTTCTTAGTATATTTAGAAGATATATGATTTTTGAGAAAAAATATATATTTTCTTGACATACATTATTTTTGGACAAAATAAGCTTATATATATTTTCTAAAGTAAGACTTGAAAATATATTGTTTTGGAACTACAAATACAAATATACATGTATGAGATACCCCCATCCTTGGGAAGGAAATACGGAGATAAATACTTGAGGAGTATTAATACAAAAATATTGTTTAACAATTATTCCAAAAAATAAACATAATTTAAAGTTAAAAGAATTTACTTTAACAAGTAATTATAACTTGGAATAATATTGGGAACATAAGAAGCGTAACTCAAAAACATTAAACTCTAAGCCAAGGCACGGCCCGTTAGTCTAATAGACCATAGTACATTGTAGGGAGTCATGTTCGCTGAGGAGATTTGGGTTACGATTCTGAAGACGCAATACTGTGAGTTCATGTCCCCCTTTTCTTTTAACTGTTTTCAGTTTTATAACTTCGGGGGTGAAATACATGTTACAATTGTTTACAAATGTTTTATACATGGTATGATTAGCTTAAGGAGGGTTACTGCTTGATCATGTGAGTGGTGGGTATAACACTTAAGGCCATTAATCCTCGTCGTTGGACCGAGGGACATGAGTGATAGATCTATTTGGGTGTAGCGAGCCCACACCCATGCGGACCAGGGTGGCCCATGTGGTGACTATGTCTTATTCCCGGAGACAAATCTGCTAGGTTTGAGTTTTCCTGCACCATTTCACACATACCATTGGCCTTGCAAACCATTGGTGATCTGTTTTTCCTTATTGCTACATACCAGGGACATACATACATACAGACATACTTTAAAGGTTTATTCATACACATACACATGAACTCGCTCAACTTTTGTTGATGTTATTCAAATTACATGTATTTCAGGGAACTAAGTGGATCTGGAAGGTGTGTGCATGTTGTCAAGGTGCGTCATGAATAAAGGATGTCATCCGTGATCGTAGAGTTTAGGAGATGTATCCTATTCCTGGACGGGATACATGTTTCTAAACTTGGTTTTAGTTAACGTCTTTTGTTGAGTCTTTGTGAACTCATTTAAACAAGTCATGGTTGTAACTTAAATTTGGTGTCAACGTTTCAAACAATTTATGTTATGTTGTTTTCAAACTTAATGAATGGGTGAACATCTTATGGTTTTTATCATATAGCGTTGTTATGATTGTATGCTATGGTATTAAGAAAGTCACACCAATAATCACGCTTCCACAAAAGTCAGGGTGTGACAGCTTGGTATCAGAACTTCGATCGTAGCGAACTAGGATTCCTTCTCGAGTCTAGACTACGATCATTAGGGCTCTCACGAAAATGTTTTCAAACATGTTTACATTGCATACACAAAATGTCCAGATCCAGGGAACAAATATTTTACAAACAAAAGGCACAAAACACATTTCAAGGTTATGTTTATGGTTCAGTCTTAGAGACTGGGGAGGTTTAGTCTTAGAGACTGGGGAAAAATTAGTCTGAGAGACTGGGGAATTCAGTTTGGAAAACTGGGAAGGTTTTAGTCTGAGAGGCTAGGTAGTTCAGTCTGAGAGGCTGGGTGGGATAGTCTGGGAAGACTAGGATGAATACATGCTTGCATTGTTATTACTTACATGCTTATTTGACGATTGTTGATATATGTGCATATGTGTGATTGTTTTGCCACAGACACCATGTCCTCTTCTGATAGTGGAGTATCAGATACCGTAGAACCTATGGCCATAGTTTCGGATAATGAGATCATCGCAGAGGATGAGGTTTTTACATCTGACACTACGAGTGATGACGATGATGATTTCCAGCCGTTTGCTTTACCAGATTTTGGCGATGATATACCGCTAGCTGATGGTCTTCCTGGCGAGGATCTACTTCTTGTTCAGATCCCTGCTCCTTTTCCTCTTACTGCATTTCCTCTCGAGGATCTGCCTCTTGATGCTATGTCTGACGACGACATTGATCTTTTTATTGAGGGTCCCCCTGAGGGTGCCCAAGATGATGGAGCTCCAGTTGATGATGTCGTTGTCGCCCCGCTTGTCGAGATTCCAGTCGCCAATGTCATTGTTGTTCCGCTTCTAGAGATACCTGTAGTTGAGATTTAATCTGACCATTCTGGTCCTGATTCATTCGAGTCTGTGTCATCTACTATACTGCACGCACTGGGATTACAGCGTTATCCCACCGATTCTGATTCTGACACGGCTATGTCTGCCGCACCTGTTCCTCCACAGGACTTCAAGTTTGATGATGAGTTTGATCATGTCTTTCCACACGACTTTGATCCTGGGCATGAGATTGAGTTTTTCCCCGATGACCAGCCTTTTGAGGCACCTGTCGATCCTGACATGATACCCGCAGATCTTGAGCTTGCTCCAGCTGACCCTGAGCCTATGATTGCACCAGAGCCTATACCTGCTCACGATCCTTTGCCTGAGCACGACCCTGTACCTGTCGATATACCAGTTGTTGCACCACCTTTACCTGACCCGATCCCTGCACCAGTTGACCGTGCTCCTTTTGCTGCCCAGATTGACCCCAGATATGCATTCACCAGCAATGGGTGGATCGAGGACGATGATGACTTGCCTCCTTTTGTTAGACCTGTTACTCCCCCACCTGCATACACTCATGCACCCGTTGACATCGCCCCGTTTCACCCACATGTGTTAGATATGCACCGCACTAATTTACCGATCACATTCTTGCAGGATATCCCTCCTCCCCGTCCAGGGGAAGGTCCATCGAGTCAGCAGCCCAGTCATATTCCTCATGTGTCAGCAGCTTTACCCTTCATGCCACAGTTTTCACACACTGCTCCTTTTTCTTCTGCACCCACGGACGAGCCACTTATTTGGTTTCCGCCCAACACGATGCCTGTGTCTGATCCACCCTCACATTACACTGGCTACACGAGGGATGATCTGCTTTTGTCGTTGCAGCTCCAGCAGGAGATGTTGTGTCGCAAAGTCATGGAGTTAGAGAGGATTTCGCGTCCTCCGCCTTGTCCTTGTCAGTCACCATTTGCGACTCCGCTTCCTCCTCTCCTGCCATATCCAGATTTTGACGTCCATTTTCTTATCATGGAGCAGCAGATTAGTTACCTGCTGCGTACCGTTCATGCTCTCGAGGAGGAGTTAGCGCATGTGCAGAGTTTGATGTTCATTCCTCCACCTCCTCCTCCTCCACCATCAGCATAGCAGTTTTTGGTTTTATGCAGGTAGCATACTTTTGATGAGAGTGCAGCTATTGAGCCCAGATTGCACAGCCTTTTTGAAGACCACTTTGTGACTTTTGACTTATTGACTTTTGACTGTTATAGTTTGTTAGACGATTTGGACAAGGGTGATGTGACCCTATAGTCCCTTTTGATGTATGGTACATTGTAGAATTTGTAAAACTGTACTTGTGGTCATTAATATATGGAAGCTCAATCGCAACATTCTCATTACATACATTGTTGAATTACTTGTTTGTGTTATGGTTGAAATGTTATGTGTTTACTTGCGTTGATAGACATTATTACGTGTGCATGCCATGTACTTACTATACTTATTATGACCTGACCGACGCAATCTTCTTATAGAAGATGCCTCCACGAAGAGAAACCCGATTGCCCACAACAGAGGCTGAGTTACAAGCACAGATTTCATGAGCGATAGCACAGCACGAGGCCCTGCGTTCTGAATATAGCGGGGGTACCTCTGGAAACAACCCACCTCATGGTAATGTTTAAGTCACTATAAGACATATTACGTTACATTTGGACATTTCATGTGCGATCGCTAATGCTTTATGTGAATGATGTTACTTGTACAGGTTGTACTTATAAGCAGTTCTTAGACTGTAAGCCTCTGAATTTTAACGGCACCGGGGGTGCTGTTGCCTTTGTCAGATGGACGGAGAAGACTGATTCAGTGATAAGAATGAGCAAATGTGCTCCTGAACACCAGGTCACCTACATCTCAGGACTCTTTCTAGATGGAGCGTTATCCTGGTGGAATCTCCAAGTTCAGACCTTGGGAGAAGAGGCTGCTTATGCCATGACATGGGATGAAATGAAGGAGCTTATGCGAAAGAAGTATTGCTCAAGGGCCGAAATCCAGAAATTGGAGACTGAATTTTGGAACCTCAAGATGGATGGCCCAAAGATCGCTGAATATGTGCAGAGATTTCACGACTTGTCTCGCGCCGTTCCTTATATGGTGGATCCAGAATTCAAGCGCATTGAGCGTTTTATTTGGGGATTGGCACCCCAAATCATGAGTATGGTGACAACGTCGAAGCCTCCTACGATCACTGAGGCTATTGATCTAAGTGTGGCATTAACTGAAGAGGCGATCAGGTTGAACAAGTTCTCGATCTCTGACCAAAAGAAGAAAGAGACTCACGTTGAGTCATCTGGTGAGAACAAAAGGAATTTCTCGAACTTTAAAAAGGGTACCAGCAGCGCCAACAAGAAGAAGGATGTGAACCCACCAGTCGAGGTCAAGATTGGTGCTGAAGTCAAGGGAAAAAGGGTATATGGGCATTCTGCCCAAATGTGATGTGTGCCAGTACCATCATGCCGGCCAATGCAGAGTTAGAAAGTGTGAATCTTATGGGAAGGTTGGCCATTCAAAGCAGACATGTTGGGCTGGTACTAGTCGTGGTAACAATGGTCAGAGAGGTTATGGCAATAACAACCGTGGTGGGAATGGATATGGAAACCGCCCACAAGGAGGAAATGGCGGTAATGGAAATCGTGGGAATCAAGCTGGGAGTGGAAACCACAACTAAAATATCAACGCTCAAGGTGGTAATGGGAATGTAAATGGTATAGGACCAGGTTGCTTCAACTGTGGAGATATTGGTCACTTCAAGCGAGAATGCCCAAAGCTCAATCAAGCTCAAGGAAGAGTTTTCAACATCACAGCGAGGGAAGCTCGCCAAGATCTGAACGTAGTTACTGGTACGTTCCCTATCAACCAACGCTTTGCATTTATACTGTTTGATACTGGTGCCGATTATAGTTTTGTATCCCTAGAATTTAAGAATATGCTTGGGTTGGTAGCTAGTAAGCTAGATATTCCGTACTCGATAGAACTAGCTAATGGAAAGCTAGTAGAAGCGAATGAAGTAATTCAAGGTTGCGTGATAGAACTGGGAGAGCATGAGTTTTCGCTTGATCTTCTGCCCGTCGAGTTGGGAAGCTTCGACGTGGTAGATGGAATGGATTGGTTGTCAAGGAACCGAGCAGAGATCGTATGTCATGAGAAGATCATTCGCATCCCGATGGCGAATGGGGAGACCATTGTAGTGCATGGAGAAAAGCACGATACGCCGTTAAGGATCATCAGTTGTTTGAAAGCTCGAAAGTGTTTGCAGAAAGGATGTGTTGCCTTCTTGGCACACACTGTGGACAAAGAAGCCGCTGAGCCAAAACTCGAAGATATCCCAGTTGTGAAGGAATATCCTGAAGTCTTCCCCGAAGACTTGCCAGGATTGCCACCGCAGCGACAAGTCGAATTCCACATTGACTTAGTTCCAGGCGTCGCGCCTATAGCTAAGGCACCCTATCGACTTGCACCTTCGGAAATGCAGGAGTTGTCGACACAACTTCAGGAGCTTTTGGACAAGGGTTTCATCAGACCAAGCTTCTCGCCTTGGGGAGCTCCAGTGCTGTTTGTTAAGAAGAAGGACAGTAGTTTTCGCATGTGCATCGACTACCGAGAGCTTAACAAGTTGACTATTAAGAATCGGTATCCTTTGCCAAGTATTGATGACCTGTTCGATCAACTACAAGGTTCGAGTTTTTACTCCAAGATCGATCTTCGATCAGGTTATCACCAGATGAGAATTCAAGAGGAGAGTATTCCAAAGACTGCCTTCAGAACTCGGTGTGGACATTACGAGTTCCTGGTTATGACGTTTGGTTTGACAAACACGCCAGCCGTGTTTATAGATTTGATGAATAGAGTCTGCAAGCCATATCTCGAAAAATTTGTAATTATATTTATCGATGATATTTTGATTTATTCGAAGACGAAAGAAGAGCAAGAGCAGCACCTAAGAGCTATTTTAGAGCTGCTTAAGAGAGAGAAATTGTACGCAAAGTTCTCGAAGTGCGAGTTCTGGTTGCGTGAGGTTTAGTTTCTTGGCCACATGGTTAACGGAGATGGAATTCATGTGGATCCCACAAAGATCGAGGCAATCAAGAATTGGGAGACTCCGAAGACGCCAACCGAGATCCGTCAGTTCCTAGGTTTGGGTGGTTATTATCGCAGATTCATTGAGGATTTTTCAAAAATCGCTCAACCATTGACCTCCCTCACTCAAAAGGACAAGAAGTATGAATGGGGAGATAGGCAAGAAGAAGTTTTTCAGCTGTTGAAGAACAAGCTTTGTGATGCACCCATCCTATCCCTACCCGAAGGCACTGATGACTTCGTGGTATATTGTGACGCCTCGCGTCAAGGTTTAGGTTGCGTGCTGATGCAGCGTCAGAAGGTTATAGCCTATGCTTCGCGCCAGTTGAAGGTACACGAGAAAAATTACACCACGCATGATTTGGAATTAGGCGCGGTGGTGTTTGCATTGAAGATCTGGCATCATTACTTGTATGGCACGCGATGCACGATCTTTAGTGATCACAAGAGCCTGCAGCACATATTCGATCAGAAAGAGCTAAATATGAGACAGCGCCGATGGGTGGAGCTGTTGAACGATTATGATTGTGAAATTAAGTATCACCCAGGGAAGGCGAATGTGGTCGCGGACGCCCTGAGTCGGAAAGAAAGAATCAAGCCCATAAGGGTTAGGGCTTTAGAAATGATTATTCAAACGGACCTCTCGTTGCGCATTCGTGCCGCGCAGAGAGAAGCTCTTAAGGAAAAGAATCTTGAAGACGAATATCTCCGTGGGATGGAGAAGCAGTTAGTACCAAATGAGGAAGGAATGTTGTGCTTTATGAAACGAATTTGGTTCCTCTATTTGGTGGTCTTAGAGAAGTAATCTTCGATGAAGCTCACAAGTCAAGGTACTCGATCCATCAAGGATCGGACAAGATGTACCAAGATTTAAAGGATTATTACTGGTGGCCGAGATTGAAAGGCGATGTTGCAACGTATGTTGGCAAATATTTGACTTGTGCCAAGGTAAAGGCCGAATACCAGAAGCCTTCTGGTCTTCTACAGCAACCTGAGATACCCACATGGAAATGGGAGCAGATCTCAATGGATTTTATAACGAAGTTACCAAAGACACACAGAGGTCATGATACAATTTGGGTAATCGTAGACCGTCTGACGAAATCTGCACACTTTTTGCCAATCAAGGAAAAAGATAACACTAGTAAGCTGGCCGAGCTATACCTCAGAGAGATTGTTGCACGTCATGGAGTGCCTCTCTCGATTATTTCTGATAGAGATGGAAGATTTATGTCAAGGATTTGGCAATCCTTTCAAGAGGCCTTTGGTTCTCAGTTAAATCTGAGTACTGCATTCCATCCACAGACAGATGGCCAGAGCGAACGGATGATTCAAATGCTAGAAGACATGCTGCAAGCTTGCGTAATGGATTTGGGTGGCAGTTGGGACACTCATCTACCTTTGGTTGAGTTCTCATACAACAACAGTTACCATGCGAGTATTCAAGCCGCACTGTTTGAAGCCCTCTATGGACGCAAGTGTCGGTCCCCGTTATGCTGGGCAGACGTGGGTGATAGACAGCTTGTCGGCCCCGAATTGGTTCAAGAGACGACTGATAGGATTATACAGATCCGAGGGCGCATCAAGGCGGCTCGTGATCGACAAAAGAGTTATGCGGACCGAAGAAGTAGTGGGAGATATGGTTTTGTTAAAGGTTTCACCCTGGAAGGGTGTAGCACGCTTTGGGAAGCGTGGGAAGTTGAACCTGCGATACATTGGACCGTTTAAAATCTTGGAAAGGATTGGTCTGGTAGCTTACAAGTTGGAGCTACCCGCAGAACTGAATGGTGTTCATGATACATTTCATGTATCTAATCTGAAGAAGAGTCCAACTCAAGAAACAGTTGTCATTCCTGCCGATGAAGTCCACATTGACGACACACTCCACTTTACCGAAGAACCTGTTGAGGTTACTGATTGGAAGGTTAACAAGACGCGACGGAGTAGTGTCAAGCTCGTCAAGGTTCGTTGGAACGCGCGTCACGGCCCAGAAGTCACTTGGGAGCGTGAGGATCGCATGAAAGCAAAATACTCACATTTGTTCCCCAACTCCCCTGCAGCTAGTAGCAGAGTTTAAAATTTCGGGACGAAATTTTCTTAACAGGGGGAGAATGTGACAGCCGTAAAAAATACAGGTATCCGTACAATTAATTAATATTGATTAGTGATTAATGACTGTGCTTAATTACAACTGATGACTTAAACTGCTTTCAAATTTCTGTATCATACATACATGTGAATCACATTTCATATTGTCACATCATTCTTACATAAAAACTTTAGTGACATAAACGATGCACAAAGCAAACTAGCACAGTTAGCGGATAACTCAGAAAAATGCTGACGATGTTCAGTACTTAGACAGACAGTGTTTTGAGACCCCGTATGGGCCAGATACTAAGCTTCACACTAGTAAGGTGTGTAGGGAAGTAAGGACCATAAAACTGCTGCACTAGGAGATAGTTTAAGTGCCGGAAAGTGCCTAAAACACACATAAAGTGCAGAATTCTGCATATTTCAGCAAAATTCAGCAATTTAATGAGCTAGTAACATGCAAAAATATGGCAAAATGGTCCTGAATGCTTTCCTAAGTGTCGGAAATTAAAAGTGTCACAAAAGGGTACTTAAAGATCACTAAACGTAATAGTTTGACACTTTAACGAACCGGTATCTAACCAAACAACCGGACACTACCCGAAACACCAAAAATTTACTAGAAGCATTGTTTTATTATTTCTGAGCTAGTTATGATCCCCGAACACCCTAACACACTATATAACATCAAATACACATAAACACTAACTAATATACTTGAAATCTAACCTAGACACTTAACTAATCCTCACAACCCAACTAATTACCCCCCCCCCCCCCCCTCTTGGACGGTCACCATGTGACCCCACCAAGATCATGCTCAATCTTCTCTTGATTTACTTAAAGATTATGTTATGTACTCAACCAACATACTAACCATTGGATAATAGGACTACATGGTTATAAGTAGGATTAGAACTCTCATGATCACCACACTTCACCACACTTCATCTCTCTCCTTCTCCTCCTCTCCCTCTCGGCCGAGAACTAGCACCACCACCACCACCACTTCCATTTCAAGTTCATTCAATCCAAGACCATCAAAGGGTGTAAGAAGGTGTCTAATGAAGTGTGAAGCTTGTGGATCATCAAGGACCTCCTTTGCTTGCTTTTATCCACCATCTTTGTCACCTTCATCTTCAAGAGTTCATCCCTAGCCATAGAGCTAGTAGTAAGGCTCTCATAACCCTTTGTTACTTCTATCTTAGTTGGTTAAAAGATGTAGTATGTTGTTAATAACAAGAACACTAAAGAACATAATCAAGAATCATGAACATAAGCTTAAAATATGATAAAATCTTGATGGAATGATGTTGTTTAGTGTACGTATGATACTTGGTTGTTATTTTCTTGAGATTATGATGTTGACCATCATAAGGAGCTTGCTAGATTGTGATTAAACACATGATCTAGCAAGTAAGAGGATGATTATGTGATGACACAAGATGATCATCCTCATATATTTGCATGAACTTGAAGAATAAAGTGATTTCTTGAAAAATAATAATCAAAGTGAGCTAATAATCTTATGGATCTAAGATTCATGAGTGGTTTTCCAAAAGAAACAAGTTCAAAATATTATTTTTAAAAGATCTTGGTTCTTACTTAAACAAACACTATTTTTAGTGGTAAAACAAGTGTATAAACACTTATGAAACAAGAAGATCTCACAAAGAAACGTTTTTGTAAAATATGTTTACAAGTTGTAAACAACTAAATTCTTTAAGAATGAGATTTTTAAAGAAATAAACACACTTTAAAGGGTAACTAAGTCAGCTAAACACACTACCAAGTTACTACAAGTTTTTTATGAAAACTCAAGTTCATGATCATTATGTAGATAGCTTTGTTGTAGCTCATGGTAAGTGTAGATTGATTGTTGATTGTTTATGATGATTTTTGGAAAGAAAATGATATGCTTAAATAGCAAGGACACCTCTATTTTTAGGGGAAACAATGGCAAAATTTTCTAAAAATACAAACACTTAGAAAAATATTTTCTAAACAAATACTTATAAGTGTGTTTTAACTATGGTTTTCAAGATAAACTTTGCCATAGATTTTGTTGCAAGAACACAAATATTGGAGGTTGGTTTTTGTAAATAAAAATAACTAAATATGTATTTAGAATATATATTTATATTAAAGACACATTGTGTGATTATTTGTATACTTGGTGTAATAGTTATATTATTTTAGGATTAATGTAATATAACTTAACAAAATACCAAGAATTTACAATCCAAAATTATACCAAAAATCACAAGGAATACACATATAAGAGTTACACACTTAATGTCGTGAAACCGAACGCAAGAACGTAACTTATGAAATATTCCGGAAAATACCGTTACAAATATTTTTGGTAAATATTATTTTGGATACAAGAAATGAAAATATGGTTTTTGTAAATATTACAAAGTTATATCATATTTTTGACAAGGAGAAAATATATTATTTTTGGAAGTAAAAATATATTTTCTTAGTATATTTAGAAGATATATGATTTTTGAGAACAAATATATATTTTCTTGACATACATTATTTTTGGACAAAATAAGCTTATATATATTTTCTAAAGTAAGACTTGAAAATATATTGTTTTGGAACTACAAATACAAATATACATGTATGAGATACCTCCATCCTTGGGAAGGAAATACGGAGATAAATACTTGAGGAGTATTAATACAAAAATATTGTTTAACAATTATTCCAAAAATTAAACATAATTTAATGTTAAAATAATTTACTTTAACAAGTAATTATAACTTGGAATAAAATTGGGAACATAAGAAGCGTAACTAAAAAACGTTAAACTCTAAGCCAAGGCACGGCCCGTTAGTCTAATAGACCTTAGTACATTGTAGGGAGTCGTGTTTGCTGAGGAGATTTGGGTTACGATTCTGAAGACGCAATACTGTGAGTTCATGTCCCCCTTTTCTTTTAACTGTTTTCAGTTTTATAACTTCGGGGGTGAAATACATGTTACAATTGTTTACAAACGTTTTATACATGGTATGATTAGCTTAAGGAGGGTTACTGCTTGATCATGTGAGTGGTGGGTATAACACTTAAGGCCATTAATCCTCGTCGTAGGACCGAGGGACATGAGTGATAGATCTATTTGGGTGTAGCGAGCCCACACCCATGCAGACCAGGGTGGCCCATGTTGTGACTATGTCTTATTCCCGGAGACAAATCTGCTAGGTTTGAGTTTTCCTGCACCATTCCACGCATACCATTGGCCTTGCAAACCATTGGTGATCTGTTTTTCCTTATTGCTGCATACCAGGGACATACATACATACAGACATACTTTAAAGGTTTAGTCATACACATACACATGAACTTGCTCAACTTTTGTTGATGTTTTTCAAATCACATGTATTTCAGGGAACTAGGTGGATCTGGCAGGTGTGTGCATGTTGTCAAGCTGCGTCATGAATAAAAGATGTCATCCGTGGTCGTAGAGTTTAGGAGATGTATCCTATTCCTGGATGGGATACATGTTTCTAAACTTGGTTTTAGTTAACGTCTTTTGTTGATTCTTTGTGAACTCATTTAAACAAGTCATGGTTATAACTTAAATTTGGTGTCAACGTTTCAAACAATTTATGTTATGTTGTTTTCAAACTTAATGAATGGGTGAACATCTTATGGTTTTTATCATTTAGCGTTGTTATGATTGAATGCTATGGTATTAAGAAAGTCACACCAATAATCACGCTTCCTTAAAAGTCAGGGTGTGACATCATCTCTCAAAACGCTTTCAACAACCTTACTTACCACCTCTGAATCATCAGCATCATCAGATTTAGTGTAAATCACATCGATATTTTCAGGTAATTGGTCAACCATGTTCAGACCTTTTGCCACCTTTTCTTCATCATAAAACGTGTAATTACCTCTCAATGGTGGTGGCACCTGATGAAATTCTGAACCAATACCTTTTTTATTCTTTTCAGAATCTTTGTCATCTGGTGTGATGTTGAAAATACGTTCGAGAATGTACGAAGAACTATGATAACTTTGAAGTTTTGTAACAATCTTTTCTTTTTCAACCAAAACTTGTTTGAGTTTTGCAACTTCATCAATACATTTGTTTAACTCTTGTTGCTTTTCTTCAAACTTTTTTCTCATAAAGTCTTGTTGTTGTTAAGTTTTCAGACAATCTTTCATCCATACATTTGACTTGTTTCTTCAAAGTATCATAAGCTTCTTGTACTCTATGACTTGACCATTTCATTTTATCATACTCCTTATGTAAATCTTGAATATTATTATCTTTTTGAACACAATCATCACATTTTGCCGAACACTTTTGTTTTAAAATGTCGCAAACCCCGCCCCCTATCTGTCCCGGGAACGGGCGGCCGCGACATTCAGTGTTGGTGGTATCGGTGTTTATTAATTTGGCAGCAGAATTTACATCAGGACCATAGTTAGGAAATATTTTATCAGAGTAAAACACCACATTTTATATAAGTAAATATATTGGGATAAAACCCAAGTTTTCATTACAAACTGATTTAAAGGGATAAACCCCGTTTTATTGAAATAAAACATCTTCTTTATTTAGGTAACTTTTATAGCCACTTTTACAAACCTTCAATGATGTCCAGCTGGCTTCTAGTTGGCTTTCACATTGTGTTACCTGAAAGACTCAATCACTGCTTAATCACATTGTAGAACATTTAAGGTTTTGTAAAAATAGTTTACAAAAAGGAGATTACTCCCATTGCTATTTTAGGTTTTCTTTAAGGGTTTCCTGGAGATTATCTATAAATTACACAAATGCACACGTGTTAGTATAATAACCCTTAATATTTACATTAGTAATACCCTCCCCGAGACGGCATTCCAACGACTACGTCGGGCAGAACCACGACAGTCGTTACAGAACCCTGGATCAATCGGGCAGCGTATCTAATACGTAACCGGGGTTATGATACTTACAGCAGAGCAGAACTTCGTTATTTAGGGGGGTATTATACCCGAGAATTATATTAATTCTTCAGAAATTCGAGAGAGAAAGAGTGTGTGAGCGAATTGGATTGTTATGCCACAGTCTGCTATTTATAGGGCTGAAATTGGGCTTCCTCGCGCCCCGCGTAGCATTCTTTCAGGGCTTACGCGGCCCGCGTAGTAGACTGGGTAGGCCCTAGCCTGGCCTAATCACCGGTACAGGTTTCACGTGTGGCTGCCACGTGGCAGCTCAGGGCTGCGCCTCGTTGATGAGCGCTCGCGCCCCGCGTAAGATCCCTAAAGGGTCTACGCGCCCCGCGACAGACCCTCAAATTTCGTTTTTATTTAATTTTTAATAAAATAAAGGTATTCGGGGTCCGTTTTCGCGTACAGGGTGTATTTTAAGACATATTGGGATATGTTAAATATTTTTAGAGTGTCGAAAACATTTTGAGGGTTGTTATATCCTCCCCTCCTTGTTTTAGAGCTCGTCCTCGAGTTCTACTGGAATAAGTGTGGATATTTCCTTTGCATTTCTGATTCAAGCTCCCATGTGTATTCTGCTCCTTTTTCGGAGTCCCATTTTACTTTGACCAGAACTAATCTCTTGTGCTTGAGGTTCTTAACTTTCCTGTCTTCAATCTGTAGAGGCTTTTCTACAAATTTAAGTTGTTCATTTACCTCTATATCCTTTAGAGGTACTACCAGTGATTCATCAGCTAAGCATTTTTTGAGATTGAATACATGAAATACGTCATGTATTCCTGCCATTTCTTCTGGCAGTTGTAGCTGATAGGCTACAGGTCATATTTTTCTAATAATCTCAAAAGGTCCAACATACCTAGGGCTTAGCTTTCCCCTTTTGATGAATCGTACCACTCCTTTCCAAGGAGAGACTTCTAATAACACTTTGTCTCCTACCTGAAATTCTAACGGCTTTTGCCTGTTATCAGCATAACTCTTTTGTCGATCACGTGCTGCTTTTAGTCGTTCCTTGATTTGAATGATCTTGTCGGTTGTTTCTTGTACTATCTCGGGTTCGGATAATTGTTTTTCTCCAATCTCTGCCCAACAGATTGGGGTTCGGCTCTTTCGTCCATAAAGTGCTTCGACTTGTGCAGCATTGATACTTGTGTGATAGTTGTTATTATAAGAAAATTCTATTAATGGTAAGCATGGTTGCAAAAATCGCGACTAGCCGGCGATTAATCGCTAGTCGCCCATCAACTGAGTAATTTTCAGCTAATCAGTAAAAAAATCGCTAGTCGGCCTAGTCGGCCCTAATCGCGACTAGTCGGTCGGGAAAAATCGGAAAAAATCGGGAAGAAACAAAAAAAATCGGAAAAAATCAGAAAAAATCGGAAAAAATCGAAAAAAAACACATATTCCGGCCAAAACCTCCCAGATTCCGGTCAAAACTTGTCCACTTAAAAAAATTACGTATAAAAATATATGTATATATGTATAAAAACTTAAAATTATACATAAAAAGTCCGATCCGATTAATCCCGAGTAGTCGCTAGTCCCTACCTCACCGACCCGCTAGCGACTAGCGAGTTCTCCAACCTTGATGGTAAGTGATCGTCCCAATTACCTCCGAAATCAATTACACAAGCTCTAAGCATGTCTTCCATTGTCTGAATTGTCCTTTCGCTTTGTCCGTCTGTTTGTGGATGATAAGTTGTGCTTAGATTCAACTTGGTTCCTATTGCTTTTTGGAAACTTGTCCAAAAGTGAGAGGTAAAACGGCTATCTCTGTCAGAAACAATTGATAAAGGAATTCCATGTAGTGAAACTATTTCATTTACATACAACTTAGCTAACTGTTCCATACTGAAAGTTTCCTTCATTGGTAGGAAATGAACAGACTTAGTTAGCCTGTCTACAATCACCCAGATTGTATCATTACCTTTTCTTGTTTTGGGTAATTTGGTAACAAAATCCGTTGTTATTAATTCCTATTTCCACACTGGCATTTCTAACTGCTGTAACAAACCTGAGGGTTTCTAATGTTCAGCTTTGACTTGTGAACAGGTTAAACACTTAGAAACATAAGCTGCTATATCCTTCTTCATTCCTATCCACCAAAAATTCTTTCTTAAATCCCGATACATCTTATCATTTCCAGGATGCATCGTATACTTAGACTTATGGGCTTCTTCTAATATACGGTGGCGTTGGTTTCCTAATTTAGGTATCCACATTCTTTTCTTATGGAATCTCCAAATTCCATCCGTTCCTTGTTCTAACTCCTTGATCATTCGTTTTAATTTTTCAGCATCATCCTTGATAACTGATTCTTGTGCTTTTCTAATCTGATCATTTAAATCTACTTGCAGATTTAATTTAAGAGAACGTACTCCTTTTGGCTTCTCATGATATTTTCGGCTTAAAGCATCAGCCACTACCTTTGCTTTTCCTGCATGATACTGGATATTACAATCATAATCACTAAGTATCTCCATCCAGTGTCTTTGCCTCATATTCAGCTCTTTTTGCCCGAAAACATACCTTAAACTCTTATGGTCAGTGAAAATGGTAAACTTACTACCGTAAAGGTAATGTCTCCAAATCTTAAGGGCAAAAATTATAGCTCCTAATTCTAGATCATGGGTTGAATAATTCTCTTCATGATTCTTAAGTTGTATAGATGCGTAAGCTATAACCTTTTGGCGTTGCATTAATACACATCCATAACCTAACTTAGAAGCGTCACAATAGACTACAAAGTCTTCAGTTCCTTCTGGTAACGCTAATATGGGTGCATGGGTTAATCTTTGCTTAAGAATTCTAAAGGCTTCTTCTTGTTTTGGTCCCCATTCAAACTTAATGGTTTTACAGGTTAACTTGGTTAAGGGAATGGCTATTCTAGAAAAATCTCGAATAAATCTACCTCGGTTGGTGATTCAGGGGTTTTCCATTTAGTAATCGCCTCGATCTTGGTAGGATCCACATGAATTCCTTCATGGTCGACTAAGTGTCCAAGAAACTGTACTTGTTCCAACCAAAATTCGCACTTTGAAAATTTAGCATAAAGCTTTTCCTTTCTCAATAAACTTATAAGTGCGTGCAAATGCTCTGCATGATCCTCTTTACTCTTATAGTAAATGAGAATATCATCTATAAAGACAATTATGAATTTATCCAAATATGCCTTACATATTCGATTCATCATATCCATAAATGCAGCTGGGGCATTGGTTAAACCAAATGGCATGATAGTAAATTCATAATGGCCATACCTTGTTTTGAATGCGGTCTTAGGAATATCCTCTTCCTGTACCTTTAATTGATGATATCCTGACCTTAAATAGATTTTTAAGAAAAAATCAAGCTCCTTGCAACTGATCGAACAGATCATCGATTCTCGGTAGTGGATACCGATTCTTAATCATGTCCTTGTTCAATTCATGGTAGTCAATACACATTCGCATCGATCCGTCTTTCTTCTTAACGAATAAGACTGGTGCTCCCCATGGTGATGAACTTGGCTGTATGAATCATTTCTCCATTAATTCGTCTAACTGTTTCTTCATTTCTTGCATTTCTGCGGGTGCCAAACGGTAAGGTGCTTTGGCAATTGGTGCTGTTCCGGGTAGTAGGTGGATTCTGAATTCAACTTCTCTGTCTGGCGGTAGTCCTGGTAATTCTTCTGGAAACACGTCTTGAAACTGAGATACTACTAGAATATCTTTTAATTCTTTTCATTTAGTGGTAGTGATTATAGAAATCAAATAAACTATAGATCCTTTTCTTATATAACTTGTCGTTTTCATCACAGATATGAATTTCGTAGATCTAGATGGCTTATCTCCTTTAATTGTGATCTTTTCACCTTTTGGTGAATTTACTTGGATTGACTTTTGATCATATAAAATATTGGCTTTATTGGCTATTAACGAATCCATTCCTAATACAACATCAAATCCTGCCAGATTCATTGGGTAAAGGGTTGCCATAAATTTTTGATTTAAAAATTCAATTCTTGCTCCTTGCAAGATTTCAGAAATCCTAACGGTTTCCCCATTTGATGTCTCTACTAGACATTCTTGTGGGAGTTTAGTTAATGATTGATTAAGAAGTTTGCAAAATGAAGTATTAATAAAACTTTGGTTCGCACCAGAGTCAAATAATACTTTAGCAAAAATATCATTAACTAAAAACGTACTGGCTATTACGTCCGGAATCATCTTGGCTTCATCTGTCACACCCCAAAAACGTCGCAGCGGAATATAAAACGTAGTGGTGACGGAAGTTGGTGTCCATTTATATCGTGTCGATCGATGCATTTAATTGTTGGACATTTTAATTTATTTTAAACATAAGTTAATTAAACGTTACGTTATACGACATGACTACATAATTAAGTTGTCTTTGATCCTTATGGATCTTCTTACGTACGTCCTAGAAAGTTTAAAAGTTGTCCAACATTTTCAAACAAACAACATGCATCATTCAAACACAAGATGTGCCATGATTCCCGAAGCCGAACTCATGTACCTGTAGAACACGTTAAAATCAAGTGTCAACACAAAGGAAGGTGAGTTCACATATTCGTTTACTAACAAAATTTATTCCAAGGAAAACTTTCTGTTTAGGTGTTTATTTGAAAACATCCATATAATTTTTAGAAAGTCTATTTTGCTTTCTTAATGAAATCCATGGGCCTTCCGTCGCAGTTTCACGAACCCGACAATATTGTTACTGCCCAAGTTTTGTATATTAAATTATTGCGTCAACTTTCAGACTCGTATGTTAGCTAGACGATACGAACTGTATTTTAACCATGTAGGGATAATCAATGCTAGACAATAAACAGAATCAAAATTCGTCGCTTGACTTGACACGGGGCGACCGGTCCCGATGGGGTTGTCAACCCGATAGATCTACCAACAATTCCTCGCGTACATTACTTAAATGATTAAACGACATCATGGGCGCAGGGTTCTTTCCCGAATAACAATATGATGTCTGCCTCACGTACAATATATATATCCTACTAATATGACAATTTAATACACGATGTTATACGAATTCCCCTGTCACTCAAATGTTGAGACCCAGTCCGGAATTCATCCCCAATCCGTACGGTCGTGTTTCGCTTAGGAAAATTCCGTACTTTCAATATTCATTCATCAAAAACGTTTTACTTCGAAACGTATGACTTATCAAATCTCATATATTTTCAGCAAAAATATATATTTTATATTAAAAGGTATGTTTTATTTCGAAAACATTATTAAACCCTTTTAATGACGTGTTCTACCCCCAAAATATATGAAGCAGTAAAATGAGGGGTTTAGTGACACTCACCTTTGGGTGCGTATTTTAAATAGCGCAATCCCATAGATTGATTTCTACACGTCCTATTATATATATAGGAACGATTTTAAATCAATATACATAACACAAAAATCCTAAGTTTCTCCGTTTCTTAGAATTATCACATAACTTTGAGATTTTCTCGAAAAGTTGTCATTTTTTATTATGCTGGCACGTTAATATATATATATATATAGAGAGAGAGAGAGAGAGAGAGTAGGGTTCGCACGGAAAGTGTGTTTTTCCTAGAAAGTCTAGGAAGCGATCTGGTCCATTCGATTGGTGTGTTTAAGGGTTGAGATTAAATCAATGGCAATCTTGTAATATTTGAGTTTAATTAATTGATTGTTTTAAATGAGTAGGGGCAATTTTTTCAAATGGCCGTTTTTTAATCAATCAAAAAAACTGTCAGGCAATCACAACTCCTATTTTCAAGCGAATTTCCCTCTCTCTCTAAACCCACATTCGGAAACCCCCAAAATCATACCAAATATACCTAAAATCATGGATGAAGATAAGAGATTTTCCTTTTTCTATATACGTAAGATCAAGCTTGCATTGTACTACGTGTTTTACAAAGCGATTACGGGTGATTCTTGTTTGTCATTGACGGTATTTTGTTGGTTGCAGGGAAGAGATTCAAAAAGCAGGAAACTTTGGAAATGATAGATCGCAGCGGAGGAGGGATTTTGTGGGGTTAGGTGGCGGCGCAGGATGGTGCTGTGGTGGTGGTGCTCAGCGACCAGAAATCTGCTTGCTGTTAAAACACAGCGTTAAGAAATCTGCTTGCTGTTAAAACACAATGTCCAGCAATCTGCTTGTTGTTAAAACACAGCGTCAAGGAAATCTGCTTGCTGTTAAAACACAATGTCAAGAAATCTGCTTGCTGTTAAAACACAATGTCAAAAATCCTCCAGCAATCTGCTTCCTGTTAAAACACATCGTTAAGAAATCTGCTTACTGTTAAAACACAGCGTCAAGAAATCTGCTTGCTGTTAAAACACAGCGTCAAGCAATTCTGCTTGTTGTTAAAACACAATGTCAAGAAATCTGCTGGCTGTTAAAACACAATATCAAGAATCCTCCAGCAAATCTGCTGACTTAAATAACAATCATATTTGTTAAACTCCAGTATAAAAACAACCTATTGTAAAACACATTATGATGTAATGTAATCATCAAAAAACACAATGTGATGTAATGTGACATAGACAATAACATAAAACACATTCAGAGTGTTAAAATGCAAAAGAACTGTTAAAATACAACCTGATTATATACTGACTTCAGAGTGTTAAAACACACTGACTTCAACCTCTCTGACTGGTAAAACACATCACCAAGACATGCTAATAGTTTTCCAGATAAACACATTGACTTCCAGATTTGAATTTGAATTCGAAAACAACAAAAATTCCGAAAATCATGGAATGTTAGTTAATGAAAAATAAATTCCAAAAATAAAATTAAAAAGTGAAATTACATAGTTGCCCTTTTAGTTAAAATAACTCAATGCCACATGTCCAATTCTCATTGCTTCCTAGACTTTCTAGGAAAAATACACTTTCTACCCAACTCCTACTCATATATATATATATATATATATATTTATGATTTTGCGACTTGAACGATTTTATTGGTGACCATTATTGTGTAAATCCGTTAACTCTCCCGTTTATACGCAATATATCTACGATTTGTGCGTCGTAATATATATACATAAACGATCACATAATTTAACACCGTAACGCGCGAAATCTTGTTAACTTGTCTATTTTGTCATTTTTAAAGCAAATATACATAAAACATCTCACATGTACCAAATTTCATGCTCAACAAACAAGTTACACATTTAACGCAATTTTACCGTTTCTCCCGCACAAAATGCACAAGTATACATGCATAGTCTAGATTTACCACTATCAAGTTAACACTTAACATATTATCACATTTACATGTTTAAATCACTTAACACATTTTATCACATAAGGTTCACTCAAAATTTTACCTATACTAGTGTATATTGAAAAATGCGTATTTTAGCGATTCGGTAACGGTTTCGGGCGTCGGAAGTCACGTATGACTAACCAAACACCAAGTAAACTTAAAATTAGTTAAATTACTTATTTTTAAACTAAAAATATCAGTTTACTTACTGATCTAATTCAGTTTTATAAAAATCACTCGAAAAGCAGATTTTTGACCGTTTTAACGCATAGTTTTGCGTTAAAGTTACTATAATCATCCCAACTCGAAACGACTTGATATTTTAACACAATACATGTTATTTACTGATTAAAATAGTTATCATAATCAGATTAGTGTAGTTTTTGTATAAGTCACTTAAATCATGCGATTTCACGTATTTTACAACTTTTAATGCACCAAGTACAACATGCAAAGCTAGCAAACATTATGACAAAGCTATATGTCGCTAAACACTTTGAAATAACTTAATTTTAGTGTTTATAATCTGATTAAAGCTGATTTTTATTAAATCATACTCAAATCACCTTTTTATGATCACATGTCATCATGCGTGTTCAAGTAAATGCATCTAATGCACTCATACAACATCATCATCATCTTTTATGTTCTAATCATACTCAATAACACATTTATATCATGTTTTTACATAACTCAACCTATATCATCCATCATCACATAATCTTTCATGCATGTATTCTATCATTCAAGCATCATATTATTCAAGAATCACTCAACAAAATATCAAAACACAATCATATATACATACGTATATACCTACGGCTCATATACATACACACTTATGATTTCAAAACTTCACTTTATCATGTTCATCTTTTAATCATATGAACTTTCATAAATCACCTTTTGATCATGCATGCATTTCATTTTTGAGAATCAAATCAAGCAAGAATTAATCGAAATCAAAACTCAACTCAAACACACATGTATACACACACTCACGGTTATACATACATATACACATACATTTATTTTTATGTTCTTGAAAACCCATTAGTTTAAGAATTCAAGTTTGTGAAATATTCTAAGATTCAAGAGAAACCTTTCACTATTATTTTCAACACTAAGAATCAAGAACACTGTAAAAAGAATAGCTTTATACCCTCAAGATTCAAGTGGGTTTTGACATGATTTTTGATGTTTGAAAGCTTGTTTCACCAAGAAAGCACCTTTGGATCATCAAAATAGCTTGGAAACACCTTGGATTTAATTTAGTTCTTGCAAGAATCATCAAAATTTCAAAAATATGGATGTGGGAAGAAGGTGTTCGGCTAAATTATTGTAGAGAGAGAGAGAGAGTTGGGTGTTTTGAAAAATGAATTTCTTGAACTTTGAAGAATTTTGATGGTTTTAAGGCAAGATGTTATGGCACACCTCCATTTTAACCAATAGAATCATGAGAGAGGAAGGTTGCATGGCTGCCAACTCTTCTCCACCTCCCACATATATATGAACACACATACATATTCATATATATATAGACAAAAACTGGTATTTTACTTGATACCGGGTATTTTATCTGGTGTTTTAATCCCGTTTTAGTGCGTTTTAAATTATTTTTAATGCTCTATAAAAATAAATCCATCAAAATATTACTGAAAAATATTTTGTTTGCCTGGACTGGCGACGTTGCCGGTATTTAGCAGTATGCGCACTGTGGTGCGCAGTACGTGCTTAAAATCGCAAAAATAGGGATTTAAGCGTCTTTATTTATTTTTATCATTCTATAGTAATAAACTCATCAAATTATTATTAAAATGATTATCAGTTGCCTTGACAGCTGTGTTGACAGTATTTTGTCGGTACACGCGCTGCATCACGCGGTACGCGCTTAAACTCGAAAAATAGAGTTTCTTAGCGTTTTAATTTATTTTTCCTCATGGATATGATTAAAATTATTATTCTAATCATAACAGACTATTTTTAGGATTTTAACACTGATCGGGTGGTCACCGACGTTCGTTTCGCATTTTAACCGTTACGCGATAAGCGTTTATCTTATCGTTGCTAACATAATTTTTACCAAGGTTTAAATTTACCAATTCATTAAATTTCACAAATAAACATCATAACCAGTCAAATACAGCCATGTTACCTATTCACAACACGTGTTACAATTGTACGGTATGGCCTGAAAAGTCGGGTGTCACAGTCTCCCCCTGTTTAGGAAATTTCGTCCCTGAAATTTTACTCTACAGGTTTTGTTTTTTCACTGGGTGGAAACAGCAAAAACAGGTTTAATGAATATAGTCTTATAGTTTCTGCAAGAAACTTTGATTCTTACAAAGAGTCTTCGTAGACCAATATTACACACATCCTTAATTCCTAATCTCATATCTCAACGCTCTCCACCCTTTCCAAGGTTCAACACTTACTAGCACTTAATAAAAAAAATTAAGTCAAAATTCCACCAAATTCGGGTTCTACATACGTATATTTACATATACATTACCCCGTATCTAAGATAGCCTGAGTTTACACCCGATTGATCCAACTCGAGATGGGCTCTCGAAAGAATCAAATCTCATAAACTCGTCTTCCTTCCTTCTTGCATCCATTTCAGATATCCACAAATCGCCAAATAAAAAAAAATCGCATGCACGACTAGAATGTTGTAATTCGCCTGTCTGGTGATTAGCATAACTCTTCTAGCTATATGTACTGCTTCTACGGTGCTTCGATAAACTTCCGTTTATCTTCCAAACAAATCTCTATAAAGAACAAAATCAGTGTATTATCCATTATACACTTTCTCATCTGTACCCAATCAATACATCATGTGCACTACTCCATCCTTATGGTAGCTTGAGCCTATAAACGACTGATCCAACTCAAGATGGGCTCTTGAAAGGACCAAGTCAATGTGGCTTCGCTTTTCTTCTCTCTGCTAAACCTAATAGCACTTCTGCAAGATAACTCCTTTATTAGAACCAAATCTTCAATCTGGAATCGCAATAGTTTCTTCAATTGTCCATGTAATCCTTTTGTTGATCAATTGGCGACTTTTAACCTTCCCTCGACCCAGGCAAATCCTGTCGCTGGTTTCCTAGATAAATTAAGGTCTGCTTAATTGTCCTTTGTCATATTAGCTCAACAAAGTGGCGATCAACACTTCCATCCATACAAGACTTCAAACGGAGCAACCTAAATACTAGCGTGTTAACTATTATTGTAAGATAACTCTGCCAAGGGCATGTGAGTATCTTGACTTCCTTCGGAGTCCATCATACACGCTCCCAAATCTTCTTTCAAGGGTCCGAAAAGCTTCCTACTATCTTGCTGTCCAATAAATTTCCCTTTTCCTTTTGGGGTTATTAGTGTCGAAGGCTGCACTAATTTAGAGAAATTCTTAATAAATCTCCGGTAGCATCTAGCTAGTCATATGGATCTTCATACTCCCGACGGGGTCTTTGGCGCTCCTCATCATTCACCAACTCCATAGTTAATCTTCAAACGTTACTCATGACTCTCTTTGGTTCGTGTTTAGACAAGCATGTCGTCGATGAATATTATCGCGAATTCATCCGATTAGGGTTTCCATACCCTGTTCACGAGATCCATGAATATAAATGGCACATTATTTTAGTCAAAAGGCATGACTAATAACTCGTAATGGCCATATTGTGTTTCGAAAAGCAGTCCCCAAAATATCTTCGTCAACAACCTTCAACTGATTGTATCCTAATCGTAGGTCGATCTTCGTGTAGCAGCTGGATCCCGGTAGCTTGATTGAACAAATCGTCAATTCTCGGTAAAGGGTACCGATTCTTGATAGTTAACTTGTTCAACTCTCTGAAATCGTCACATATCCTGAAGGATCCATCCTTCTTTCTCACAAAACAGATGCGCCTCAAAGAGAAAATATTGATCGAATAAAACCCTTGTCCAATAACCCTTGAAGCTGATTTGACGTTTCCTTCATTCCAAACGGTGCTTAATCTATAAGGAGATTGTGCAATTGGGTGCAGCACCGGGTGCCAGATCGATTCGAAATTCGATCTGTCTCGCAGGGGGCAATCTAGGTAAGTCTTTTTAGGAAAACTTTTGGATAATTGCGAACAATAGGAATCTCTCCGATATTCCTACATTCGGCTTTCGTATCCACCACGTTAACAAAGAACGTAGGATAGCCTTTTCATAACAACTAGAGCATCCTCACAATACTGACGACTCTCAACTATCAACCCTCAACTCTCGACACTCAACACTCGACTCGGTCGATCTCCGCAAACAACTACCACCTTTCTATAGTCATCAGGATAAGATATTCTAGCTAACTTCTTCAAGCGATAGTCCCCATTTCATCCTCGGAAAATCAATCCATTCTTGCATCTTCGTTAGAGCTCCCCAGCTCCACTGGAAATAAACCAACTCTAGAACTATGATCTCCTAACTAAATACTACAACCGTAAGCGACCTCACTAGTTTCCATCAACTTACCAGTTGCTAGTTCTATCGGACACTTTATACCCAGCTTACTTGTTGGTGAACACAAAAATGGTTCAAAGTTTCTCGAACAAAACTCTAGTCAGCTTTGGTATTAAAAGTATGAACATAGATTGGTTTTTTATTTGAAACATACTGATAACAACAGCAAGTTCGTCTCATGCCTTCCTAGCATTTAGCTCGAACGCTTTACCCCTTGCATCCTGACCCTTCATTCTCAGACAATCTCTCTCGAAATGTCCTTACTCACCACACTCGTAACATCCCTTGAGCGTAAATCCATCCAATTTACTCCTAGCATAACACTTGGGGTCACATGTCCTAGTTCGACCACATCTGGCGCACCTTCTCCGCTCATCCTCGTGAGTCTTCCTCTCAGAACTACTCCTGCCATCCCTGGCGCTATCCTTTCCCGACTCTCTGGGGTTAGCTACATACGCTTTCTCCAAACTGCGTTCCTCACCACGCTTCTCATCGGTATCTTTCCTTGAACTCTCAGACTTTCGCTTTTTCGAATCCCCAGATCTAGGCTCGAAATGCGGAATTATTTGAATGGTTGATCTGCTGTGACGGCCCGACATCACGCATACCGTTGCCTTGTCATTGCATGGGACACCAGTAAATGATCTTGGGTTAGAACACTGGATTGTTTTATGTGTACATCTAGGTACTGTTCACAAGGTTAATGAAAAATTAGGAAAACGCTCTGATTATATCATAACACATGAACTAC
Source organism: Helianthus tuberosus (assembly GCA_030545235.1). Classification (NCBI taxonomy): domain Eukaryota; kingdom Viridiplantae; phylum Streptophyta; class Magnoliopsida; order Asterales; family Asteraceae; genus Helianthus; species Helianthus tuberosus. The sequence goes on along the minus strand of CM060402.1, from coordinate 16,677,597 downwards.
TAAACTTTCCGATCATTATATTATCTGGAGGGTTTCCGATCTATGTCCCACCAAAACCATGCCCATGAGTATCACATCCACGTTCCTGGCCATTATTTTGGTTAGCATCGCGCCGTTCCATGGCAGTATTAACGTGTTGGGCTATGAGTTGTGCCAACTCTTCCGAGGTAATAGGTAGTCCAGAACCCTGTCTCACTTTTAGCGGCATTTCGTTGTTTTTATTATTACAACATAAAATCAACATAAGACGATATCCAAAATAGTTGAATCATTAAATGCTAGTGGACCATACATTGCGCATGTATATCTACGTATTAATGAGAACAATTTTTATACCAAAAGGAACTCATTCGATATTTATACCAGAAATTTACAAAACTTGTTTTTAGTGCTAAGACTAATAAAAATTCGGCGGTTCTACATCAACACCCGCAACAAGTCTATATGAAATTTCCTCCTAAATATCTAAAAATTTGGCATGCAAGCCATAAATAGGGTTCATCAAAGGAGACATACAAAACAAACAATAGAAACAACCAACAACTAACGCTTCAATCCCTGGAAGTCCAACATCTTCCTAACAAGCTCCTCTAGCTCATCATAACAGTCCATCTGTCCCTCTAAGTCCTTCATCGTCTCCATGCCTCCGCATAACGTGGCGAACTGATGATCACAGTGAGAGCGATTGACCCAAACCCCTTTCTGCCTCTTCAAAGTGGACGCCGTCACAACTCTTGAAGTCGATGCGATCTCTCTAATGGGTCGAGTCCTCTTCCTATGGCGGGTGTAGACTTAAAAGAGGTGTAGCAAAACACGTGACTCGAATAGCAGAACAAACGATTCTATAACGACGGGCGAAAGAATCTCAAGTGTAGGCTCGACAATATGAGTGAGCAGTACGACTAATGGCTCTATAGGCCAAGACGTGACATATCGTAACCGTATATGTAAGTGTGTGATCAACATGAATAGTAACACGTAAGGCCCAAAATAAACAGAAAATCACGTATGCACATAAACACATAAGGGTTTTCATACATGATAAAATTTTTCTATGTTTAGCTAAAATTCTTGGCTTCGAGAATTTTAGACTTCATATTTCAAAATTCTCCGGTTGAAGTCTAGTGTTTTCCTCCGAAAACATCTAGTTCGCTAACAACCAATGGCTCTGATACCAACTTCTGTCACACCCAAAAACGTCGCAGCGGAATATAAAACGTAGTGGTGACGGAAATTGGTGCCCATTTATATCTTGTCGATCGATGCATTTAATTGTTGGACATTTTAATTTATTTTAAACATAAGTTAATTAAACGTTACGTTATACGACATGACTACATAATTAAGTTGTCTTTGATCCTTATGGATCTTATTACATACGTCCTAGAAAGTTTAAAAGTTGTCCAACATTTTCAAACAAACAACATGCATCATTCAAACACAAGATATGCCATGATTCCCGAAGCCGAACTCAAGTACCTGTAGAACACGTTAAACTCAAGTGTCAACACAAAGGAAGGTGAGTTCACATATTCGTTTACTAACAAAATTTATTCCATGGAAAACTTTCTGTTTAGGTGTTTATTTGAAAACATCCATATAATTTTTAGAAAGTCCATTTTACTTTCTTAATGAAATCCATGGGCCTTCCGTCGCAGTTTCACGAACCCGACAATATTGTTACTGCCCAAATTTTTGTATATTAAATTATTGCGTCAACTTCCAGACTCGTATATTAGCTAGACGATATGAACTATATATTAACCATGCAGGGATAATCAATGCTAGACAATAAACAGAATCAAAATTCGTCGCTTGACTTGACACGGGGCGACCGGTCACGACGGGGTTGTCAACCCGATAGATCTACCAACAATTCCTTGCGTACATTACTTAAATGATTAAACGGCATCATGGGCGCAGGGTTCTTTCTCGAAGAACAATATGATGTCTGCCTCACGTACAATATATATATCCTACTAATATGACAATTTAGTACACGATGTTATACGAATTCCCATGTCACTCAAATGTTGAGACCCAGTCCGGAATTCATCCCCAATCTGTACGGTCGTGTTTCGCTTAGGAAAATACCGTACTTTCAATATTCGTTCATCAAAAACGTTTTACTTCGAAACGTATGACTTATCAAATCTCATATATTTTCAGCGAAAATATATATTTTATATTAAAAGGTATGTTTTATTTCAAAAACATTATTAAACCCTTTTAATGACGTGTTCTACCCCCAAAATATATAAAGCAGTAAAAAGAGGGGTTTAGTGACACTCACCTTTGGGTGCGTATTTTAAATAGCGCAATCCCAGAGATTGATTTCTACACGTCCTATTATATATATAGGAACGATTTTAAATCAATATACATAACACAAAAATCCTAAGTTTCTCCGTTTCTTAGAATTATCACATAACTTTGAGATTTTCTCGAAAAGTTGTCATTTTTTATTATGTTGGCACGTTAATATATATATATATATATATATATATATATATATATATATGATTTTGCGACTTGAACGATTTTATTGGTCACCATTATTGTGTAAATCCGTTAACTCTCCCGTTTATACGCAATATATCTACGATTTGCGCGTCGTAATATATATACATAAACGATCACATAATTTAACAACGTAACACGTGAAATCTTGTTAACTTGTCTATTTTGTCATTTTTAAAGCAAATATACATAAAACATCTCACATGTACCAAACTTCATGCTCGATAAACAAGTTACACATTTAACGCAATTTTACCGTTTCTACCGCACAAAATGCACAAGTATACATGCATAGTATAGATTTCCCACTATCAAGTTAACACTTAACATATTATCACATTTACATGTTTAAATCATTTAACACATTTTATCACATAAGGTTCACTCAAAGTTTTACCTATACTAGTGTATATTGAAAAATGCGTATTTTAGCGATTCGGTAACGGTTTCGGGCGTCGGAAGTCACGTATTACTAACCAAACACCAAGTAAACTTAAAATTAGTTAAATTACTTATTTTTAAACTAAAAATATCAGTTTACTTACTGATCTAATTCAGTTTTATAAAAATCACTCGAAAAGCAGATTTTTGACCGTTTTAACGCATAGTTTTGCGTTAAACGTTACTATAATCATCCCAACTCAAAACGACTTGATATTTTAACACAATACATGTTATTTACTGATTAAAATAGTGATCATAATCAGATTAGTGCATTTTTTGTATAAGTCACTTAAATCATGCGATTTCACGTATTTTACAACTTTTAATGCACCAAGTACAACATGCAAAGCTAGAAAACAATATGACAAAGCTATATGTCGCTAAACACTTTAAAATAACTTAATTTTAGTGTTTATAATCTGATTAAAGCAGATTTTTACTAAATCATACTCAAATCACATTTTTATGATCACATGTCATCATGCATGTTCAAGTAAATCCATCTAATGCACTCATACAACATCATCATCATCTTTTATGTTCTAATCATACTCAAGAACACATTTATATCATGTTTTTACATAACTCAACCTATATCATCCATCATCACATAATCTTTCATGCATGTATTCTATCATTCAAGCATGATATTATTTAAGAATCACTCAACCAAAAATCAAAACACAATCACATATACATACATATATACCTACGGCTCATATACATACACACTTATGATTTCAAAACTTCACTTTATCATGTTCATCTTTTAATCATATGAACTTTCATAAATCACCTTTTGATCATGCATGCATTTCATTTTCGAGAATCAAATCAAGCAAGAATTAATCGAAATCAAAACTCAACTCCAACACACATGTATACACACACTCACGGTTATACATACATATAGACATACATTCATTTTTATTTTCTTGAAAACCCATTTGTTTAAGAATTCAAGTTTGTGAAATATTCTAAGATTCAAGAGAAACCTTTCACTATTATTTTCAACACTAAGAATCAAGAACACTTTAAAAAGAATAGCTTTATACCCTCAAGATTCAAGTGGGTTTTGACATGATTTTTGATGTTTGAAAGCTTGTTTCACCAAGAAAGCACCTTTGGATCATCAAAATAGCTTGGAAACACCTTGGATTTAATTTAGTTCTTGCAAGAATAATCAAAATTTCGAAAATATAGATGTGGGAAGAAGGTGTTCGGCTGAATTATTGTAGAGAGAGAGTTGGGTGTTTTGAAAAATGAATTTCTTGAACTTTGAAGAATTTTGATGGTTTTAAGGCAAGATGTTATGGCACACCTCCATTTTAACCAATAGAATCATGAGAGAGGAGAGAGAGAAGGTTGCATGGCTGCCATGCCAACTCTTCTCCACCTCCCACATATATACGAACACACACATACATATACATATATATAGACAAAAACTGGTATTTTACTGGATACCGGGTATTTTATCTGGCGTTTTAATCCCGTTTTAGTGCGTTTTAAATTATTTTTAATGCTCTATAAAAATTAACCCATCAAAATATTACTGAACAATATTTTGTTTACCTGGACTGGCGACGTTGCCGGTATTTAGCAGTATGTGCGCTGTACTGCGCAGTACGCGCTTAAAATCGCAAAAATGGGGATTTAAGCGTTTTTATTTATTTTTATCATTCTATAGTAATAAACTCATCAAATTATTATGAAAATGATTATCAGTTGCCTTAACAGGCTGTGTTGACAGTATTTTGTCGGTACACGCGCTGTATCACGCGGTACGCGCTTAAACTCGAAAAATAGAGTTTCTTAGCGTTTTAATTTATTTTTCCTTACGAATATGATTAAAATTATTATTCTAATCATAACAGACTATTTTTAGAATTTTAACGCTGATCGGGTGGTCACCGACGTTCGTTTCGCATTTTAACTGTTACGCGATAAGCGTTTATCTTATCGTTGCCAACATAATTTTTACCAAGGTTTAAATTTACCAATTCATTAAATTTCACAAATAAACATCATAACCAGTCAAATACAGCCCTGTTACCTATTCACAACACGTGTTACAATTGTACTGTACGGCCTGAAAAGCCGGGTGTCACATCATCTGCAGTCAGAACAAATGCTCTAGCATTTTTAGTGTTCTTGTTGTTCGTAGCTGGAGCTAGTTTCAGGCAGTTTGGTTTGATGTGGCCTTGTTCTCCATAGTTGTAGCATATCCTGTTGTTAGGTTTCTTCCTGCAGTCTTCTTCCTTGTGTCCAGACATTTTGCAGAAATTGCAATATATGGAGCATCTTCCAGAGTGATTCCTTTTGCAATTCTTGCAATAAGGTACAGATGTAGAACCTACATTTTTCCCATGGTTGGAATTTCCAGAGCGAAATTCTTGGGTAATCCTTTGAGCTAGGTTCTTCCTTTGTTCCTCTTCCCGTGTACGCACTAACTCATCTGTCAAGGTATTTGCTAGTTCTACAGCTTCTTCTATAGTTTGAGGTCTAGCTGCCTTGACTACATTCCTAATCTCCCCGATTAATCCCCAGATGTAACGGGAGATCAATACTGGTTCAGGTGATGCAAGGGTTGGCACTATTCTAGCATATTCAAAGAATAACGTAGTATAACCCTTACTATCCACTCCAGTCATTCTAAGGTTCAGGAATTTATTTGCTATTTGTTCTTTTTCATTGGGAGGGCAGAATTTCCTTTCCACCATATTTTTAAATTCCTCCCATTCCATATTATAAACCCTATCACTTCCTCTAGGCTGGAGAATAGTGTTCCACCATTCTAAGGCTAAGTTCTTAAACAGATTGGAAGCAAACATTATCTTATCTTCTTCCGCACACTTGCTTATTTTTAAGACAGCCTCAGTCTTTTCTATCCAGCGTAGAGTTGCAATGGGTCCTTCATTGCCCGAGAATTCTATTGGTTTGCAGGACCATAATTCTTTATAAGAACAACCATAAGATATGGTTCTTCTTCTTTTAGGAATGGGCACTTGAAGTACAGGTCCAATTTTTACGCTGTGTTCCGGTTCAGTTGGTCGCTTACTGCTATGCTTACTTTTATTATCAGCTTCCCTAACTGTTTGGATAATAAATGGCATTGCATCTATGATTCCTTGTGCCACTATGTGTTGGATGGCACTATTATCCACTTGGTTTCCATTGTTACTGTTGTTCGGATTCTCATTATTCAGGTTATTATCGTTCTGGTTATTATCATTCTGGTTTTCCTGGTTCACTTCGTTGTCCATCTGAATTTTAAACATTTACCACGTATTAATATCATAAGAAAATATTTAATACAACCAATCACACAGCACGCATGTTGATCAAAAACGTCGAGCATTGCGACTTAATTTTTCTTATATATAATATGCATCTAGTACAAACCTGATACTGAAATTTAAAATTACAACACAACTGGAATTGAAATTACACTACTCGTAGGCATCCATAGCTATGATATATTTATTTATTTATTTATTTTTTCATACACACATATCATATATTATTATATTATATTATTATTATTACCATCTCCACCATCACCTTCACTGATATGAATTCATCCAGAAATCCATATTGCGCTCGTCGTACTTCCAGACGAGTCGCTCTCCAACCTGTCACATTCTCTCGCTACTTTCTAAAATCTCTTCTCTGAAAGTTCAGAGTTCTTGCACATTTTCTGCACTCATTGGGGGTGCAGGTGTTGGGACTGGGTTTAGAATCTAGGGCATGGGTTCCTGGTACGGGTAAGGATTCTCTAAAATTTCCCTAATGAATACATCATTATCATAGTAGGGATCTAGAGGGTCCAAACCTGGGTAAGCTCCTAGATTCGGCATGGGCATGTCTTCTGGTATCGGGTAACGTTGCACATAGTCCCTATTATCATCTAACCACGGGTCGTAGTCTGGGTCTAAGGGATTAGGTGCTGGTACCCTACGTATCTCTTCTGGGTTAAAATCATGCATTTCGACTTGATTTTCTGGGTTGTTTTCTATTTCCATTGGCTGATTAGGGAACAGTGGTAGTGGTTGGGGTGCTATCAGTTGCTCCAGGTTAGGGTCGGCTGCTGTGGTTGCTAGGATATGAAAGTTTGCTAAACCCCTATTAATCATATCCTGGGCGTGGGCGTCTGTCTCTCTTTTAGCGGCTGCTAGGGCTCTCTGTTGTTGTAACTTTTTCATCCGTTTCCTACGTTCATGTGCTCCCCTACTGAACCATCCTCTCTTTTTAGGAGGGAATGGCTCTTCAGACTGAGCCTTAAACACGAATATTCCTTCTTCATTATCAGCAGAATACCCTGAGAGGGCAGGCTGTGAAGAGGCGCCTTCGCTTCTAGGCGAACCGTACAATTGACGATACGCGTCAAATGGTCCTTGGTCGCTCATACTGTAAACTAACAAATAGTCAAATAACACATAACAATAAAATAAAATTATGCGCGTATTTCCGTAATTTATTTCCTAACACCTTAGATAAATTTTGGTGTCAGCAAAACATTTATGTGGCTGAATCAGTGGCTTAGCTCTGATACCACCTTCTGTCGTAACCCCCGCCCCCTATCTGTCTCGAGAACGGGCGGCCGCGACATTCAGTGTTGGTGGTATTGGTGTTTATTATTTTGGCAGCGGAATTTACATCAGGACCGTAGTTAGGAAATATTTTATCAGAGTAAAACACCACAATTTATATAAATAAATATATTGGGATAAAACCCAAGTTTTCATTACAAACTGATTTAAAGGGATAAACCCCGTTTATTGAAATAAAACATCTTCTTTATTTAGGTAACTTTTATAGCCACTTTTCCAAGCCTTCAGTGCTGTCCAGCTGGCTTCTAGTTGGCTTTCACATTGTGTTACCTGAAACATTTTTAAAAACATTTTTTCAGCGGGAAATACTGGTGAGTGAATCCCAGTTTAATCAAGAAGAGTTTTATTGATTTGCAGTATTGAGAGCGATTACAATGTTTATATCTACGCAATTACTCATTCAGTACTTGCCACTCGACCGTATCTGTGGCTATGGTCATATCACACATTGGCTAACCCGTTGTCCAATTGTGAAGATTATCAAGTAATGTATACAAAACCCCATAATACCGGCAGTAATTGAAGACTGCAAAGACTCAATCACTGCTTAATCACATTGTAAAATATTTAAGGTTTTGTAAAAACAGTTTACAAAAAGGAGATTACTCACATTGCTGTTTTAGGTTTTCTTTAAGGGTTTCCTGGAGATTATCTTTAAATTACACAAATGCACACGTGTTAGTATAATAACCCTTAATATTTACATTAGTAATACCCTCCCCGAGACGGCATTCCAACGACTACGTCGGGCAGAACCACGACAGTCGTTACGGAACCCTGGATCAATCGGGCAACATATCTAATACGTAACCGGGGTTATGATACTTACAACAGAGCAGAACTTCGTTATTTAGGGGGGTATTATACCCGAGAATTATATTAATTCTTCAGAAATTCGAGAGAGAAAGAGTGTGTGAGTGAATTCGATTGTTCTTTCGAAGTCTGCTATTTATAGGGCTGAAATTGGGCTTCCTCGCGCCCCGTGTAGCATTCCTTCAGGGCTTACGCGGCCCGCGTAGTAGACTGGGTAGGCCCTAGCCTGGCCCAGTCACTGGTATAGGTTTGACGTGTGGCTGCCACGTGGCAGCTTAGGGCTGCGCCTCGTTGATGAGCGCTCGCGCCCCGCGTAAGATCTCTAAGGGGTCTACGCGCCCCGCGATAGACCCTCAAATTTCGTTTTTATTTAATTTTTAATAAAATAAAGGTATTCGGGGTCTGTTTTCGTGTACGAGTTGTATTTTAAGACATATTGGGATATGTTAAATATTTTTAGGGTGTCGAAAACATTTTGAGGGTTGTTATATATAATCTCATTTTCTTTTTCAAAATCTTGACATTTCAGTGTCAGCTTTTCAATTTTTTGTTTCAAAACTTCTTCATTTTCAAGCATTTCTTTGCACTTTGTTTTGAAAACAGTTTCAATTTTATTTAATTCAATATCTTTTGTTTTTATCTTTTCGTCTTTCTCAGTACAGGCTTTGCACGTGTCTATGCAATTTCTGCACGTGTCTTCAGTTTTATCAACATTTTCATTATTATTGAATGACTCAGAAGATTCAGTTAGAATTTTTACCTTACTTTCATCTGGCACTTTTGATTCTTCTGTTTTCAACTTCTGAACCTCATCTTTCTTTTATTCGTTCTTATCAGCATCCCCTGCTGTATTCTTCACCTCTTCAACCAGCTTCTCAATCTCTTCTTCTTTCTTCTTTCTCAACTCCATCACCTTTGGTAAACTTGCCTCAAAAACTTCTTTTAAACGTTTAAACAGATTGGCTTCATAATCTTTCTCAGATAATCTCCTCGTATGAAACGTGTCACGATCTAGAAATATGTTTGTCACTGCATCGAAATCCACCTTCTTAGGATCAACCACTGGATTACCTTGCGGATCCAAATAACATTCTCGCTCAGCATCCTATCTTTTTGCTTTTTGTTCTTCCTTAAAAGGATCATACAGCTTTCTGATTTCAAAACTAACATTATCTCTCTGCCATCGTTTATCATCAACAACTTCAGCTACGAATGCGGATCCAACATAATCTTCTTCTGGAAGAACCTTGCTCCAGTCATAACCCTCGTTGTCCCGAATAACTACTAGAGCCCTCGACTTTTCTTTTGATGAACCTTCATCGATTTGCTTTTGATTCAACTTTGATGACTCGCTGTTGCGATGATAGATTGCTTTCTGATAATAATCATCTTTAAATGGATTCACAGCTTCATCAGTTTGCCTGTTTGTGCACTCTCTCTTGAAGTACCCTTTCTGTTTGCACTTGAAACAGGTGACTTTCAATTTGTCGAATCCCAGTTTTGTATTAGCAGTTCCCAAACATGATCTTCCGGTGATTTCCATAAGCCTTTGTGCTCTCCTCATAGCGCTAGCCATGCACCATTTTATATCTATCAGCTCCATCTCATCTGGATCTATCTGATCATAATCTTCCTTTGTCATATTCGGGTTTCCAACCTTACCCGCGATCAGACTTTCGCACGATTCCAGAACAGATGCTAAAAACACCATTTGTTGCTTGGCAGCTTCTGCATTCAAACTTTGAGAGTTTTTCAGATCTATGGCAATATTGCACTGAACTATGTTTGGATTTGACGAATTTGAAGCAAATGAATGATAACCCGGATCCTTTGAAAAACTGTGTTGGGATGAATCCTTTGAGCTTCCTGCACTAAATGTCGTCTTTGATGCTTGATCCATCATGCTTTTTCTGTAGTATAGATCGACATTTTGTTGATACTGTTGATTTGCCATTTTGTTCTGCTTTTGTATTTCCAAATCATGACCTTCAAGCTTCTCGATTAACCAATCAAGGGTCACTTTGCTCATATCATTGTTGTTTTTGAGTATCATGATGTTTTTGAGTATCATGAAATAGTTTGACCAATCATTTTCATTTGGAAGAGCTTCGATCAACCTGTCAATGATCTCTTCATTATCTTTGGAAACACCAAACCTCTCCAGTTCGAGTTTAAGATGGAAAAATCTTTCAATCATCTGAGGTACGGTTTCACCTTTCATGCATGTAAACAAATCAAATTCTTTTTTCAATAACGATCGTTTGTTTTTGATAATTTCTTCACCACCCGTACATTTTCTCTCTAAAGCTTCCCACAAACCTTTTGAAGTTGTTTCATCAAGTAATGAAATATTATCGTCTCGAACCGATTGATACAGCAATGTAATCATTTTTTGTTCAGTACACATGTGTTTTACTTCTTGTTCAGTGAATTCTTCAATTGTCAATAAGATTCCACCTTGTTTTGTTGGTTCTTTATATCCTAACTTCAACTTTAACCAACTATCATGAGCAAATGCTTTTACCCAACCCTCAAACCTCTTTTTCCACCAGTTATAGTCCTCAATATTCATTAATTTCGGTGGCTTTTGTTGGTTTCCGTACACATTATCATATTTCAAACTATCTGAAATCGTTTTTGAAATGCTGCTAGTCTCCGACTTTGTTTCAGAAGTGTAAGCGTTATAAAATGTGTTGTAAAACTCTTCGCCAACGTCCGACATTTTCGATTTGCGTATTGAATATTAGCACCTTGTTTATACCTTGAATCACCTTCACACAAACAAATAAGCGATCAGTTTAAAAATAACCAAATATTTGAAAATCCGTAAATCTGCGACTCGTGCGAATGATCCAAACGACCGTTGGATAGGGTCAACACTTTCAACACTAGAATAAGGTCAATGTAATAATATGGAGTATTGAACCTTATTTGGCCTCTAACACGTGATTGTTTTGAATTTTAGTTATTGGATGAGATGGTATGCACATGCAATTGATGTCCTCACAATTTTTTGATTCACTAAGTGACAACTTTTGTCAAGTCATGTAATATACCCCAATGTCACGTGATCAAAACAATTGCCTTTATCTAATTGGGCCTTCAATATAAAGTAATATGACTTGAAATATAATTGGGCCGATAATTCTTGAATTAATTCTTGTTTGGGTCACACACCTTCAGCACATGGGCCGTTTGAAATCACAAGTATTCAAAGATTTAAAATAGTTACTAAAGTATGGCCGACAAAGACTTATTACAATTCACATGCAATCTGTCTATAAGGCTTCACATGCAACAATAATTGATCCGTTCACATGCATTCAATGTCAGAGTTGATTGTTGTTTTTCAATTGGACCGAACTTTAATTGGGCTGGTAGAATGTGATGGACAGTTGAATATTATTGTTTTACGAGGGTTGAGCTTTTCAAAAGAAACATCCAGGTTGTGGATGTGGTGTGCCCGATGTGTGAGTCTAGGGACGAGACGGCTGCTCATCTCTTCACGGCTTGCAGTTTCGCCGCGTCGATTTGGGCCAAGATTAGTTCGTGGTGCAAGGTTCCATATCTTGTGGCGTTTTCGTTTAAAGATGTTTTAAATGCTTATCATTTTTGCGGGTTGAAAGGAAAGTGGCAATCGGCGTACCAGGGCACTGTGTTAATTGCGTGTTGGATGATATGGAAAGCTAAGAATGATTTGGTTTTTGGTGCTAAAAATCCTAATTCGGAGGAGGTTTTTTGTTCGATTAAATCGTTAGGGTTCCTTTGGTTTAAGAATAGAACTAAATGTATAGATTCTTCATGGGCGGATTGTTGTAAATTTGTATAGTTGTGTTGTGTTGGCCGCCCGGTTTTTCGGGTTGGTCGGTTTTAATGAAGTTTTCCTTTAAAAAAAGAATATTATTGTTTTATTTGGCCTAGAAACATTAAATTGAAACATTAAATTGTAAGATTAAATATATTTTATGTTATATTTAATCTAGTAGCCATTTTTATCATTTACATTATATGGATCAAAATATATAACAATCCTATTAAATAATTAGTTGGTAATTGTTGATGGGCCAAATTACCCTTATTAACTAATTAGGGTTTCCTCTTGGGTGCATATATAAGGAGACTTATGTAGAGGTTCTAAAGTTAGACACATAACCTAATAATCATAACATCAATATCGACCTCCATCTCCATAGCCGAACTCCCTTATTCGGTTTTCATCATCACCATCATTAGATTGCACCCTAAGGAGAACCAGACCAAGCTGACAATCATGTCAAACACTGTTGCTGCATCTCCATCTGGATTCTCTGCTGGTTTGTGCTGATGCAATCAAAGGTATGTTTTCATATTTTCCATTATGTCTAAACAGAACTGATCAACATGTGGTATCAGAGCATATGTTGATAAATCAGTTCTGTTTCTATCTATTATTCTGGGATCGAAATCTGGAAAACATAAATTTTCAAAGTTTAATAAAATTCGAGACTTTGTTCTCGAGTTACTGTTTCGAGACAGTGTTTCCGAAATCATGATAACAGAAATTTTGAACAACTTCATAATCACAATCAGCCGGTTTCGAGTCTGATGTGGCGAAATCTTTTTTTTTTCGGAAAAAGAATGTTATATAAATGACTCAAAATGATAATGGTTAAAATCAACAAATCTGAAATCTGTTTTAGAAGCCTTAATTTTCAGATTTCGGGTTCCAGAATCATGTTTTAGTTTTAGGGTTCATCATATGTTCTTAGAAAATTCGAAATTCCTTTATGTTTTGGAATGTAATTAGGATTGATGAGTGTTTTTTCCTGTTTGATCCAATTTTATCTTTTAAGTTTATTCGAAAACTGTTAATTGATAATCAGATAAAATTTTCGAAATATTTTGATAAAATTAGATCATCATTAAAACTGGAAACCATATCTCAAAATCCCTTAGAATTCGAAATTTCAGTTATTATCACAATAACAGCTGTTAACAGTGGACTCGAGACCATCAGGTTTCGACTCGAGATCAAGATCTCGACTCGAGACCACAAGGTCTCAACTCGAAATCATAAGTGTTCTCAAATGTTTACAACTCGAGACAATGTTTTCGACTCGAGACCATAAGGTTTCGACTCGAGACCACTGAGGTTTCGACTAAGGGCTTCAATCTTCACAACTCGAGACCATGGTTGCGACTCGAGATCTCATCAAGCACTCAACATCTCATAAAACACAGTAGTCGAGACCATGATTACGACCATTAATGAGTCGAGACCTCATAATGTTACAAGCTGAGTCGAGACTTGACTCGAGATCTCACTCGAGACCTCATAAATGAGTCGACACTCGAAACCTCATTATTTTAGGTTGTTTAATGTGAACTAAGAGGTGGTTTGCTACTAAATAATCGGTTTTTGTAATTACTTAGTTAATTAGTAAGGATCAAATAATGTTTTACAAAACCAAAATGGCTTAACTTGAATGAGCTTCTGATGTATCATTTCTGGCCAAAGCTGATTTGATACATCTACTTATCATTCAAGTATTACGAAAGCTATGTTAAGTGTGCATCATAAACATGAATGTCTTAATATATGGCCAAAGCTGACTTAATTCCTTCATAGATGGCATACTTAATAAGTGCATAACTAAAGTGATTGTCTCAGTTTCTGGCCAAAGCTGATTTGTTACAACCATTTTGCACACATGCTTAAATGATTACACTTCTGGCCAAAGCTGATTTGTCTTCGTTTAAGTAGAACTTTAAATAGTCTATTATTTTGATGTTAGTAATAGACATATTACAACCTCTTCACATAATGATCATTATATTAATGATCCTTAATTAATTTTTATGATCATTTCGTCTGCCTTATTCTTAGTACCCATAATTTTACTCACTATAATTTTCTTCTATAAATCTATATCTCATCCACTCTAATTCCTAAATCTAATATGTTTTGCTTAAAGTTTCTATAAGAATTAGCTCTTACATTAAATCCTTGATTATCTCTTAAGACACGATAATCATATTGCTCTCTTCTGATAAAGCACTACAGAAGAAAAGTAGAGCATGTTGATTAGGATAAATCAAACATGATGTCTCTTATGATAATCAAGAATAAGTGTTGTCACTAAAAGGTTATTCCAGATTAAGTCTTTCCTAAGACTAATCTATAATTGTGAAATAATCACTAGAACTCCTAAGATACATGCCTTCATTTAAAATTCTAAACTATAAAGTTAAGTGGTGTATGTGAATATATTATAATGTACAATACCATGACCCATAAAGTTAAGGGCTTACGCATGGAAATAAGTACATTTTCTAGTACATTACATACTAAGATTCTCACTTGTACAATTTGATGACTTATAAATCAACTGTAACACTCAAAAGTACCAAAGTATAATGAGTGTGTTGATAAGCAACATATGTACAAAGAAATAAATATTTTAAGCTGGAAAATAAGTTGTTACTCACCTTACAACCACTTAAACTTTGAAAGAGGATTGTTCTAAGGTCGATAGACAAAATACAAGTACAAAATCCCAACTCTAAGGTTCTTCAAGGGAAAATCTCACTGCATAATTATGCCATTAGACTAGGCATAAGCAACGAGACTATCCATTACTCTAAAGAACAGTTGGATAAGTTAATTAGGTAGTCATTTCCTAATGATATTTAAGTCTGATAATTTTAATATTCCAATTAACACATGATTAGTTGACTCTAGTTCCATACGTTTCTTTACCAGAATTCGACAAATAACTAACATGAGAATTAGTGACAAAATTAATTGTTAAGGCTATAAGAACCATAATAAGCAGTCTTCTAACAACGCCTTTCGATACCTTATATATTCTGAAGATTAATCAGAATATAGTATCATTATTAAGCAATGTTATGAAGCTTATGAGGTTTTCATAGTCAACATGAAGTCACACTTACCTTAAACTCTCATTTTGTTTGTTCTAAATATCTGGATAGAAACATTACTAACATGAAACTAGATGATACCTTACCGTTTCACAACTTTTGTTATCATGCAAATGAGAATTTGACAAAAGGAAAATGAGACTTATAAATTTCATCCATTATAACCAAAATTCATGAGAAATCATGACATGGTTAATAAGGATGATTTTTTTATCTAATCTCATTCTAAGTGATTTTAAATCATGACGTTACAAGCCTAAATATTACTTGGCTTAAGGAATAAGTATGGATCCATCATAAGTCATTCATTGACATTCGTGGAATTTATTCCAAACGGAATATTCAGACATAAGTCATTTATCATTTGAAAGACTATCAATTTGTATCTAAATTTTGTCGGATATGGCCCACGGTCTTAGAAGAAATCTATTCATATATATATATATACTTATTAAGATTTCTATTAAATATGTCCCTAAAGTTTCTTATGATATCTGGACATTAAAGAAATCAAATAAAGTCTAACGTATATATGATAGGTTCCCACGTCACGTAGCTCATTGAAACTTCTCTTTTAGCATTCTAGAGATATTAAAGATCAGTGTGAGCATTAAGTGTCTTAATAATAACTTGCAATAGTTGCAAGAGGTGGGGGAGTGAAAATTTTACATTACCTGAATTTACTCCTCTTGTACAAGACACCGCTCCATCACGACACTGTTCCATCAATACTTGTCTCCTTAAAATCTATGCCACTCTTACAAAAGTTTCATTATTGCTTAATTGTGGGTACACTTAGATTTCTTACCTAAACTAACATAATCCTCAACAAGAGAAATCACAACGACTAACGTCATTAATTTGTTTTCTCTGTTAGAATTTGTTGGTCGTTAAATATTGACCCTAAGCATGCTGAGTTCCTAAAGATTTCTAAGGTCAGTGGGAGTAGTCAAAGTCCTTATCATGACTTGCAAGGAATACAAGAGGCGGGGGGAAGAGTGTCATTAAATTTCACTCCAAAATTAACTCCGATTACACCTCTTGTACACCATACAGCACCAACTCTTACAAACTTAGAATGAAAATGATAGCAACCTAACCAAGAGCTAATCCATAAAACTGAAACTTCTAACAAACCCAATAATCAACTCAGGGGGTCATCTAGGTTTAAAAGCCTACTAACTTTGATGATTACATAACCTCCCTAACTGAAGTTGAAATGGATTTTGGAAAAGTTTATTGATCCTATCTCTTCAAATTAAGCCATTAGTGTCAATCAATATTCTTAATGGAATAAAATTATTTTCTAGTAAAATTGATTTTATGTGTTCGTATAACATTTGGGATTTGATTGAATTACCTAAGAGTGTTCATAACTAAACCAAATCCTGATACAAACGTTAAGATACTAAGAAGAATGATTGATTGTCAAAGGTTATACTTAGGAAGATATAAATTATCAAATTTTTCTTTGAGGATCATCACTGTTCTAGTAGCTTATAATAGTTTAAAGCTACATTAGATGAACATTAAAAACAATTTTCCCTAACAAATGGCTGACATATTTACATGTTCATAAAACAACCTGAAAGTTCCAAACTGAAGGTTAAAGAACATTTTATTTCTAAGCCAATAAAATCCATGTATGGGTTAATGCAAACATCATAATGTGATGAAATCTTAACGTAATTATTTTCATCAACAACCAAGTGGATTAATGTACCTACCTCAAAATGAGTGGGAGCAACTAAGATAAACTTGTCTATATAGATGATATTCTTTTGACAAGTATATGTTACATAAGTCAAAGCATTGTTAACACAAACTTTGATATAATAGATCTCAGAGATGTCTCTTATGTAATATATATCATAACGTACCGAGATAGACCTAATGGGACAATAGTATCGTTCCATAAGTTTAACATTAAATGGGTCCTTACATATGTAACAAACAATACTGCTCTTCCTTTAGAGGGTAATAGGATAAATGAGACTATTTATTTACGCTTCATTAATTGGAAGTCTTATGTAAGTTTAAGTCTATACTCGTTTAGATATTACTCACATTGCAACACACTAGATGTGTCTAGATTAATGTGAAGCATCTAATGGAGTATTAAAATATCTTTAAAAGAAACGAGAGACTACAATTTAAAGAAGAAGTGAGAATTAAAACCGGTTTATTACTCTAACTTTGTGATATTCAAAGATGACAAAATGTAATTCCGGGTATATCCTTATGTCAGCAGACAAAACCTATCTCATGGAAGAGTCATAATAAACTGATAATAACAACCTAAGTTATAACGACATAAAATAGTCACTGATAATGTTGTTGGAAATATATCAGTGGACTCATAAGTATATTAACTCCATATAATTAATGTTTTGAAGACTTAGTGTGATAAAGTCAGCTACCATGACTCCTTGAACAGTAACAGTTCGAGAGGTGCTGCATTAAATTTCGATACGCAATTAATTATTCGTTTATGAACGAATTAAGGAAACTAAGTTTTGTATCAAATACATTCATGATATGCTTAAGGATCCTATAACTGAAGGGCTATTACCCATAAGTCTTATTAAGAGAGCTCATAGACGGGTATTAATTAATGGACGTGCGCAATTGCATATCGTACTATGAATGACTAAGTATTAGTTAATTTTCCTCATCAGTTTGATTTTGTATGTCTCTAAGAATATGTCAAGTCGACATAATGGCATATAGACAAATAAAGTTACAAATCAAACAAAGGGCTTATGCATATTTTGATCATGACGATTAGGTTTTAAATTAAGGCTATAGTATGACTAATGGGGGTCCTGAGCCACATAATGATTCAACGGCTGTATTTCTCTGCTATAGTACTTGTTTAAAGCTAAAATGAGTGTTAACTCCTGATCAGGCTTATCTAATACTCATAGTAAATGATTACTCGGCTAAGTGGGAGAATGTAAGATTAAATATATTTTATGTTATATTTAATCTAGTAGCCATTATAATCATTTACATTATATGGATCAAAATATATAACAATCCTATTAAATAATTAGTTGGTAATTGTTGATGGGCCAAATTACCATTATTAACTAATTAGGGTTTCCTCTTGGGTGCAAATATAAGGAGACTTATGTAGAGGTTCTAAGGTTAGACACATAACCTAATAATCATAACATCAATATCGACCTCCATCTCTATAGCCGAACTCCCTTATTCGGTTTTCATCATCACCATCATTAGATTGCACCCTAAAGAGGAACCAGACCAAGCTGACAATCATGTCAAACACTGTTGCTGCGTCTCCATCTGGATTCTCTGCTGGCCTGTGCTGATGCAATCAAAGGTATGTTTTCATGTTTTCTATTATGTCTAAACAGAACTGATCAACATAAATCACATGCAACCGACAAAGATTAATGGATTCTGAACCAAGTGTTCTCTAATTGGACCTAACTTTGATCGATTATATACCGAACAATTACCCACAAAGCTTTCACATGATGAACTGACTTCACATGCAACTTTGATTCAATAAACCTACTGATAACACAAATATATGATTGGACCAAAACAATGACTTTAATGGACTGCTCAGAGAATCATGTGAAGTAATAAATGGGTCTGTGCACTGGATCGGATTGCGATCCGTTCGGTTTGTGATCCGACGATTGACAAGATGAAATATAGTGTTAATCAACGAATGGCAATTCGTTCGGATTGTGATCCAACGATTTGACCTCAACTCACAAAAACCAAACTTGCAGTGGATCGAATGGTGATCCGTTCGAAGTGCTATCCGACACTTGGTCCTGTGAAACAAACAAATAAAGTGTTTAGTATCGGATGGCAATCCGTTTGGATTGCCGTTCGATGATTTGCAAAATAATTGAGATGTGAAAGGATGAAGAGGATCGGATGGTGATTCGTTCGGATTGCTATTCGACACTTTGACAACACAAACAAAGGCTATGGATGTAGAGGATCGGATGGCAATCCGTACGGATTGCCACTCGACACTTAACAAAGCTGAAATTAATGCACGTGGATCGGATTGTGATCCGATCGATTGGCGGTTCGACGATTGAAACACAAATTGATATTTGACTTTCAAAGTGTGGACGACAATACTACTCAAGTTTGAATTCTATTTGTCCTTCAATCTTTATAACCTAATCAAAATCACAGATGTCACATGAATGAATAAATGAACTGACAAACTTTAATACAATTCACATGGACCTGAATCAAGCACATGGATTGTTTAAAAGGGCCGACAACACTTTTGAAAAATGATTAGTGATTGGGCCGACTCAATTAGTGGGTCAACAATATCATAACAATTCACATGCACACCTTTCTTTCTATTGGACCGAGAAACTATTTAAAACGGTGAATTAAATGGGCCGCTGACAATGTTGACTGACACCTATCAAATGAGCTTAAAGAAATAGAATTGAATGAGTTGGCTTTTGGATCGGATGGTCATCCGATCGGATGGCTATCCGATCGGTGAACATCAGATTGAAGATCAACAGTAACAACCAACATTTTAAACGTTTTTGAATCAGAAAAATCTTGATTTCTCTTAAACCGCTAGGAATTAAGATCTGAAAATTTGTAGGCTTTTAGATCAATGATTTTCCCACAACATATTAAAATTTCAGCCAATTTTATCTGTAAAATCTCGTTTAAATTGGCGTTTTTCTGTCAAAAACGTGAAGAAAATGAGTAGAGTGAGAAATTTGACAAATCTGATATGATTTTGACTATGAATTTGATGAATTCTTGTGCGATTTTGTGTGTTTGATCCGTGCAATCGAGTTCCTGCTCTGATACCAATTGTAGGACCGGTTTTTTACTCCGAACGATTGTGAACCGATACGTGTGACGTGCGGAATCCGTACACGTACGTGGACCGAACACAAGAACATACTATAAATGTGATTCTATTGAATATACGACAATTACAAGCACCAGGAATTACCTTTGCAACTTTCTCTCTCTAGTTTCTCTCTCTAACCTTCAAAGCTCCCAAAAGTATGCAAATGGCCAAAAGTCCTAAAATGAAACACTAATGCTCCTATTTATAGGCCAAGGCATAAAGGATTTCCCCTTATTTACAAGTTTGCCACCTTGCGTTTTTCCTACTTATAACACAATAAAATCACGTTTTCTACTATTCTCTGCTACGAAGTGAATTGACGGAGGCGATAGACATTACTGCACTAACAGTAGCAATCTTTCGGACACGCATTATTGAGGTCGGAGAAATCAACGCACATCCTCCATGTATTGTCTTTTTTGGTGACCATTACCGGGTTGGAGACCCAAGTTTGGTATCACGCTTCCCTGATAATTCCGGCATTTAACAATTTACATACATCTTCAGCAATGGCCCTATGACGAGCCGGGGCCATATTCCTCTTCCTCTGAGCGACCGGTTTTACTGCATGCGATACTTTCAACTTATGCTCAGCCAAGGCATGAGGGACCCCAACCATGTCAGAGGTTTGCCAAGAAAATACATCAAGGGAACTGGACAATAGCTTCCATAGTCGCTTTTTAGTTCGTTCAGGAAGTTGAGCTCCGACGGCGATCTTCTGCTCCGGAAAATGTGGATGGATGGCCCATTCCTCCATAAGGAGAGTCGAAGGTTGTACGTTACTTCCCTCGATTTGCCGTATTTCCGCGACACACGTGGTAGACTCAGAATGCAAGGTTACTACACCAGCTTCGGTGGGAAACTTCAATGATCCATGAATGGTGGAACTGAAAATGACGAAAGCGCACATCCCCGGCCTTCCCAATATGACATTATGGACGGATCTTACACCAACCACCAAGTATGTTAAGTTGACAGTTCTAACCAGACTTCCGGTACCCAACGTAGTTGCCAGCGTGATCTGCCCGATCGGCAGAACCACTTCTCCGGAGAAGCTTACTAATGGCATAGATACTTGTATTAACTTTGCTTTAGTCTGTGGGGCCAATTGCTGGAAACACTGTTGGTACATGATCTCGGAGGCGCTTCCGTTGTCAACATAAATCCGTCGGACCCTATGTCCTGCAATGACTGCAGACACGATGATTGGTCCATTTTTTACTTCTCCCGGAGTGATTGGAGGAAAGGCGATCAGCTGATGCATCCATGCAGCCAAATGATGATTGGTCCGCTTGACGCCTTGGTTATTTATTTTTCTTATCATGCAAATGGCGGACTGATTGTTCGGATTATCCATTGAATTACCGGAAGGTTTGCCTTCCTTCATTTCTTTCACCAGATGTGAAAGCTTGTCGGAACGAACTGCTTTCTCAATTTCCTGCTTTAAAGACCAGCAGTCGTCCGTGTTGTGGCCTTGTGCGTGGTGGTAGTCGCAGTACTTCTTGGAATTCTTATCTCCCGGGTTCTGAAGCTTCGGAGGTGTGGGAAAATTTTCTCCTTCGGCGCTGAGGATTTCACTAGGAGTTTTGGAGAGGTCCGATAGATTATAGAACTGATGTGTGTTAGTGTGTATATATTTTTATGTATATTTTTAGCCCCTTTTAACACTTTCGTCAAGTTTTAAGTTTATAAAACACGATATTCTACTAACACTAAACACACATATGGGCAAGTGCACCCATCATGAGCGTAGTATAGTGTTGGTAAGATACCGAGGTCATAAAAGGACACAAGAGCTTTTAGTACCGGTTTATCCTCAATGTCTAATCTAATCAAAAATTTAGAAAAAGGTTTTAAACATGAAAATAAAAACTAAAAATGCTGAAAATAAAAAAAAACAGATAGACAAGATGAATCACTTGGATCCGACTCGCCTTTAGTGTAACCTTTGATGTTTTCCGCACTTTTGCACTTTTTAAGAGATTATCTTAGTTATAGTAGTAGGCCCCTCTTTTGAAGGTGACATTACCCTCAACCCAGTAGTTTGAGTCAGCAAGGATACAATCCTAAAGGGTTGGATTATTGAAAGATAATTAATTAAGTTATTAATGCGTAATGTGGTAGGCCCCTCTTTTGAATGTGACGTTACCCTCGGCTAAGTGGTTTGAGTCAGCAGGGATACAATCCCAAGTAGCCGGGTTAATGTATTAATAGTAGTTTACATATGAGGGGATCAAGCTATTCGCATCCCCGCCATCCAATACCAGTGGGTATTGAAGGAGGTCCTAGTAAGCTTGACCCAGGTCCTTGCAGGATCTATACACTGAACAAGGCAAGAACCTTACCAAACCATTCCCTTAACCCTCGACTAGGTAGCCAACATATCTCTATATAGACCGTAGAGATATGAATGGTGTAGATCTTTTATTTTATATAGACAGTAAAATAACGCCAAGACACCATGGACAAATGATAAGGAAGTTTCACGTTCAACATAAGAAACTAGTTATTAAAGTCATTAATACAAAACCAAATAAAAAGTGCGAAAAGATTAAAAAACAAAAGTATTATACTAAATGCTTGTCTTCACCAAGTGATGTAAGAGACTTAGACAAACATGGCCTTTGATTGTCAAGAACTCTTACTATCAATCTTGGATCCCTAGACTACTACACACACTCTATGATGGATGATGGTGGTGGATGAGGGTGTTGTGATGGTGGTGGAGTGTGGGTGAAGTGGGAGAGAGGTGGTTTGTCAAGGGATGCCTTTAAAGTGAACCAAACGCCTCTATTTATAGCCTGCACAGAAGCCCGGACACGGCCCCATGTCCACTGGGCACGGCCCCGTGTCCATCCACTTTCTCTTTCTTCATTAAATGCAGTTTGTCTGCATTAGTTGACCACGCCCCGTGTCCGTTGGGCACGGCCCCGTGTGCAGAATCATATTTTTACTATCAAGATTTGCTTGGATTCTGCCAATCTTAGCGTTGACCACGGCCGTCTGGAGCTGGGCACGCCCCCGTGTTGGGGAATAGAAGCTTCTACAACTTTGTCTTTTCTGCAGACACTTGGACACGCCCCCGTGTCCGCTGGGCACGAGGCGTGTTCAGCCTTCTGATGTCTAGTTTTTGCTTGGGAAGACGTTGTCGAGGGGTCGGGTATGCCACGTTTATTACTTTTCTTGTATTTGTGTTAGATTTAGCTGCATTTTTGCTTCTTTTGTTCATTTGCGCTCTTTTAACCCTGAAAATACAAAAGGAAGACAAAAGTACACTTTTTCCAACATTAGTACTAAAAAAGGGTTAGTTTTATGCCTCATTTGATGTAATTTATATGTTGCATTTTAAACACATCAAATACCCCCACACTTGAATCTTTGCTTGTCCTCAAGCAAAACTCTTTATTATTTGGCTTACACTCCCAAATTGAATGGGTAGAAGAGAAGGTTTTGGGCTTGTCTTGAGTATCGGGATTCCAAGTTCTTTTTTAGGTTTTATTTTTATGTTATTTACAATCCTATTCGTTATGATTTATTTAGAACATTACATAAGAGAAATTACTTATTTGGGCATAACATGCCTCTTTAAAATTCCTTTTATATACAAGTTCACATACCTCACGGGAGATCACTCAACACTCGGCCGAAGATGTATTTTTGTGAAACACTCGAGACCGGCATTGAACTTACTTCTACTATATGCTTGCCAAGCAATCAATCCTCCTCCTTTTTAACTATAAACCTTTGTAAATACCAAGAGGACTTTGGGGAAGGGTTAGGCTTGGGTTAAAGGTAGGTGGTTTTGGGTTAGTGGTTAGTAGAAAAGGGCGAAAGGTGTAAAAAGCATCGGTTTTCGTAAAACTTTTTTTTTGTTTTTGTGACTTTTTATTCAAACGAAGCATTTTTCAAACAAAGTTTCTTTTTAGGAACTTGTTTGTTTCTAGACTTCATATATATTTTTTATTTTTTTATAAGGAATGTCACATGAAGACTGAGCTTTTTACTAAAATAAAGGGTTTAAAATGAAAAAGGGTTTTGGTGGGTAAAGGGTGTTTGTTTTGTGGGTTAGAAATGAAAAGGTTTAGGCTCAAAGGGGTTAACTAGCGGGATTTTTTGGGTAGGTGGTAAAAAAAAACAATGGTGTTGAAAGAAAAAGGGTTAGTCCTAATGCCTCAATCATTTACTTACTTGGGTTTAAGTTGGTAAGGACCGTGAATGTATCGTCATGGCAAGTTCTAAAGTTGTAAGAAACCAAGCGGCTATTCACACAAGAAACGAAAGATGAGCATTTAGTTTAAAGATGTGTTTTTGTATGCTCAATTAAAGGCTCAAAACTCACTTTTTGTGGGAATGGGTTTTTAATGTGATCAAGTATATATAATCAAATTTTAACTAGATTTGTCATGTCATTTCATAATTTTCTTATGTTGGTTCTTTTTATCACGACGCTATTGGTTGTAAATTCGTAAAAATATAACCTTTTTAGAACTTGTTATTCCCAATTTAAACCAAGACAAGTAAAAAAATGAAAAGTTTTTTGAAAAAATTTGGGGTGTTTAGCGGTTCCAATAGAGTTTTGTGTAAGGCTTGTAATTAGGACTTGCAAAATTCAAGGTTTTAGCATCCCCCCACACTTAAATTACACATTGTCCTCAATGTGTCCCAAAAATAAGTTTTTAGGTTGATTGAATGTGTAAAAAGGTGTGTTAAAACAAAAATTTATGTTACTGGGCATCTGGACACGGGCCGTGGTGACCAGGCACGGCCCCGTGTTCAGATTGCCAGTAACAGAAGGTTGGGCACGGGGGCGTGTTCAGCGAACATGCCCCGTGTCCAGTTACCTGAACTGGGCGTTTTTCTGCAGAACTTTAAGCACGGGGCGTGTTGGCTGGGCACGGCTCATGCTGAACTTGCTGTAATGAAGAAAAATTGTTGGGTGGCTCTTTTTTTGTGAATGGGGTGTTGGTTCAAGCTTCCCTTAGTATCCTTCACCATCCCGAGTGTGTGTTACCCATTACAACATCATCCAAACACCAAATAATTTTGAAAACCATCATTCATTAAAGAGAAGATTACATAAGGTCCTAGAAAAATAAAGAAAAATAGAAAGCTAAAAAGTTCCTAAGATAGTTAGGTCAAGTGATACATGAAATCATCCTAACGAGTTCTACCCTTATTATAGGAATATCAAAAGCCCGGAAATAGCTTCCCGGTATTTCGTAGGTATTGTAGAGCTCGGAGCCGAGAGGGTCCTCTAGATGTCGTTGAGCCACTCCTCGATCTCCTTCGGGAGGAAGAAGGCGGGCTCATTTTCCTCAACATCTTGTGGGGGAGGAGCGGCGGCGACCGGGACCCCATGTAGTATGTCTCGAGGGGGCTCCGTGTGCATGGCGTACCACTCGGCCGGTATGATAACTTCTGGTACCACATTCCATGCCCTTTGTGTAACGATTGGTACCAAAGGAGGAGAAGCGAGGATATTCAACCTTTGGTGCAAAAGGTTGACCTCCCTAAGACACCATTCTAGACCCACCGATAAATGATTGATACGGTCGACCAGAGCTTCCTCAACCCCCGTCATTTCATCTATGGCCTCTCTCAAGGCATAGACATAGTTGACGAGGGAGTCTTCTACCGATGACCTTCTCCCTTGTCGGTTGTTTCTGGAGTGTGATGATGATGTTCCACTATTTCTGCTCGACATTCTAAGAAAACAAACCGAAAAGAATTCATTTTAGTGAAACAGTACCTCGAACACGGCCTCGTGCTCACTGAGCATGGCCCCGTGTTCATCTCTTTGCAGATTTTTTGGAACAAGGAATCTTGGAGATTTAAATTATTTTTCTGACTTTTAAGACATTTTTAAGCAGAAATAACTTAAAACATTTTTGTAAAACTTATTTTTAACAAGATTCCTTGAATAAAAATCTAACAAATATCACAATAAAGCTTGAAACTATGGTGATTTCAAGCTCTAATGGAGGTGTTGAAGGGAAAAATGAAGAAGAAGGCAATGGACAAAAGTAGAAAAGACAAGATGGTTGTTGAGAACCTTCTTTAGAATATACCTAGTATGGTATGAGGGAAGATCCCACCAAATCTCTGTCTTTGGAGTGGTCCAAATGTGCAGGAATCTTGCTGCATTTATAGAAAACGATAGCACGCTAGCCACGGCCCCGTGCCGGCTGGACACAGCCCCATGTGCAAGTGAGATTCTGACACTTTTTGTCCGTATTCTGACCGAAAGTCAGACGAGAAACTTTTGGTGGACACGGGGGCGTGCTGACCTGGACACGGCCCCGTGTCTAGAAGCTGTTTATGAAGTTTTGTCTATTTTTAAGAAATTTTTCCAGATCGGGTGGTTCCTTACTGGACGGAACAACACCGAAGTGCCTGAGATACCTAAGTTGCCCTAGATTTAGACGAGAACGCAAGAGGTTATCGGAGAGGGTGATTCCTATGCTAAATGTAGGTGGACAAGTCCAACCCTTATTCGGGCTCTCGTTAAAGAAGGTGTATGTCGAATCGCTCAGGTCTATGTATGCATCGACGGAGGTCGATGGGGAGTCCTTCACGGCACAATCGACACAGGTACGACTATCGCTCAAGTCTTCGCTAGAGTTAGAGGTGATTTCGGGAGTGACGATGTTGTTTTTATTCGAATGCGATCTCAATAATTCTTCTTGGGCGTTGTCTTGAGATAAATTAGTTATGTCCATCTCAAGCTCTTTTATCCAATTAAGAATTAGATCTTCCATTTGAAATAATTCTTTAAAAAGCATTTCATCTAGAAGGGACGATTGAGAGCATTCGAGGGAGAGATAGGGATTATTTTTACTCTCTCCCCTCTTAAGGCTACAGGAAAACAATGGGTCCATATAGTGGGGAGTGTAATTTAAAAAGTAACATTTTAAATCTTCATGAGTTCCGCCACAAATTTGACACCACGTACCATAAGAGGAGCGGTAGTAAAAAGAAAATCAGTATCGCTCATGGTTGTGTCAGAAATTACCAACCGTCGGGATCTTACGGTTCTGTTTTCAGTATCTGATACTTGGGCACGGGGCGTGTTGATTGGGCATGGCCCCATGTTCAGCTACTGTCTGACTTAAAATAGGATTGCCAGTACCAAAGATTGGGCACGGGGCGTGTTCAGCGGGCACGGCCCGTGCTGAGCTCTGCAGAAGCTGAAAAATTAAGAAAAATCCTAAAAAAAACAGGAAAATAAGAAAAACGATTAGGCCATCGATTTTAAGCTTTCTTAAAATCCTTGTATCCCCGGCAACGACGCCAAAAACTTGATGTGTGTTGGTGTGTATATATTTTTATGTATATTTTTAGCCATTTTTAACACTTTAGTCAAGTTTTAAATTTATAAAACACGATATTCTATTAACACTAAACACACATATGGGCAAGTGCACCCATCGTGAGCGTAGTATAGTGTTGGTAAGATACCGAGGTCGTCTAAGGACACAAGTGCTTTTAGCACCGGTTTATCCTCAATGTCTAATCTAATAAAAAATTTAGAAAAAGGTTTTAAACATGAAAATAAAAACTAAAAATGCTGACAATAAAAATAAAAACAGATAGACAAGATGAATCACTTGGATCCGACTCGCCTTTAGTGTAACCTTTGATGTTTTCCGAACTTTTGCACTTTTTAAGAGATTATCTTAGTTATAGTAGTAGGCCCCTCTTTTGAATGTGACGTTACCCTCAACCTAATAGTTTGAGTCTGCAAGGATACAATCCTAAAGGGTTGGATTATTGAAAGATAATTAATTAAGTTATTAATGCGTAATGTGGTAGGCCCCTCTTTTGAAGGTGACGTTACCCTCGGCTAAGTGGTTTGAGTCAGCAGGGATACAATCCTAAGTAGTCGGGTTAATGTATTAATAGTAGTTTACATATGAGGGGATCAAGCTATTCGCACCCCCGCCATCCAATACAAGTGGGTATTGAAGGAGGTCCTAGTAAGCTTGACCCAGGTCCTTGCAGGATCTATACACTGAACAAGGCAAGAACCTTACCAAACCATTCCCTTAACCCCCGACCAGGTAGCCAATATATCTCTATATAGACCGTAGAGATATGAATGGTGAAGATCTTTTATTTTCTATAGACAGTAAAATAACGCCAAGACACCACGGACAAATGATAAGGAAGTTTCACCTTCAACATAAGAAACTAGTTATTAAAGTCATTAATACAAAACCAAATAAAAAGTGCAAAAAGATTAAAAAACAAAAGTATTACACTAAATGCTTGTCTTCACCAAGTGATGTAAGAGACTTAGACAAACATGGCCTTTGATTGTCAAGAACTCTTACTATCAACCTTGGATCCCGAGACTACTACACACACTCTATGATGGATGATGGATGATGGTGGTGGATGAGGGTGTTGTTATGGTGGTGGAGTGTGGGTGAAGTGGGAGATAGGTGGTTTGTCAAGGGATGCCTTTGAAGTGAACCAAGCACCTCTATTTATAGCCTGCACAGAAGCCCGGACACGGCCCCGTGTCCACTGGGCACGGCCCCATGTCCATCCACTTTCTCTTTCTTCATTAAATGCAGTTTGTCTGCATTAGTTGACCATGCCCCCGTGTCCGTTGGGCACGGCCCCGTGTGCAGAAGCGTATCTGTACTATCAAGATTTGCTTGGATTCTACGAATCTTAGCGTTGACCACGGCTGTGTGGAGCTGGGCACGCCCCCGTGTTGGGGAATAGAAGCTTCTACAACTTTGTCTTTTCTGCAGACACTTGGGCACGCCCCCGTGTCCGCTGGGCACAGGGCGTGTTCAGCCTTCTGATGTCTAGTTTTTGCTTGGGAAGATGTTGTCGAGGGGTCGGGCATGCCACGTTTATTCCTTTTCTTGTATTTGTGTTAGATTTAGCTGCATTTTTGCTTCTTTTGTTCATTTGCGCTCTTTTAACCCTGAAAATACAAAAGGAAGAGAAAAGCACACTTTTTCCAACATTAGTACTAAAAAAGGGTTAGTTTTATGCCTCATTTGATGTAATTTATATGTTGCATTTTACACACATCAAGAACCTTGACCCAGAACTTCTTCCGCGCTGAGGTCGATCATTTCTTCTATAAGGGTGCGCTCGTCCTCGATTTCCGGACGGGGCTTTGTCAAACACGGATCCTCCATTCTTCTTCTTCCAAGAAGACATTTTCTAGTCTGCTTCGGATGCCGAATTACAAGCATTTTTCCCACGAGCGAAGGCTCGGGCTCGTTCCATGAGTACTTCCATTGTTTTTGGGAGATTTTCGTGCAACTTTTCTAACAACTGATTATTCCGGACACCATGACAAAAGCCGGATATTCTCAGTTGATCTACCACCCCATTGATCTGTATACTTTCCCGATTGAAACGGTCGATGAAACTTTCTATAGATTCGCCATATTTCCTTCGGATGTTATGTACTTCGGTTATTTCCTTGGAGTAATGCCTTTGTTGGCTGAAATTCTGGAGGAATAGCCTCCGGAATTCTTCGAAATCGTTGATTTCTCCTTCTTTCAATGCATCAAACCACACACGTGCGGCTTCGGTTAATGTTTGTGCAAACATAAAACACCAAGCTAGCATCGGCCACTGTTCAACTCGCGCAGCTCCATAGAAGTCAAACATGTGATCATCCGGATCCGTGGTGCCATCATATTTCTTTACTGTGGTTGGCATTTTGAGCTTTGGAGGAAGCTTAGCATGAGTGATGCGAGCACTAAATTTGGATTTAGCCATCATAGATACCGGATGGTATGGTTTGGTGAGCTCTGGGTCATTGACCCCTTCTATTTGGGAATCAGTTTGTACCATGATTGTTGAAGACGGTCCGGAAGAGACCTGCACATAACTGTTGTAAGTTTCCGAAGTAACAACTGTGGAGAAAGTAGGAGAAGCGGAAATTGTAGGACCCATAGTCCTTACCGGAGTTTCATCATAAAAGAGCCTGGTTCGTAAACCGAGGATCTGTTCATCTCTAGCCTGTTGGGCCTTTAATCGTCGTAAGAGACTTGCATTTTTGGAAAGAAACTCTGCATCGAATTCTGATGCCTGTGAAGTTGGCATCAATATGAACGGTAGAGTTGTTCCTGGTCCCGAGCTCAAAGGAGCTGAAACCATAGAAGTAACACTTGTCGGAGCTGTAGTTTGCACACTAGCAGCAATGGATCCCGAATTCAGAGAACCCGAGGCCGCCATAGATCAGCTATTTCGTTGCTCAAGAAATTCACCAAAGTGAAGGACTGTGAGCTGTGAAATCGGGTGGCACCAACTGAAGATCTAAAAGTTCGGCTAAGGCCGGAGCCTGTAAAAGCAGTTTGGACCTTGGTGGAGATGAGGACTTAAACCTGCAAAAGAGAAAACCGTTAGGCTCGCCGTAGAGATGGGAGGGCCCCTCTGCGACCACCCTCCGGCGTGAGGATAAGTATTTGATAGAGAGAGAGTAGAGAGAGAAAGTAAGGACGAAGGTTCAGAAAATCGTACTTGGCTTTGTACTTGCATGGGTATTTATAATGGTCAACTGAGATGACGTCATTCGTCCAGAAGCACTTGTTTGGTTGTCTGTCCTCGGTGGCATGGGGAACGGAGGTCTTCAGAGTTTTCGTCCATAGGTGATTCGGTCCGTCCCTTAGGATAAGGTCCGGATTCGGACATGTATCTTCAAGACGAAACAAGAAAACAGGAATTATTATTAAGATTAAAGATGAAAGATTGCATCTTAAAAATACATATTATTAACCCAAAAAAAGAGCAGGTGTCGAACAGAGCAGAAGGGTAGCTGATTGGGTTGGTAACGTATTGGGCGGGCCTTATCGGGTCGGGTAGGATGACTAACCCTCACAATCTCGTGAAATCCGACCGCTTCGCTTGATAGGGAAACAGGGGAAGGATCAAGGATCTAACTTTTTTTGTTTCTAAAACACTAGTCTAAAATATGTCTAAAAGCCCACCCACGGTTGGGTGGGTGGTGATTTACAGACGTAGGCTTAAGTGGATACTTAATTTGGATCAAGTGGAAGTCTAGGAATTGGGCCGCTACATCCTCAGCCCACATTACTTATTGTGATTTAAGTCCATTTGTTGTTATCTTTTGGGCCAATTAGAAATTGTTTGTGGAGGGTAGAGATGGGCATAATACCCGGTTCTAAACCCGAACCCGTAGAACCGGCCCGGAACCGGTTCCAGGTCCAACCCGATCCATAGGAGAACCGGGTCCAGGTTCAAAAAACCCGGAGGTTCTTACCCGGTTCTATTTTTTCTCATAATAAACTGGTAGTACCCGGTTCCTCCAGTACCCGGTTCCTCCATTATACCCGGTAATATGTTACCGTTAGAACTGGTTGGGGATTGCAAATTGCATTAAATGCCAAATATTACCGTTGGAGACCCGATCATAACCATGTTAAATGTCGTTAGAGACGAAACGGCCAAGCAACAAAGGGGTAACGAACCATCAAATGAACTCGGTCGATATAAAATATGATTATTCGCATACTATGACCGCCGAGGAATATACCAACTTTGATATTTTGGCATGGTGTAAATCAAAAGTCGAAGTGCTTCCAAATAGTCGGGTTTCGTTTGCTTTCCAAAACCGTCACAACTTCGTCGTTGCATGCCATTCTCTCTTCGTTTGATGAATTTTTGGAGTAGTAATTGAAGGTAATGAAGAACTTGGGTAATAATGGGAGTGAAGGGTAAAAGTTTTGGGTTTTATAGGAAAAAAAAACCAATTTTTTTAATATTAAATCGGTTTCCAACGGTCTTATAGCCGTTGGAACCGGTTCCATACAGTGTTCTGCAGCTTTTTGATTTCAAATACCCGGCATAACCGGTTCCTGACAGTACCCGACATACCCGGTTCCAAACAATACCCGAACCCGGATCGACAATACCCGTAACCGGTTACATCGGTTACACTTTTTTTAACTTCTAGTACCCGGGTTCAACCCGGACCCGGTTCTTCAGTGTACCCGGTTCCAATCAACGTTATCAGTACCCGGGTACGGGTAGTACCCGGGTACAGGTATTTTTACTATCCGTACCCGGGTATTAAAAATACCCGATTATGCCCAATTTGGTATTTAATGGACTTGCTGGACGTCTCACATTGAAGGCCCATCTTGTGGCAAATTGTGAGGGATGTTAGAGTTAAGCCACATATTGAGCCCACGAGTTGTTCCATTCCACAAGATGTTCCAGTCCAAAGACACGAGAAAATAACCCAACATAAATATATTACAAAAAAAAATCAACAATTACATTACAAAGCCATTGGAGAATAAGCCTATAGAAATAAAACCCAAGTAAAAAAAACATGCAAGGCCCATGCAAGGCCCAAATATATCACAAAAATATTCAGGTTTCGAAAACTATAGAATTCAGATTGATACTTAATAACAAGATCATAACCAGCAGCAGCAGTCCATGACAAACTGAGAATATAGAAGCAGCTGTTAGGACCGAGCGCACACACGAATACGAACACGACACCTAAAGCAATAAACAAACACAAAGATTTACGTGGTTCGGTCTAAATTGACCTACGTCCACCGGTCCACGGGTAGCAACTAGGATATTTTATTAAGGTGTTAAACATTACAAGTACAAGACATTTTTCTATAGACTACACAGTTATTGAAAGTTTGGGAATAATCGATGCCTTCTCATTGATAACAAGACCCTATAAATACAAAAGGCTCTCCACTATTTTTGGTAGGAGATAACCTTAAATCAATACATATTTATCTCTAGATATACAAGATATAGATCTAATCTAAATATACAAAATTGATCTAATCTATTACGCCCCCGCAGTCGAAGCGAGAGGATGCCGAATGCTTAGACTGGACCGAAAATCGTCAAATAAGACCCGCGGAAGACCTTTTGTAAAAATGTCAGCTATTTGGTAGCGAGACGGGATATGAAGAATCCGCACATCACCACGTTGAACCAAGTCACGAACAAAATGAATATCCAACTCAACATGTTTGGTACGTTGATGCTGTACCGGGTTCCCAGATAAGTAAACTGCACTCATATTGTCACAATAAACCACACTAGCCTTCCGAAGGGGGCGACGTAATTCTAACAATAAATTCCGATTCCAACATAATTCAGCGACCACATTAGCAACACCACGGTATTCTGCTTCTGCACTAGAATGGGATACCACAGCCTGACGCTTAGATGACCAAGACAATAAATTAGAACCCAAATAAACACAATAACCCGAAGTAGAGCGTCGAGTATCAGGGCAACCAGCCCAATCAGCATCAGTGTATGCGCGTAAAGAGAGATCACTAAAGGTACCCAAAGTGAGACCAAACGAGGTAGTGCCCTGAAGATAGCGAATAATGCGTTTGAGTGAATTCCAATGATCAACCCGAGGAGAATGCATATGCATACACACTTGCTAAACTGCATAGCTAATATCAGGTCTGGTGAAGGTAAGATACTGAAGTGCACCAGCCAGACTACGATATAATGTAGGCTCCTCAAACGGGTCACTTGAAGAAGCACTAAGTTTAGATTTTGCGTCCACTGGAGTAGCAACCGACTTGCAGGATGACATACCGGCCCGATCAATAATATCTAATGCATATGATTGCTGTGACAAGAACATAGTATCTTGTTGGGGGGTTACATTAATCCCCAAAAAATGACTCAATGGTCCAAGATCTTTCATGTCAAATTCGGCTGCCAGTTAGTTGATGTATGAGAGTAGCTCGTAGAGTATCATGAGACGTTGTAAGAATAATATCATCAACATAAATAAGTAAATAAGCCATGTCAGAACCCTGATGATATATAAATAACGAGTTGTCACACTTACTTTGCTGAAAACCAATGAACAAGACAAAATCCGTAAACCGCTGGTACCATGCTTGGGGTGCATGTTTTAACCCGTATAATGATCTCTTTAATAAACAAACGTGATCCGGATGTTGGTGATGACGAAAACCCATGGGTTGATACACATAAACTGTTTCGCTAATGTTTCCATGTAGGAAGGCATTGGTAACATCCAACTGATGTATGGGCCATGACTGAGATAAAGCTAGTGTCAAAACAGTCTGAATAGTGGTCGGCTTAACAATCGGACTAAATGTCTCCCCACAATCAATGCCCACCTGCTGAGTACTGCCATTACAAACTAACCGAGCTTTATATCGCTCCAGCGTGCCATCCGAGCGATATTTATGTCGAAACAACCACATGCTACGTATCACGTTCATATCTGCGGTGCGAAGGACTAATTCCCACGTCTTATTTTTAATAAGTGCATTGAACTCAGTAGTCATTGCATTGTACCAATCCGGTTTAGACAAGGCTTTGGTGGGGGTTTTAGGTAAGGGAGTGACAAGAAAGGCGTTAAGATTAAAGAGTTGTTTGGGTTTTGAGATGCCGTCCATAGAACGAGTACGTATGGTACGGCCAGTCGCAGGTTGGGTAGGCACGACAGGAGGTGGGGGTGGGGTGGTGGGGGTATCGGGTTTGTATGAGTCTTGGGCCGGCGAGAATAAGTTTGGTTAATGGGCAGTTTAGAGGGAGGGCTGTTGGGCCGTGGAGGTGGATGGGGAGGGGAAGCTGGTGATGTGGTTTGGGCCGAGTTGGGTGAAATGGGGGATGAGGAAACATGTGTCCAGAAGGAAGGATGTATAGGAGTGGAGAGAAAATCGTATAAAGAGAGGGACTTTTGTGGAGAAGTGGAGAAGGGAAATGTTGTTTCATCAAAGATAACATGATGATTGATGAGAATTTTGTTGGTGGCAAGATCGAGACATTTATATCCTCGATGATTAGGGGGTAGCCGAGAAAAACACAGAGCATGGACCTATGTTCAAGTTTATTGATAGTGGTGTGAGGGATTAGAGGATAACATAAGCAACCAAAACATGAAGATGAGTATATGTGGGTTGGGTGAGGTAGAGAGATTGGGTAGGGGATTGGTAGTTTAGAAGTTTGCTAGGAAGGATATTAAGGAGATAGGTGGCTACTTCGAGAGCGTGATGCCAATAAATGTTAGGCATAGAGGATTGGGCGAGAAGGGTTCTAATAATGTTATTAATTGTGCGAATTTTTCGCTCGGCTTTACCATTTTGGGACGATGTATGTGGGCAGGAAAATCGGAATTTCATGCCATGAGAATGACAGAATTGGTTAAATTGAGCGTTTACATATTCTTTGTCATTATCGCATTGAAATTGTTTGATGTTACGCTCAAATTGGGTGGTAATGTAGGTAGCAAAGTTTTGAAAAGTTGAGAAGACTTGTGATTTCTGACTAAGGCGAAATGTCCATAAAAATTGGTAAAATCATCTAGAAATAAAATATAATAACGGTGCCCACCACTACTAAGTATTGGTGAAGTCCATAAATCACTATGTATGATATCAAAAGGTAAAGAAATAGAATTAACAGAATCAATAAACGGAAGGCGAACATGTTTACCAAAAACACAAGATTGACATAATTTAGTTTTTGAGTTATTACAATCAATAAAACTAGAGTTTTTAAGGGAATGCAATAAATTTGAGCCAGGGTGGCCAAGACGTTGATGCCAAAGATCTTGAGACACAGCAGTAAAGGTAGATGGGGAGGTGAACTTGGACACTTGTGTGGGATCCAATGTGTAGAGGTCACCAGAACTATTGCATCGTAGGATAGGAGTCCTGGTCTTGAGATCCTTCACAATAAAACCAAAGGGGTCAAATTCTATAGAAACATGATTATCTTTAGTGAAACGACGGACCGAAAGTAGGTTTTTGATTAAAGATGGTGCATAAAGGACATTATTTAATTTGAAGGGTGGGAAGGGTGGTGGTAAGGTTTGGTTTCCTTGTCCAAGAACGGGTATGGTTTTGCCATTTTCGACTACAATATTACGAGACATGCAATTATTAATAAAAACGGAAAATTAGTGGAAGTCATATGATCTGACGCACCAGTATCCATTGTCCAATTTGGATCGGGCTGATGAAGCGCCATGTGATAGAGAGCCTGAGTCAAATCCGTTGGAGTGTATCCATCTGAAGATGAGACCTGACTTGTCGCATAGTTCTGGGCTGGTCTAGGGCCCAAAACACCTGGGCCAGCACTGTTTGGTTTGGGAGCCGTGGGGTATGGACATGGGGGAGGCATCCAATGAGCCCAGTGTTGCTGTTGTGGGCCGGCCCAATGAGGAGAAGAAAAGGGGGTCCAAGAGAACTGTGGGGGCGGCACATTGTTGTTCGAATAGTTCCAGCCGCCGCGTCCAGCAGAGTGACCGGATGGATTCCATCCACCATGACCTCGAGAAGAAGAGCTCCTGCCTCTTCCGCGGCCTCTACCACAGCCGCGTTCCGAGTCAGATCGAGTTTCAGGTTGTCGAGCATCTGGAGTTCTGTAGGAGGAGCTGTTATCGGTGGTTGCTGCTAGAGTCGTGCCGGCGAGG
Organism: Helianthus tuberosus; assembly: GCA_030545235.1. Taxonomy (NCBI): domain Eukaryota; kingdom Viridiplantae; phylum Streptophyta; class Magnoliopsida; order Asterales; family Asteraceae; genus Helianthus; species Helianthus tuberosus. The sequence goes on along the minus strand of CM060402.1, from coordinate 16,640,948 downwards.
TGAGCAGCCTGTTTTTCCTGGTTTATTTTCCCGGTCTCTGCCATACAAAGTTGGGACCGGGTTTCATAGAAAGTGGGCAGGGGTTTTGTTTGTTGAATGATGAGGGCTACACTCTCGTATTGCTCCGTGAGTCCAGTCAGGATCTGTAACACAAGTTGTTCATCGGTAATCGGAGAACCGATGTTTGTAAGCTGATCATAGATTACCTTCATGGCTTGATAGTAGGCGGTCATGGATGGGAACTGATCAAGGCGAGTGCTGGCAAATCGGTTATTTAAGTCGATTGTTCGAGAGGCTTTGTTGTCTTGAAATAAATTCGCTAGTGCGGTCCAGGCATCATAGGCTGTGGTGTTGGGTTTCAGAATCGTGTGTAGAAGATCGGAGGAGATTGTACCGTAAATCTATTGGAGAACAATTGAATCCAAACGTTCCCAGCTTTCGACTGGCGCTTGCTCTTTTTCTTTGTCCTTGTCTTTGTCCGATGAAGAAGTAGTAGCAGTAACACGGGGCTGTAGATGATCATAGACTTGAAAAGATTTGCACTGGATTTTAAAAAGTTCCGACCATGTTGTGTAATGGCCGGTTTCAATATCCAGGGTGACGGGGATGAGGGTACGGATGTTAGAAATAGTGACTGCGGGGTGGAGGTGTGAAGCCATAGAGGTGAAATCGAGAAGAAATCTGAAAGTTTGGGGGATCGGATGAGTGAGAAGAAATCGAGAAGGAGGACAGATTGGTCAGAGGATCAGAACTCGCTCTGATACCAAGAAAGTTTGGGAATAATCGATGCCTTCTCATTGATAACAAGACCCTATAAATACAAAAGGCTCTCCACTATTTTTGGTAGGAAATAACCTTAAATCAATACATATTTATCTCTAAATATACAAGATATAGATCTAATCTAAATATACAAAATTGATCTAATCTATTAGCTATGGTTAAAACCCATAAATAAAGAATAAGTCCGTGGGCCGCGATGCGGTCTGACTACCCTTATTGTCGCGCCACACCTACGAGAAGTCTACAACCCAACATTAGCAACATTGATTTTCTCATTTTGACCAGATGAATAGCAGCTTCAGGCATTCAGCAACACAAAAATCTCAAATCAGAGTTTCCGTACCATCATTACCAGCTGCAGCTACAACAAGCATTGAAGAATTTGGGTATAAACGCCCAATGATATATAAATCCGAAATGCAGCACCAGCAAATACCAAAACAAACACCAACGGATTTACAGACAGGAATACATTTCCTGATGCAGCAGAAGAGAACACGCGAATGCAGATTTACATCCACCCATGATATTCTTATAGTGCCAGAACCAGCAACCATGAGTCACCATCATCTGCAAAAAAAAGTATTAATAAGTTGAAAAGTAAGATCAAAATAAAGCATCCGAACAACATTGTCAGCAGCAAGGAAATACTGGGTCACCTTGCACCAGGGCAGCAAATCACAGCCACAAATCACAACTGAAATGTCTTCAACATACAATACAACCCAACCATAAAAAAGTTCCATCAGTAGGAACATGATGAAAAATAGACCACTCAGCAGGAAACATATATATATCATCACCTGCACCATAATACCATAAATGAAGCACAGCTGCAAAAATGCATCTTAACTAACAGAACAATAGCAAGAAGACCTATATAGTAGTAACACAAATGAGAACTAGCCAAAGTTTTATCCCAACTCGATAACCCATTGACTCACCGGACAATAAAAAAGATCAAAAAAGACCATAAAAATATGTGATTAAAAACAGGTTTCTCTTAAAGTTAACAACCCCTCTAAATAAATTCTCCAACAAAGAGATCCAAAACCAAAATTTATTCCCTGTACCCATATAATTTATTATTTGAGTAATAGACATCGTACATATGTTTGCATATTCATTATAGAATTACCACAAATTTGGACACCTAACAAGTCTCAAAGTTGAGTCCATAATAGATTTATGGAGATTATGCTGACAATCAACCCCGCATCACTTCAGACAGCCCATCTGTTGAATCTCATCATAAATTAATATACTTTTAAAAAAATGATGAAGACTATGATGATGATCGGTAATTAGTTATACCTCAAAGTTACCCCGATCCATTCTCCTCATTTTAATCAACGTCAAGAGTTTTTATGTATACAAAGATAGACTTTTTTTGGTGCAAAATGAGAGCATATTTTGGTTTTTCTATTGTATTAACCATTATGTTAATATAATCTATTTTTTCATCACGAATTTCATCAAAATCCTACATTGACACCTGCATCCTACAACATGCGTTTTTACAACAAAGGTTTACTTCCTTTTGAGTTGAAGTTATTCTGAAGTTAAGAGTTCTAAATCATAAAATGGCCTAAAGTGTCTTTAGTTTATTCATAAGAGGACATAAAAGAAAGAACAAAATCAACAGCACATGTTTGGAACCATAATAAAGCATATGGTTGGAACATATTCAGAGCAAGAGCAGTTGATATTCACAATAACAAGAACAAAATTAACTGCACTGTCAACATTCTCTTCAGCAAATGAATTAAACCCCACAACATTGAGTGCATATATCATAAGATACAACTACATGGATAACCAATCTATAACCACTCAGAAAATTTAATTACAAGTATTATTATAACATAAATTAAAGGTGATACATAACTACCTCAGACTGACTAAGATACCCTATAGGTTGCACACACAAGATACCCTGTTAAGGTTGCACAGCTTGATCAGTAACACATAAAAACATGAGCCACTGCCCAATAACCACACACACACACACACTGATACCCTGTTAAGGTTGCACAGCTTGATCAATAACCCATAAAAACATGAGCCACTGCCCAATAACCATTTTATAAGGAAATTAGGGTGGTATGGCATTTGATCGAACAGTTGGACTGCTCAATGCAGCGGATGTTTCATCTGGCAAGTGAAGCCAAAACCCTAACATTGTGAGAATCAGACGAGAATTGGGTAATTCATAATTGACAGATTTGGTGGAATATTTACTATTGATGAAAAAGAGAATCATTATAAAGTATAATGTTGGTATCAAGTTGTATAGTGCGTTACACCACCCGTAGTCGCAGTTATCCGGTGTTTACTCCCCCCAAACACGTCTGAAAAACGTCAAACCCCCCACCCCTGCTGGCGTGTTTTGGCGTTTTTTTTTGCAAAAAAAAGAGTTGAGGCGTTTTATATTTCACACCGGAGAAGAAATGAGTTGACCAATGAGAGTTATCTGCTTTTCCTTTTGCCAATCAAATTTTTTCATGCTTTTTTAATTTATTTAATTCTTTACACCACTATTAACATAATGCCGACATCCCACTATACCCATTTTAGAAAAACGTCTCATTGCTGACTGAGCTGACACATGACGCACGATGCCCAAAAGTGGAGCATTATTTACCCCAACGTCTACGCATAGTGTTATTAGGTTTGTTTATCACCTTTCACTTTTGTTGTTTTAACTATTAGAGGATATTGGGTATCACACATGAAAAATAACATTACAAAAGTTCCACTTTTTGCGTTGAAACACTTTTTACTTGACCCTAAAACTATCGAATGGAAAAGTTGATGTGAAGTGTTTCCCATTTCATATAAAATAATTGTACTATCCCATTTTTATTAGACCGGTGGGTATGGGGCACGGCTTGGGCCCGGCGAGGCCCGGCACCGGTCCCTCACACCGCCCCCTCATGCCCGGCTCGTCCCTTCCGTCCTCCCCACGACGGTCTCGACGGGCCTCTCCTCCACACACCAAGCTATACATACATACATACATACATACATACATACATATATATATATATTTAGCCACATCCTCCACCCCCTTGGTCCATCCCCTTTAGGCCTATTCTCACTTCCTGTGACGTGGCGGCCCATCCTCCGTCACTATACCTTTCAGTCTTAGGGTCTACATATTCACACACCCAAGTGGTTATTCACACACCCTTATATATGCCTCGTATAGGTCTATACGTCGCGTATAACCTTTTTCAATTTCCAAGAGAATCTTGGATTATGTCATCTTTTGTCTTATATGCCCCGTATATGCCTCGTATAGGCCTATATGGGGCGTATAGAAGAAAAAGACCATTTTACCCCTGAATTAGGCCTAGACTGGGGGTAAATTGGTCTTTTTTGCCTCTCTTATATGCTCAGTATAGGCCTGTATGAGACGTATGTATATAATGCAAATTACCATTTTAGCCCTGAGTTAGGCCTAGACTGGGGCAAGACAGGGCTATAATGGTCTTTTGAACCACACTATACGCCCAGTCTAGCCCTATATGCGGCATATATTTTTTTTTTGTTTTTTTCTTTTTAATATCCATAACACTAATGTTAACTATAAAAAAATCATATTAATATCAATAACACTAATATTAATTATAATAACACTAATATTAATTATAAAAAAACTCATATTAATATCAATAACACTAATATTAATTATAAAAAACTCATATTAATTATAATAACTCTAATATTCATTATAAAAAACTCATATTAATTATAATAACTCGTATAGGACTCTGATACCAATGTTACATACCAAACGAGAGAACTCAACCCAAAAGACTAGTCTGGTCAGTGAGAGAGCCCATTTGGTATATAGACCCCACATTGATTGCCAATACAACCGATGTGGGCAGGGGCGGAACTAAAGGTATGTGAGCCGTAGCACGAGCTACGGCTGAAGTCCGTATGCGTAATGTATTTTATATATATATATATATATATATATATATATTGGGTTTATACAAAAGATACCCCTAAAATAATACAAGGATACTCATAACCAACCCAAACTTATAAAATAAGGGAGCCCAATTGAAACGATGACTCAATTGATTAGATAAGCCCAACTGATTAGTCGATTAGATTAGCCCAAAAAACACAAAACTACGTATGGCGGTATTCTTTCTTATCGTCGCTTAGGCTCTGGAAGAAAACCAAACGTCGTTGGTCATCTTTTACGCACTGGTCTCCTGTTTTGTTGCTGCCAATAACACCGGTTCGATAAAAGAATCCACAATCCTGTTGTTTGCTGCTACGATAACACTGGTTCCAGTCGTTCCGCCCCTGCTTAGGTATTTGTTTTTTAAAGTAAAAGACGACGATGTGATTAAACGGTTTCAAGCTATGAAAAAAAACACAAATTTATTAGGCACTTATTTTACTTTATTTATTTATTGTCTTTTTTTAATAATTTATTTATTATCGTTTTTTTAATATTGTTGATTGCACAGTAAATTTTTTTTTTTTGATACCCCTAATTTAATGGGCTAGTTCCGCTACTGGATGTGAGACAAGTCCCATATCTTGTAATGGTTTCGATCCATAACCTTAAATTTATGACAAATATAGCATTATAATAAACCATATAAAACAATGGACATAATTATTTTCCCTTTCTTTCTCCTCCTTCCCAGAGTTGAGAGATATTGCTCCCCTCCATTTGAAGGTTGACCAACTTATTTGCTTACATTGTTTTAGGTAAACACAAAAAAAGGTATCTAGGCCAATGTAGAGATCGTAAAGTGTTTGGTTACTATTGGCAAACTTCATCAACTATCTATCTAGTCTCTATATGTAGGATCCACGAAAAGATATCTAAGTTCCTTATCTTTCTAAGACCTTTTATAATAATAGCTGGATCTAGATCCGTGTTCTCCACATCTATACTTCTTGTTGCTTTAGACTGGAAGGTATGGTGTGGGGAGGAAAGGCCGCCACGTCACCTGCCACGTCACCGAGTGTGAAGATGGGCCTAAAGGGGATAGACCAAAGGGGTGGGGGATCTGGCTATATATATATATATATATATATATATATATAGTGGAGGGTTCAAATGAAAAGAAATTTTTTGTAAGAAAAAAAAATGAACAAATTTCAACCAATAAGAATGCTTCATTTTACTTCATTTAATTTTTGTATTTAATATTAGTGTAAGGGTATATTGGTAAATTTATATAGATCATTAATTGTTAGTCTTCCTTTTTAATAGCTAGTAAATTAAATTTGTAACTTATTTTCAAAAAATATATTTTTTCAAAGAAAAAAAACAATTAATTTAAAGTGTAGGATAAATTACGAGGTGTGTAGGATGAATTACGAGTTGTGTAGGATAAATTTCAATATATGTAGGATAAATTTTCAAAACGTGTAGGATAAATTTTGATGTGTGTAGGCAAAAAAATTAGTGTAAAGAACAATAGTCTTTATGACTAATTAATTAGTCAAAGATAATAATAAATGAGATGTAAGAAAAACTATTTAATATTTTACAATTGTACCATTTGTTCTTTTCTTCTCAATTTAATTTTCTTCTCAAATGAACCTCCCCCTATATATATATATATATATATATATATATATATATACATAGGGGACCGCTAAAATGAAAACCACCTCTAGTTATGAGAACCACTTATTAGCCCTTAGATCAACTTGATGGATAGATGAGATTAAAAGTAACAAAACTTAATATTAAATGATTTTTGTCTTATTATGTCTTTAATATTATAATCCAAAAGGGCATTTAGGTAAAACCACTCTATTTTGTCTTTTTCACTTTATTGTTTTTTTATTACTTTATTGTATCACTACTACAAAAAACATCATTAAAAACGGTGAATTGTAGCCAAATAAAACGGTTTTAAGAAACCCGTTTTAAAAGCCAAATTACCGTTTTATAAAAATAATCCTTTTAAATCAGTTATACAAACCCGTTTTATTTGATATACATTAAAAGTGTCATATATTTATTTAAAACGGTTCGTTCGTTTTGAACCGTTGTTTTCTTATGATCAAATAAAACGGGTAAAAAGAAACAAAACTGAACCGCTATTTTTGCTAAATTATTCTCAAATAAAACGGTATAATACTCAATTAAAACGGTTTTAAAAACAATATAAAAAACAAACCATCGTGATAAAAAAAAAGTGTCATAAACCGTTTTATTTGATTTATTTTTGAGTTTCAACCGTTTTATTTGAGTATGTTATTTGAGTTTTGTTTAGTTTCAATTAAAACGGTTTTAAAACCGATATAAAAAACAAAAATTCTTATAAACCGTTTTATTTGATTTATTTTTTAGTTTTAACCGTTTTATTTGAGTATGTTATTTGAGTTTTGTTTCGTTTATTTTAAAATTTATATATATCTATATATTTCCTTGTAATCCTTATTATTTAAAACAGTTTCAACAATTTCACCGATTTATTTGCTATATGCATTTTATATTTTAAATATATATTTCTAAAATCCATATATACCTGTTTACTTCATTGATTTGAGTAGGTTTTAGTTTGCTTTATGTGGTTAGGCAGCCGCCAAGTGATCTAAAACAAATTCTTCAGGTAATTAGTTTGATTATCTATTTTTGAATGTTAGTTATAACACTTATATTTATTTTTTCATGATCAGAGCACAAAATTTGGTTTGGAAGAGCAATAATCATAATCATCAGATCGACCCTATCTCCCAAATCAATATTTATTTTTTCATGATCAGAGCACAAAATTTGGTTTGGAAGAGCAATAATCATAATCATCAGATCGACCCTATCTCCCAAATCATTTTCAAGAATTGTTTATTAAGGTAACATTATTATTTTTTTAGCTTATATAATCATTGACTTATATAAACTTGCATCTTTATATTTACAAACCTTGTAGATTATACCCGTCTAAAATTAATCTATTAGAGATTAATTTTGGATTGTCCCCTTTTTCGGGACTGCTTTTTGATTATTCTATCTCATTTAGGATATATATATATACACACACACGTTTTAACGGGTTGATTATGTAAAAAAATTGGCAGTATTTCTCTTTATACTCCATCGGGTATGTTTTTTTGCATGCATACCTGAGGAGTTAAAGAGAAATGCTGTCGATTTTTTTACATAATCAACTCGTTATAACGTGTGTGTGTGTGTGTGTGTGTGTGTATATATATATATGAGATAGAATAATCAAAAAGTGGGTTAGGATTCACCGCCTTAAATTACTTTAGGATTATTTGTTTATTCACATCATATATGTGCATTTACATCTTTTATTTGTTTATTTAAAAATTTCAGATGGATCGTAATCATTGGATGTACAAAACTGGGCGTTTTAACCCTGCATATTTGAGAGGCGTGCAAAGTTTTATTAAGATTGCTGAAGATGATCGTGTACTAAAAGGAAACGAATCAATTCCGTGTCCTTGTATGGAATGCAAAAATTTTACCGAATTTAAAGAAATAAAGGACATCCGGCATCATTTGATTACAAATGGTTTTATGTATAATTATACTTGTTGGTCAAAACATGGGGAGTCACTTGCCAATCGTAGCACAACATCGACTAATTCTGTTGGTTATAATGATGAGAACAATGATTCGTACATTAGTGATGATAATGACAATTTAAATGATAGTGATGACAATTTAAATGATAACAATGATAATTTAAAAGACATGTTCGATGATTTGGAAACTAATATTGGTGACAATGATCAAGAAAAACTACAACAGATATTTGTCGATTCGGAAAAACCGTTATATACAGGTTGTGAAAACTATTCTAAACTCGGTGCAGTGTTGAAATTGTTCAACTTAAAGTCGAAGTACGGATGGAGCGATAAGAGTTTTACAAGTCTATTAGTGCTTTTGAATGACATGCTTCCCAAAGACAACGAGTTACCTATATCCTTATACCAAGCTAAAAAAATGGTGTGTCCAATGGGATTAAAAGTTAAAAGGATACATGCATGTCCGAATGACTGTATCCTATATAGAAATGAGTTCGAAAACATTCATGAATGTCCTGCATGTGGTGCATCGAGGTACAAGCGGAAAAAAGAAGTTGCTGAATATGATGATGATGTGACGAAAAATGGACCACCTGCTAAATTGTTGTGGTATTTTCCCATTATACCGAGACTTAAACGTTTATTTGCTAACGCTAAAGAATCAAAATTATTGCGTTGGCATTCCGAAGATCGTAAAAAAGATGGAAAGTTAAGACATGTGGCGGATTCACCTCAGTGGAGAAATATTGATTATAAATTTCCAGATTTTGGTACCGAGATTAGAAATATACGGTTTGGTCTTAGTTCGGATGGTATCAATCCTTTTGCAAATATGAGTAGTCGTCATAGTACTTGGCCGGTTCTTATGTGCATCTACAATCTTCCACCATGGTTATGTATGAAACGAAAATACATAATGATGTCGTTGTTAATTCAAGGTCCATACCAACCCAGTAATGACATTGATGTTTATTTAGCTCCTTTGATTGATGACATGAAAACACTATGGAGTACAGGCGTAAACATGTATGATGCTTATAAAAAAGAGAACTTTACGTTGAGAGCCATGATTTTTTGCACCATAAGTGATTTTCCAGCATATGGAAATTTGTCAGGATATAGTACGAAAGGTAAAAACGCTTGTCCAGTATGTGAAGACGAAACAAGTTCGATATGGTTAAATAATTGCAAAAAAAACCGTGTATATGGGACATCGACGATTTCTTCCAACTAACCACCGTTATCGAAGAAAAACCAAAGAGTTTGACGGAAATACTGAGCTCCGAAGGGTTCGGAAAGGTTTTGATGCATATTCGCGAGTTGAAGGTATAAACACCGTGTTGGGAAAAAGAACTCGTACCGAGAAAGGAACTCGTACCAAGAAAGGAACTCGTACCAAGAAAGGAACTCGTACCGAGAAAGGAACTCATATCGAAAATAGAAACAATTGGAAAAAAAGGTCAATTTTTTGGGATTTACCTTACTGGAAATGTTTGGAAGTTCGACATTGCCTAGATGTTATGCATATTGAAAAGAATGTATGTGATAGTTTGTTGGGCTTATTGTTAAATATTTCCGAAAAAACTAAAGATGGTGTTAATGCTCGTAAAGACATGGAAGAGATGGGAATACGTAAAGAGCTTGCCCCTGTTGAGAGTGTGAATGGTACTTATCTCCCACCGGCATTTTATACTATGTCAAAGGCAGAAAAAACAAAGTTTTGTAAATGTTTACATGATATTAAAGTTCCGTCTAACTATTCTGCAAATATTAAAAGGTTGGTGTCGATGAAAGAGTGCAAGTTGCTTGGTATGAAGTCTCATGATTGTCATGTTTTAATGACACATATGATTCCTATTGCAATTCGTGGATTATTACCGGAGAACATTAGACATACAATCACAAAACTTTGTTTGTTTTTTAATGTAACACCTGTGCCTTCACGGCCATCAAACAAATACCAAACCAATGAAATATTATATTTCATACTTGGGATTTGTAAAAATATGTGTATCGTTTACACATATCAACTCTTGTTCAATTTCAAACCCTAAATCGCTTTCTGGAAGGTTATACGCGCACCGATGCGTAAATATAACCAGTTTAATCCAACAAACACTCCGGAATAGTGAAATATACTCAACATACCTTAAATAACCTTTACATAACTTAGAAATAAGTTTTGAAGGCTTTGGTATGGCAAAAACAAGTTAATTCGCTTACAGGGACTAAAGTTGACAAACTGCGAAAGTATGCCAATTTGAACTGTAACAGACATTCCGGAACATGACCATAAGTTAAACATACCATAAATATCCTTTACATAGCTTAGAAATAGGCTTTGAGGGGTTCGGTGTGCTAAAATAAACTTTTGTGTCATTCAGGGACTAAAAGTGTCAAAAAATGCACAAGTTTGCATTTTCGCGCATAACTTACGTTCTGAATACATCTGGACATCCAAAAATTTATGTAAGCATGACTACATTATATTTTAGTGTTCGCCTTAAGAAAAATCCATTCGTCGCGTCATTTGGATCGTTTTTCGCGCTTGTGCGCATTCCGTCGTAATTAAGCGAACATCGCGTTCGTACGACCAAACGAACCATCATCCGGCATATTTTTGAGTATGTTTTGAGTTCCCTATACTTTAACTTCATTTTAGAGCCTTGAAATGAGGTTAACGGGGTTCAAACGCATCGAAAAAGGGCTTAAAACACAACAGGGACCATTTCTGCCAATTTAGAAACATTTCTGAATCAGATGGGTCAGTGGCGTAGCGCGACGCCTAAAGCCTTACCAGTCGCGCTACGCGACTGCCTATTCTGGACCAGATTCCATGTTCTAAACACAAGTTGCAGCTGATTAATTCTTAACCACATGTTTTAAGTTGATGTGTCACTAAGATAAGGAGCATATGTGGCTCCATAACATTCCGACAAGTGTACGCACGAGATTCGATCACGTTATTCAAGAAACGATCCTAACGGTTACCCGAAAACTATATATACCCATCCACCCCCATTGCATTTCTCACTAGAATTCTGATTTTGAGAGCTCTAAGTTGAAACCATTGTTTCATACCTGAGTTCTTGGATCGGGATTAGCATTCGGGGACCCTTCGTAAGTATTCTTTCGTTCTTTTCCTTATTTTATTGCTTTTCGAGTCAGAAAGTCAAACCTTGTTTGACTTTCAGCGTTGACCAGTAATGGTCAATGCGAAGTTCGTTAGAACTTCGCAACGTGATTGTAATCACGATGGTCATAGTCCCTTGGGACTATGCCTACTGATTACCACGTTGTCTAGGGTCGTAGGGTAGGCGATCTAATAAATCGCCTATACCTTCGAACCCGACCCAGTTTGGTCGATCATTAGGATCCGACCAAACACATTAGGTGACCATAGTAGGTAGGGAATAACCTTCCGAGGTTATACCCTATGGTCACATCGTTTAAGTAGTTGTATGATAGGTAGTTTATATGCCTTAGGTAAATTACCAGAATACCCTTTTCATGTATAATTGGTAATTAAGCATATGTAACCTAAACTTTTGTCACATAACTGATTATGTAACATGTTTAGGCATATAACACTTGTCATGGGACTAGTTAGGCGATCCGAACGCGTTCACGCGAACGACGCGTTAAAGTAGCATAAGCTACCTAAACGGGTCGTAATGGGTCGTAGGCAGTTATGTTAGGTTTCATTTAGTATGTAGGCTTTGTTAAACCATATCACACGAGTCTCCACACTCGTTTGGTTTACAAACCCTAATGCTACCCAGTCTTCCGATTTAGGTCCGGTTATTTAACATAGTTACCTATATTAGGAGCCGTTTGATTCCGAGATCTCTAGCACTGCTTGGTGGTTATCTTTAGACAACTGAGCAATCTCAAGTGAGTACATAGACCCCTCTTTTACTGTTTTCCAAACTGTTTTGGGGTGGAACACATGTGCCTACTTGTTACTTTCATGCTTTCCTGTTTTCACATCATATACCGACTATGTTTGTTAGTACATTATAGTACATGATTTCATTACTTTTCTGCTATGTATGTTGACTGATAACATGCTAAGCACATTGATTTACATGATTTTTCTGCTATGTATGTTGACTGATAACATGCTTAGTACATTGTTTTACATGACTTTTCTACTTTGTATGATGACTTTGCATACTTAGTACATTGTTTTATACTGCATCTCTGTTGCATATGTTCCAGTAACATATGGACACATGGTTTTATAGCTCTACCCTGTATGTTTACTCTAGCATACTAGGTACATTATCTTCATAAAACATGCTTACATTTTGGTATGACATTTGGTTTGTTTAAACTATACTATACATTCATTAACACCGATCATGCCGCTCGGTAGTAGGTAGTGGTACCATAGGACTTGACAAATCCCGTTCCGGACATCCCAGGGAAAGGGGATGAAAGGAATGACCGAATCCGAATACATATTCTCTTGATAACTCACTTTTACATAGTTATCCGTCTGTCTCAAGGCTTGGATGTATGAATTTTCACAATACCGCATAAATGTTCATATTCAGTATAGCATGCATATATCTTACAAAACATAACTTTGATTTAAACCAAGTTTTACTTCAATACTTTGTTTTGTACATTTTTACTTATGGTTTAAGTAGTCTAAATTTTACTTACCATACATATCATTTTGGTTATACATTTCTTGACTACTTTTGGATTATAGACATTTGACATGGATATTTAACATAGACATTTTGACATGATTTACATCTTGACATGAACACTTTGACATATTATTTAATACATTTGACAATTGATTTAAACATAGACTTCTTACATGGTTGGTTTGGTTTGATTAAGTGATTAAGTAACGATGCGTGTGTAACATGATACAAGCATGGTGGATACGCCGCTGGTACTTCCTATATATAAGTGTTTGTATGGTATTACATGTCGTAACGTTAATTGAATCATTTCAGTTTGAGACATAGAACATTTCATACAAATAACATACTTTTCACAAGACATTGATTTATAAACAACTTATCTTATGCAAACATATTTTACTTGGTTATTCATTTAACCTTACATTTATTTATACTTATCATCTGATCTTATCGTTTTTCAAATGATTTAAAAGACAAAGCAAATAACAAGGTTCATGACTAAACATTTTCTCAAACATAAGTCATGAATCTTATTTTCACAAAACCTATGTATTTCACAGGCATTTTTATGCTGACGTACCTATTTTCACATGTGTTTTTCAGGAGCTGTTGCATAAGATGATCAAGATACACATAGACAGACTTGGGCTTTAGTGACAATAAAAGATGCAAGACTAGTTAATTATGTTGTATTTATTTGTTTATTAAGACATTGTAACACTTTTAATCAATAAGACGAAACTTCAATTGCCATGGATTTGAAACAATTAATTCTGTTACAACACTCCCCGACATTTCCGCCACGTTTGTATGTTCTACGTGGTCGGGGTGTGACATTTAACATGATTCACACAAAGGTTATTGATCCCGAAGTCTTGGACGAATGGCAAAAGGAAATTATCATTACCCTTTGTGAACTAGAGATGCATTTTCCACCGTCCTTTTTTGATATAATGGTACACCTGATATCTCATATCGTACAAGAGATTAAGGCTTGTGGTCCTGTATTCCTACGTTACATGTACCCTTTTGAAAGATACATGGGTTTCTTAAAAGGTTATGTAAGAAACCGTAACCATCCCGAGGGCAGTATTGTTGAAGGATATCTTTGCGAAGAGGTGACCGAGTTCTGCACAGGTAATGGTATCATAACAACTATAATATTATTAATTGATATTAATTTTGATAGATACAATTTACAATATACTAATTGATATATTCACAGGTTATTTGGAAGGTGTCGAAAGTATTGGTGTTCCTAAAAGTCGTCATTCAGGTCGACTTGCAGGTTTGGGAGTAGTTGGTATGAAAATAACAGATCCAAGCTACGAGGATCTACAACTTGCACATTTTGTTGTTCTACAACATATGACATGCATTGCTTCGTATATTGAAGAACACATGGAAGTATTACGGTCGACGCATTTGCAAAAGACAGAAAAATGGTACAAAACTAAACATAACGAACAATTTTCTGAATGGATGAAGAACAAGGTGGCAGAAACTTACGATCAACCAAATGTTGATAAAACTGTGCAAAAGTTGGGGCGGGGGCCAGATTATAGAGTGAAATCATATCAAGGGTATGATATTAACGGTTATACATTTTACACTAAAAATCAAGATAAAAAAAGTGCAACGCAAAATAGCGGAGTCACGTTAATAGCCTCAACTACAGAATTTGACAGAGTAAATCACGCCAAAAGAATCGCCACAAACTCATATTATGGTATCATAGAAGAAATTTGGGAGTTAAATTATGATGATATCATTATACCTTTGTTAAAATGTAAGTGGGTGGATAATCGTACAGGTGTTAAAGTTGATGAATATGGTTTTACACTTGTCGACCTTACTACTGATGGGTATAAATCAGAACCATTCATTCTCGCAAGTCAAGCCACACAAGTGTTTTTTGTCAATGACCCGAGCAAACCAAAATACCATGTAGTATTGCAAAGTAAACGTCGTATTCTTGGTGTTGATCATGTTGTTGATGAGGAAGAATACAACCAATTTGATGAGCTACCACCATTTTCTGTCGGTGTTCAATCGATAAACGAATCTGCAACTGATGACGTCACATACGTACGATCCGACCACAATGAAAGGATATACGTTGAATAATCAAGGTTGATATGATATATCTATATTTTACTTCTTATTAAATCGTTGAAGCCAATTTACTAATAAACCTTTTTTTCCAGGAATGATCGAAACCAAGAAAAGAAAAAGATTATAAAAGACTCGAGATTTTCGTTTCTTGTTTTTCAATGAACGGGAGGACATGTAACTCTTTATGTTTTTGGGTTTTTTTTTAACTATTTCTATTTCATCAACTTGTTTGTATTTTTAAGTTCCATTATTCTTGTTTTAGTGATGTTTGAAACCCAGTCGAGTTATCTCGGGTCAGTAACTTGGATACATCGAAGTAATTTTAAATTGTTGACGACTCTTTGCTTGATTGTTATATTCTCCTTATTTGCAAAATGAATTGTTGGTATCAGGTAATGATTGTTATATTCTCCTTATTTGCAAAATGAATTGTTGGTATGAGGTAATGAGATTCTTAATTGAGACTCTTTAATTACAATGTCCGAACCAACTTATTTTGGAGCAAGTACATATGTATGCATATCGCAAGTTTGATTTTTGGGTTTTTTTCGGGTGCTATATTGAGTGCTAGTTCCCTTTAGCGGCGACCCGAAACCTATTTATAACCCGATTTTTAATTAATACTTTAAAAAAAATTTATGTTGATAAATATATTATGAATTTACATCAAGATAGTTGGTAACCGGGCAACAAGCTGCACCGCTACCCCTTTTTGAATAGCAAAACTAAGCTTTTAAAAACAAAATAAACAAAATAAGTTGTTTTAAAAAAATTAAAACGGTTTAATAAATTCATGGGCCCACCACATCAATTCCGGACGTATCTGGTAGAATAAACCGGATGGTGCCATGTCATCCCCTCCAACAGTTGTATGAGTTTGGTTTCGTACGAACATTCTCTAACCCGTTGAAGATGCTCTAATTGGGCTAGCAGACTTTGGGGCTGTTTAGCAACATCTGAATAGTTAAGTGCTGAATTAGTAAGAAGTCTGAACCATTAACTGCTGAATCAGTAAGATGTCTAAATCATTAAGAGCCAGTATAATGCTTAACCATTCAGAGGCAAATGTCTGAACCATTCAGACATCTGCTCGTGAAATAAATAGTCTGAATGGTTGGCGTCGAAACGGTTCGAATCGAAATGGTACGGGTCAAAACGGTTGGCGTCGAAACGCTACGCGTCGAAACGATACGGGTCGAAACGGTTGGCGTCGAAACGGTTCGAGTCGAAACGGTACGCGTCGAAACAGTACCAAACTCGATCCGACCCGAAACTCGTTCCGACCCGAAACTCGTCTCATGCGAAAATTCATGTCGGCCCAAAAAAATTATTTGTTTAATGTGTTTGCTGTTTACTATATATTTTTTCCTTTGATTGTCTTATATTATATAATGGGTTAGGATCAAATACAAAGGATAAAATAAATAAGAAGGGTAAGAAGGATTCTAGTCCATTGATCTTAGATTTGAAGGGTTGAGATTAGTTGTAGGGAAAAGAAGATAATAGAAGGGCATAAAGGGAATCTTATATTTATGGATTTTCTCTCTCCACATGCAAGGCACATGCCAATTTCCCCCATCGATTTAAAACGTCCATAACTTTTTCATACGACATTTTTTTTTGAAAAAAAATTTCACCATAATAACGAGCGTTTTTTTATCTTTAATATGAGTACCATATTATCGTATAAAAATAAAATAAAAATTTTCATTTTTACTGGGTTTTTTTTGCATTGTGTTAAAGGTTCAGGTCATTGTGTCTTTTAACTGGGTTTTGGTCAGTAGAGTTTCTTTACATTGTGTTATTATCAAAACCTATAACACAATGTTAATTTGGGTTCTATCCATTGCATTTTTATAAGAACCTATAACACAATAAATGACACAATGAAGATGGTGTTATATCTGGGTTTCTATAAATTGTGTTATTAGTTCAGGTCATTGTGTTTAATATGTTATTCATTGTGTTTTAATATGTTGTCCATTGTGTTTTAATAATTTGTTCAGTTTTTTTTATTATCTTTGTTCATTGTGTTTTAGTTTGTTGTGTATTGTGTTTTTAGTTTGTTTTTCATTGTGTCTTCATCTGCTATCCATTGTGTCTTTTATCTCTTGTCATTAATTGTGTATTTTATCTGTTGTCATCAATTGTGTTTTTATTTAATCTGATACTTATTGTGTTATATGTTATCGCCATTGTGTTATACGTTATAGTCATTGTGTTTAGTATGTTGTCCATTGTGTCTTTATCTGTTGTCATTGATTGTGTTTTTGATCTACTTTACATTGTGTTTTACATCATGTCCATTGTGTTATTATCAAAACCTATAACACAATGTTGATTTGGGTTCTATCCATTGCGTTTTTATAAGAACCTATAACACAATATATGACACAATGAAAATGGTGTTATATCTGGGTTTTCTATAAATTGTGTTATTAGTTCAGGTCATTGTGTTTAATATGTTATTCATTGTGTTTTAATATGTTGTCCATTGTGTTTTAATAATTTGTTCAATTTTTTATTATCTTTGTTCATTGTGTTTTAGTTTGTTGTGTATTGTGTTTTTAGTTTGTTTTCCATTGTGTCTTCATCTGCTCTCCATTGTGTCTTTTATCTGCTGTAATTAATTGTGTCTTTTATCTGTTGTCATCAATTGTGTTTTTATTTAGTCTGATACTTATTGTGTTATATGTTATCGCCATTGTGTTATACGTTATGGTCATTGTGTTTTAGTATGTTGTCCATTGTGTCTTTATCTGTTGTCATTGATTGTGTTTTTTTATCTACTTTACATTGTGTTTTACATCATGTCCATTGTGTAATATGCAACTGGGTTTTTAATTATTATTTTTTTTGCATGCTACTCATAATTTGGAAAAGTATTCATCTGCTATTATGTTTTCACTTACAGAAGCTAATGAATTATCAACATGATAGTTAGTTTATATATTTATATTATATTATGCAGTAAAGAAGAGAGCAAATTCTACCTGATGATTCACCGGGATTGTTAAGGAAACAATTTGCTAATGGCTTCTAAGAATCAGGTCAGTTTTAACTTTGATTTGATATTGTTAGCATGTAGTCTCTTGCGTAGAGATTTTGGTGGTTTCTAGTTATTATG
The DNA here is from genome assembly GCA_030545235.1 of Helianthus tuberosus. Lineage (NCBI taxonomy): Eukaryota > Viridiplantae > Streptophyta > Magnoliopsida > Asterales > Asteraceae > Helianthus > Helianthus tuberosus. Next base: position 16,622,714 of record CM060402.1, on the reverse strand, counting down.
AAGTAAAGTAGCTGTAAATTCTTAAATGAGCTAAATTTGATTGTCAGGGTTATGGTTTCTAGTTATTATGTGAATCCCATGATGCCTTGAGTATCTAAGTACATTTGCAGGGCCGGCTCAACTATTTTGGTGGCCTAAAGCGAAATAAAAATCCGGGGCTCTTGCAACTTTTCTAAAGAAAGAATATTATAAATCAATACTTTCAAGATTTTATAACCCATTTAGATCTAGATCGCTGCCGCTGCCAGTCAACAAATTATTTGATAAACTAAGATTAGTAAGGTCTTTCTTAGATGTAACCTAAGATGGTGAATTTCACAATTAATGAAATTAGAGGTGAAGTGTGTGCTGCTATGATTTCAACCATGGAAAAAAATAAGTAAAAAGACAAATAGTAGCTTACCTAAAAAACAATCAGGGAGTATATAGGAATTATGTGGGCTTGTAATAAACAAAGAATAAAAACAAAAAAGCACTTTAGATAGTCTCGAACCTGATCAATTTAGAACTTATAAGGGAGTTGACCGCTGAACCAACACCCAATTTTGATATTAGAGGCATCGTTTGCGTATATATAAAATATATAACATTAACTGTTTCTTAAATTGGAGGCCGATTTAAAACGGAGGCCTAAAGCCCGTGCTTTAGTTTAATGGCCCTTGGGCCGGCTCTGTACATTTAGAATCCTATAGACCAGATAGTCGTGAATTTTGGTCTACTTCGAAACGCGTTTCGTCCAATATGTTAGTTTAGCGATTCGAGTTTAAGGTTTTCTTTAGTTAATTGTATGACATAGTTAATACTCACAATAATAAGAGTATTTATAAACTGATTTGGTGTTGATAAAACTGGAATTAACTTGAAACCATGTATTAGCTTGGATCTATTGATGTTGACGTGTACTTTCTCCAGTTACATAATACTACATTCAGGTTATAAGTTTAAAGTTTTAATGTGTCATTATTTTTGCAGGGGTTGAATTCACAGCAATATGGATGTGTGCTAGAAGGTTCAAGTCAAGTTATTTTGGATTTGTAGTAGATGTTATTTAGCTGAAACTTGTATTAATGGGTTATGTTAAGACAAATTAGACAATTGTGTGATGTTTTGAAGAACCAGATTTCCTTTATATTTATGTATCTGTTTTCGTTTGAACGGCTTAGTAATGCTTTTAAATTATTAATAATTATATAATTATTACTGTATATAATATAACCTCATGATTAGAAGTAATTGAATCATGAAAAGCATTTTTTGTAAAACATTTTTAAAAGGGTATATTTCTTTTTTAAAACAGTCATAAATGACCACTTTTTAAAACAATCAGTGTTGTTTTGATTTTTTAAAACACTCGTAAAGTCGTAAAAAAAAAACCTTTTAAAACGGTTGATTGGTATTTTTAAAACACTATGAACCTTTTTAAAACGATTGATTTGTATTACTAAAACACTCATGAACCTTTTAAAACGCTTGATTTGTATTTTTAAAACACTCAAGAGCACCTTTTAAAACGGTTGTGTTGTTTTTAAAACACTCAAAATCTAAAAACACCACTTTTAAAACGGCTGCATTGTTTTTTTAAAACACTCATAATCTCCACTATAAACGTGAATCTCCACTCTAATGCAACCCTTTTAAAACGGTTGCGTATTAATTAAAACGGTGCATTACCTTTTAAAACATATGAATTTAAAACGGTTGTCCAACCGTTTTAAAATGTCTAGATCACCGTTTTAAAAAGGGTTATTTTTGTACTAGTGTATTATTATATTACTTCTTATATTTTAAACATAATTTTTTTATTAAAAACATTTTTAAATTCAGATTTTTTTTAAAGATTTTTTTATACTTTTTACAATTTAAGTTTTACGTTAAACTTTTTACGTATTTTTGACGCGCCGTTTTTACGCCGGGTTTTTTCAAGTGTCATTTTTTTAACACGCCGTTTTTTAACGCGCCGTTTTTTACACGTCGTTTTTTAGGCGCCGTTTTTTTAACGTGACTTTTTTTTACGCGCCTATTTTTTTAACGCCGTTTTTTACGCGTCGTTTTTTAACGCCGTTTTTTTACGTTTTACTGGCCGGTTTTTTACGTTTTACGCGCCGGTTTTTTACGTTAATTTTTTTTACGTTTTACGCGCCGGTTTTTTACGTTAACATTTTTTACGTTTTTACGTTTTACGGGCCGGTTTTTTACGTTTTACCTAAAACGTTTTACGTTTTACTAAAAAAAATTAACGATTTACGTTTTACGAAAAACCTTTTACGTTTTACGTAAAACCTTTTACGTTTTACGTAAAACCTTTTACGTTTTACGCGCCGGTTTTTTACGTTAACGTTTTTTACGTTTTTACATTTTACGCGCCGGGTTTTTACGTTAACGTTTTTTACGTTAAGATTTTTAAATTCAGGTTTTTTACGTTAACATTTTTTACGTTAACGGTTTTTTTACGTTAACGGTTTTTTACGTTAACGTTTTTTACGTTAACGTTTTTTTTCGTTTAAGTAAAAAAAATTACGTTTTACCTAAAACTTTTTACGTTTTACGTTAAAAAGTTTACGGTTGACGTAAAAAAGTTTACGGTTTAATTTTTTTTTTACAAAAACTTTTTTACGCAAAAACGAACGCACCCAGAAATCGCAAACTCGGTGAAGCGTCTCAGATATATTGTTATCATCATCGACGCCTAAAATTAAAAAAAAAACCCAACAAACAAAAATCAAAAGAACGAGTGGATTCTAGAAAAAAAACGAAGTTTTGGCTCAGATTTTCCGATAATCAGAGGCTGCAAAATGGGGTTGCAGGTTCAAAAACCTACCCTCCGCCGTCCTTGCCGCGCCATTGTCAGTTTTTTTTTTACATCATCACTGCCGATTCAATGAGGCACCATATTCAACTGATTTAAACATTCAAAAAAGGGGCAAGAACATCAATCAAACATATTCAAAACAGAGTCAAACCTGTATCAACTGAGATCAACCCCCAAACATCAAAAAAGGAATCAACACAGATCAAACACCCCAAACATCAAAAATCGAATCAACACAGATCAACCCCCCAAACATCAAAAATCACCAGAAACATCAAGAACACATAATCATAGTTCACTGATTCAAACAAAAATCACTGATCAAAACATATTCAAACGATTTGAACATTCAAAAGGAAACAAGAACATCATTCAAACATATTTCAAACCCAGATTCAACATCAAACCCATATTCAAACATCAAACCCATATTCAAACCCAGATTCAACATTAAACCCAGATTCAACATCAAACCCATATTCAAACATCAAACCCATATTCAAACCCAGATTCAACATCAAACCCAGATTCAACATCAAACCCAGATTCAAACCCACAAGATTCAAAACAGAATGACAAAAGACCCAAATTCAAGAACCACAGAATCAAGAATCACAAAAGACCCCAAATTCCAGAATCACTAAGAACCAAATTCAAAAACCACAAATTCAAGGCTCGAAATTCTTACCACTTCTACCCCCCACCTCTACCACCACCACCGCCTAGGGTTCCGCCCCCAACCCCAACACAACCAAACACCAGTTGCAAGGGTGGTGGCGGAAGGGGTGACGGTCCTCCACTGCCGTCGTAGCGGGGACGGCTCTGCAACTGCTGCCGGAAACTTCACCGGTGAAACGAGAGGGAGACGAGAGTGGGGGGTTGCATTCGGGGTGTGTGTATCCTCACCCTTTGATTCCATTCTACACAGTGAAGTGGTGGTGGATATAGGTGGAGTGGTGGTGTGTTTGAACTTGGTTTTGTCTTTACGGTGGATGTTTCATATGGCCTCCAAAGTGCTTGTGCATTAGTAAATAGAAGATAGTAGAGAGGAGAGAGGGTGTGAATTAAATGAAGAGAGAGGGGTGAGATTAGACATTTAGGGTAAATGACCAAACTACCCTTTTCGTTGGCTGATTATGATTGGTGGAGAGTGGTTCTCATAACTGGAGGTGGTTCTTATTCTAGCGGCTCCCTATATATAGTGGAAGGTTCAAATGAGAAGAAAATTTTTGTAATAATAAAAAGAATAAGTTTTAAACCAATAGAAATGCTTCATTTTACTTCAATTAATATGTGTATTTAATGTTATTAATAAGGGCATATAGGTAAACTTCTAATTGTAATTAATTACCTAACTAATTAAAAACTTGTAACTCACTTTTAAATATACTCTTTCAAGATAAAATAATTTAGGGTGAAGGACAATTTTCGACATGTGTAGGATAAATTTTAGTACGTGTAGGATAAATTCTTAAATGTGTAGGATAAATTTAGATATGCGTAGGGTAAATTTCGGTAAGTGTAAGATATATGTAGGATAAATTTTGAAATGTGTAGGATAAAATGTTTTTTGCTTTATTAATGAGAAATAATATAATTAATGGGAGGAGTTATAAACTATTTAATGTTTTACCATAATGCCATTTCTTCTTTTTCTTCTCACAATAAATTTCTTCTCAAATGAACTTTCCACTATCTATATCTATACTACTTTATAAAGCATATAGGAAGGATAGAAATGGTCATTTGCCATTGTACAACTATTTGAAGCCCATTGTACAAGCATTTAAGCACAAAATGTTGAAAACTTCTTTTCAACACATGCTGTATCTAATTTTGAGCGGCCATTTTTAGTTCAAAATTTAAATCCCTGCTCATTCTCACTTCCCATTAGGGCTGAGCAGTATACGGTTCAGAACCGCCAGAACCGGGGAACCGAACCGGAACCGCTAGATCCAAACCGTATTTTTGGATATATGGTCCGGTTCCGGTTCTTAAATTTGGGTAAAAACGGTTCCCGGTTCGGTTCCGGTTAAAACCACGGTTCTGGTTAAAGAACCGCTAGAACCAGTTGGGATTATAAATATTTAAAACCCTATTTTATTAATGAGTTTTTCAACATCATACGGCCGTCCTAATTCTTATTCCCTCTTCTTATATTCATTCCATGATCTCATATTTCATCTTCTAATAACTCTTCTCCATCTCTCAACCCTAACCCTAATTGCTATCATACAAGTTCATCTCTATCAACACCCTGCAAATACAGGTACGCTATTCTACATGACTTTTTTTTTATGATTGCATATATTTTCTTTCTAGATGTTTGCTTTCTGATACATATAGTTTTCTATATGTGAAAATAAAAATTGAACAAAAATAATCAAATCAATGTTGATCGAATTGTAAATGTGTATATAAATAGTGTATCGCTTGTTTTAATTGTCAACACGATGGTTGTAATAGTTTTATTTAGAGATTGTTTATGGCTTGAAATTTTTTATTGTTGTTTTGCTACTCTTATTTTGGTTGTTTTGAACTTTGAATGTTGCAACTCTTAGTTAATGTTTTAAATGGTTTGATTCGTTTCTATTGAATTGTTAATTTTAGGATTTAATTGTCAACCGGTTCCCTCGAGAACCGTTTAAACAAGAACCGTTTAACCGGTTCGGAACCGAACCGAAACCGTTATAATACGGTTCGGTTCCGGTTCTTAAATTTAGCAATTAACGGTTCTGGTTCGGTTCCGGTTCGGTTCGGTTCGGTTCTGAACCGTTGCACAGCCCTACTTCCCATACATCCTGACATCCTGTCTTTTCATTTCACATCTTACAAAGCACAAACAGTCCAAAACGTCCTCTCCTTTCTCTCCAATTTAGAGTCTCTCATAAAACATCCTTTTTTATCCGCCGCCCCCGTCTCCCTGCTTTCTCTTCAGGCGATTCAAAGGTTCCAAAGACTTTCTTACTCATCCCTGCCTTTCTTTCTCTCTCTCTCTCTCTCTACAAACCCATTTGTGAAAGGAAAAAGTAGAGATTAGAGATTCAACACTGAGTTTTAGAGATTCAACACAGTTCTCCCTCAAAGATCTGGATTTGGATCTGGATTGGATGTGAAATCTTTCCCTCTCATTTACGATCTAGGTTTTCATTTTCAATTTCTCTACCTAGGTCAAATCTCAGATTCTTAGTTTTTGAGTTTCTCGAATCTCGGAACCCTAATTGATTTGGTTTTGTTTTCATAGAGATTTGATTTGCTGAAAGATGAAGACCACGACCAGTCACTCCCCTTGTATAGTTTTTTTTATTTCTTTTCAAGTTCATGTATGATGCTTTCGAGTTCATGTTGTTGTCGTTGCTTCCAAGGTTTTAATCTTACTATCCAGTTTTGTTTTTTGGTATTTTAGATGATGAAGAAGACGAAGATGATGTTGATGGTGAGTTATGTATCAGATATTCAGAGCAAGCCCTAACCCTAGATTTCAATAATGTCATCCAAGCAAGGTTCTGCACAATTGTTCTTCTCCATGGTTTTTGTTTACATGAAGTTTTGTAATTTTACTAAAGTTAGTATGTTAGTCTTAGTTATAATTTGATTTATCAAAAAAAAAAAAATTCTTGCTGCAAAGGTGGAAAAGTGAAGCAACTGAAGCAACCAAAGGCTGAAAAGAAAGAATACAATGAGGTATTGTTCACCAGCCTGATGGGTTACTTCTAATGTATTTTTTTTATTTTTATTATGTTCTCGGTTGAAACAATTTTCTGGATTGAAACCAGATCTGTGGCGCGATGGTGGAGCTGTTCAAGGGTGGGGTAGATTGATGAGGTTTTGGTTCGGATTCGCGACTCATGCTTGATTTCAGGCAACTAGGGTTTCGTAACTGGAGATTCTGACGATCTAGGGCTTAAACAAGCTTTCTACAGCAATCTCCAGACGAGGTGAGAACCAACACCCAAAGAATCGGTTTTTTTTTTTATTTCATGTATTCTTGAGTTCATCAATTTTTTCTAGATCCGCCTACGATTTTGATGTTCATAATCGTTTATCTATTACATATTTGTACAGGTATGATGCCAAGGTATGAATTAATCGTCGATTAGGAAAAAGAAGCAGAACTTCTTATGCCGAACAAGGAATTATACGAGGAAAAAGAGCACTTATCTCAGGTGGAACTTTCATTGTGTCCTTGTTAATAAGATTTTTATGAATTATATGTCATATTGTCACGAGTTTTAGTGTTTGACTGCTTACGCCTATGTACAGGGTACATAAAAGTTCTGCTGAATTGTTATGCCTTTGGTGAACGGCTTATGCCTACAGGTTTTTTTATTTGTTATCTCATATAGTACTATATTTGTGTAATCTATTTTATAGTCATATATGAATTTTTTTTATCATCTTAACAGGCGTAGCTTTGTTTTCCCGTGACAATATTTATTTGAGCTTAAACAAACTATAAATTTAATTGAATGGGTTTTAAAGAGTTTTTAATCGACGAAATGGTTTTAAAGGCTATTGAGACATCTACGGGTATAAAGGCTATTGAGACATCTGCTGAGAATTTTATTTTTGGAGCTTGGTAAGCATTATGTAATGCCTAGAAAAGGAGTTCCAATTTTGTTCAGAAGTAAGTCAATATATTGTCATCGATTTTTAAACTATTTTACATTGTGGTCTATGATCATTGCTCTATACATATACCGTTGGCATTTATTTATTAGACAATATTATTGTAGTATTTGATATTAGGCTTATATCATTGTTGTAGAGTCAGACCTGTTTTTGATTGCCTGAGAAAGACTGAGCGACTAGGCTTTGGATGGCATGTATAATACATGTTTTTATTTTATTCATTTTCATTAAATTTTCTATATTATGAAAACTGTAATATATAATTAGGCTTACAGTTTCAGTTAGGGGTATTGGACCATCTTGCAATTTTCATGAACAGTGGGAACAAAGTGTTTTTTTTTGTTTTTTTTTTCGGGCCAGGAAGTTGTTGAGGGGCAAGACAAGGTTTTCAAAGACGTTATCGAACCTTTAGAAAATGTGACATAATGGATGGTTCAGGTAGAATGGGTAATGGGTCAAAACAGTTAGGGTAATTAGTGTGTTGAATATGATCACTAAAGTTATTTATTTTTTCAGTTATTAAGTAATCTTTTGAATAAAATTAGTTTGGAGGTTTTTAGTCTAAAAATATGCTCTGGTCGACTTTTAACCTGTTTTTTTTTTCAAGTTTTCAACCAAGAGTACATTTTTAATCCAACCCGAACAATTTTCGTATTTAATAAGTTTTTTTTTTCTATATTAAGGAGCCACCTGTGCCTAGCTGCTCACCCGGCTTCAGCTTTCGCTATGTACTATGCGCTCTTTTGGACTGCTCTTTTGTTATGCCTGAACCTCCAATTAATCAATAGCTTGGGTCAAAGGGGATGCAAAAGTCAAACGGTCTGCTATTGGCATTACATAAGCAAAACAACCATGCTTCTTAATAAGTCCATGTATTATGAACCAAGCTCTGAACAGTTAATGCTTTAAGCAAAACTATTCTTCAAGTTTTTATAAATCATCCAAACAAGATTAAAGATAGAGAAATAGGGACTGTCCTTTGGTCTTCTCCAACTCTCTGTATATTATGCGGTTTGCGTGTTAGATGCAGGTTTTAAAATCTGTTTGTTTCACACTCTCATCTTGTTGATCTTTGCAGGGTAGTTAAAGAACAGGACACCTTAGTCGGTTATAAATGTTTCAAAAGTTGCAAGTTCCAGTAATGTTTGTGAAAAACTGAAAATAATCAAGGTATGTGTGTAGAACTGTGTTTAAGAAATTCTCATAGGCTAAAGTGGTTGAATGGCCTCCTATGTACATAGTAAAATAGGAGCCTAACTGATATGAGCTAATTATAACAGACTATGTGTATGCTCTAATAGTCTGCATTGGTATAATGACGAACTGTTCATCCTTATCACAACACTCAAGTAAAGGTCTTCTTGTTTGCTTACTTTTAGCATTATGAAGATTGCATAAGACATGGTGAAACCACATTTACAAATTTCATGCTTATAATTCTTGTAGGATGACATAATGGAATCTTATTTATCCCCACTTCATACATTGTTTAACATGAATAAGTTGTGTAACTGTTGTCTCTCTTATAAAACTAATAGGCGCAATACGGTTTCTTTGTAGGCTATAGTAGGGGAATTGTACTGAGCTGTCTAGAGCTGAGTAAAGAAACTAAAGTCTTTTGTTATTGTTATTGTTATTGTTATTATTATTATTATTATTATTATTATTATTTTCTGTTTTGTTTCATAGGTGATCCATGATAAATTATTATGCTTTGTATTCTTTTTCTGCAAAACATGAGCCATTGAAAGAGGTTGGTTCCGCTGGGGTTGACTTTGACCTTTTGTGTGTTGTGTGGTCAGAATGGAGGAAAAACATGAGCCATTGAAAGAGGTTGGTTCCGCAAATTTTGGAGCAGCTAGGCTGGTTAAAGATAAGAAGACTAAGGAGTTGTTTGCGGTCAAATACATTAAAAGACAATCAAAGGTATATTAATCAAATTCGAAGAATAAGTTTAGGATTTAAATAAATACACATATATGTAGTGTTTTGAAACTGAATACGAGCATGAGCATGTTGGGTTAGGTAACGGGTCAAAACGGGTTTAAATCAAAACAGGTCATTTAAAAAAAAAACAGTTTAATTTTGATCAAATTTGGATATAATTTGTTTATTTGTAGTTAGAGGGGGCAATCTTGGCCGAAAGCCTTCCAAGTGGGTCACTTTGGGTTGCTTTTTAAATTTTAAATTATATGGGTTAGTTTGGGTAAGATATTTTCAGTTTTTGTTTTGTTTCGTTGCATCCTTTTAATTTACTAGATATCCTAACTCCCGTGATTTCAAAATCGGAAAATACCACCGACTGATGAAGTAATCTTGATTTCTTATGAACACCACCAAACAGATTTAAAAACATATTTTCCAACAGTTGGATTTATACATCTAGAAAACACACCCGGACCCGTTTCAACCCGAACCGACCCAGACCCATTTCAACCCGACAAAATTGCTCTTGATGTACAATCTCTCTTTAAAAAAAAACCTTTTTTTAACCAAACCGACCCGACCCAAAATCTGTTCTGACCCGGAACCGTTTCAACCCAAACCCGTTCCGACCCGAACAAAAACAACCCTTTTTGTAACTAACCCGTTTTGACCTGAACCCGTTTTGACCCGGACCCGTTTTGACCCATGACCCGACCCGTTTGCCAGGTTTATTTGTAGTGATAATAACAGGCACATAAACAATTTATAACTTGAAAATATTCCATATATATTCCATATTAAAATTTTCATGGGATATAAAGAAACGAAAAGATGAAATTTTAATGGAATTGCAATGAATTTGACTTGAAGTATTTGGAGATGGATCTCATATTTTGGCTTGTAATTCTCCTATGTAAGTTTATAGGTGTCAATTTCAGCCATTATTTAAACGGTTCGACCCGTTTCCTAATCCGTCTGACCCATTCCTGCATTGTGAATGTTATAGTTCGAAGATTGTTTAAATGTTTTGGATTAGTTTAGCACATTGTTTTGCTGTATTTGATAGGGAATGAGTGAGAATGTGCGCCTCTAACAAGTTCTTTGATGGCTATGGTGGTGGAGCTTGCTCGACAGGAGGTTGGTCTTCCCCGACAGATGGTTTACTGGCTGCAGCCTTTGTGATCAACCACATTGACATCACTTGTAGCATATTTGTTGTTAAAACTTATTTCGAGAAGCTTTCTTTAGATATTATCATTTCACACCTTAAGAATTGAGGTTTAACATGTTATGTTAGTGTTTTTATTATTATTATTATTATATTTTTTTGCTACCAAAGTTACATACTTGTATTGAAATAAATGTTATTTACATGGTTGCCTTCACCGCATCGGGCCGATGTCAGTGTCTTCTTTTTTTAAATAAATATTACTTCTTTGTGAGCAGGTCACAGGTAGAGGTGGAAATACTATTTCACCCCACTAATATGAAAACGAGATTGGATTAAGGTATATGGATGTGTAAAAATTCTTCTTGTGTATAAACTGGTATATTTAGCATCTAATATCATTATTGTTCATAAGGTTTGTGGATAAACCTACTTTTGATATTTTTGAGAAAAATATTTATGGTTTAAATACGTTTTCGTATAGAATTTTTTGGGTATATACGTTTTCGCCCCCCCCCCCCCCCCCCCCCGGTCGAAAAAATCAAACTTCGCCACTGTCAAAGGCCTCATTGTAACCGATGATACGATTCATCATTCAAAACCGTTGATTTACCCACATTTTTAAAACCCCTCATAACATAACTAGAATTAGACAATTTTCTTTGTTTTCTTTTGAAGCCGGTTACCGGCCGTCGCACAATAACCAACAAACGCCATCACCAAACTGCTAATCGCAGCACACCGCTGATTCTCCGCCGCTGAAGAAGGCCGCAGCCGACCATCACGTTCTGCTACACCGGCACCATCGTCGTCGCACGCCACATCGGAAACTACATCCCCGTACATAGCCTTAAACTCACCAACCTAAGTGATATGTTTCCCGCCGCATCGCGCGGGTAAACGACTAGTATATATATATATAGGGCAAGGCTACATAGGAAACCCTATCTATATGAAAAACCCTAGAAAACCCAACCTCCCGACATTTTTTTTTTGAAAAAATTAACACATGTAATATACATGTTTTTAAGAGTTTTGGGCCAAAAAAATCAAAAAAGCGCCGAAGGGATCTTTTAAAAAAAAAAAAAATTCAGCAACTTTCAGCATTGTTGTCTAACACATGTTAGGCACTGAATTTTGTTTATTTTTTAAAAAAAATCCCTTCGGCGCTTTTTTTTGTTTTTTTTGGACCAAAACACTCTAAAACATGTATATTACATGTGTAATTTTTTTCAAAAAAAAAAAAATGTCGGGAGGTTGGGTAAAAATGGGTTCCCATTTGGGTTTTCAGAGTTTTCTATGTAAAAAGGGTTTTCTGTCTATATATATATATATATATATATATATATATATATATATATATATATATATATATAGGTAAAGAGTATGGTACAAATCTCCTTATCGTACATTATGTATGCGCTTACCACAGCCATACACGTGTCCTGATTAAATTTAATTAAATAAGGGTATATCAGACATTGTATTCGAACATCTGAGGGCTAATCAGGGAATTCCGTCAACTACGAAGCAGATATGGAGTTCGTTTCGTAACCGTCCATTTAATTATATATCAATTCGATTGTAGGGTTTTTGATTGATTCCTGACCGAACCGCGATTTCCGAAAATGCTGGATTAATCATTTAGGATTCGTCAATAGGTTTATTAGATTGAGTTCTGGTTTTTTTTTATTTGAAGCTTTTTTCATTCTATTAGGTTGTATTGAGGGTTGAAGATAAGTTGTTTCTTGTTTTACTTGTTTGGGTTTACCATATCGCATATGTTGTTTGATATATCACATGTGGTGTTTTAACATAGTGCAGGTAGTTAAGAATGGATCTTTTTGTGTAATTTCGCATGTTTTAAATTAGACTTTTCGCACACAATGAAGTTTCATATTTAATTTCGCATGTCTAAGTTCGAGATTTCGCAAACCTGAAAGTATTTATCAAACATAGCTATTTATTTCGCAGGCTTTAATAATAATAATTTTTTATTTTCGCACAGTGTGTTTCATAATTCAGTTCAATAATTGAAATCAAATAATTCAGTTCAATAGTTGATTTCAATAATTCATATCAATAATTTTCCTTTTATTATATATTTTATATTTTTATCACTATTTCAAACATCCTATTAAAAATGGCAGATCTACCAACATCATCTTCTTCTGAACCAAGTATCAAACAGGCTTTGAGGCAAAGGATTCAGCAACAAATTCAAGAGGATCGATCATGTCAAGAGATGTTGGAGGCCAACATTTCTCGTGTAACAGAAAACATGAAGAGAAGACAATAAATTCTGAACTTGCTATCTCAGATGCAAGTGAGTAGTCTTAAAGAAATTGTTGTTAAGTTTATGGTGGATTTGGGTGAGAGGGATGAGAAACAGTTGAAAGAGTTGGCCGATGCAATAACTGTCTTAAGATGCTCGATGAAGATGAAAACGGAGTTTCTTTCATCTTTTGAATGAACTTTTGTTTATTTTGTTGCATGTTTCAATAAATTCGCATGTTTTTTTTTATGGAATGGACTTGTATTTCGCATGTTTTATAGTCACCTAATTATTGCACATTTTAATAATTCAATGTCAAACATGAGATATTAAACATAATATATGCGAAATAAAAAACACAAATGCGAAATTAAGAACACTAATATATGCGAAATTAAAAACACTAACAAGTTTAAATTTTTAACATAAATCCATCATCAAACAAGTTTACTTTGGATTTCCAAAAAAATCTACTCATCCTATCTGGGATTATGTTATCCAAATCTTTCATATACTGATGCGTGTGAAGTGTTATATATATTAGGTGTATATTTTAAGCCCCTTTAACACTTATTTTTAGCCAAGTTTTAAATTTATAAAACACGATATTTTACTAACACTAAACACACATATGGGCAAGTGCACCCATCGTGAGCGTAGTATAGTGTTGGCAAGATACCGAGGTCGTCCAAGGACACAAGAGCTTTTAGTACCGGTTTATCCTCAACGTCTAATAAAAAATAAAAAGGTTAGAAAAAATGTTTTAAACTAAGAAAAATAAAAACTAACTAAAAATGCTGAAAATAAAATAAAAATAAAAACAGATAGACAAGATGAATCACTTGGTTCCGACTCGTATCTAGTATAACCTTTGATTATTTCCGCACTTTTGCACATATTTAAGAGATTATCTTAGTTATTGTAGTAGGCCCCTATTTTGAAGGTGACGTTACCCTCACCCCAGTAGTTTGAGTCAGCAAGAATACAATCCTAAAAGGGTGGATTATTGGAAGATAATTAATTAAGTTATTAATGCAAATTATGGTAGGCCCCTCTTTTGGAGGTGACGTTACCCTCGACTAAGTAGTCTGAGTCAGCAAGGATACAGTCCTAAATAGCCGGGTTATAGTATTAATAGTAGTTAACTTATGAGGGGATCAAAGAGTTTGGACCCCCGCCATCCAATACCGTTAAGTATTGAAGGAGGTCCTACTAAATTTGACCCAGGTCCATTGCAGGACCTCTAAGCGCTGAACAATGGCAAGACCTTTACCAAACCGTTCCCTTAACCCCCGACCAGGTAGCCAACATACCTCCATATAGACCGTGGAGATATGAATGGTGAAAATCTTTTATTTTATATAGACAGTAAAATAATGCCAAGACACCACGGACAAACGATAAGGAAAGATCACCTTCAACATAAGCAACTAGTTATTAAAGTCATTAATACAAAACCAAGTAAAAAGTGCAAAAGATTAGAAATAAAAAGTATTACACTAGACACTTTGTCTTCACCAAGTGATGTAAGAGACTTAGGCAAACATGGCCGTGATTGTCAAGAACTCTTACGATCAATCTTGGATCCCGAGACGACTCACACACTCTACGATGGACAATGGATGATGGTGGTGGATGATGGTGTTATGGTGGTGGTGGGTGGTGGGTGAAGTGTGAGAGAGGTGGTGTGCCAAGGGATGGTTTGAGCTTGAGCCAAGCACTCCTATTTATAGGCTGAACAGAAGCTCGGGCACGGCCCCGTGTCCAGTGGGCACGGCCCCGTGTCCACATCCTCTCTTTCTTCATTTAATGCAGCTTTGTCTTATTAGTTGACCACGCCCCCGTGTCCGCTGAGCACGACCCCGTGTGCAGAAGAATCTTTGTACTATGAAGATTTGCCTGGATTGTGCGAATCTTATAGTCGACCACGGCCCCGTGTCCGCTGAGCACGGCCCCGTGGTGGGCAATAGAAGCTTCTACCACTTTGTCTTTTCTGCTGACACTTGGGCACGCCCCCGTGCTGGCTGAGCACGGGGCGTGTTCAGGCTTCTGATGTCTTGTTTTGCTTGGGAAGATGCTGTCGTGGGGTCGGGCATGTCACGTCTTGTTCCTTTTCTTGTATTTATGTTAGATTTTGATGTCTTTTTGCTTCTTTTGTTAATTTGAGCTCATTTAATCCTGAAAATACAAAAGGAAGACAAAAGCACACTTTTTCCAACATTAGTACTAAAAAAGGGTTAGTTTTATGCCACAATTGATGAAATTTATATGTTGCATTTTGAACACATCAAATACCCCCACACTTGAATCTTTGCTTGTCCTCAAGCAAAACTCTTTAATATGTGGCTATTACACTCCGAAATGGAATGGGTAGAAAAGAAGGTTTTTGGGCTTATCGTAGAGTGTCGGGATTTCCAAGATTCTTTATTTAGTTTTATTTTTATTTATTTACAATCTTATTCGTCATGATTTATTTAAAACTTTTCATAAGATAAATTACTTATTAGGGCATAACATGACTTTGTAAAATTTTATTTATATACAAGTTCACATACCTCACGGGGATCACTCAACACTCGGCCGAAAATGTATTTTTGTGATCACTCGAGAGCGGCATGGAACTTACTCCTACCATAGGCTTGCCAAGCAATCAATCCTCCTCCTTTTTAACTTATATAGCTTTGTAAATATCAAGAGGACTTTGTGGGTGAAGGGTTAGGCTTGGGTTAAAGGTAGGTGGTTGGGTTGATGGTTAGTGGTTAGTGGAAAAAAAGGCGAAAAGCGTAACAAATGTCGGTTTTCGTAAGACTTTCTATTTTTGTAACCTTTATTTTGATGAAGCTATTATTCAAACAAAGTTATTTTTGATGAACTTGTTTGTTTATTTTCTTTTGCTTCACCACCAATTTTTTTTTTTTTTTGAAAAGTCATACGAAAAATCGAACTTGTTACTAAAACAAAGGGTAATAATGAAGAGGGTTTTTGTGAGTAAAAAGGGTGTTTGGTTTGGGTTATGAAATGAAAAGGTTTAGGCTCAAATGGGCTAACTAGGGGGATTTTGGGTAGGTGGTAAAAAAAGAAAAATAATGGTGTAGAAATAAAAAGGGTTAGTCCTAATGCCTCCATCATTTACTTACTCGGGTTTAAGTTGGTAAGGACCGGGAATGCATCGTCATGGCAAGTTCTAGAGTCGTAAGAACCACGCGGCTATTCACACAAGAAACGAAAAATGAGCATTTAGTTCTAATGATATATAAGTGTTTGCTCAATAAAGGCTCAAAACTCACTTTTGTGGGAATGGTTTTTTATGTGATCAAGTATATATAATCAAACTTTAATTAAGCTTGTCATGCCTTTTCAGTTTTCATAATTTTCTTATGTTGGTTCTTTTTATCACGACGCTATCGGTTGTAAATTCGTAAAAATATAACCTTTTTAGAATTTGAAATTCCCGAGTTAAACCTAGACAAGTAAAAAAAAATTGAAAATTTTTGAAAAAATTTGGAGTGACTAGCGGTTCCAATAGAGTTTTGTGTAAGGCTTGTATTTAGGACTTGCAAGATTCAAGGTTTTAGCATCCCCCCACACTTAAATTACACATTGTCCTCAATGTGTCCCAAAAATAAGTTTTTAGGTTGATTGAATGTGTAAAAAGGTGTAAAAAGCGAAAATTTTTGTGTTACTGGGCGCTGAACACGGCCCCGTGTTATCCGGGCACGGCCCCGTGTTCAAGTGCCAGTAACAAAATTAAAACAAGAGAAACAGAAGTCTGGACACGGGGGCGTGTTAGGTGAACACGACCCGTCTCCAGTTACCTGAACTGGGTATTTTTCTGCAGATTGTGCAGCACGGAGCCGTGTTGGGTGGACACGGCCCGTGCCGAACTTACTGTAAATGAAGAAATTTGTCGGACGGTTCTGTTTTCCTGTATAGAGTGCTGGTTCAAGTTTCCCTTGCATCCTTTGCCATCTCAAGTGTGTTTTATTCCATTCAACACCATTCAAACACCAAATTAACTCAAACCATCATTCATTAATCCAAGAGAGAATTACATAATAGTCCTAAAAATTAAAATATTAGCTAGTTAGGTCAAAGAAACACAAGAAATCCAATCCCAGAAGTGTCTAGCCTACTATTTATTCTACTAGAAAAATTTCCGAAAAGACAGATCTCTCGGTTAAAAGTGGCTTGACAACTTCTTCCTCCGGTTTTGGGCTCCTCATACATCGGCGAGCCACTCTTCGATCTCCCTAGGGAGAAGAAAAGCGGGCTTATGAGCATTGGGTTGAGGAGGTGTAACTTCCACCGCAATTTCTTGGAGTTCTTCAAGAGGAGGCTCCGCCGGAATGTCGTCCCAACCGGTAGGATTTTGGATTCCAAGTGCGAGGTTCCAATCCTCTTGAGGGAGGATTGGTTCCACAGGAGGTGTTACCAGAATGTTTAACCTCTGGTGTAAGAGGTTTATTTCCTGGAAACTGTTTTCCAACCCCACCGAGAGATAGTTTATACGGTCAATGAGGACCTCCTCCACTGAAGTCATCTCGTCAAGTGCTTCACGTAGCGCCATTACGTATCTTACGAGAGTTGCATCAATCGATGGCCTCCTTTCCCGTCGACTGTTCCTTGAGTGTGCAGACGAGGTTCCGCTGTTTTGGCTAGACATTCTACGAAAACAAACCAAAAACAGTTCGTTTTAATGAAACAGTACCACGGGCACGGCCCCGTGCTCAATGAGCACGGCCCCGTGTTCAACTTTCTGCAGATTTTTAGAACAAGGAATCTTGGGGTTTCAAATTATTTTCTTAACTTATGAAGCTTTTTTGAGCAGAAATAACTTAAAACAATGTTGTGTAACTTATTTTTAACAAGATTCCTTGGACAAAAATTCAATAAACATCACAACAAAGCTTGAAATCAAGCTTTAATGGAGTTCTTGATGCAAGAAAGATGAAGAAGAAGGCAATAGATAAAAGAGGAAAGGACAAGATGCTTGTAAGAACCTTCTTTTAGAACATACCTAGGATGGTAAGTCAGAAAATCCTTTCAAATCTCTGTCCCTGGATGGTCCAAATGTGCAGGGTCCTTGGCTGCATTTATAGAAAATGACAGCGTGCTGGACACGGCCCCGTGTCGGCTGGACACGGCCCCGTGTGCAGGCAAGATCCTGACACGTTTTGTCCGTATTCTGACAAAAGTCAGAAAGGAATCTTTTGGTGGACACGGGGGCGTGTTGACCTGGGCACGGCCCCGTGTCGGAAGGCTGTTTTATGAAGTGCGTCTATTTTTAAGGAACTTTTCCGGATCGGGCGGTTCCTTACTGGATGGAACAACCCCAAAGTGCCTAAGATACCTTAATTGATTTAGATTAAGACGAGAACGCAAGAGGTTGTCGGTGAGGGTGATTCCTATGCTATATGTAGGTGGACAAGTCCAACCCTTTCCCGGGCTCTCGTTAAAGAAGGTGTATGTCGAATCGCTCAGGTCTATGTATGCATCAAACGAAGTTGATGGGGAGTCCTTCACGGCACAATCGACACAGGGACGACTATCGCTCAAGTCCTCACTAGGGTTAGAAGTATCATTGGAAACAATGAAGTTGTTTGAATGCGGTTCCAACCCTTCTTCTTGGTTATCGTCTTGGAAAAGATTATTGAAATCTTCCCTAAGTTCTTTTAACCAATTAATAATTAGATCTTCTAGTTGAAATAATTCATCGAGAAGCATTTCTCCTAGAATATCTGGTTGGGCGCATTCGAGGGAGAGATAGGGATTATTTTTACTTTCGCCCCTCTTAAGGATACTACGAAATGATGGGTCTATATAGTGGGGTTTATAATTTAGAAAAAAGCATTCTAATTCTTTATGGTTACCACCACATAATTGAAACCACATAGTACCATAAGAGTGCCGAAAGTAAAAAGTATCAGTATCACTCATGTTTGTGTCAGAAGTTACCAACCGTCGGGATCTTACGGTTCTGTTTTCAGTAACTGAAACTTGGGCACGGGGGCGTGTTGAGTGGGCACGGCCCCGTGTTCAGCTTACTGTCTGACTTAAAATAGGATTGCTAGTTCCAATGATTGGGCACGGGGCGTGTTCAGCGGGTACGGCCCGTGCTGAGTTCTGCAGAAGTTGAAAAATTTAAAAAAGAAATCCTAAAAAAATGAAAAATTAGGAAAACGATTAGGCCGTTGATTCCTAACTTTCTTAAAATCCTTGTGTCCCCGGCAACGGCGCCAAAAACTTGATGCGTGTGAAGTGTTATATATATTAGGTGTATATTTTAAGCCCCTTTAACACTTATTTTTAGCCAAGTTTTAAATTTATAAAACATGATATTTTACTAACACTAAACACACATATGGGCAAGTGCACCCATCGTGAGCGTAGTATAGTGTTGGCAAGATACCGAGGTCATCCAAGGACACAAGAGCTTTTAGTACCGGTTTATCCTCAACGTCTAATAAAAAATAAAAAGGTTAGAAAAAATGTTTTAAACTAAGAAAAATAAAAACTAACTAAAAATGCTGAAAATAAAATAAAAATAAAAACAGATAGACAAGATGAATCACTTGGTTCCGACTCGTATCTAGTATAACCTTTGATTATTTCCGCACTTTTGCACATATTTAAGAGATTATCTTAGTTATTGTAGTAGGCCCCTCTTTTGAAGGTGACGTTACCCTCACCCCAGTAGTTTAAGTCAGCAAGGATACAATCCTAAAAGGGTAGATTATTGGAAGATAATTAATTAAGTTATTAATGCAAATTATGGTAGGCCCCTCTTTTGGAGGTGACGTTACCCTCGACTAAGTAGTCTGAGTCAGCAAGGATACAGTCCTTAATAGCCAGGTTATAGTATTAATAGTAGTTAACTTATGAGGGGATCAAAGAGTTTGGACCCCCGCCATCCAATACCGTTAAGTATTGAAGGAGGTCCTTCTAAATTTGACCCAGGTCCATTGCAGGACCTCTAAACGCTGAACAATGGCAAGACCTTTACCAAACCGTTCCCTTAACCCCCGACCAGGTAGCCAACATACCTCCATATAGACCGTGGAGATATGAATGGTGAAAATCTTTTATTTTATATAGACAGTAAAATAATGCCAAGACACCACGGACAAACGGTAAGGAAAGATCACATTCAACATAAGCAACTAGTTATTAAAGTCATTAATACAAAACCAAGTAAAAAGTGCAAAAGATTAGAAATAAAAAGTATTACACTAGACACTTTGTCTTCACCAAGTGATGTAAGAGACTTAGGCAAACATGGCCGTGATTGTCAAGAACTCTTACGATCAATCTTGGATCCCGAGACGACTCACACACTCTACGATGGACAATGGATGATGGTGGTGGATGATGGTGTTATGGTGGTGGTGGGTGGTGGGTGAAGTGTGAGAGAGGTGGTGTGCCAAGGGATGGTTTGAGCTTGAGCCAAGCACTCCTATTTATAGGCTGAACAGAAGCATTTCTCTTTCTTCATTTAATGCAGCTTTGTCTTATTAGTTGACCACGCCCCCGTGTCCGCTGAGCACGACCCCGTGTGCAGAAGAATCTTTGTACTATGAAGATTTGCCTGGATTGTGCGAATCTTATAGTCGACCACGGCCCCGTGTCCGCTGAGCACGACCCCGTGGTGGGCAATAGAAGCTTCTACCACTTTGTCTTTTCTGCTGACACTTGGGCACGCCCCCGTGCTGGCTGAGCACGGGGCATGTTCAGGCTTCTGATGTCTTGTTTTGCTTGGGAAGAGGCTGTCGTGGGGTCGGGCATGTCACGTCTTGTTCCTTTTCTTGTATTTATGTTAGATTTTGATGTCTTTTTGCTTTTTTTGTTAATTTGAGCTCATTTAATCCTGAAAATACAAAAGGAAGAGAAAAGCACACTTTTTCCAACATTAGTACTAAAAAAGGGTTAGTTTTATGCCACAATTGATGAAATTTATATGTTGCATTTTGAACACATCATATACCTTTCTTTGTCTGGCATTTAATCGAAAGCATTTGCCTTTTTAATTATTAGTTGACGATGCATATTGTGTTCGGATAGAATGATTTTACTGAGATATCTGTGCCTTAGGAGATGAAGTTGTGAATTCTGTCTGTTGTTTACTTCATCTTCTTTCACAAATCCAGTTACCCATGGTATTTTGTCTCCTTTGTATGTTTCCATGTGACGCATCATAAACACTCCACAATTTATGCCGTTATTCTTTGTCCTCAAATCCATCTCTTTTCTTTCTATCTCTGATGTTCCAAGTTCTTCTATAGCTGGTGTTGGTTTTAAAGCCTTTTTTAGGTATAAAACCAATACCCTTCTCTGTAACATAGCAACATTGTGTTAGTAGCTTTTACATAAAATATAACATGTATATGAAAAAGTTTTTGTATTACCAGTGTGTCTGGAAGCCCCTTGTATCTATCCTTAAACTCTTGTTCAGCTGCTGGAATGTCAATCAGCTCAGTTTTACCGGATTTCAAGTTGAAGCACAAGACATAGAAGTGGTCACCTTGAAGTACCGGAATAAACACCAGGTCAACCGAATCAAGGTTTTTTTTACCTCATATCTCAGTAATATGTCTTCAAAATTTGAGGCAAATATGTTTAGTCGTTGGTTGTCTGTGTATTTCTCCTCTTCGTAAAAGATATCCGGCTATATGTTATGTAATTAGAATCAAAGTTATGCAAACAATGGATTTTTTTTCACATGCGAATTTATATATACCACATGCAAAATTACAACAGTATGAGAAATGTTGTTTAACAGGAAAACTTTCTTTTATACTACATGCGATTTAGATATAATTAGCGTGCGAAATCATTGAATATGCATTTACTGTTGTAATTTCAAATGCCAAAATGTATATGAAAACATACCATCATTGTGCTAAACAAGAAGAGTCTGTATGGTGATGATTTTCTATCTCTTCTTTTCTTCATGGTTTAGAACATCCACAAATGCATCTATCCCGTTCGATGCTACGTATTGACCCCTGTAGAAGCTTTCAAATATAGCTTTGAAAGTGGCAACCTCAGTTTTTGATCGGTAAAATTCTTCTCTGCCAGCCATAAAATAAATAATTAATTTTTTGTTGTGTGTATATATTTTAGATGTTTGTTGGTTGATATAACTATTTTACTTACTATATGCCTGCAAACGTAGCAAATGTATATCGGATCACATTCAATTCTTGAGTCAATAGTGCTTCGTGCATGTTTACCAATCTGTTGCAGTAAGGTGAACAAAATTTGTCTCCAAGCTCTGCACATCTTTTCTCAGCTCGAATTTTTGCTTGTTCTATTGTCTTATAAAGCAGTTCATTTAACCCTTTTGGTAGAACTTGTTTCGGAACTTGCTTTGGCTTTGAGTTTTTTTTGCCCCTAGCTGGTTTTTTTTTCCTTTATTTTCTTCCAGGCTGGGTCCCAGGCTCAAAAGCAACTCTAGTGACTGCAATTTCTCAGCCGTTACCTGAGGGCATTCAACTTCCGGTTCATTCTCAACTTCGATTCCCGAATCTGGTTGTTGAGGGTCTTTTTGTGTAGTTTCTCCTAAAGAAACTGCTTCCACTTCCTGCACTTTTTCTTGAACTTTTTGTTGAATGTTTTGTGTAGATTCTGCCAAGTTCACTGTTTCTTCGATAACAGTTTCGTTTTCATCACTTTCTGCAGGCCAGAGTAAGTAAAGAAATACAATATTTTGTGCTTTTTAATTTTTTCCCTAATATAAAGTGTTTTTTTTTTACCTTTGGCAGGTGGTTTGTAAGCGTATACACCCGGTTCTACAGTTTGAATGTTTGCAATAAAGGTGTGTGTGACTCCTTCATCATCTTTATTTGTCAGTGCTTCATCATCTGGCTGCTGTACACCTATAGATACAAAGTATTTAATTTTAATACATTAGAATCAAAATCCCAGGGGTATACATTAAATCGCATGAGAAATCAAATTTGAAGTGTTTTGGCAGAAATCGCATGTGTTTTTTTAGGTTTCGCATGTGAATAAAAGAATAGTGATTTTTTACATAATTTCGCATGTGTTAATATTGAGTTCGCATGTTTTACCTTTTGATGCCATTTGTACCAAAACAGTGGAGATTACTTTTTGAGCCTCTTCATCCTGTCCACCTTCTTCGTTTGTAGTAACTTCATGGTGAACTTCAGAAGCTGGATTTTCATGCTCTTCATGGACATGAGGGGGTGAAGCTTCATGCTCTTGAACCGAATCATGTGGCACACAAATGGGATTATTCCGAAGCGTCTCATCCCACTCCTTACAGGCCGCCATAATCTCCGGATCCCAAAAACACTTAGTTTTTACTTCGGAAACTAAGTTGTTCATCCCTAGAACATCTTGAACCATTTTAAGGTATTTTTTGACATTTGCTTTCATTTTTTTCAACAGGTTCTGTAATTTTTTTTAGTTAAGATACTATCAATTCAAATGTTAAATATAAATAGATTAAGTGAAATTAATATTTTTTTTGCGCTTACCTTTTTGTTGGTTCTCGAAGCCTCTAGTTCTTGTTCGTGGGCTCTGTCGTAGAATACGGATGGTGAAAGTCGAACAGGAGTGTTGCAATAATCCATCATTTTCAGTGTCTGTGTTCCAACTCCCATCTGAAGGTTCAACTGAGACATTTCATGCATTTCAAAACTGAAATCCATGAAATCATTAATGTTCTCGTTATCTTTTGGCTCTTCCCCGATTTCCTTGTTTTGTACTGCACGTGCAGTCCTTCTTTTGTAGCTTATTGTGGTGTCAACTGGTGGTCGTAGTGTATAATCCTCCGTTTAAGGACCCTCTTCTTCTTCATTTTCTTCTTCTTCTTCTTCACTCTCACTTGATGCCCAAACAGGCCCGTCATCTGAAATATGATCTTCGACTTTATCAATCTCCGAAGATGTGATATAACGAATAACCGGTATCTCCACGACTTTCTCAAACAGGTTAAGCCTCTTGTTGTACTCATGCGTGTATAGAAGCTGTATAATTCACAAGATCATTTAATTATATAACAAAACAAACTAGTATTTGAAATATGTTATTAAATGTAGTAATGTATACCGTAAGAAAGGCAACAGGTCCCACGAACTGTATTTTATAGTTCTTCCAGCCCGCTCGTGTACGACGCAAGGTGTCGAGTAGATATGAGCACCAATCTAGATTCTGTATTTCCTCAACATCTTCTACACCAAGCAAACATCTATCATTTGCAAGTGTTGCCTTTGTAATCTCCGCAAAGAAGGTCATCCAGTACACAAGGAAATTTAATTTAAACAGGCTCCCCCCATCTCTTTGATTTTCCATTGTATCTGCAATTAAGCCATGGGTAATTCTCCTGTCCCCCCCCCTGGCTGATGAATGTATCCCTGACAGCATTTCCCGGTTCTTGACTCTTTTCAATTTTCTCCTGCTTTTTGACTTTTCTCTTATCGGCTATTATTTCAACCTTCTTTGGCCCTTTTGGTATTCCAAATACCTCGTAAACCGTGTCCGATGTTATTTTTATTTGGTGTTTTCCTACGTTTAGCGTATCGAACTTCTCGTCAAAGTTTCTGGTTAGCCAATATGCCAATCGTGTCGAAATATGGTTGGTATTGATATATAGAATAGCTCCAAATCCCATATCCCTCGCCTCATCAATCTGTTTTTTTGAAAATTTTCTCACATTATCCATATATGAGTTAGGTTGGCATCTCAGCAGTATTGCTTCGCTGCTGTATTTGAAGAATTCCCTATGTTCTGTTTTATGTGGTTTAACCTTTTCTGAATGTTTTTTTTGTCTGTATCTTTGATTTCCTCTCATCTTTTTTTCTTTTTTGGGGGAGGCTTAACAAACTCATCCTCTTCAGAACTTTCTTCAACTATCCTTCTCTTTCTATTCTTGTTATTTTTTATCAGAGTTGATATTGGGCCTTTAAAGTCATCATCAGATTCTATTTCTACAAAATCGCATGCTATAGTCAAATACACTTACAAAATCGCATTTATCAGTTAATCATGTACACTAAGTCATTAAGTGATAAAATCGCATGAATGAGTTATCAATTCGCATGTGATAGGTATCAATTCTCATGAATGAGTTATCAATTCGCATGTGTTAGTTAAGCATTACCAAAACTAGTTTATCATATGAAATCGCATGTGCCTTTTTATCAATTCGCATGTGCAATCTAACCTAAAACAAAAAACATTTAACAAACAATATTTTATCATATGAAATCGCAAATGTCATACAAAACCCTCACAAAACCCTATATGATATCGCACATATATCAGGTATCATTAAGAAAACTGCATAATAATGCAAAACCTAATAAATAACAAATACCAGTCATAAACCCTAGCAAATTGTAGTTGTGAACAATATGTAATCTTATAAAACTATATGTTTCAGTTAAAAGGTTACTAAACAAACAAAATCGCATTTGACTTTAAACCCCTATGTATTCCACTATAAAATCGCAAATGTCAATCGATACCTGGATTCATCTTCTTCGCTTGTGGTCTGTCGTTGTTTGCTTTGCTTCGTTTCTCAATATTCATGAATCCTAGTTGAAATTGCAACAGAGAGTAGCAGGGAACTTTTGGAGAAGGAGAATGCAATGTTGATTTTGGGTTTACGGTATGATTGTGAGTTATTGTGTGCTGATTATCAGGGTTTTGATCTCGCAATGGACGATTTTAACCTTGGCGGTTTCTTTTATTAATTTTAATTTGATTTATTTAATAGTTAAACACGCGCTTTAAATGAGATGATCTGACGGTTGTGGTTGTAGCGTACATAATGTACGATTAGTGTATTTGTATGTTAACCGGCCTATATATATATATATATATATATATATATATATAGGGGAAGGTTCATTTGAGAAGAAATTTAATGTGAGAAGAAAAAGAAGAAAGGGCATAATGGTAAAACATTAAATAGTTTATAACTCCTCCCATTAATTATGTTATCTCTCATTAATAAAAAAAAAACATTTTATCCTACACATTTCAAAATTTATCCTACTTATATCTTACACTTACCGAAATTTACCATACGCATATCTAAATTTATCATATACATATTTAAGAATTTATCCTACACATACTAAAATTTATCCAACACATACTAAAATTTATCCTACACATGTCGAACATTGTCCTTCACCCTAAATTATTTTATCTTAAAAGAGTATATTTAAAATGAGAGTTACAAGTTTAATAAGTTAGCTAATTAATTACACTTAGAAATTTACCTATGTGCCCTTATTAATAACATTAAACACACATATTAAATGAACTAAATCGAGCATTTCTATTGGTTTAAAACTTATTCTTTTTATTCTTACAAAATTTTTCTTCTCATTTGAACCTTCCACTATATATATATATATATATATGTATGTATGTATGTATGTATGTATGTATGTATGTATGTATGTATGTATGTATGTATGTATGTATGTATGTATGTATGTATGTATGTATAGGTCTGTGTGTGATGGATGGGGCCGGCGAGATCGTCCAAAACCAGACGCTGAAGACGGGGACGGGCCAAGTGAGCGGTGTTCCGGGGCGGTGCCGTGCTTAGCCAGCCCTTGGCCGTCCCCCATACCGACTAGTCTTAGTACCCTATAAGTAAAAATGCTAACATGAAAATTTTCACGTAACAAAAAAAAGGTGTTATTATTCCGCCATAAAACAAACTTGATTTATATACCGAGTTTATGTATGGTACCAGTACTATAACGAACCTAACCGATATCGATCGAATACACGCGCACGGGAAACAACATAGTATATATAATTTGAAACCTTCTATTAATAGTGATTTTATTTTTATAATAATATATAGCTTTTCTTATTTGAAACATTCTTTGAATTGTGAATTATTTTTATAATAAAATATAAATTTTCTAAATATTTTATTATTTTAATATTGTAATAGTTTATTATTATGTATACCTTTAATTTTGAATATATTCTTATTTTTTATTTTCACTTTTATTGACTGGTTTTTCTTAAATTACTGATACCGTCCGAACAACATTGGTACCAATATCATATGACATTAGTTTAGGTTTTTTTTTTTTTTTTATAAAATGACATCGGAGTATGATTTTCGTTTTTCATTGATTTCATTTTTATAATAATATATAATTTTTTTAATATTCTATTATTTTAATATTATAATAGTTTAGTATTATATATACTTTTAATATTAAAAAGGGGTAACTTTATATAAATGTAACCAATTTTGTCAACTGTTCCAATTAAATCACTAAAACTTTTTTTTTTATCTCTAAAGTCACTAGAGTTTCATTTTATGTTCTAATACTACGTAATTATCAGGTTAATAGGTTACCATGATGATGTGTCAGGTTTTATTATTATTAATGATGTGGAAAATATAAATTAAGACCTATATTTTTCATCTAATTGAAATTAAACAATAACATTTTTATTTTAAGAATCCGTTTAATGTTTAAACTGGATTCTTCTTCGTTGTCATTGACGACTGATGCAAACAACTTTTTTATTGGCTTTTGCATCTTCAACTGACCTTTTTAACTCAATGATATTTAAAAAGTATATATATATATATATATATATATATATATATATAACTCTTTGATCTCTGAAATATAAAAAAACCAATCTGCTAATGTTAAATTTTAAAGGCAACCTGTTTGATATGATTATTTATTAGTTTACGATGGTCAAAGGCAAATAAAAAATGACCGAAATCATCACCATGACATTATTTGAGCAGCACTATCAATTCTTTAACTTTATTATTGTGGATATGATTATTTAAATTAGTTTCTCTAGATCAAAACCAACCCAATCGAGGGTTTCCAATACCCGATTTAACTCTATAATTTATCAATCTTGCATCAAAAACAACCTAGCCAATGGTTTCCGATTGCCAATTAGATTTTGTTTTCCAATATATAAAAATCAATCTGGTTGTCATCAAAGAATTGCACAGGTTGAAGATTGGTCATCGAAGTCTTGAAGGTTGTCAAAATCTTGAAGTTCGTTGAAGTCTTTAAGGTCGATGAAGCCTGTTTGCTCAATGGATAATTGGAATGAAACGTCTTGCACGTTTTTAGGGTTTAAAATATATTTTCCTGATATAAATAATATTTATATTTATATAAGCATTAAAAAAATAAGAAATAAGAAAAAAAAACGGTAACCTGATGACCTGCTAATTACACATTATTAGAACATTAATATAAAGTTTTGTTATTTTAGATAGACGAATAAAGTTTGGATGACTTAATTAGAACAACCAACAAACTTGGTTACATTTGTGTGACATTTTCCTTATTAAAAACATTTTTATTTCGGATTTTAACTTTTATGGATTTTCTTTTCTTAATATTTAGAGATCATGTCTGAACAACATCTATAACAATACCATACAATATCAGTTTAGTTTTGATTTTTATAAAATGACATTGATTATCCTTTTCTTTTTTTATTAATATAATATAAGGTTTTGTAAAATTCTGAATATACCGTCATCATGTGCTTATTATTATATACACTTCGATAAAAGTTTTATTCGAATTTGTCATATAGTTTATTTTTTATCATCACAAACGGAAACAACCATGATATCGATAGGTACCATATTCGTTTTATAGTTTTCCCGACGTTGAACACAGAGTTATATTTGCAATAAAGTATTTTTTTTGTTGTCGTAAGCTATATCAAGTCTCTGTACGATAGTGGTACCGTAACGAAGTGAAATGATACCGACCGAACAACATTGATACCGGTACGAGTATTCGTTTTTATGGTTTTTAATTGATGTAAAACAAGTGTCGGTTGCTGTGTCGAG
This sequence comes from Helianthus tuberosus, assembly GCA_030545235.1. Lineage (NCBI taxonomy): Eukaryota > Viridiplantae > Streptophyta > Magnoliopsida > Asterales > Asteraceae > Helianthus > Helianthus tuberosus. The sequence continues at coordinate 16,594,054 of CM060402.1, read as the reverse complement.
TGCTGATATCATACTGATAGCGCATTGAACAGACAACCAATGATCAGAAACTCGCAGCAAAACGCGTGGGATCCCCGCTAGTTTCGTATTAATTGGTAGATCTCAATGAACAGTTATGGCCAACTTGGTATATCATATTACTATATATATTAAAACCCTTTGTCGGTGACTAATGGATTTTTTCCTTTTACTATAAGTAAATTACAAAAATCATCCTTTATGTTGACATTAGATTGCAAAATGTTTCCTTTATCTTCAAAATATAAAAAACGCAGTCGATGTACAAAGAAAGAGAACATTTTCTCAAGACGATGCTCTAACGCGTTGCTATCGGTGCTTGTGCCAGTCTCGATTTGATTAATGGAGAATACCAACGCTTTACGAGAACTTTCTGCCAAATTAACTTCAAGAACTCTCTTATTTCCACCCGTGCCAGGTGTTTTTCGCCTGAAACCCAAGAAAATGAAATTAAATACTAGGGTTGCAAACGAGCCGAGCCGAGCCAGAGCTCGGCCAGGCTCGATCTCGAGCTCGATTAACTTATGAGAGCTCGGGCTCGAGCTCGGCTCGTTTGTATTTTATCAAGCTCGAGTTTGGCTCGGGATTGGCTCGTTTATTATCTATTAATTAGTATATTAAATAAAAATAATATAAATAATAGACTTTTTAGGCTTGCGAGCTCGATAAGTAAAGCTCGGGCTCGGGCTCGTTTACTAAATAGGCTTATTTTTAGGTTCGAGGTCGGCTTGTAAACAAGTTTAAATAAGCTCAGCTCGACTCGGCTCGTTTACACTAAGGCTCGATAAGGCTCGACGAGCCTAACGAGCTTCACCAGTGTACCTCTTCATGTTTCTTTCATCATTGATCGAAAATTTTATAATATTCATTTGGTCTTTTCATTATCAATTGAAAAATCCTATTCGAAATGAATATCCAAATTTACTTCATTAAAGCTTTCAGTTGATTACACGGTGAAATTGTTCGGTCACCGTAATTATTGAATTATTTCAATCATTACGACACCTTGCGGCGTTGTTATAAACTTGTAGCTTGGGCTAATCATAATCATACGAACCATTCAAAACCACGTATGTCTTTCGTTTGATTCATCATTGAAAAGTATTCTTGATACAATTATGTATTAAGACAATGATACACTAAACTCTATTGTATTTCGGTGTATCCTTGCAATACATGTCAACACATTGATTTTCTTTTGTTATGATTCGATAGTTAACAAATCATTTTCGTGCTTCTATTTCATTTGAGCTTATTGATTCTGAGTCTTCCTCAGTTGACAATCAAAGTGAGTTTTCTTTTGACAATGAATTTTATTGATTCTAAAAACTCATTCACAACTTGTAAACATTCGATTTAGACATCTATTTGATCATATATCTTTTGGTTTGAACTTAGTCACATTGGAAATTATATCATTTCATCTCATCCGTTTGACATCGATTTCTTGAAATAATTCAGTCGAACCATTGAATCCTATTTATGGTATAACTCGTATTCACAAAATTTGATATTTAATTCTGTGTCATTTTGTTGACTAAAATATGACATAAATCTAAAAGAAATATCGTAACCCAAATCTCGAGGATGAGATTTTTATTAAGGTGGGGAGAATGTAACAACCCTCATTAAAAGTCCTATTTATTTTATTATTTTATCCAATAGGAAACCCTAATTGAGACACCCAAGTGATTCTGCACAAACCCTAAAAAATTTCAAAACAATCAGAATTAGGATCAGGGCTCCTAAAACTCAGGGGGGGGGGGTAAAACCCTAGTTACAATTATCTTTATAAAACGCTGTCAAATTGGAAAATTCACGCAACGTTGACTCATCAGGGCTAGATAGGTGACGAAGCAAGCCTACCCTACTTTGACATTCCAGGCGACACGCGATAGGGAACAAGGAATCCTTCGCGACACGCGGGAGGATCCAATTTCCAGTATAAATAGTAGAGTCTGGGACTTGATTCCTGGCTTCAGTTCGACGATAAAATTCGACTCAGGCACGGAGATATCGTCCAAATACTCTCAAAACACACACGAATCACTAATTAGTATAGCGGGGTGCTGCCGCAAACAGGGTATTAACTCGATCGCTGCTACGATTCAATGTCCGATCGATTGAAACTATCCGATGGATGTTTTAGTACTATCCTTTGTCATTCGTTGTGAATCCGATGGATGTTTAAGTAATTATACTTTGTCATTCGTTGTGATTCCGAGGGATGTTTAAGTGATTGCACTTTGTCATTCGTTGTGAGGGTTTTTATCTCGTGAGTTATCATAAATGTTGTATTAGTTACTTACCTAGTTTGTATGCACTAGGTTATAAGACTAATCAATAGGCTAAGCTCTGCTGGTATCAATCTGCAATCTATCAAGGCTAATCAGTTGGCTAGACTTTGCCGTAGAAATCTGCAAGGTGAGTTCATTTCTCTTTTCTCACAGTTTGTGAGTCCATTATCTTTTCTCACAGTTTTTATCACCTTTTTGTGATACAATTATATTTAAAAATGCTTTCCAAAATCCTAAATGTTTACCTGTTATACTTACAGTGATTAAATTCTTATATTCTATAATAACCACCGGTATGGGAAGTTCTATACATTATTTGATCCTCGTTACTATTAGCCAGAAAGTTAGCCAATAGTAGCATAACCACAATCACAGTGGGAATTATGCCTCAGTAGCCATAACCTATAACTAATATTATTTTAAAATTAAATTGTTAATAAATTTAATGTATGTTTAAAATAAATCTAAATTGGTGTATACCATAATAAAATAGTCAAGCATAATGTATTCTACTATACTAAGATTATATTTTAGTCTTAGTCACGTTAATAGATTAAATAATGATATTACAATTATTTAATTAACATATTATATTTGATAAGTAATAGTAGTTTGACATAAAATGATATATGTCATTTTCTGGATTAAATGGTTTTGTGCCATGAGTAATATATTTGACAAAGTAATGTCACGAGTGAAATTTGGTATAAATTATAAGAGTCACTAGTTGATAGAATGATCAACAGTGACATGACCAAAAGCACTAGTTGAGAGAATGATCAACAGTGTTATGACTAGAATCACTAGTTGAAAGAATGATCAACAGTGATATGACCAGAGTCACTAGTTGAAAGAATGATCAACAGTGATATAACCACCATCACAGGAATCGCCTAGTGACAGATAAATTGAAGAATAGTAAAATATAATTATTTGATAAATTCACTATTGGACGAAAGTGAGCCAATGAATGATATGATTACTGTCACATCGGAACTGTCACCATGTGACAAATACTGATTGAATTGGGTAAATATAAATAAATATAAAAACCTTAATGCTGTAAGGTATAACAATATATTTTATAAAAATGGAATGAACTCACTCAGTATTTCCGCTGACAAAACCTTTTTCAAACATTTTTCAGGTAATTACCGTAGATTGGAATAAGAGCTGGATACAGCACTGAAAGGCTTCAAGAAGTGGCTTATTTTATTAATTAAATCAAATTAAGAAATATTGTTTTATGTAAACAAATTTATCTTATTAAAGCTACCTTTGTAAAACATGGGTTTATCCCATCTATTTAATAAATAAAATCCGGTGTTTCTAAACTCTGATATTTTTCCTAACTCACGGTCCTGATGAAATTTCCGCTGCAATATTTTATAAAATTAATCACCGGTACCACTAGGCTGTTTGCGGCTTTCGATTCCGTCCAGGGTGGGTCGGGGGCCGTGACATTAAGTGTGCATCACAAACATGAATGTCTTAATATCTGGCCAAAGCTGATTTAATTCTTTCATAGATGGCATACTTAACAAGTGCATAACTAAAGTGATTGTCTCAATTTCTGGCCAAAGCTGATTTGTTACAACCACTTTGCACATATGCTTAAATGATTACACTTCTGGCCAAAGCTGATTTGTCTTCGTTTAAGTAGAATTTTAACTAAGTCTATTATTTTGATGTTAGTAATAGACAATATCACAGCTTCATAATGTAAAATGGTCATTATTTATGCCTGCCTTAGTTTAACGTGCCTATAGATCACATTAGGACTTCTTCTTTAGTATCATAACTTGCTCATCTTATTTCCACTTTCAGCGCCCAATTGCGGGATTCCACCTTTGACTGGTGATAACTTTGCTGCATGGAAGGATGCTCTCATGCTTACTCCTGGGCTGCTGGATTTCGATTATGCTCTAAGAGAGGATAAGCCAGCGGACCTTACTCTACAAAGTACTGCTGCTCAGCAGTTAACTCATGATAAGTGGACTAGGTGTAACCGCATGTCTCTCATGTTCATGAAGCAGTCCATAAGCAATGCAATCAGGGGAGCTATTCCTGATTCTGAAGATGCTAAAACCTACTTGGCTTCTGTGGAGGCGCAATTCAAGGGGACGTCTAAAGCACACGCTAGTACTCTTATTCTCAAGCTGGTGACAACTAAGTATGATGGGAGGAGCGGCATTCGCGAGCACATCATGATGATGAATGACATGGCCAATAAGCTGAAGGGGCTGGAAATGGAAATCAGTGATGGTTTCCTTGTTCATTTCATCATTACTTCGCTTCCTTCGTCCTTTGAAGCATTCAAGATCAATTACAACACTCAGAAGGACAAATGGACGATGAGTGAACTGGTCGCTATGTGCGTACAGGAGGAAGAGCGTATGAGGATGGATCGCACTACTGATGTTGCCAACTTCACCACCTCCAACTCTAAGAAAAGGAAGAACAATTATCAGAGGAAGGATGCTTCAAAAGTCCAAAGGCCTAATCCTAATTCTAATACAAGTGCAGCTTCCAGCTCTAAGAACTTCTTAGGCAATATCCGCTGCAAGTTCTGTAAAAAGACAGGACATATGTAGAAGGAATGCCCTGATTTTAAGGAGTGGCTGGCTAAGAAAGGTAACGATTATTTTATGATACTTGAGTCCTATAATTTAAGTGTTCCTGCTAATTCTTGGTGGTTTGATTCTGGTTCTATGGTTCATGTTACAAATTCAACTCAGGGATTCCTTTCAATCCGGAAGCTAGAAAGAAACCAAAGAAAGCTTAAGGTTGGGGATGATCGAGAATTAGAAGTGAAGGCCATTGGAACATTACAATTAGTTATGAAAACTGGTTTATGTATTAAACTTTATGATACCTTATATGTTCCTGAGGTAACTCGGAACCTTGTATCAGGACCAAAGTTAGACATGGACGGTTTTATTGTTTCCCATGGTCATCGCAAACTCTCTATCCTCTATGATTCTGTTCTTTATGGTACTGGTATTCTGGATGGTGGTCTCTATAGATTAGAACTAGAAGATAACTTTTCCAAATCTTTGTTGTCATATAACATTAATGAAACACTCACAAAGATGAAAGAGAAACGAGACTTAGAAACTTCATCCATGTTGTGGCATCAGCGTTTAGGCCACATTTCAAAAGAACGATTAAATCGTCTTGTGAAGGATGAAGTCTTACCTCCTCTCGATTTCTCTGATTTTGGAACATGTGTCAAATGTCTTAAAGGTAAAATGACATTAGCGAATAAGAAAGGTGCCACTAGGAGCTCTAATTTATTAGAACTCATTCACACTGACATTAGTGGTCCCTACCAAATTGCTGGCATAACAGGACATACTTCATTTATCACTTTTATTGATGATTATTCTCGTTACATGTACTTGTATCTTATTAAGGAGAAATCTGAATCTCTTACAACTTTTAAAGATTATAAGGCTGAAGTTGAAAAGCAATTAGATCGTCAGATTAAAGTTGTGAGATCAGATAGAGGCGGTGAATATTATGGAAGACATACTGATGTGGGTCAAGCTCCTGGTCCATTTTATGAGTTTTGTAAGGGCCAGGGGACTGTGAACCAATACACCATGCCTGGTACACCTCAGCATAATGGTGTCGCTGAAAGAAGAAATCGTACCCTTATGAACATGGTGCGCAGTATGTTAGCCAACACTAATTTACCATTATTCCTCTGGACTGAAGCGTTAAAAGCAGCTATTCATATACTCAATAGAGTTCCTTCTAAGTCTGTCCCTAAAACTCCTTATGAACTTTGGACAGGAAGGAAACCGAGTCTTAAATATATGAAAGTATGGGGCTGCATTGCTGAAGCAAAACTTTATAATCCTTTCCTAAGGAAACTTGACCCTAAAACAGTTACCTGTTTCTTTATCGGGTATCCTGAGAATTCAAAGGGTTATCATTTCTATTGTCCTTCCCATGTCACCCGTATTGTTGAAACCAAGCGTGCCGCGTTCCTGGGGGATTTCAAGGTCAGTGGGAGCAGTAACAACCCTTATGAAGAATTGCAAGAAGTACAAGACGCGGGGGGGAGAGACTCGTCGCTTACCATTACTCCGATTACTCCTCTTGTACCCAATGCAACTACTGTACCTGTAGCTACTGTGCCAACTGCAAATTTACCTCTACAATCAGAACCCATTATACCTCATGACGAAGGCACATCAAACGCTCAAAACCAAGACAACGATGAACCCGATAATCCACTCAGGAGGTCATCTAGGCAAAGAAGGCCTACTAATTGGGATGATTATGTTACCTACCTGACTAAAATGGATCCCGAAAAGCTCAATGATCCTATCTCTTACAATGAAGCCATTAGCAGTGATCAGTCTTCTGAATGGAATAAAGCAATGATTGAAGAGCTTGAATCCATGAAGAAAAATGACGTTTGGGATTTGGTAGAATTACCCAATGGTGTAAAACCCATAGGATGTAAATGGGTGTTCAAAACAAAACTGGATCCGAATGGGAACGTTGAACGCTACAAAGCGAGATTGGTTGCAAAGGGCTACACTCAGAAAGAGGGAATTGATTATCAAGAGACTTTTTCACCTGTCTCTCGTAAAGATTCATTAAGGATCGTCATGGCCCTAGTAGCTCATTTTGATTTAGAGTTACATCAGATGGACGTTAAAACCGCTTTCCTTAACGGAGATTTGGACGAAGATGTTTACATGAAACAACCTGAAGGCTTTAAACCTGAAGGTCAGGAGCATCTAGTCTGTAAGCTGAAGAAATCCATTTACGGGTTAAAACAAGCATCACGTCAATGGTACCTCAAGTTTGATGAAGTCATGAAGAAACAAGGTTTTATGAAGAATCAAGTGGGTCAATGCACCTACCTCAAGATGAGTGGGAGCAACTTTACTATACTTGTCCTTTACGTAGATGATATTCTATTGGCAAGTAATAGTTTAGACATGTTGCATGAGTCGAAGCGGTTACTCTCGCATAACTTCGACATGAAGGATCTCGGAGATGCTTCTTACGTCATTGGCATCGAAATTCACCGAGATAGACACAAAGGGATCTTAGGATTGTCCCAAAAGGCTTACATAGATCGTGTCCTTACACGTTACAACATGCAACAGTGCAAACCCTCAGTCGCTCCAGTAGTTAAGGGAGATGTTTTCGGTTCATTCCAGTGTCCGACAACAGAGGTTGAGAAGGAGCAAATGAGCCAGATACCTTACGCGTCAGTAGTAGGGAGCCTGATGTATGCTCAAGTCTGTACTCGTCCAGATATCGCTTATATTGCTGGAATGCTAGGCCGTTATCAGACAAATCCTGGCCTAGATCACTGGAAAGCAGCTAAGAAGGTACTTCGATATCTGCAAGGGACGAAAGACTATAAACTGACTTATAGAAGAAGTGATCATTTAGAAGTGGTGGGCTATTCTGATTCTGACTTTGCCAAGTGCAAAGATGACAAGAAATCCACTTCGGGCTATATCTTTATGTTAGCAGGCGGCCCTATCTCATGGAAGAGTCATAAACAACAGTTGACCACAACTTCCACAATGATGGCAGAGTACATTGCTGTTTATAACGCAACCTGTCATGGAATGTTGCTTAGAAATCTGGTCGCTGGACTCAAAATCGTTAATTCCATTTCTAGACCATTGAAGCTTTATTGTGATAATTCAGCTGCCGTTAGTTTCTCGAACAGTAACAGTTCGACTGGAGCTGGTTTATATCTCGATACAAAATATCTGTTCGTACGAGAACGAGTTGAGGAAAATAATCTTTGTATCGAGTATATTAGTACTAAAGATATGCTTGCGGATCCGATGACTAAAGGTCTCCCTCCTAAGGTTTACGAAGAACATGTTCGGAATATGGGATTTAGTAAAGACCTTATTTGAGCATATTGTACTAGCTTATGTTTTATGATTAATGAAATTTCCTCAGTTTGATTTTGTATGTCTCTTAGAATATGTTCAACCGGTATAATGACATATAGACAAATAAAGTTACAAATCAAACAAAGGGCTTACGCGTATTTTGATAATAACGATTAGGTTTTAAATTAAGGCTATAGTATGATTAATGGGGGTCCTGAGTCGCATAATGATTCAACGGCTGTATTTCTCTGCTATAGTACTTGTTTAAGGCTAAAATGAGTGTTAACTCCTGATCAGGCTTATCTAATACTCATAGTAAATGATTACTCGGCTAAGTGGGAGAATGTAAGATTAAATATATTATGTATTAATATTTAATCTTGTAGCCATCATAATCATTTACATTATATGGATCAAAATATATAATAACCTATTAAATAATTAGTTGGTAATTGTTGATGGACCAGATTACCCTTATTAACTAATTAGGTTTCCTCCTGAGTGCCTATATAAAGGAGTCTTATGTAGAGGTTGAGGGGTTACACAATTACACACAAAACCCATAAGCATAACATCATCATCATCGACCCTAAGGAGGAACCGGATCACACTGACAAGTATGTCGAACTCGATGTCATCTTCTCTGACTGGATTCTCCACTGCATTGAATGCTGTAACAGGTATGTTTTCATGTTTTCCTTCATCTTTGAAGAGAACCGAACCAACAATTTACTCTTTTACTTATAACATTACTAAGTTTTCCGTATTACTTTTGTTTTACATGTGCATTATTTTTAGATTTACATTTGGCCCTATTGTAATTTATCTCCTCTCTATATAAAAGAATTTTCATTTATTTATCATATGGTTTATATATAAAGAATGATACATAATATGAATATTTAAATTCTAACTAGAATTAAGGCCGGTACCATGGCGTCCATAACTTGTATGGTCTGAACAATATCCCTATCTTTGTTGTTTTACCGAGTGTCACACCAATACCGTCGACACCGATCGAATTCCCGTAGTAACGTGCGGGAAACTCTACTAATTATGTATTAATATGTTATTATGGCCTAACTGTAGCCATGTTTTGTCAGTTATGATGGCTCTGTTTGACTAATTGTCGCTATACATGAATACATACGACTACAGCTGACAAGTTAAGAATATGTTTGAAAAATTATAGAATGCTTCAACCAGTTACCGTTATATTTTACCAAGTACGACTGGTGTTTGATTTTGTTATTATCTTTTTTAGCTAAAAGGATAAAAAGAAGGAGCCACCCTTATGTGCATCACACATAACTGAATTTGACGGGTCCATCTAACGTGCGTCCATGAATTGACAAAAAGCGTGACACACCCTAAACGTAGTTGATATTAAGGATGAAATATGCAATTTTCTCTACGTATCTATTATTGTTGTTCTATATTTTCATTGTTTTGACTCGCATTTATCTAAGCGTGAAACCGCTTTAAATTGCATAGTCAAAATTTTGCCGCTAAAAAAAATTGACTAGTCAAAATTATTCGAAACCATATATCGTCCCTATAGCTTGAGTCTTTTTTTTAATTTTTTTTATTTTCGTCATTACTAAATGAAATTTAAAAAATAATAATAATCAAAGCTATAGAAACGACTTATGGTCTCTACAAGTTGAAACATTTTTTTAGATTTTTTATGATATTAGAATTAAAAAAATAAACAAAAACAATTTATCTTTAAGCTATAGGGACGACTTTTGGTCCCTATAGAAAAAACTTAAATGAAATGGAGGAAAACTCTATATGAACGAAAAGTCCTCCCAATTGCTTGTTGTATTGGGGCGAATACTGTCCTCCCTATAGATTTTGTCCCTACAAGTGTTTTTTTTCTTTTTTTTTAACTTTTTTTATTTTCGTCATTATTAAATGAAAAATTTTAAAAAATATTCAAAGTTATAGAGACGACTTGTGGTCTCTACAAGTTAAAACATTTATTTGTTTCCTATTTATAATATTAGAATTAAAAAAAAAACAAAAACAATTTAACTTCGAGCTATAGGGACGACTTTTGGTCCCTATAGAAAAAACTTATCTCAAATAATGCAAAACTATATATGAACCAAAAGTCCTCCCCATAGCTTGTTCTATAGGGGCGACTTTTGTCCTCCCTAAAAATTGTCCCTAAAAATGTTTTTTTCTTGTAGTGTTTCACAAGTTGTCTATGAAAAAAAAATCTGTTTTGTTTTCACAGGTTGTCTTTTAGATTAAACAAAAAGAAAAATCTGATTTGATACATAATTCAACGAAAATGTTTGACCATTGGTCAACTATCAAATGGGTAAAAAGCAACTGACTTTAGAAGATTCCAAGTTACATCTGTTACATCTGATGATTATCCTTTGTATTCAAGAGAACCGAATGAAAGAACCTGTTACATCTGTCAATTGCCTCCTTTCAGCAGAAAACTGCTCTCTGGATGATGCTCTGTGGTAGACGCCTTATGCTTGTACCTCTTATATCTATCTCTATTAAACGTTTCAAACGTCCAAGTTTCTCTGGCAATTTTTCAACTCGAATACAATTGGAGAGATGTAAATATTCTAAGCATTTCATGTTACAAATGCTATTCGGAATATCTCGTAAAGATATACAATCCTCTATGTATAACTCCACCAAACCCTCTAATCTGCCAAGATCATTGGGTAACTGCTCAAGAAGGAAACAAGATCTAAGTTTAAGAGATTTCAGATGTTTCAACTTAAAAATGCTATCTGGAAGACTCTTAATCCGTTTCAACCACAAATTTATCTCTTCTAGACTTTCTAACTGCCCCAAATCCTTGGGCACCTCAGGAATACTGCCTTCAAGTGTAAGAACTTGTAAATGTCGTAAACCACAAATGCTTGCTGAAAAAGACTGAAGGTTTGTGCAAGCACATAGACCAAAAGAAATAAGCTTCTCAAGGTTTCCACTCGATGAGGATAGAGGTTCAGCATATTTACATTTAAACTGAAACTTCAGCAAATTACTGTTAGGATGTAGCGGGCATATGTCTAGGGACTCTGCAGTTAAATCTAATGCAGCTACAGAATTAAGACCAACTGATTCATCTCGTTTGTTAACCAAAAAATATTTAAATCTCAAGCAACCACTTAAATTTAAGTAACGAATATTATTTAGACATCCCTGAATTTCTTGAAGATAATAACATTCTTTAAGATTTAACACCTCCAGATGTGGGGTGAGACCAAGATTAAGGTTAGTCACCTTAGAACCACTTAGGTCGAGGAATTTGAGCTTCGGGCATTCAACAGGCATGTGGAGTTCTACAAACTCTTTACATCTTCCAAGATCTAACCTTTTGAGATTTGGAGTCAATCCAAGGTTAAGGTTACGAACCTTAGAACCACGGAGGCTAAGAAATTTGAGCTTTGGACATTCAAAGGGCATATGGAGTTCTACAAGGTTTTTACATTCTTCCAGATTTAACCACTTGAGATGTGGAGTCATCCCAAGGTCAAAGTTACTCACCTTAGAATCATTGAGGACAAGGATTTCGAGGTTCGGACATTCATTAGGCATGTGGAGTTCTACATATTCATTACATCCTCCAATACATAATGTCTTAAGATGTGGAGTCATCCCAAGGTTTAAGTAGCTCACCTTAGAACCAATGAGGTCGAGAAATTCGAGGTTCGGGCATTTAACGGGCATGTCGAGATCTACAAAGTTATTACAGCCTCGAAGATTTAATGTCTCAAGATGTGGAGTCAACCCAAGGTTAAAGGTACTCACCATAGAACCACTCAGGTTGAGAAATTTGAGCTTTGGATATTCAACATGCATGCGCAGTTCTGCAAATTCTTGACATCCTTCAAGATGTAACATCTCAAGATTTGGAGTCATCCCAAGGTCAAGGGTTCCCAGCTTTGAAAATCTAAGGTCAAGGAACCTTAGCTTATTAAGAACCTATCATAAGAAGATAGAAAATGATGAATATCAAGGTAATGATAAAATATTCATACCTAATATATAACGAACTAGTGCCATGTTTTTCCCCACTCAATATAAAACATAATATATTAAATATAGTAACTATATGGTAACTTTTACGTAATTTCAATCATTTAATATTTCTTTTATATTAAATATACTAACTATTTAATATTTTCTTTATTCAACACATGTAATACACTTGTTTCTAATCTAGTATCATAATAAAGAATCATGCAAAACAACTAAACAACGATTATTCTACCTTTCTTTCTCCCCCTTCCAAGAGTTGAGAGATATTGCTCAAACTCATTTCAAGGTTAACGAGTTTATATGCTCGAAACGTGTTAGGTAGAGACTGAAAAGGGTATCCACACCAATTTAGAGATTGTAAAGCATCTGGTAAGTATTGGCTAACTGCATCAACATTCCATCCTCCATATCCACTATTCACATACAGAAATCTAAGTTCGGTCATGTTTCTAAGACCTTTTATGACAATCGATGTATGGAGATCTGTATTCTTCAGTATAATACTTCTGGTTGCTTTAGTACCCTGTAAATTAAAAAAAGAAAGACGATTCATTTATGTCATAACAAATGAAAATGTTCTAGTTTTTCATCTTTCACATAAATTTGAACCTTACCGATTCATTAACAAATATATCTTCAATTTCCTCTTTAATCCATAATCGACTATGTCTCTTAGGATCATCAGGGTGCAAACACCGAACAATATTCCTGCCCATTTCTTCTATATGGTCATGCAAATGCAACATCTCGTCCTTGTCGTCGTTATCATCACCATAATGAACCATAGATATAGTTATTAAAGATTTCTGTTCAAGAACTCTTAGACCAATCTGAGCACGAAATCCACAGCTTTCAAGTATTCTGATTGCATTCTTCTTTGTTTCGCCTTTTAGTATGCAAGCAATATCTAAAAATATTTCTTTTTGATCATCCTCTAGACCATTATAACTTAGTTCCAATTTCTCCAAAGTTTCCTTCAAAGGAATTGTTTTTAGTCTTTCTAACGCATCTACCCATTCATTCTTACTTCTACCACAAAGATGTGAACCCAAAACTTTGATTGTTAAGGGAAGACCAGCAGCGTAATGTACAACTTTTCTGGATAACTCTCGGTATCCTTGATTTGGAATCTCCCTTCCAAACGCATACCTACTAAAGAGGCAAATTGCTTCGTCCCCTGATAACAAACTGACATCATGAATAAAGTTAACTTTGTGTGCCTTTAACACTTGCTCGTCTCTTGTTGTGATGATAATTCTACTTCCTTGCTTAAACCAAGTAGGCTCACCTGCTAGTGCTTCAAGCTGGCCTATATCATCCACATCATCTAGAACTATAAGAACCTTTTTACTACCCATAAATTTTTTCATCTTACTTTTTCCATCAGAAACACCAGCTACATCAATGTTGTCATCATTTAGCACATTTTTAAGGATCTGTTTTTGCAGTTTCCTTAAACCAGACGAAGAACGTTTTGAATCTTTGACATTCTCAACAAAGCTTTTACCATCAAACCAATTGGATATGTGATCAAAAACAGCTCTGGCTAAGGTCGTTTTCCCACCACCTCCCATCCCCTTGATCCCTATCATACGGACATCACCAGAATCAATCTCTAACGATGAAACTACATTCTTTACCCGGGTCCCCATGCCTACTAATTTCCCATCAACACTCGAATTGATAAAATGTGGCTTTAGTGAAATATCTTTAACGATTCTTTCGATGAATTTTGCTTCATGCCTGTGTGTTAAAAAAAGATTCAATCGATTACTCAAAATCTCACAAGCAGAGTTCAAATCTATAAATACAATCATATATGATTAATAGCATAGTGATATACCCATGCCTCAGGTTCAATCTGATAGCCCAGGACAGGATGTGCAGCGGATTCTTCATATGAATTCGACATCATAATTGCAGCGGATTGAAAGTTGAGAGAAAATGGACAATTATACAGTTGTGATAAATTGTCTTGGTAACGAGAATGTCTCCCGCCAAGTACTATATATACATTGAAAAGTGGCGGTTTCTCCGGTTGAACAAATGGCGGGAGTAACTGCCATTTGAAAACGTTTCAACCAAAAAACCAACACACCGGTTCATATTGTCACACATACATATACATATAAAATCCATAATCATAAATAAACCTAGATAATTATACGAATTATGTTTATAATATATCTAATACCCTCCCCTAAACATGATTCTGTTTTCGAGAGTATTTCAGCACACTTGCATTAGCGTCGTCCATTGCTGCCTTCGCCCTATTGAAATCAAACTTTCGTCGTGCTTGTCTTCTCTTGTTTTCACTCCATTCATTGTTGACGAACAATGCATAGTGCTCCGATGAGTCTCTCACGGTTCCTTGAACATCTCCAGCCCTTCCTTCTCGATCTGCATCATGTATAGCAGCATCACCTTCACTACGGCTGCCTCTCGGATTTGCACTCTTTTCCAGCATTGTCTCCTCTTCAGTTACCTCCTTGTCTTGAACGTTGGATTGAATGGACTTGAATTTGTAATAATACACGAGAACGTCTAAATACATGGTATACACTAACCGCATTAATTCTCCTTCAGCATATTCGAAACCCATTTCTTTGGCTATCATAGGCCACATATTATTCTCAGTAATGCATCGGTGACCTCCCTCTCTCTCTACTATTAGATATAAATCTAACAGAAATATTCTTCGGTTGTTAGAGGCATAGGCTGGAATTGGTCTTGTTGTTACCCCTAATTTTTCGATTATGAACCACTCCACCATTTCATCGAACTTTGCTTGCAGAATGAACTTGTATTTTCGGATGTAATTGTCGTCATCCATCATGTCAAGTAGTGCCTTGCAATCTAAGAAATCCTTGAATTTCATAGTTTGAAGTATCATTAAATTCCAGTCCGATTCCGTGGATGATATTTCAAGTTTTTCGAAATAATCATTCAAGAAATTCGTTTTGTACTTCATGAATTCCGACTCCTTCTCCACTAGAATTTGTTTTTCAATTTGACCCAGTTCTTCTTCTTTGGTCATTCCACTTATCCTACTTCTGATGTTTATTAACGGAACACTGAACGTTGGAAACAATTTACACTTGTCTCCGGTAAATTTCACCGTAAACCCTTGTATTATTAATTGATCATAACTTAAGACATTCCTGTCTATGTCTTGTGTATAGAACACACTTTGTATACGGGTTTTCTCTATTCCATTATTAACATCAACTACACCCATCCCTTTAATAAAGTAAAACTGATTTTCACCGGTTTCAGTTTCAACATCATTCATATATTTGATACGTTTAAACATATCCAGATTTCCTGAGAAATGATGTTTAAGGGATTTACTTACATACCACATGTTCGACCAGAAACCCCCATCGGTTCCTGTCACGAGATATTCTGACTTCTGTCCGCTACACCGTTTGTCATCATCATCTTTTGGTTGTTGTTGTTGTGTTCCTTTGTTTATCGCTAGACGTAATAACTGAGACTCTTCATCATCTTCCTTCTTTTTGCAGTTTGTGATTTTGTGTCCCTTTTTGTTGCAATAATAACATCGTCTTGCAATCCAGTTCTGTTCCCTCATGTTGAGTGTATAATGATGACACGGTATGACTGTGGAATTTGCCCGGAGATCAGAATTTCCTGTTGCTCTGATACCATTTTGATAGCCCAGGACAGGATGTGCAGCGGATTCTTCATATGAATTCGACATCATAATTGCAGCGGATTGAAAGTTGAGAGAAAATGGACAATTATACAGTTGTGATAAATTGTCTTGGTAACGAGAATGTCTCCCGCCAAGTACTATATATACATTGAAAAGTGGCGGTTTCTCCGGTTGAACAAATGGCGGGAGTAACTGCCATTTGAAAACGTTTCAACCAAAAAACCAACACACCGGTTCATATTGTCACACATACATATACATATAAAATCCATAATCATAAATAAACCTAGATAATTATACGAATTATGTTTATAATATATCTAATACAATCTTCCAACAAATTATAAAGAAAGATAATGAAAGGATACAATATGAAAGAATTACCCATCGACAGTGGTCTTCAACTCCCACCCAGCCAGACCTGATGCTTCTTTCAGAGCATCTCTCCATCTCCCGACACTCTCTTTCTCTACATGCTTTGCAAAGGCTTCTCCAACTGCCCCACTTTGGTTGCGGACTTCTGTGGGTTCCACATCATAGAAGACGGGGTAAGCAGTCTGCTCCATTGTCTTCTGGCACTCCATACCACGAGGAAGATGCATAGTTCTTGGAGAAAACAATTATGTGAAATCTCGATTCTTCAATGGATCTGATGAGCTGATCATTTATCCTTTCTCCTTTCTGGATTCTTTCATCGTCTTTGTAAGTTGTAACACCTTTCTGGTCAAGAGCATGAAAGAGATGATCAACAAAGGTCTTACGGGTGTCTTCACCCCTGAAACTCAAAAAGACATCATACTTGAAGCTCTTTTGAACTGATGAAACTGAAGTAGAGGCCATTGAATGTATGCTTCCAAGTCAAGGATGGAATGAAATGAAATGAAATCTGTATGTGAACTGATAATCCACAGGAACCTAGACAACAGGTTGGGGACAAGAATCTTAATTTTAGGATAATAAAATAAAAGGGTATACCTAACCCTTCTTGAAGTTTGTTGAATACACGTGATGACCATTCACTGTTGTAGTTATATTAATATCTTTTTTAGTTTACTTGTTAATTTACTAATAACTTTTTACATAGTTATGTGCGTTAAAGGCTTAAAGGTGTGTATTTATATGGATATTAAATAAACCGTAAAAAGTAGGCCTTTTATATATTTGAACTCAACTATGATATTATTTATTTTAGTGGGTAGGATACATGAAAATCATACTTATATATACATGAGACAACCTTAGGCGTCTTTTCATAACTTCCAACATGATAAAAGGGAACTAAAGTGTCTGTACTTGCTAGCTATATTGAATATAATAATTAACTCATTAGTTATTTTACTGAAAGTGAATTCAATTACAATTATCTGAGCCAGTGTTGGGATTGAACCCTATCAGAGGAACAGATAATGTAAAGCCAAAACTGGATCAAAGCAGTGGATTCAGAATAAGCAGACGTTTACAGTTGGTTCATGCAAATCTCTCCCCTTGAAAGTGGTTTCATATCTGCTGACCTCCTATCTGCTGATCATACTAAGTGCTGACCTACAACTGCTGCTTCATATCTACTGACCAATGTCAACGACTGATGGAAGACCAAAGCTCTGCTGACTCAATCTACTGCCTTGTGTCAAGTACTGCTGATCCGGACAAGCACTGCTGGGTTCACAGCAGTGGAAAGATGCAACAGCAGTTTAAGTGTCTTTTATGTAATATAATGTAATAGCAGTAGTTTAGTACATCAGTGTTTATAGATCAGTAGTTAGAGTTTGTTAGGAGGTTAGATGTCACTTTCATGGTGACGTCAGCAAAGATGCTCAGTGGTTTGCAAGTGCCTATAAATAGCTCAGTACTTTGTACTGTTCTATTAGCTCTTTCACCACATCGTCTTCTTTGCACGAACAAACTATTGAGCTCTGGCTGAGGGGGAGTTTGCATTCTTACATCAATCATTGTAATCGTTATTGAAACAAATTCAATCTTTCGATTCTATGTGTAAAGATGTTTGATTAAAGTATTACTCTCATTTGATTGTATACAAAGTTTGTTTCCATCTTAATTCCGCTGCACAACTCTTTCATTCTCATCTTAATTACGAACGAAAATACAATCAAAAAGAAACTCAGATCCAACAATTGGTATCAGAGCTTGGACAGTCAAATTTGATTTAACAATCATTTTGACGTAAATAGTTCAGCTCATAACAGTTGATACTGATCGTTTGTTCGTCCGTTGAAAAACAGAGCAAGGATAAATCACCATTAAAGTTGATTTCTCAGTGTCTGTAAAACAACAAGAATGACGTCACAATCTCAGGATGACAAAAACAACATCGGCTCACTTTTTAAACCACCTATGCTAAAAAGAAATGAGTACAACATCTGGCAGAGGAGGATGGGTCACATCCTCGCTCAACAAAGCCCAGGTTGTTGGAGGTCTGTCACCTTTGGTCCTCATGTTCCTTCAGTGCCAAGCGCTGAAGATGTTAAAAAGTTCGTTCCAAAACCAGTTGAAAATTACACCGAAACCGATTTTCAAAAGATCGAACTAGATGCTAAAGCGTTTAGCATCATAGCATCAGCACTGCCCAATGAAATATATGCTGGACTGTTACACTGTAACAATGCCAAAGAATTGTGGGACGCACTTAAGGAACAGTTTGGAGGTACTGAAGAGGTCATAGAAAACAATAGGGAAATCCTGAACCAACAGTATGAAACATTTTGTCACGTTAGAGGTGAATCACTGACTCAACAATTTGAGCGGTTTAGTTGTCTCATCAGTGAACTGAGGCTTGTTAATACCACCTTTACAAACTCGACTCAAAACAGCAGGTTCCTTAGGTCACTGCCCGAAAAATGGGACACTATAGCCTTTGTCACTAGAAATTCACCTGAGTTCAAGGATCTGACCTTGACCCAACTCCATGGTCGACTCCTGACCTACGAAAGGGAGTTGAACCAGAAAAGGAAGTTACAAGAGTCAGGAAAAGCCGTTGATGATTACACATTCGGTAATACTGCTCTTCTGGGTCAAGAAGAATCTGGGAGCAGTGGTAAGGACCAGGGTTATGATCACTTCATTGACATCACTGCTGGTGCAAATTTTAACAACCCTGATCCTCACTCTGCAAGTTATGCATTCACTGCTAACGAAAACCAGATGTCAGACAATTTAAGCTTTGAACTAAATGATTTACAACATTTTGATCCCACTGATTTAGAGGAAATGGACATCCTGCACCAACTGGCTTTGCTAAGTGTTAGAACTAGCAAGTTCTACAAAAGAACAGGGAGAAAATTCCCAGGTTTGCATGGGAATCTAAGGGTTGGGTTGGATAAATCGAAAATCAAGTGCTATAAGTGTAATAGGTTGGGACATTTCGCTAGGGAATGTAGGAGTCAAACCGCTGGTCCCATAATTACTCATCCTAGCTCAAATCCTCGACCTCAAAACCAAAACACTGTGCACTATGCCCAATATGCCCCAGCAGCACAAGTGAACACTGCTCACTATGCTGCTGCCCCTGTGCCAGTACATTATGTCCAAACTACTGTTCCACAAATCCAATATGTTCAAACCCCTGTTTCACAGGTACAAGTGCAACCTGTTGCACCTCAAACCACTGCTCCAGCAGCAGCACAACCAGATCAACAAAGTTTTTTCACTCAAGGGTTTGTTGACTGGAGCAGTATGCCTGAAGACCTTAATGATGAAAATTTTGCACTCTATGCTTCTAATGAGTCTTCTCATGATGAGTTTTGTTTGATGGCATTAGAGTCAATACAGGAGGGGGTTGAAACTGAGGAGGAACAGCAGTGCTTTGAAACCGTGGAAGAAATGACTGAAGCAGTGGTTACTGCTGTGGCTGATGAATTACTGTTGGGAGAAAGTTCGGGTACTCTGATTGAACCAATGACAGATCCATGGTCCATAGAGGACAAAGAAGAAGAGAAAGAAGAAAAGGCTGGTGAAAAGAAGGTAAGAGCTGATGATGATGAAGATCATCAATGTGATTGTGCAATGATGGCAGCTACCAAGGTATCTCCTCAAGTTCTTGAAAAACTGTGTTCAGACAATTGCATAATTGCTTTTGCTAACATCAAAGAGGTGAATGAAAACCTTCGGGATAAAATCTTAACTGATGAGGTCAAATTTGAAAGCTCTTTAAAAGAACTTAAAAACAAATTGACTGAAAAGGAAAAAGAAATCAGCTGTCTAAAAGAAGAGCAAAGCATCACCAAAACCCAACTTCAAACTATGGTTGAAAAATACCAAAGTTGCAAAAAGGAGTTGGAATCCACCCAGATTACTTGTGAAAGATGGGTGGAATCCTGCAGAGGATATGAGGTGATGCTTGCTAAACAGATTGAAAGTAATGTGAAATTTGGGGTTGGATATAGAAAATATGATGATGAACACATTGCTTGTGAAAAATCTGTTCAAAACACTGATGTAACCACTGAGTTCATCCCCACAAACAAGAATGGCCAAGAAGTGAAAATCACTGACAAACTTGGTAACAAAATCACACTTGGCAGAACAAGGAGTTCCTCAACTTTTGAAGAACTTGAAAAATATCAATTTAAACCTACCTGGTCTGACGAGTGTGATATTCTTGAAAATTTCAAGCCAATGGACTTCACATCAACTGATGGTGTTAAAGCTCCAAAAGCTAAAGTCATACCTCTCAAGGACATCCCAGCAGTGGTTAAAACCTCTGCTGCAAAGGAGTCTGAAAAGAGAAAGAAGAAAGAAAAAATTGATAACCTGTTTTGTGAATTTTGTGAAAAAAGGAATCATCTAACAAAAGATTGTTTCCACTTGAAAGCTTATGATTTAAACAAAACAAGTGTCATTGTTTCAGCAGAAAGCTGCATTGTGTGTGGGAAAACAAACCACAAAACTCAAGCATGTGTGTACCTCAAAAACTTTGATGTGAAAAAGAATGAGTACATGGCTAAAACATCCTTGAGTCCACCATCATCCTCATCATCTATCAAATTCACCAAGAAACAACCACTGTTTGTGCCAGTTCAAACAGCTGTTACAAAACAGCTGAACCAAACATCTGTCAAAAGAGATGTTCAGGTTACTGATGCACCCCCTGCCAATCAGTTCAGAAAAGGCAGAGAAAAACAGTCTTACCAAAGGATTCCACACGTTTATGAGGCCTACAAAAGGCCCTCTAAACCCAAAGTGAACAGGCATCCTTTTGGTTACCAGCAGATGATTGGTCAGGACCCACAACAGTGGTTAGAGAAACACTGTCCTAAAACAGTTCAAACCCCTGACCTAACCACTGTCCATCATCTTGCATCCATCCCAGACACTGTTGAGACCCCATCCAAAGCCTTGTTGGCTTTGGAGACCTTAATGAACTAATCTTTTTACTTCATGTGCAGGGAGCTTCTGCATGCTTTGATAGTCTTTGGTATGTAGATAGTGGAGGCTCCAGGCACATGACAGGATGTAAAGCCCTCCTCAAAGACTTTAAAATCCATGGTGGGGGTGATATATCCTTTGGGAATAATAGTAAAGGGAAGGTTCTGGGGTCTGGTACAGTGCAATCTGGAAATGTAAAATTTGAAAATGTCAATCTAATAGACAATCTAAAATTCAACCTTCTGAGTGTGTCCCAAATGAGTGACAGGGGATTTGGGTCATTCTTCACAAAAGACTGTTGTAGGATTGTTGGACCAGAAATGGTAAAAAAGATTGAAGCAATAATCAAAACTGGTCAGACTAAACTTGTTGCTCAAAGAAGTGGCAATGTTTATGTTGTTGACATGTCAAAAGAGTGTCCCAGAGCTGATGCCTGTCTGTTCTCAGCTGCCTCTAACAAAGAGACAGAACTTTGGCACAGAAGGCTGGGACACACAAATCTTAAGACAATCACAGAAATTTCAAAGAATGGTTTGGTGAGAGGCCTACCACAAAAATTGTTTTCATGTCCTGAACATTGCATTTCCTGTTTAAAAGGAAAACAGCATAAAAGTTCTTATAAGTCCATTGAAGAGTCCAAAACAACCCAGTGTTTGCAAATGCTACACATGGATTTGTTTGGCCCAGTTCAAGTCATGAGCCTTAGAAAGAAAAGATATTGTTTGGTTATTGTTGATGACTTTTCTAGGTTCACATGGACATTCTTTTTGCACTCAAAAGATGAAACTGCAGGCATTTTGCAAGACTTTGTAATACAGGTTGAAAAGCAATTTGACCTTCCAGTGAAAAGCTTTAGGAGTGACAATGGCACAGAATTCAAAAATAGGGAGTTGGATGCCTTCTGTGTGAAGAAAGGGATTGTAAGGCAGTACAGCATTCCAAGAACACCAGAGCAGAATGGGGTAGTGGAAAGGAAGAACAGAACTCTGATTGAGGCTGCTAGAACCATGCTTGCAGATTCAGGTTTGCCTTTAACTTTCTGGGCAGAGGCAGTAAACACTGCTTGCTATGTTCAGAACAGAGTTTTAATAAACCCCAGGCACAAAAAGACTGCCTATGAAATTCTGTATAAAATTAAACCACTGATCTCATATTTCAAAGTGTTTGGCTGCCCATGCTTTATTTTGAACTTAAAAGATTCCATTTCAAAATTTGCAGCCAAAATTGATTGTGGTTATCATCTGGGATACTCAACCACTGCCAAGGCCTACAAAGTGTTCAATACACGGACCAAGGCAGTGGAGGAGACTTTGAATGTAAAGTTCAATGAGCTTTCATCAATGAAAATCCCAGCAAACCCTGCAGATCTGTTTGATCTTGAAAAATTCACCTTTGAAAATACTGCTGTCAAGACTAACAGTGCAGGTCCATCAGAGGATACAACACCAGACTATGGGTATGAAATCATCATCCCTCAAAGGTCTGCCACAAAGGGAAAAGCACCAGCTGTTCAAAACAGTTGTCAAAGCTCACCCACTGCTACCTCAACAGTTGTTGACCAAAGTAGCCCATCAACCACTGCTTCCACATCCTCAAACACTGCTGACAAAAGTCCTCAAACAGTGGATAAAAGTCAGCAGTTGTCCACCTCATTACCTCCAATTCCACCACCTTTTGAAGCCACTGCTGGATCATCAATATCCCCAGCAGTGGTTAGCTCAGATGATACACATTTGCAGCCTTCACCAACCAATGCCATCATACCATACCAAGGAGATTTAATCTTCTTGAGATCTCATCCACCTGATCAAATCATTGGCAACATAAATGAAGGGGTGCTCACAAGAAGCCAAACCCAAAACATTTGTCTTTTTGCTGGTTTTCTATCACTCCATCAGCTAGTCAAGTACCAAGAGGCACTGAAAGACAACAGCTGGGTAGAAGCTATGCAAGAGGAGCTCCAACAGTTTAAAAGACAACAAGTATGGGAGCTTGTACCACTGCCAGAAGAGGTTAGTCCCATTGGCACAAAGTGGGTCTTCAAGAACAAAACTGATGAAAGGGGTATTGTTGTCAAGAATAAAGCCAGGCTTGTGGTTCAAGGTTACAGACAGGAAGAGGGGATTGATTATGATGAAACATTTGCCCCTGTTGCAAGATTAGAAGCAATTAGACTGTTCCTGGCCTTTGCTGTCAACCACAATATGAAGGTGTTTCAAATGGATATCAAAAGTGCTTTCCTCTATGGTACAATTCAAGAAAAGGTGTATGTTTGTCAACCTCCAGGTTTTGAGGATCCATTTTATCCAGATCATGTCTACAGGCTAAACAAAGCCTTGTATGGCTTGAAACAAGCACCAAGGGCCTGGTATGAAACTCTTTCCAACTTCCTACTCTCAAATGGTTTCAAAATAGGTACCATTGATAAAACACTGTTTTTAAAATGGAGAGGGAAGGATTTAATGATTGTCCAGATTTATGTGGATGACATTATTTTTGGAAGCACATGTAACTCAATGTGTGAAGAGTTTAGAAAACTCATGACAGCTGAGTTTGAAATGAGTGCTATGGGTGAGCTGCAATGCTTCCTTGGTCTTCAAGTACAGCAATTGCAAAATGGAACTTTCATTCATCAAAGCAAATATGCTAAAGAACTTTTAACCAAATTTGATATGAATGATTGTAAACCATGCAGCACACCCATGGCAACAAATAAGCTGGTCATGTCTGATGAAAAAGATGAGCTGATTGACCAAACACTTTATAGAAGCATGATTGGGTCTCTATTGTACCTAACTGCATCTAGACCAGACATCATGTTTGCAACATGTGTCTGTGCAAGAAGTCAATCAGCTCCCAGAAAATCAAATCTCATTGCTGTAAAAAGGATCTTCAGATACATAAAAGGTGCTCCCACACTTGGTATCTGGTATCCAGCTAATGGGAACATCAAGCTTTCAGGTTTCTCAGACAGTGACTTTGCTGGATGTCACACCACAAGGAAGTCCACATCAGGAGGGTGCCAGTTTCTAGGTGACTGCTTAGTTTCTTGGCAAAGCAAAAAGCAAGCAGCTGTTTCAACATCCACTGCTGAAGCTGAATACATTGCTGCTGCAAGCTGTACAGCCCAACTCCTGTGGCTTCAAAATCAGTTGCTGGATTTTGGTATCACTGCCTTAAAGACACCACTCATGTTGGACAGTCAGGCAGCAGAAAATATCATCAAAAATACAGTTTCCCACTCAACCACCAAACATATCGACATCAGACATCACTTTGTGAGGGACTGCTATGAAAAAGGTTTGATTTCTCTGCATCATGTCCCAACTAAAGACCAGCTGGCTGATGTGCTCACAAAAGCACTTGATACAGCCACTTTTGAAAGTTTGGTCTCTAGGATTGGGATGCTGAACATGGAATAACAAGCAACATCTTGTTTTTCTATGAATAAAAGCAACAAAATGTTTTCAGAAAATCAAAAATCCATCCTTAAAAATAGTTAAAAATGAAATTTTTTCATTAAGTCCTTAAAAGTCTGCCATTAACCACTGATCGTTCAAAAGTCTGCTATACTTCAAAAGTCTGTCCACTGCTGAAAGTCAACCCCTGCTCTCTCATTATTTTGATAAACTCTGTTGTTCAAAAGCAGTGTCTTATCCACTGATATGCTATCCACTGATAGTAAAAATCATCCACTGCTTTCATACCACTGCCTTCATCAGTCACTTTCAACAAAAGTACTGTCCTTCACTTTCAACAGGGGTTGTCACGTGGGCAGTACATATTGGTCAGACCTTTTGTAACGGCTGTCACCTCAGCATTCACTTTCTTCCCTATAAAATCCCCCACTCACCATCAAAACAGGGTTTTACTGTCGAATTGAATTCTTAAAAATTCTCTTCTCAAAGCAGTTTTTCATCTCATTTCTTCACAAATTTCTTCGATCAATCATCATCAAAATGACAAAATCAAAGAAATCTTCAAAACCCTCATCCAAATCATCATCGAAAACAGCCTCCCAAAAGGCAATCTCCACTGAAATTCCACATAAACCATCTCACAATCTCCTGGGTCTTCTCACAAAACCAGGAACCACCAACGTTTTCGATTCCATCATTGATCTCATGGTAAAATCAAAGTACAAAACTTTGATCACTGCCGAAGCACCAATCTATTTGGCGACCCAAAGGGAGTTCTGGAAAAATGCAACCCTTGACAAACAAGGCGACACTGTAACCACCATAAACTCTTCTCTAAAGGGTAAAGCTGTCCAAATCACGCCACAATCCATTTCAGAGGTCTTTCAACTCGGTGATCCGGAAGGTAAAATTTCTTTCACTAAAAACGAGTTAAAAATTGACTTCATTGAGAGAGGGTATGAAGCCACAATGATGAAGAAAATTACCTTTGAAAAAGGTTATTTTCCTTCTGCAACCAGATTTTTATTTCATACCCTCCTCCTATGTGTTTCAAACAAAACCACTTCTTTCAATGAAATCCCTTTAAAGATTCAAAATCTGGGATATGCAATTCTTCAAGGAGAAAATTTTAATTATTCTCGAGAAATTTTTAAAGATTTGGTTAACATGGTTGAAACAAAATCATTCTTACTGTTTCCAAGGTTTTTAAGTTACTATTTTTCAAAGAAATTCAGTAAGGATGATTTAACTGTAATAAACCAAGGTGATCCTATTCAAATAAACAGTTTAACTACTGAAACTTTTTCAAGGATGTTAGCACCTTGCAAAACACAAGCAGAGGTGCCTGAGCAGATTTTAGCAGTTACAACTGCTCCTCAGGTATCTGCTGCTGAGCCCACTGCTCTAGGTGATCAAAGTAGTAGCACAACTGCTTTGAAACCCACACCTATTATCTCCAAAAAGCCAAAAAGAAATACTCAAAAACCCACAAAACCCATCAAAAAGGCATCTCTGGAGGATGAGATACCAGAGCTCCAGCCAGTGACAACACAAAAGTCACACGAAACCACTGCTGCTACTTCCTCACAGCAGTTGGTACTAATATCTCAACCCATACCCAAAACTCCTCCTGCTTCTTCACAAAAAGAACAGGTTGTACAAATAGGGTCTCCACATCATGATGCTCTGGAAACACTCGTTTCTATCATCCACAGTCCACTGCCCGGGACACATCCTATTTCTACACCAACCATTACATCCACAATTCCCTCACCAATAAAACCACTGTTGGATGCAATTGATTTGAACCAGGCATTATCCAGTCCTTCTCAATCACCTACTAATGAGAATATACCTCAACAACTGACTGGGTCTGATGTCTCAATCTTTGCTAACCCACCAACACAACCTGAGGAGGTTACACCCCTTGAGTTACAAGTAACTCTTGGTGGTAATCCAAGTGAAGCAGCCACTACAAGTGTTACACCCACTGGGTTATACTTGGACAGTGGTTACATTAATAAGACTTCCTTGGAGGCAATTCCTTTGATAGCACCTCTGACAACCACCAGTGGATTTATTTATCCTACTGGCAACATCAAAAGGTTGTCAAGTGTTGAAGGAAGAAGACCCCAGTACCAAGAAAAAGGGGCATCAGTGGTTAATGTTTGGAGTATATTCCCTACATCTACCACTGATAAAACCACTGCTAGTGGGAAATCAGATGATCCCATTAAATTGACGGATCGAATTGCAAACCTTGATAACTCTGTTGCAGAACTCAAAGATATGTTACAACAGATGTTACAAGTTCAGAAGGTACAATCAACTGCTGTTCCACCTCAAGCATCTGCTCCACAAAGAACACCTGCTACAAATGAGCTCTGGAATCAATTTCAATCTTTTCTCCAAAAACAAGCACAATTAGCAGATCAGCAACATGAAAAACATGTCCAACAGCTGAGAAATGCAATGGAGTCAAGGTTCAAGCACACTCAGGCTGATTTAAAGGCTCTCAAAACTCAGATCTTGCAAACCACTGGCACTGCTCCTCCAAAAATCCGCTTTATTTATCAACTCCCGGAAGATAATGCCAAAAAGGGGGAGAAAATTAAGGAGTGGAAAAGGAAGGGTATAGAGGATGGTCTCTATTTGAACCAGAAAATTCAAACATGACCAAAAAGATCCCTTTGCCAGATGGCAGCAAGAAGATTGATGTGACAACAAATGCACTAGCAGAAGCAGTTGCAAGTGTGAAAAGAGATAGAGAGGCCAAAAAGAAAGCCAGGGTGGACAGAATGGATCATCCAGAACAGGGTACTTCTGGGTCAAGGGATCAAAGCCAAACAAGCAGAGGATATTGCAATCAAAAACAGAAGAGGGAAATCTGATAGAGAATTTCAACAAAACTATCAGTTTTTACTCTCACAGGTCAATGCTATGGAGCGTTTTGCTAAAAATGTATGTCAGAAAATTTCAGAAAGGGCAGATGAGTCCTTAAGAAAAGACTACATTGAAAACATCATGACCTACAAGAAATACAAGGGGGAGAAACACATGTACAAGACCTGGACCATCCCTGAGCTTGAAAAGGAAGCAGCCAGGATTCAAGACATGATCAAAAATAAGGTCAAGCAGACTCCTCCTGAAAAATTCAAACAATTTGAAGCTGAAAAGATGGTAGAGCTGAGGAGAATGAAAGAGGAGCTGATTATAGCTGATTATGGGTCAAAGAACTCTGTGACAAAGTGGGGAGAAGATAGAGTCAGGGCAACCTATAAAAGATTAGAGGAACTTAGAAAGAAAGATCCAAGAGTTCCACAAAAGCCTGACTATTCCAAAGCAGCGGTTTCAAAAAGACCACCAAAGCTGCAAGTCAAAAGAACCACTGCTCCAGCTGGTGCTGCCATCTACAAAAGAAGGAGCAAAAACCAGTTTAGCATGGAAACAATTCAAGATCTTTTAGCTGGAGATGCCATTGTAAAAGCTGGCACAAAAGTAATGATAAAGGAAGATATTGAATTGGAACAATCTGCAACCGCTGCTCAGCCAGCTATGAACAGGCCAGCCTCTCCAAATACTTCTGCAAATAAACATCTCCCAAGAAACCCACCAGGCTAAAAAATACAAAAGTGGGAAACTGACAAACAGACCTGCGTATTGACTTTGCTCAGGTCTGGTGGAGGAGTGGAGAAAATATCAAGGGAACAAGCTCTCGGCCTGAGTCTTGAAGATTTGCAGGATCTCCTTGATCTTCCACTCAGCAGGGATGATGAAGATACAGATGCCCTAGACTTTGAATTACAATTTAAAGGTCAGATAAGGGAGCTGTTGTTGAGGCAATAAAGATTTCCACAAATAATGAAGAGTTTTGGCATTATCTGTTCCAGGGGGAGATTGTTGGGATTGAACCCTATCAGAGGAACAGATAATGTAAAGCCAAAACTGGATCAAAGCTGTGGATTCAGAATAAGCAGACGTTTACAGTTGGTTCATGCAAATCTCTCCCCTTGAAAGTGGTTTCATATCTGCTGACCTCCTATCTGCTGATCATACTAAGTGCTGACCTACAACTGCTGCTTCATATCTACTGACCAATGTCAACGACTAATGGAAGACCAAAGCTCTGCTGACTCAATCTACTGCCTTGTGTCAAGTACTGCTGATCCGGACAAGCACTGCTGGGTTCACAGCAGTGGAAAGATGCAACAGCAGTTTAAGTGTCTTTTATGTAACATAATGTAATAGCAGTAGTTTAGTACATCAGTGTTTATAGATCAGTAGTTAGAGTTTGTTAGGAGGTTAGATGTCACTTTCATGGTGACGTCAGCAAAGATGCTCAGTGGTTTGCAAGTGCCTATAAATAGCTCAGTACTTTGTACTGTTCTATTAGCTCTTTCACCACATCGTCTTCTTTGCACGAACAAACTATTGAGCTCTGGCTGAGGGGGAGTTTGCATTCTTACATCAATCATTGTAATCGTTATTGAAACAAATTCAATCTTTCGATTCTATGTGTAAAGATGTTTGATTAAAGTATTACTCTCATTTGATTGTATACAAAGTTTGTTTCCATCTTAATTCCGCTGCACAACTCTTTCATTCTCATCTTAATTACGAACGAAAATACAATCAAAAAGAAACTCAGATCCAACAGCCAGTTTTTCAATGGGCTTACAAATGTGCTAAACTGGTGGCCCAAGGAAGGCATTGGTTGGGCAGGTTTCGAAGAATTTTCGAACTGACCTCTCTATACTTAGTTGCCTAGTAAGAGAGATGGCATCATCTTTTTCACAAGATATGTTCAAACGGCATCTATGATGCGTGTATACACATGTTTAATTGTTAAAAACAGTATAGCGATTAAACTTTACCTTGCCATTGGATGTGGCGTGACTTCTCAAGAACACTTGAAATGAGCAACTAGTCATATACCTCTAGTCAAGAGGAAAACCATGAAGATTCACACCACATTATATAGATACAAACTCAACTATGACATCTTTAGCCCTCGAGCATTCACTCTTCTTCACTGCAACCCTCAAATCTTGCATCCTTTTAGAGCAGCAACCCCAGCTTATCCTCTGCCCCAACTTATCTTGTTTATTGATGTCCTGAAAAGTGAAAGCACAAACTTAATAAAGAACTCTAATAACATAAATTATTTTCATGCTTGCTTTAATATAATATTCTATATTAGATGCTTCCTCCGTTTAAAATAATATTCGGAGGAAACACGTTGATACAGGTTAGTAGGCTGACCTAAACATGACCCAAATCCTTTTTTTTTTATCATCATTCCTTCACAAATCCCTGAATAAGAAGTAGACTCTGTTGTTAATAATTTATACAAGAAACAAATTGTGATTTATTTTGCGAGTCCTATTAGGATCCGTCAATTGCTTGTAAAGGAAATTATATTCAGTAGGTTTCATACAGTAAAAAACTGACTAAACGAACCGTTTCTTTTAAGTTCAAATTGAACAATACAGCACACAATGCACTTAAGAATACATTGCATTGCATATCAGTAAAATGTAAAATAATCATTGTACATTGCTAAATCCTACTCACAAACAGAGCACAAACAAAATATAGAGGATAACAATTTCACATTTTGACTTAAAAGTGCTATGAATAAAACACATTACTAACCTCATTATGAATCATACCATGTAATCTGTTCTAGTGAAGTGCCCTGATAATAAACAAGAATACCATCATCATCATCATACTCAGTATATCCCACCAATAGCAAAGCTAAGGTAGGGTCTGAGGAGGGTGAGATGTAGACAGCCTTACCTCTAACCCGTAGGAATAGAGAGGCCCGGCTTGATTGTAGTTTTGCATCAAGCCTTGGACATAAGGCACATAACACTCAGCAATTGAGACAAATGCCGATTAGTGCGTGTACCCCCTTGTGTTTCGGCTATCAACGCCACCACATGATGCATGATTAACCATCCCCCTCTTTTAAGGTTGTTTTCACGAAATTAGTAAAATAACGTTAAAATTAGTGCACTTCCACTTTTGCCTCCCGAGCACCCACACATATATACATTATATGAACATACCGCAAGCGGGGCGTAATAATAAACAAGAATACCATGGTTCGAAAACAAATGTAGAACAAAAATTTCTTAGTTTACAACTGATGAAAATGCAAATATACAGTTAAAAGTGTCTAATTGAAAATTTGAAATTGATTAATCATCTTCTGCTTTAAACCTTAACAACACAAACAGGTTCAAATTGCAGCTGTTTAAAAAAATAATAAAATAAATAAATAAAAAAACCTTGCTAGTTTCAGCAGATAGATACAAAATAAAAACATCCATTATGATTAAGGATCAAATATTGCAAATGAAAATCACCCAATCTTTTAATTTTATAAAAAGGAAAGGAGGGTTACACAAATTTCGAACAAAAGGGTACCTGTTTGGCTTTGTAACCCATTTGACGTGCCTAATCGGATCGGGTCGGGTCGGGGTCGGGTGAGTAACCCCTGACAATCTAATTCAAACCAACTGCTTCTTCCTCCGCATCTGATATCTCTGATAAAAAGAGAATGTGAGAGGGTCGATTAGGGTTTAAAATTGGGACAGGAAGATTTGATATTTGGGAGGGAAATTGATACGAGGAAGAGAAATCTTTTGTTCTTTAAAAAGGGAATATGCCACAGAATAGTAATGAAGTTTTAGGAGTTTTTCAATTAGGTCACTGATAAAATTTATTGTTTTAATTAGATCATTCTACTTTATTTTGGTGTTCTAATGCTAGATATTTTACCTGAATAGCAGGTCATAGTCCTAGATGTCATTTATTTATGGTTAGTTGTTTATCTTCTTTTATGACTATAATTTAAATGTTTTTGGTGTAGGAGTAATTAGTACTTTCTTTCATTAAAAATTTACTGACATCTAACTATTTTTCACGATTTTATAAAAATTTTGATAACTTTTTAAAGATTTTGAAAAAAAAAAATCACATTTTTTTTTTATTTTTTCGCATTTTTTAAACTTTTCTACAATTTTTTTAAAAAATTTTAAATCTATTTCGCATTTTTTTCTAACCCATTTGGCATTTATGTGCCATGTCAACAAATTTTTTTAAATAAAAACCTAAATAAATGCCATGTAGGATGGATGACCTTCTATTTAGGTAAAATATCTAGGATTGAAACATCAAATGAAACTTAAATGACCTAATTGGAACAAAAAAAATTATGAGTGACCTAATTAGAACACTCTTGAAATTTGGTTACTATTGTACAAAGTTAACCCTTAAAAAAAAAAGAAAAATGCTCGGATAGTCCCTGTGGTTTGCTCATTTTTCACCTTTAGTCCCTAACTTTCTAAAATTGCACCTATAGTCCCCAAGTTTTTGAATTTCGTTCCCGGATAGTCCCTGACGTGGATGGGGGCTAGTTTTTGTTGTTAGGTGCGTGTGAAATGACAAAAATACCCTTACTGTAAAATTAAAACTTAAAAGTTAAAAGAATATAATTAAATATTTTATAATTTATGTAAGAACCACCACTCACCCTACCCACTTCATCTTCTCCACTCCACACCACCACCACCACCACCATCTCCACCTTCAACCACCACCCCCATCCAGTGGCGGACTCAGGAATTTTTTGCTGGGGGTGCAGAATATTTTTAAGATTTTAAGCCCCTAGCTAATTAAAAAAATTGGTTCATAGCGGGTCGGATCGGGTCGGGTCAGGTAAGACAAAATAACATCAAAATAAAATTTATATAATCATCAAAAACACGTCAAACTTATTACAAACGTATTTAAAATTGTGCCATACATGTTTTATTTTTTGAAATCTATCCAAAACATCATCTAGAGATACTAAACACTCCATAAGTTCATTACATTCTTACTCATGGTTCCTACCACATATAAATCGCTTAATAAGTTCATAAAACAACACTAAACACTTAAACAAAATAAACAATCATGTTCAACCATAGTCCATAATTTTCAAGTTTATTTTCAAACATTCAAGCCCTAGTATTAAATGTTGATTACTTGTAACTAATCATTTGAACAAACAAAGCTTTAAATAAAACAACAAAATCATTGAACTACAATTCTAGAACAACAACAAAAAACATCAAAAAACATAAAAAGATCAAACCCTTATACGTCTATATTTTCTCCTAATCATCACATAAAACAAAAAAAAAACAATAAAGAAATCATACTAGTTCAATATCGGAATTCTAGCGTAATATGGGTCGGTCTTGCTGGAATTTTGGTTTTCCAGCAAAAAAAGGTCGTCCAGTCGTGAGCAGTGGCGTCAAGTCGTTGGGAGTTTATTTGGGGCGGGATTTGGAATTGGAATTGGTGGATGGGTTTGGGTTATTTTATTTAGTTCAAATTTCTTTAGTTTGGGTTTGAGTTTGGGCTTGGGCTTGGGCTTGGGCTTAAATATATTTTAGATTGGGCTTTGATTGGGTTAAGTAATTAAGTGAATAAGTGATTAAAAAATAATTATATAAATTGTGGTATATACTTATATATTAAAAAATAACTTGTGTTTAATTTTTTTTATAAATTCATAATATTTTTTTTTTCTAAGTGGGGCGGTTGAAAATTTTCAAGGGGTGCGGGTGAAAATTTTCAACGGGTGCGGTCCAAATTTCCGACGAAAAATAACACTAAAAATTATTTTTTTAAGGGGTGCGCCCGCCCACCCTAACTTGGGGTGGGTACGCCCTTGCCACCATCTAACCCCCTCCCCCACTTCACTGTAACCATCACTGCCACAACCATCCCCACAACCACCACCGCCGCCATTGAATCTCCCTGGTGCCTATTTCTCCCAAAAGTATGATTTTGCTTTCAAAAGTCAAGCACCATGTATTTTTGGGTATGATTCCCCCAAAAATTCAACCTATTTAAACTTATATAATTTTCATTTTATTATGTTAAAAACAAGTTGAAGAAGTTCTAGAACTTGGTAGTGTGTTTTCATGGCGGCAGAGAAAGCAAGAGTTGTATGCAGACAATAGCCCAATAACCTTGTTATATCTTCATCAAATATTGAAAGTGTTGGTTAATTTTATCAATTTTAGTGGATGATAAATGTTATGGGTGAAATTCTGAGCCCATATCCTGGATAATATCTTAAATTATATCTTGATTATATGATAAATGTTCATGCCCGGGATGCTGACTCAAGATATTGGTAACATCCTAATATGGTATCCTGAGGATCACTAACGGATTATGTGCAGGAGTACGAGTCCAAGCTTGCAACGTTCATGAAGACCTTTTCCCCCGAAGACTCGGTCCAAGTGGTTCGAAGAAAGACGTTGAGGCCGCTTTACTTGGTCTCTAACGTTAACTAAAGAATATTCGATGGCATCCCCCATTTATAGGAGATTTTGTTTTCATTTCTTAGCTATAAATAGATGGATAGATCAGATTGAACAGGACACAACACTGACTGCTCTCAATTACTTCTACTCTCTCGCAACTCTCACTTTCTGAAAAAAGCATTATAACACTTAGTAGCGATCTAATCAATATCCTGCACTGTATCCTGACATTTGAAGCAATAAGAAGAACAAGGCAGCTGCAATTGTCAGCTCCCGAGGTTTTATGCCGGCGATCTAGATTGATCAAGGGCTTTCCTCGTATATCTCGTGTCACCCTTTACTTTTTGCTCATTGTTTGATTGTAGATATAGCTCAATATCCTGAGCTATATCCTAAATACTGTTCTCACAAACAACCAACTCAACATATTTTCGATACACATTCTTAGCATACTACCTCACTTAACTAATTTGATCACTAAATTGCTTAGGTAATTTTTGACCAAAACAATTTGGCGCCCACCGTGGGGTAACTTTTGCAAAATCATTACTTGGTTTTTTATTTTCAAAATTTTTTGCCACATTATTTTCAATGGCCTCAAGATCAAACATGAGCCCCTCCACCGTATCTGCTACAACCTATGCAACAATTGGTTCGGTGCTTCCACCACCTCCTCCAAGGATGCAAGCCTCCTCACAGCCTCAGGATATTATACCTACCCGGAGTGTTCAGGGATCTGCTCCTGTTTTAGCCTCTAATGATGAAATTCTAACTTTATTTAGTAGTATACAGGAACAGATGAAGCAACAGCAGGAGACCAACCAAATGCTGATGAGAGAGATACAACTCTTGAAATCCAGCTCAAGCAGGCCCGCTGAGGATACTGTCACTCCCTTGCAACCCAGGGCTTTGAACTTCAGTTCTGCAGTATATACTGAGGATAATAGGGGGAATATTGTGCCTAGCCATTCCCAAAGTCATATTCCTGAGATACCCTCTTCGGTTAGGGTGTCAACTGTGAGAAGCTCAGGATATGCTTCAGGATATGGCCATAATCCTCAGACTGGTAACATATCTAATAGTAATAATACTCTTGCTACTAATGGTATTGGGTCTTTGCAGGATGCAGGTATGACATCAGCACTTTCCAGGGAGCTTCAAAAGTTGAAGGACATGATATCCAGTGTACCAGGAGTAGTCCAGCCGATCCCAGAAGTATCCCAGGATAGCCACAAGATATCTCGGTTTGCATATCCTATCTGTGATGCTGAAATCCCAAAATGATTTCAAACCCCCAACATGAAGCTCTATGACGGAACTACGGATCCTAAGGAGCATATTGCCCAGTATAGGGAAAGGATGGAGATCAACCCTATCCCTCCAGATCTCAAGGAAGCATGCCTATGCAAGGGATTTGGTTCTACCTTAACATGATCAGCCTTAAAATGGCTCTTAAACGTTCTTCCTCATTCGATTACATCATTTGCTCACTTAGTCAATTTATTTAATAGTCAATTTTCTTGCAGTCGAAGTTTTGAAAAACTAACAAGTGATCTCTACAGGATAACTCAAGGACCTCAGGAATCCTTAAGAGATTATGTGAACAAGTTTAGCCGGGAATCCTTAGATATTCCACATCTTGATGTTGCAACAGCTGTGCAAGCTTTCAAGATGGGGCTGCAAAAAGATTCTCAATTTTACCAGGATCTTGTAATGAACCCATGCAGGAACCTGGATGAAGCTCGGAACAGGGCTTTAAGATATATTCGACTGGAGGATGACAAAAAGATTCAAGAGAGGTTGAATTCATCCACAACCTATGAGTCAACCAATAGGAAATCAGAATCCTCGTACAAACCATATCGCTCCAAGCCATATGGCAGAAATGACAGCAAGAAAGTGAATGCTGTTGAAGATGAGGATCCTGGGGAGTATCCTGAATTATCTGAGTATTGTTTTTCTGTTAACATACTTGAACTAATGTATGCTATGCAGGGTTTACGAGACAAAGCAAGGTGGCCCCGGAAGAATCAACAAAAAGCTAATTGGAAGGATAAGTCCAAATGGTGTGCCTTCCATGAGGATTTCGGACATATTACTGAGGATTGCATTACTCTGAGGAAAGAAATAAGCTATCTCCTGAGCAAGGGATATCTAAAGGATCTCATAGGAAGAAAGAAGAATAAGGGTCAGGATACTGAGAAGGATCCTGAACGAGCAGCATCACCTCCTGCGGATGCCAAGATAATTAACTTTATTTCAAGAGGATCCGACATTTGTGGGACTTCATATTCTGCGGCCAAGAGACATGCAAAGGAGGCTAAGGCCGAGAGAGGAGATAAGCCAACCAGGATAACGACCCTTACAACTGATAAAGTGATCACCTTCGACAGTGATGACAGGGATACTATCGAGGATCCCCACCATGATGCTCTGGTAATAACGTTATATGTGGCTAACCATTTTATACGCAGGATACTGGTGGATAATGGCAGTTCCATCAACATAATCCAACTAGAGACGTTGAAGAGGATGAATGTATCCCCAATGGATATCATTTCGAAGTCCACTGTACTTGTTGGGTTCAGTGGAGAGGCTAGAAATACAGTGGGAGAGATAAAGTTACCAGTATATGTTGAAGGGGTCAACTCAATGCAACGCTTTTGTGTGATGGACTCCTTATCCTGCTATAATATTATATTGGGTAGGCCATGGATCCATGTTATGAAAGCTATGCCATCAACCTATCATCAATGCATCAAGATCCCTACTCCTTGGGGGGTTGTCAAGGTGGATAGTGATCAGCAGGAAGCAAAGGAGTGTTAATCATCCTCGATGAAATCCTCAACCAAGCCTAGTGCAGCATAGCAATTAAAGATGCGAGCCTAGGATATCGTGGAGGCTTCAGAGCAGGATGTAAAGAAAATTATCCTGGATCAGGATAATCCAGATATTGCGGTGCTCGTAGGAACCAATATCCCTCAGGATATTGAGGATCAGTTGACTAACTTTTTGCAATGCAGGATGTCAACATTCGCGTGGAAGCACGAGGATATGACAGGTATTTCCAAGGATATTATAACTCATAAGCTCGGTATTGACAGGTCATTCAAGCCTGTCCAACAAAAGAGAAGGAAGTTTGCTCTGGAACGAAATATGATTATTCAGGAAGAAGTAGAGAGGTTATTGAAAACCAAAATGATCAGGGAGGTCAAATTTCCAAGATGGCTAGCAAATGTAGTTGTGGTACAGAAGAAAAACGGGAAATGGAGAGTTTGTGTAGATTACACAGACTTGAACAAATCTTGTCCCAAAGACCCATTTCCTCTTCCTCATATTGACTCAATGGTGGATGCTACTACCGGCCATGAGATGTTAACCTTCATGGATGCATCCACAGGATTTCAGCAGATACAAATGGAACCTTTGGACCAGGAGGATACTGCTTTCATGACACCAACAGGTATTTATTGTTATACTGCTATGCCCTTTGGTCTGAAAAATGCAGGTGCAACATACCAAAGATTGGTAAACATGATGTTTAAAGACAAGCCGGGGGACACCATGGAGGTGTACATCGATGACATGGTAGTGAAATCTAAGAAGGTTGAGGATCACCTCCAGGATATTAAGGGATCATTTGATATCCTGGGTCAATATAACATGAAGCTAAATCCTGCCAAGTGCCATTTTGGAGTAGGGGCAGGAAAGTTTTTAGGATATATGGTGACTAAAAGAGGGATAGAAGCGAGCCCAGAACAGATCAAAGCCATCTTGGATATCAAGTCACCTTCCAATATGAAAGATGTTCAAAGATTGACGGGACGAGTAGCAGCATTAAACAGATTTATTTCAAGATCCTCAGAAAAATGCAAGGAATTTTATGATATCCTGAAGAAGAATAAGAAGTTCGAATGGGGAGAGAAGCATGAAGCAGCCTTGCAGGATTTGAAGCAGTATCTTTCAACTGCACCTCTATTGATGAAGCCTGAGGATGGTGAACCATTATCCCTATACCTCGCAGTATCAGGGAATGCTGTAAGTGTTGTTCTTATAAAGGATCATGAAGGTCAGCAATATCCTGTCTATTATGTTAGCAAAAGTTTATTAGATGCAGAAACTAGATATTCTCATTTAGAAAAATTAATATTAGCCATAGTTATGGCATCAACAAATCTTAGACATTACTTTGAAACACATAGGATTCATGTTAAAACCAATTATCCTGTTCAAAATGTGCTTAGGAAACCTGAGATGTCAGGTAGAATGGGTAAATGGTCAGTAAAATTTAGTGCCTATTGTTTTGGTGAAAAATTACCGAAGCAATTAAGTGATCAAATTAGTTAAGTGAGGTAGTGTGCTAAGAATGTGTATCGCAAATATGCTGATTAAGTTGTTAAAAACAGTTTTCAGGATACGGCTCAGGATATCGAGCTGTATCTACAATCAAACAATGAGCAAAAATGTAAAGGGTGACACAGGATGTACGAGAAAAGCCCTTGATCAATCTAGATCGCCGGCATAAAACCTCGGGAGCTGACAATCGCAACTGCCTTGTTCTTCTTATTGCTTCAAATATCAGGATACAGTGCAGGATATGATGCGGATCAGCCAAGTGTTACAATGTGATTAAGTGTAAGTGTGTTGTGAGTGTTTGCAGCTAGAGAGAAAGAGTGTACGAGAGATTGTGTGTTCTAATCTAATCCGATCAATCCTTTTTATAGTAAAAGAAACTAACTAACTATCCTATTATTCCGGGATTTAACGAATATTCCATATGTGAACGTTGTAGTCCACGTCTTCCGGCTTCAACGTCCATAATCTAACAGATTTGCCCGAGTCTTGCGGAGAAGAAGTCCACTTGAACGTTAGAGACTTGTTCCAATAATCTGCATGTGAATTAATTAGTTACTACCAGGATACTGCATCAGAATGTTACCAATATCCTGATCTGGTATCCTGATCACAACAAAAGAAACATAGTCATAATATTATTCAAGATATATGAATAGAAAACCACCCA
The DNA here is from genome assembly GCA_030545235.1 of Helianthus tuberosus. Classification (NCBI taxonomy): domain Eukaryota; kingdom Viridiplantae; phylum Streptophyta; class Magnoliopsida; order Asterales; family Asteraceae; genus Helianthus; species Helianthus tuberosus. The sequence goes on along the minus strand of CM060402.1, from coordinate 16,555,002 downwards.
TAACAATTGTCCCCAAATATATCTGTTGGTATACCAATTCCAACGGATATATTTTAAAGCTTATCTCGTAAATCGAGGTTATTAAGTTGAAGCGACGATTGATGTGACATTGTGCAACTTCCCATGCGATATTTACTCTTTGCCCCTATATCCAGCCTCTATTTAGCCTACTTATTCTGCATTATGATCATCACATTTCAAGCAATTTCTCAGGTATTTTCCTTCTCTCTTCCTCTTCTCTGCTTTTCTTTGCTTAAATTGCTTGTTTCCTGGTTGAAATCTTTCATGGCCTCACGAACAAGACCACGTTCAAACGAGCCAGCCCCAACCCTCGAAAGTCAAATCCTTCTTCGAGAACCGGAAAAGGAGATTTGCTCCTTCAACAACGCCGACATCGCCGCCTTGAAAGATTCTGGTGCCTTTCCTGCCGGAGTGATCATTCGTCCTTTTGATCGGGAGGTCCGATCAGACGCGATATCAAACGAGTGGGCGTGCTTTTTAGCCTATCATTTCTCCTTGGGACTCCGGTATCCTTTTCCACCCTTCATCTCCTTTTTTTTGAACTTACTGGCCTCAGTTATGCTCAGACCATGCCAATGGTGTGGCGAGTTTTAATGGTGTTAAACCAAATTAAATCTCGTCATTTCCCTGATCTGTGCGTCGAAGATCTCCCCGTAGCATATCGACTGAGATCCCATGGTAACAGCCGCTTTCTTCTATTCTCCACCTCTAAGAACCCCCTAATCCTCAAGGCTACTAAGAATGAAGATCAGTGGCAATGGAAGTTCTTTTTCGTAAAAAGGGATTCTATCGACAAGGGTTTTGACCTGGCAGTTAGATGGTTGACTTCGGGTAGGATTTAGGGTTTTAGGAATATCCCCAAATATATCTTAAAACTATATCCTTGACTGACATCTTTATTTCTTGTGCAGCAAATTTCAGAGATCTAGCCCCTCCAAGCGCAGAATCGGAGCCCAAGATCAAAGAGATCTATCGACTTCCGGCTAGTGAAAGAACCTTCTTCCCGTCTCTTATAAGCTCAAGTCAAAAATCAAGTTCAGAAATGTCTAGTAAGTATATGATTAGACTAATTACAGGATATGAGTGTTAAGAGTTAAATATTTTCCCCCTTTTTTTTAGTCCCGGTTGTCAATCTTGAAGGCTTCCAGCTCGATGAGCTGGACAGTTACTCCAGCCTTGCGCCTGTTAAGCAAGAAACCAATCCTAAGCCAACTGCCACGCCAAAGCCTACCAGTTCAAAAACTGCTACTGCACCCAAGGCTCCCCCAGCATACAGGACTCGAGCCTCTAGCTCCCGTAAGAGGAAGGAAGCAGACTACCCTGCTACCCCCACGTGTTCCCATTCGAGAACTATGGGTTTACAGAGTCCAACAAATTCATGACCAGCTTCCTTAACCAGGTTTGTATCCTTGACCTACATCCTGCACCATATTCTGGTTATAAATGTCAATAAAGGTTAATACTTGTTTCCTTGTTTTGCAGGGTCTTGAACGCCTAGTGTTCCTCTATGAAGACGCATGTGGTCTAAACACGGTGGTAGAGAGTAAGCTGAAAAGGCTGAAGCCACCATTGCGGACCAAGCAGTGATTGCCACCGCCAAATCAAAGGACTATGAAGCCAAGTACAAGGCAATGACCCAAGAGAACCAGTCTGCCATCCAGAAGATCACCAACGAGGCCCAAGCCAAGTCCGATGCTGCCCAAGTTCAACAAGAGATGGATATGGCTTCATATCGGGAAAGCCTCAAGAATTCTGTTGTCATCTCCCTCCTCCAGGCTAGACTGAAAATGGCCTATGAGGCTATGGCTCTGGGCTTTGAATGTCCTTCATGGAACATCAAGGCTTGGGAGGTGAAGCTGAAAGATCTTGGTGGTAATCCCGTGGAGCCTCCTGTGAAGTCTGCTGTGGAGGAGTCTGTTATGGTGGTGGATGATGCTGGTGCTTTGAAGGATGCTGGTGGTGATGCTGGGACAAATGCCGAAGAGGATGCTGGAAAGGATGTTGGAGAGAATGTTGCTGATGAAGCCATGGTGGAAGAGGGTGTTGCCCCTTAAAAGCATCGAAGTGGGCGATGATGGATATTTATGCCTATGCCGGAGCCCACTTTTTTAAGTTTGATGGTAGTGGTTTGTAATCCCTGAACAATTTACTTTTCCTACACTCGAACAATTTACATTTCCTGCACTTAAAACAATATGATGGCCAAAGGTGGATAGGTCCTGAGTTTCAGGATGAAGCCCTTGGTCATCAATCAGTATGGTTTATTTTGAACAATATAACGGTTGCAGGCGGATGGGTCTCGGTTTGAGATGAAACCTTCAACCGTTATGTAAATATGGTTAGAAACTAATCGTGCTTTTGATGGATGGATCTCAGTTTGAGATGAAACCAAAAGCACAACTTTTGCTATGTTAATAATATAACCTTCTTTTGACTTATCCATTGTTGTTTTTCAATTTTTGTTATGCATTGCTTAGTTTGAATTTCAATTTTCCAAACTTAGTGCAATTATTTCTCATGAAAATATCTTGATCAGCATACTGGCAAATATCCTATAAAGACTTTCGTCAAATAGGGTTCTAATAACTCAAACAATTCAGATAAAGTTTTCAAAGAAAAAGGACAGTTCATTTTTATTTTACAAAGTTTTTTTCGATAACACTTGTTTGACTTGGACACAGTTTTAGTTTTCGATCCAAGTATCAAGTCCCAAACATTCCAACCAAATATCCTGAAACATATTCTAAGAATATATTATGAAAGTATATCCTGAGAACATATCCTAATCAGGATAATGACAAGCGTTAAAATTTAAAGGATTTAGATAACGTTTTTAAAGGAAAGATCATACCAGAATTAGAGTGCAACCCTATTCTCAAACTTTAATCCTTTTATAACCTTTCCAACGAAGATGTCCCCAGTCTGGGAGTGTATTGGGTCCAAGCTTGATCTTTTGAGCTTTGCACAATTGCTTCAGTAAGAATGTCCCCTGTGCATTATGTCTTTGAACACTTAGAAATATCAATTGCAATCGTTTGAATAATTTTCGTATTACAGGGGATAAACCCTGAAATGTACTGGAGATAAATCCTTAATGCTCTGGGGATAAACCCATAAGTATTCTTGGGAAATTCCCAAACTTTCATGCGCTACAGGCGGGAGTGTATAAACTCCAAGACTTAGAAAGGTGAAACCCTTTAAACCTTAGAGAGTATGAAAATACCCTTTCGTGAGAGAGGGTGATCAATCCTCATATACCTTTAGGATCCAGGATATAGCCAACAATAACGAAATTATCAGCCACTTTTACATGGACTGGTCCCGCTATCTTGAACTATTCCTGGATAACTTGCGCTCCAGGTGGGGTGTTTAAACCCAATTCGGGAGAAAGGTGAATACCTTTAAACCTGTGAAGGGATCAGGATCCCTTAAACGTGAGAGAGGGGGCCAATTCTCTAGTCTTTCGAAGTATCCTGAGTGTGTATCCTGGAGCTATATCCCGAAGCATATACTGCAAAATAACTGTTAACTAAGGTGGGTGTTAGCCTGGCTAACACCCCTTCGATGCTTAAGTCAGTATTGGGTTCAAAAGAATAAATAATATCAAATATATTAAAAGAGATAGAATTCATACCATCTTGAGTTAGAAATTAAACTCTAAACTCACTTGAAATAGAGATTTAGGTGTACAGTATTCCAGGATCTTGGTAGCATATCCCTTTCCATATTCTTGAGTAGGTATGCTCCTTTCCCAGATTCTGATTCAACCTCATAGGGTCCTTCCCATTTAGGAGCTAACTTTCCATCAGCAGGATTAGTAGTATTCTGAAAAGCCTTTCTTAATACCCAATCTCCAACCTGTAACCTTCTAGCCCTTATATTCTTGTTATATGCTCTGGATATCCTCTGTTGATATGCTGCCATCCTCAGCTTTGATGCATCTCTTATTTCATCAATAGTGTCCAATTCCTAACATAGGGCTTCAGGATTCTTCTCAGAATCCTTGTGACTGGATCTTGCTGTAGGTATTACCATTTCCGTCGGGATGACTGCCTCTGCTCCAAATACTAAGGAGAATGGAGTTTGGCCAGTTGCGCTTTTTACCGTCGTCCTATCAGCCCACAAAACAAAGGGTAATTCTTCTGCCCATCTTCCTTTCTTAGCTCCTAGTCTTTTCTTCAAATTGTTGACAAGTATCTTGTTCGAGGATTTTGCTTGTCCATTTGCTTGAGGATGTACCGGTGTAGATGTGATCATTTTGATTCCCCAACTTTTGCAAAAGTTAGTAGTCCTTTTACTTATAAATTGAGAACCATTGTCACAAATTATCTCAGCTGGTACCCCAAACCTGGTCAGGATGTTCCTTTTTATGAAGGATACTACTTCTTGGTCTCTAACTTGAACAAATGCTTCAGCTTCAACCCATTTAGAGAAATAATCAGTCATTGCGAGCATAAAGACTTTTCCTCCTGGAGCCTTAGGCAATTTTCCTACTATATCTATTCCCCACTTCGTGAATGGCCAAGGGGAGGCAATAGGATACAGTGGTTCAGCAGGCTGATGTAATATATTACTGTGCCTTTGACATGCATCACATCTTCGAGCATATTCTGTAGCATCTTTCCTCATCGTTGGCCAATAGTATCCTGTCCTTAATACCTTTGAGAACAACGACCTACCCCCAGTATGGTTACCACAATCTCCTTCATGTATATCCTGAAGTACTTCTTTAGTTTCGGGATCCTCCAAACACCTCAGATATGGTCCTGCAAGAGATTTCTTATACAAAACATCATTTATAATAGTGAATCGCGATACCTTCATCCTAAAGGCCTTAGGATTCTCATCCTTCGGGATGTGCCCTTCCTTGAGATATCTTATGATTGGAGCCATCCAGGACTTAGGATCCTCCTCGGGATACTCATCATCAGGATAATGGATACTTACTACTTCCTTATCCTGAGATTTGAGAAGATCCGTCGCAGGATACAGGATATGTAATATTGGTATTTGGGTTCCCTCCAGTATCCTGATTGACGATCCTAGATTTGCCAAGGCATCCACTTCAGCATTATCCTCTCTTGGTACCTGTTCAAGTGTAAAAACATCGAAATATCCTGCTAATTTTTTGAGAATTTCGAGATATTCGATTAACTTCTCACCTTTAACTGCATAGGTTCCATTAAAATGATTAGTAATTAACAAGGAATCAACAAATACTTGTAACTTTTAATACTCATATTCCTGGCTAATTCTAATCCTGCAATCAAGGCTTCATATTCTGCTTCATTATTAGTAGCTGGAAATTCACACCTAATAGCCTGGGGTAATATGTCCCCCTGTGGCGATTTTAGTAGTATACCCAATCCTACACCTCTAACATTAGATGCACCATCAGTATATAATGTCCAGGATTCTGAGGTTTCTCCTAGTTGTTGTACTTCTAGGTCTACTTCATTTTGAATATCACTACTGAAATCAGCCACAAAGTCAGCTAGAGCCTGAGACTTTATGGCATTTCTAGGTTCATATACTAGATCATAGGCGCTTAATTTTATTGACCACTTAGTCATCCTGCCTGACATCTAAGGTTTCCTAAGCACATTCTTAACAGGATAATTAGTTTTAAAATGAATCCTATGTGTTTCAAAATAATGTCTAAGTTTTGTTGATGCCATAACTAAGGCTAATATTAATTTTTCTAAATGAGAATATCTAGTTTCAGCATCTAATAAGCTTTTGCTAGCATAATAGACAGGATATTGCTGACCTTTGTGATCCTTTACAAGAACAGCACTTACAGCATTCCCTGATACTACAAGATACAGGGATAACGGTTCACCATCCTCAGGCTTCATTAATAGAGGTGCAGTTGAAAGATACTGCTTCAAATCCTGCAAGGCTGCTTCATGCTTCTCTCCCCATTCGAATTTCTTATTCTTCTTTAGGATATCATAGAATTCCTTGCATTTTTCCGAGGATCTTGATATAAACATGTTTAATGCTGCTACTCGCCCTGTTAATCTTTGAACATCTTTCATATTTGAAGGTGACTTGATGTCCAAGATAGCTTTAATCTGCTCCGGGCTTGCTTCTATGCCCCTTTTGGTTACCATGTATCCTAGAAACTTTCCTGCTCCCACTCCAAAATGGCATTTGGCAGGATTTAGTTTCATGTTGTATTGGTCCAGGATATCGAATGCTCCCTTAATATCCTGGAGGTGATCCTCATATTTTTTTTAGATTTTACTACCATGTCATCGATGTACACCTCCATGGTGTCCCCCAGCTTGTCTATAAACATCATGTTCACCAATCTTTGGTATGTTGCACCTGCATTTTTTAAACCTAAAGGCATAGCAGTATAACAATAAATACCTGTTGGTGTCATGAAAGCAGTATCCTCCTGGTCTGAAGGTTCCATTTGGATCTGCTGGAATCCTAAGGATGCATCCATGAAGGTTAACATCTCATGGCCGGCAGTAGCATCCACCATTGAATCAATATGAGGTAGAGGAAATGGGTCTTTGGGACATGCTTTGTTTAAGTCTGTGTAATCTACACAAATGCTCCATTTCCCGTTTTTCTTTTGCACCACAACTACATTTGCTAACCATTTGGGAAATTTCACTTCCCTAATCATCTTGCTCTTTAATAATCTTTCAACTTCTTCCTGAATGATAATGTTCCATTCTGGAGCAAACTTGCTTCGTTTCTGTTAGACAGGCTTGAAAGACCTATCAATTCCAGTTTGTGAGTTATAATATCCTTGGAAATACCTTTCATATCCTCGTGTTTCCACGCAAATGATGACATCCTGCATTTCAAAAAGTTAGTCAATTGATTTTCAATATCCGGAGGAATACTGGTTCCTACGAGCACCGAGATATCTGGATTATCCTGATCTAGGATAATTTTCTTTACATCCAGCTCGGAAGCCTCCACGATATCCTGGGCTCGCATCTTTAATTGCTATGTTGCATTAGGCTTGGTTGAGGATTTCATCGAGGATGAGTAACACTCCTTTGCCTCCTGTTGATCACTATCCACCTTAACTACACCCCAAGGAGTAGGGATCTTGATGCATTGATGATAGGTTGACGGCACAGCTTTCATATCATGGATCCACGGCCTACCCAATATAATATTATAGCAGGATAAGGAGTCCATCACACAAAAGCGTTGCATTGATTTGACCCCTTCAACATACACAGGCAACTTTATTTCTCCCACAGTATTCCTGGCTTCTCCACTTAACCCAACGAGCACAGTGGATTTCGAAGTAATATCCATCGGGGATACATTCATCCTCTTCAATGTCTCCAGCTTAATTATGTTGACGGAGTTGCCGTTATCCACCAGTATCCTACGCACAAAATGGTTAGCAACATATAAAGTTATGACCAAAGCATCATGGTGAGGATCCTGGACAGTATCCCTGTCATCACTATCGAACGTGATCACTTTATCAGTCGTGAGGGTTGACATCCTGGTTTTCTTATCTCCCCTCTCTGCCTTAGCCTCCTTTGCATGCCTTTTTGTCGCAGAACATGATGTCCCGCAAATGTCGGATCCTCCTCAAATGAAGTTAATTATCTTGGCATCCGCAGGAGGTGATGCTGCTCGTTCAGGATCCTTCTCAGTATCCTGACCCTTATTCTTCTTTCTTCCCAGGAGGTCAGGCAGATATGCTTTGCTCAAGAGATAGCTTATTTCTTTCCTCAGAGCAATGCAATCCTCGGTAACATGTCCAAAATCCTCATGGAAGGCACACCATTTGGACTTATCCTTCCAATCAGCTTTTTGTTGATTCTTCCGAGGCCACCTAGCCTTGTCTCCCAAACCCTGCATAGCATACATCAGTTCAGGTATATTTAGAGAAAAACAATATTCTGACAACTCAGGATACTCCTCAGGATCCTCGTCTTCAACACCATTCACTTTCTTGCTGTCATTCCTGCCATATGGCTTAGAGCGATATGGTTTATACGAGGATTCTGATTTCCTGTTGGTTGACTCATAGGTTGTGGATGAATTCATCCTTTCTTGCATCTTTTTGTCATCCTCCAGTCGAATATATCTTAAAGCCCTGTTCCGAGCTTCGTCCAGGTTCCTGCAGGGATTCATTGATCCTGGTAAAATTGAGAATCTTTTTGCAATCCCATCTTGAAAGCCTGCACAGCTGTTGCAACATCAAGATGCGGGATATCTAAGGATTCCCGGCTAAACTTGTTCACATAATCTCTCAAGGATTCTTGAGGTCCTTGAGTTATCCTGTAGAGATCACTGGTTAGTTTTTCAAAACTTTAACTGCAAGAAAATTGACTATTAAATAAATTCACTAGATGAGCAAATGATGTAATTGAGTGAGGAGGAACGTTTAAGAGCCATTTTAAGGCTGATCCTGTTAAGGTAGAACCAAAACCCTTGTAGAGGCAAGCTTCCTTGAGATCTGGGGGATTAGGATTAATTTCCATCCTTTCCCTATATTTAGCAATATGCTCTTCAGGATCCGTAGTTCCGTCATAGAGCTTCATGTTGGGGGTTTGAAATCTTTTTGAGATTTCAGCATCACAAATAGGATATGCAAACCGGGATATCCTGTGGCTGTCTTAGAACACTTCTGGAATTGGCTGGACCACCCCAGGTACACTGGATATCATGTCCTTCAATTTCTGAAGCTCCCTAGAAAATGCTGATGTCATACCTGCATCCTGCAAAGATCCAATACCATTAGTAGCAAGAGTATTATTATTATTTGACACGTTACCAGTCTGAGGATTCTGGCCATATCCTGAAGCATATCCTGAACTTCTCACAGTTGATACCCTGACTGAAGAGGGTATCTCAGAAGTATGATTCTGAGAATGGCTAGGCACAATATTCCCCCTGTTATCTTCAGTAAACACTGCAGAACTGAAGTTCAAAGCTCTGGGTTGCAAGGGGGTAACAGTATCCTCAGCTGGCCTGCTTGAGCTGGATTTTAAGAGTTGTATCTCTCTTATCAGCATTTTGTTGGTCTGCTGCTGTTGCCTCATCTGTTCCTGTACACTACCAAACAAAGTTAGAATTTCTTCATTAGAGGCCAAAACAGGAGCAGATCCCTGAATGTTGCGAGCGGGGATGACATCCTAAGGCAGTGAAGATGTAACAACCCTCAGTAAAACCGACACTCTCGAATATTTCTGATACCCTAATATATTTTAAAGTTTCCCAATATGTCTTTAAATACACCCCGTATTTGAAAACCGAGCCCGAAATACATTAAATAGTATTTAAAATAAATAAAATCTGATTTTTAAGCTGAGGCGGGCCGCGTAGACCCACCCCAATCCTTAAGCGGGCGGTATAAGGGTTAGAACTGGATTCCTTTGATTTTCTTAAGTTCAAGCAGGCCGCGTAAGACCCATGTTAAGTTTATGCGGGCCGCGAGAGATCAATAACATGGCAACACCAGAGGCCGACACGTGTCGACATCGTGGCGAGTCTAGGCGATGACCCGGATCACCTAAACCCTACCCGGGCTAGTACGCGGGCCGCGTAAGCCCCGCTTACCCTTTACGCGGGCCGCGTGAGACCCAAATTCAGCACCTATAAATAGAACGTATCGGATTTCATTTCAATTCGTTCACAAACGTTTCTGTATCTCAAATTCGGAAATATTAGGCTTAGAAAGCTAGTATTATACCCCCTAATTAGCGAGGTTCTGCTCCGTTGTAAGTATTATAACCCCAGTTTCGTAACGGATACGCTGCCCGATTGATTTAGGGTTCCGTAATAACTGTCGTGGTTCTGCCCGACGTAGTTGTTGGAATACCGTCTCGCGGAGGGTATCATTAATATTTTCAAAGGGTTATGATACTAACCTATGTACATTTGTATAAATTATAGATTATTCCCAGGAAACCCTTACGCGAAGTCTAAGATAGCAATGTGAGTTTATCCAATTTTTGTTAACCTTTTTGTAATATTTTACAAAACCTTAATTGTTTTACAATGTGACTAAGCGGTGATTGAGTCTTTGTAGTTCTTCAATTACTGCCGGTATGTTGGGGTTTTGTATACAAAATTTACTACTGCGAGTAGTAAGTCGGGATGACAGTACGTTACCATTGGACAACGAGTTAGCCAATGTGTAATATGACCCACAAGTCAGGATTGACAGTACTGAATGAGTAATTGTGTAGAAATAAACAATGTGATCGCTCTCAATACTGTTTTAATTGATAAAAATTTTCTTGATTAAACTGGGATTCACTCACCAGTATTTCCCACTGGCAAATGTTTTTAAAACGCGTTTCAGGTAACACAATGTGACAGCCAATTAGTAAAAAGCCAGCTGGAGAGCACTGAAGGCTTGGGAAAAATGTGGCTATAAAAGTTACATAATAAACGATGTTTTAAATTCAATAAAATAGGGTTTATCCCTATAAATGTATTGTAATAAGAAACTTGGGTTTTACCCATGTGATTATTAATATTAAATGTGGTGGTTTTACTCTGATAAACATTTCCTAACTACGGTCCTGATGTAATTTCCGCTGCCAAATTAACGCAACTGATACCACCAAAAATCTGAGTTCGCGTCCGCCCGTTCCCGGGACAGATAAGGGATCGGGGGTTGCGACAGAAGGTGGTATCAGAGCCTAGCCACTGGTCTAAGCCAAAGAAGTGTTCTGCTGACACTTAAATTCTAAATTTTCTGTTAGGAAATAAATTACAGAAATACGTGCATAATTGTAATTATTTGTTATGTGTTATTTGACTATTTGTTAGTTTACAGTATGAGTGATCAAGGACCCTCAGACATGAGTCGTCAGTTGTCTGATTCACCTAGGAGTGAAGATACCTCTTCACAGCCTGCCCTTTCTGCGTATTCTGCTGATTAGGAAGAAGGAATGTTTGCCTTTAAAGCTCAGTCAGAAGAGCCATTCCCTCATAAGAAAAGAGGATGGTTCAGTAAGGAAGCCTTTGCACGTAGGAAAAGAATGCGAAAGTTGCAACAGCAAAGAGTTCTAGTAGCCGCTAAGCGAAAGACAGATGCCCATACACAGGATATGCTTAATAGAAGCCTAGCCAATTTCCATATCCTAGCTACAACTGCTGCTGACCCAAGTCTGGAACAACTAGTAGCCCCACAACTACAAATCCCAGACCAACCCATGGAGATAGAAAACCCTGAAAACCAAGTGGAAATGCATGACTTTAACCAGAAGAAATCCCTAGGGTACCTGCACCAAACCCCCTAGACCCAAATTACGACCCCTGGTGGGACAATAATAGGGACTTTGTGCAACGTTACCCGATACATGAAGACACACCCATACAGAACATAGGAGCCTATCCAGGTATGGACCCTTTAGATCCCTATTACCACGATGAATATATTAGGGAGATCTTAGAAGATCCTTACCGATTTCAGGCACTTTCACCCCCATATCAGGAACCCGCACCCCAGATTCCGAACCCAGTTCTAGAACCTGCACCCCCAATGAGTGCAGAAAACGTTCAAGAACTTAGGATATTTGGTGAGGAAATTTTAGAAAGCAGTGAGAGAATGCGTCAGGTGGGAGAGCGTCTCGTATGGAAATACGATAAGCGCAATATGGATTTTTGGATAAATCCATATCCGTGATGTGATGGAGGAAACGGTAATAGTAATAATAACATAATATAATAAAATAAAATAAAATATATGTGTACGGATGCCTATTACTATTAGTGTGATTCTATTTCTGTTGGTATTGTAATCTTTATTTCAGTACTAGTGTGTAATAGACGCATAGTATATGAAAATAGAGTACAAGTCGCAATGATCGACGTTTTTGGCTAGATTGCGTGTTATGTGATTAACTATATTAAATATTATCTTGTAATATTAATATGGGGTAAATGTTTAAAATTCAGATGGCCGACGAAGGAAATCAAGGAAATCTGAATAATGATAACCAGAGTAACATTAACGTGGTTAATGAAAATCCAAACATCAATAACAATGGAAACCAAATGGATAATAGTGCCATTCAACATATAGTAGTACAAGGAATCATAGATGCCATGCCATTTATTATTCAAACGATTCAAGAAGCGAATAATAAAAGTAAGCATAGCAGTAAGCGACCAATCGAACCAGAAAACAGCGTGAACAATGGACCTATACTTCAAATGCCTATTCCCAAAAGGAGAAGAATCGTGTCTTACGGTTGTTCTTATAAAGAATTCTGGTCTTGTAAACCAATGGAATTCTCGGGCAACGAAGGGGCCATTGCAACCCTACGCTGGATAGAGAAGACTGAGGCAGTCTTAAGAATAAGCAAGTGTGCTGAAGAAGATAAGATATTGTTTGCTTCTAATTTGTTTAAGAATTCAGCATTAGAATGGTGGAACACTATCCTCCAATCAAGAAGAAGTGATAGAACTTACAATATGGAATGGGAAGAATTTAAGAACAAGGTAGAAAGGAAATTCTGCCCACCCAATGAGAAGGAACATATAGCAAACAAATTCCTAAACCTTAGGATGACTGGTGTGGATAGTAAGGGATACACTAAAATATTCTTTGAATATGCTAGAATAGTGCCAACTCTTGCTTCACCTGAACCAGTATTAATCTCCCGTTATATCTGGGGATTAATTGGGGAAATAAGACACGTAGTCAAGGCAGCTAGACCTCAAACTATAGAAGAAGCTGTAGAACTAGCAAATACCTTGACAGATGAATTAGTCCGTACCCGAGAGGAGGATCAAAGGAGGAACCTAACCCAGAAGCTCACACAAGAATTTCGTTCTGGAAATTTTAATCGTGGGAAAAATATAGGTTCTACCTCTACACCTTACTGTAAGAATTGCAAAAGAAAGCATTCAGGAAGATGCTCCATATACTGTAACTTTTGTAAAATATCGGGATACAAGGAAGAAAACTGCAGGAAGAAAGCTAATAACAGGATATGTTACAACTGCGGAGAACAAGGTCATATCAACCTTAATTGCCCAAAATTAGCTCCAGCCACAAACAACAAGAATACTCAAAATGCTAGAGCATTTGTTCTGACTGCAGATGAAGCTAAGATGATTCCAGATGTCATAGCTGGTACGTTTTTAGTTAATGATATTTTTGCTAAAGTATTATTTGACTCTGGTGCAAACCAAAGTTTTATTAATACATCCTTTTGTAAATTTCTAAATCAGTCATTAACTAAACTACCACTAGAATGCTTAGTAGAGACAGCTAATGGAGAAACCGTTAGGATTTTTGAAATCTTGTAGGGAGCAAGAATAGAAATTTTAAAACACAAATTTATTGCAAACCTTTATCCCATGAACCTGGCAGGATTTGATGTTGTTTTAGGAATGGATTGGTTAATAGCCAATAAAGCCAGTATTTTATGTGATCAAAAGTCAATCCAAGTAAATTCACCAAAAGGTAAAACGATCACAATTAAAGGAGATAAACCATCTAGAACTACAAAATTCATCTCTGTGATGAAAACTGCAAGTTATATAAGAAAAGGTTCTATAGTGTATTTGATTTCCATAATTACTAACACTAAAGGAAAGGATTTAAAAGATATTCCAGTAGTATCTAAGTTTTCAGATGTATTTCAAGAAGAATTTCCAGGGCAACCTCCAGATAGAGAAGTCGAATTCAGAATCTATTTAATACCAGGAACCTCACCAATTGCCAAAGCACCTTACCGTTTAGCACCAGCAGAAATGCAAGAATTGAAGAAACAATTAGACGAATTGTTAGAGAAAGGATTTATACAGCCAAGTTCGTCACCATGGGGAGCACCAATACTGTTTGTTAAAAAGAAGGACGGATCAATGCATATGTGCATCGATTACCGTGAATTAAACAAGGTCACGATTAAGAATCAGTACCCATTACCAAGAATCAATGATCTGTTTGATCAACTGCAAAGAACTCGATTTTTCTCTAAAATCGATTTAAGGTCAGGATATCATCAATTAAAGGTACAGGAAGAGGACATTCCTAAGACCGCATTCAGAACAAGGTATGGCCATTATGAATTTACTTTCATGCCATTTGGTTTAACCAATGCCCCAGCCACATTTATGGACATGATGAACCGAATATGTAAGCCATATTTGGATAAATTCATAATTGTTTTCATAGATGATATTCTCATTTATTCTAAAAATAAGGAAGATCATGCAAAGCATTTACACACACTTTTAAGTTTATTAAGAAAAGAAAAGCTTTACGCTAAATTTTCCAAGTGCGAATTTTGGTTAGAGCAGGTACAATTTCTTGGACATTTAGTCAATCATGAAGGAATTCATGTGGATCCCACAAAGATCGAGGCGATTACTAAATGGAAAACCCCTGAGTCACCAACCGAGGTTAGAAGTTTCTTAGGATTGGTCGGTTATTATAGAAGATTTATTCAAGATTTTTCTAGAATAGCTATTCCCTTAACTAAGCTAACCTGTAAATCTGTTAAGTTTGAATGGGGATTAAAACAAGAAGAAGCATTTAGAATCCTTAAGCATAAATTAACCCATACACCCATACTAGCATTACCAGATGGAGCTGAAGACTTTATAGTATATTGTGACTCTTCTAAATTAGGTTATGGATGTGTACTGATGCAACGTCAAAAGGTTATAGCTTACGCATCTAGACAACTTAAGAATCATGAAGATAATTATTCAACACATGATTTAGAGTTAGGAGCTATAATTTTTGCTCTTAAGATTTGGAGACATTACCTTTATGGTAGTAAGTTTACCATATTCACTGATCATAAGAGTTTAAGGTATGTTTTAAAGCATAAGGAGTTGAATATGAGACAAAGACGCTGGATGGAGATGCTTAGTGACTATGATTGTGATATCCAGTATCATGAAGGAAAAGCAAATGTAGTGGCAGATGCTTTAAGCCGAAAGTATCCTGAAAAGCCAAAAAGGGTACATTCTCTTAAATTAAATCTGCAAGTAGATTTAAATGACCAAATAAGAGAAGCACAAGAATCAGTAATCAAGGATGATGCTGAAAAATTGAAAGGTATGATTAAAGAGTTAGAACAAGGAACAAATGGAATTTGGAGATTCCATAAAAAAGAGAATATGGATACCTAAATTAGGAAACCTACGTCATCGTATATTAGAAGAAGCCCATAAATCTAAGTATACGATGCATCCAGGAAATGATAAAATGTACCAGGATTTAAGGAAGAATTTTTGGTGGATAGGAATGAAAAAGGACATAGCAGCCTATGTTTCTAAATGTTTAACTTGTTCACAAGTCAAAGCTGAACACCAGAAACCCTCAGGTCTATTACAACAGTTAGAAATGCCGGTGTGGAAATGGGAATTAATAACAATGGATTTTGTTACTAAATTACCCAAAACAAAGAAAGGAAATGATACAATCTGAGTGATTGTAGATAGACTAACCAAGTCAGCTCATTTTCTACCAATGAAAGAAACTTTCAGTATGGAACAATTAGCCAAATTATATGTAAATGAAATTGTTTCTTTACATGGAATTCCTTTATCAATTGTTTCTGTTAGAGATAGCCGATTTACCTCTCATTTTTGGTCAAGTTTCCAAAAAGCCATGGGAACCAAGTTAAATCTAAGCACGGCTTATCACCCTCAAACGGATGGACAAAGTGAAAGGACAATTCAGACAATGGAAGACATGCTTAGAGCTTGTGTAATTGATTTCGGAGGTAATTGGGACGATCACTTACCTTTAATAGAATTTTCTTATAATAATAGTTATCACACAAGTATCAATGCTGCACCATTCGAAGCACTTTATGGACGAAAGTGTCGAACCCCAGTCTGTTGGGCAGAAATTGGGGAAAAGCAACTATCTGGACCTGAGATAGTGAAAGAAACAACCGACAAGATTATTCAAGTCAAGGAACGACTGAAAGCAGCACGTAATCGACAGAAAAGTTATGCCGATAACCGACGCAAGCCATTGGAATTTCAAGTAGGAGATAAAGTATTATTAAAGGTCTCTCCTTGGAAAGGAGTAGTAAGATTAATCAAACGGGGAAAGCTAAGTCCCAGCTATATTGGACCTTTTGAGATCATTAGAAGAATAGGACCTGTAGCCTATCAGCTACAACTGCCAGAGGAAATGGCAGGAATACATGATGTATTTCATGTATCTAATATCAAAAAGTGTTTAGCTGATGAATCACTAATAGTACCTCATAAGGATATAGAGGTAAATGAACAACTCAAGTTTGTAGAAAGGCCTCTACAGATTGAAGACAGGAAAGTCAAAAATCTCAAGCACAAGAGATTAGTTTTGGTCAAAGTAAAGTGGGACTCCAAAAGAGGACCTGAGTACACATGGGAGCTTGAATCTGAAATGCAAAAGAAATATCTGCACTTGTTCCTGTAGATCTCGAGGACGAGCTCTAAAACAAGGTGGGGAGGATGTAACAACCCTCAGTAAAACTGACACTCTCAAATATTTCTGATACCCTAATATATTTTAAAGTTTCCCAATATGTCTTTATATACACCCCGTATGTGAAAACCGAGCCCGAAATACATTAAATAGTATTTAAAATAAATAAAATCTGATTTTTAAGCTGAGGCTGGCCTCGTAGACCCACCCCAATCCTTACGCGGGCGGTATAAGCGTTAGAACCGGATTCCTTTGATTTTCTTAAGTTCAAGCGGGCCGCGTAAGACCCATGTTAAGTTTACGCGGGCCGCGAGAGATCAATAACACGGCAACACCAGAGGCCGACACGTGTCGACGTCGTGGCAAGTCTAGGCGATGACCCAGATCACCTAAACCCTACCCGGGCTAGTACGCGGGCCGCGTGAGACCCAAATTCAGCACCTATAAATAGAACGTATCGGATTTCATTTCAGTTCGTTCACAAACGTTTCTGTATCTCAAATTCTGAAATATTAGGCGTAGAAAGCTGGTATTATACCCCCTAATTAGCGAGGTTCTGCTCCGTTGTAAGTATTATAACCCCAGTTTCGTAACAGATACGCTGCCCGATTGATTTAGGGTTCCGTAATAACTGTCATGGTTCTGCCCGACGTAGTTGTTGGAATACCGTCTCGGGGAGGGTATCATTAATATTTTCAAAGGGTTATGATACTAACCTATGTACATTTGTATAAATTATAGATTATTCCCAGGAAACCCTTACGCGAAGTCTAAGATAGCAATGTGAGTTTATCCAATTTTTGTTAAGCTTTTTGTAATATTTTACAAAACCTTAATTGTTTTACAATGTGATTAAGCGGTGATTGAGTCTTTGTAGTTCTTCAATTACTGCCGGTATGTTGGGGTTTTGTATACAAAATTTACTACTGCGAGTAGTAAGTCGGGATGACAGTACGTTACCATTGGACAACGAGTTAGCCAATGTGTAATATGACCCACAAGTCAGGATTGACAGTACTGAATGAGTAATTGTGTAGAAATAAACAATGTGATCGCTCTCAATACTGTTTTAATTTATAAAATGTTTCTTGATTAAACTGGAATTCACTCACCAGTATTTCCCACTGACAAATGTTTTTAAAACGTGTTTCAGGTAACACAATGTGACAGCCAATTAGTAAAAAGCCAGCTGGAGAGCACTGAAGGTTGGAAAAAATGTGGCTATAAAAGTTACCTAATAAACGATGTTTTAAATTCAATATAATAGGGTTTATCCCTATAAATGTATTGTAATAAGAAACTTGGGTTTTACCCATGTGACTATTAATATTAAATGTGGTGGTTTTACTTTGATAAACATTTCCTAACTACGGTCCTGATGTAATTTCCGCTACCAAATTAACGCAACTGATACCACCAAAAATCTGAGTTCGCGTCCACCCGTTCCCGGGACAGATAAGGGATCGGGGGTTGCGATAGAAGAGGCTTGGGTCCTCGGAGGAGGTGGTGGAAGCACCGAACCAACTGTTGCAGAGGTTGTAGCAGACACGGTGGAAGAGCTCATGTTTGATCTCGAGGCCATTGAAAATAGTGTAGCAAAAAGTTTTGAAAATAGAAAACCAAGTAATGATTTTGCAAAAGCTTTTAGTAGAAATAGCACCACTTGCCCCACGGTGGGCGCCAAATTGTTTTGGTTAAAAATTACCGAACAATTAAGTGATCAAATTAGTTAAGTGAGGTAGTGTGCTAAGAATGTGTGTCAGAAATATGCTGATTAAGTTGTTTGCAAAAACAGTTTTCAGGATACGGCTCAGGACATCGAGCTGTATCTACAATCAAACAATGAGCAAAAATGTAAAGGGTGACACAGGATGTACGAGGAAAGCCCTTGATCAATCTAGATCGCCGGCATAAAACCTCGGGAGCTGACAATCGCAGCTGCCTTGTTCTTCTTACTGCTTCAAATATCAGGATACAGTGCAGGATATGATGCGGATCAACTAAGTGTTACAATGTGATTAAGTGTAAGTGTGTTGTGAGTGTTTGCAGCTAGAGAGAAAGAGTGTACGAGAGATTGTGTGTCCTAATCTGATCCGATCAATCCTTTTTATAGTAAAAGAAACTAACTAACTATCCTATTATTCCGGGATTTAACGAATATTCCATATGTGAACGTTGTAGTCCACGTCTTTCGGCTTCAACGTCCATAATCTAACAGATTTTCCCGAGTCTTGCGGAGAAGAAGTCCACTTGAACGTTAGAGACTTGTTCCAATAATCTGCACGTGAATTAATTAGTTACTACCAGGATACTGCATCAGGATGTTACCAATATCCTGATCTGGTATCCTGATCACAACAAAAGAAACATAGTTAGAATATTATTCAGGATATATGAATAGAAAACGACCCATAACACCTATGATCTAGTATATGAACCTAGAAATGCCATAAAGTCTCAGGCTCTAGCTGAGTTTGTGGCTGATTTCAGTAGTGATATTCAAAATGAAGTAGACCTAGAAGTTCAACAACTAGGATAAACCTCAGAATCCTGGACATTATATACTGATGGTGCATCTAATGTTAGAGGTGTTGGATTGGGTATACTACTAAAATCGCCACAGGGGGACATATTACACCAGGCTATTAGATGTGAATTTCCTGCCACTAATAATGAAGCAGAATATGAAGCTTTGATCGCAGGATTAGAGTTGGCTAAAAACATGAATATTAAGAGTTTGCAAGTTTATGTTGATTCTTTGTTAATTACTAATCATTTTAATGGATCCTATGCAGTCAAAGGTGAGAAGTTAATCGAGTATCTCGAAATTCTTAAAAAATTAGCAGGATATTTCGATGTTTTTACACTTGAACATGTACCGAGAGAGGATAATGTTGAAGCAGATGCCTTGGCGAACCTAGGGTCATCAATCAGGATACCAGAAGGAACCCAGATACCAATACTTCACATCCTACATCCTGCTGTTGATCTTGTCAAGACTCATGATAAGGAGGTAACAAGCATTCAGGATCCTTGTCATGATCCTGATGAGGATCCTAAGTCCTGGATGACTCCAATCATGAAATATCTTAAGGAAGGACACATCCCAAAGGATGAAAATCCTAAGGCCTTTAGAATGAAGGTATCACGATTCACTATTATAAAAGATATTTTGTACAAGAAATCTCTTGCAGGACCATACCTGTGGTGCTTGGAGGATCCTAAAACTAAAGAGGTGCTTCAGGATATATATGAAGGGGATTGTGGTAACCATACTGGGGGCAGATCATTATTTTCAATGGTATTAAGAACAGGATATTATTGGCCAACGATGAAGAAAGATGCTGCAGAATATGCTCGAAGATGTGATGTGTGTCAAAGGCACAGCAACATATTACATCAACCTGCTGAACCACTTTATCCTATTGCTTCCCCTTGGCCATTCATGAAGTGGGGGATGGACATAGTAGGAAATTTGCCAAAAGCTCCAGGAGGAAAAGTCTTTATGCTGGTAATGACTGACTATTTTTCTAAATGGGTTGAAGCTGAAGCATTTGTTCAAGTTAGAGACCAAGAAGTAGTATCCTTCATAAAAAGGAATATCCTGACCAGGTTTGGAGTACCAGCCGAGATTATTTGTGACAATGGATCTCAGTTTATAAGTAAGAGGACTACTGACTTTTGCAAGAGTTGGGGAATCAAAATGATCACATCTAATCCAGTACATCCTCAAGCAAATGGACAAGCAGAATCTTCAAACAAGATAATTGTCAATAACTTGAAGAAGAGACTAGGAGCCAAGAAAGGAAGATGGGCAGAAGAATTACCCTTTGTTTTATGGGCTGATAGAACAACAATAAAGAGTGCAACTGGCCAGACTCCATTCTCCTTAGTATTTGGAGCAGAAGCAGTGATCCCAAAAGAAATGGTGATACCTACGACAAGATCTAACATTCGGGATCCTGAGCAGAATCCTGAAGCTTTGTGTTAAGAATTGGATACTGTGGATGAGACAAGAGATGCAGCAAAGCTGAGGATGGCAGCATATCAACAGAGGATATCCAGAGCATATAACAAAAATATCAGGACTCGAAGATTTCAAGTTGGGGATTGGGTGTTAAGAAAGGCTTTTCAGAATACTACTAATCCTGCCGATGGAAAGTTAGCTCCAAAGTGGGAAGAACCATATGAGGTTGAATCAGAATCTGGGAAAGGAGCATACCGACTCAAGAATATGGAGGGGGATATGCTGCCAAGATCCTGGAATGGTATACACTTAAAGCTCTATTTCAAGTGAGTTTAGAATTTAATTTCTAACTCAGGATGGTATGGATTCTATCTCTTTTAAATATATTCGAATTTACTTATTATTTTGAACCCAATACTGACTTAAGCATCGGAGGGGTGTTAGCCAAGCTAACACACACCTTAGTTTGAGGTTATTTTGCAGAATATGTCTCAGGATATAGTTTCAGGATACATGCTCAGGATATTTCGAAAGATTAGAGGATTGGCCCCTCTCTCACGTTTAAGGGATCCTGATCCCTTCATAGGTTTAAAGGTATTCACCTTTCTTACGAATTGGGTTTAAACACCCCGCCTGGAGCGCAAGTTGTCCAGGGATAGTTCAAGGTAGCGGGACCAGTTCATGTAAAAGTGGCTGACAATTTCATTACTATTGGCTATATCCTGGATCCTCAAGGTATATGAGGATTGATCGCCCTCTCTCACGAAAAGGTATTTTCATACTCTCTAAGGTTTAAAGGTTTTCACCTTTCTAAGTCTTGGAGTTTATACACTCCCTCCTGTAGCGCATGAAAATCAGGGTTTATCCCCAGGATATTAAGGGTTTATCCCCAGTATATTGAGGGTTCATCCCCAGGATATTCAGGGTTTATACATAGAAAAACTAAAGTATGACTATGTTTGCATTCCTAAGTCTTCAAATATGCTGAACACAGGGGACATACACCATACAATTCAAAGGATGGGTTCAAGTTTCTAAATGTGCACTGGGGACATTCCTAAGATGGAAGATTGGAATTGACTCTCTAAGAGTCTTTGGTATGATCTCTCCTTTTTATTTTATTTGGATAACTTAAGTTTTCTAAGTTATGTGGCAGTATCCTGACCAGGATATCTCTCAGGGTACTCTCAGGATATGTTCCCAAAATGTTCCCAAGAATGTTCAAAGAAAACTATTTTCAGAATAAAATTTATGCACCAAAAATATAACAACAAAGATAAGGTCAAAGGAAAGTTATATTATTAACGTGGCAAAAGTTTGTGCTTTTGGTTTTATCTCAAACTGAGATCCATCCACCAAAAGCACAATAAGTTCCTAGTTATATGTACATAACAGTTGAAGGTTTCATCTCAACCGAGACCCATCCACCTCCAACTGTTATATTGTTCAAAAAACATTCAGGAAATATAAATTGTTCAAGTGCAGGAAAAGTAAATTGTTTTGGGGATTACAAACCAACATTCAAATTTAAAAAGTAGGCTCCGGCCTAGGCATCAATATCCATCATCGCCCACTAGAATGCCCTCACGCAGCGGCATCTTCACCAGCCTTCTCCGTCTTCTCAGCCTCAGCATCCTGAGTAGCATCCTCGCCAGCATCCTCTCCAGCATCCTTCTTTTCTCTAGCCTTGTCCACCACCTCTGCTGACTTAGAGGATTCACCAGCCCCAGCAGGATACGGCACATGTTTGCCTCCGAGCTCCTTCAGCTTTACCACCCAGGAATCAACCGGCTAGGATGGGCACCCAAGACCTGTCTCCTTGGCCTCATAAGCCATCTTGATGCGAGCTTGTAACAGAGAGACAACAGCTGAATTTTTGATCGCTTCCCGGAAGGAAACCATGGACTGCTCATGCTCCATTTGGATGGATGCCAGCTTTATTTCAACATCTTGAGTGACCTTCTTCAGCTTATCCTCATAGTGCCGGCTCTTGGCTTCAGCAATGGTTCCCTGATCAGCAACAGTGGTCTCAAGCTGCTTGATCCTGGCCTTTTGAAATTTGGCCGTACTACAGGCATCGGTGTAGAGGTGGAGTAGATGCTGGAGACCCTGCAAATCAAAATTCAGGTATGAATTAAAACTTACTAACCAGGATATTCTGTCATGATATTCTATCAGGATATGTACGCAGGATATAGTACCAGGATATTACCTTGTTTAGGAAGGACGTCATCGGCTCCAAGGAGTCAGTAAAGCTGAGTTCTTCATAAGAGAACCCTTCGGAGCCTGGGGTGCTGACCTCGGAACCGTTCCTCTTCTTGGAAGTAGAAGCCCTGGTTCTTTGGGTGGGCTTAGGAGCCGGAACTGGTTTGGAGCTGGTGGTGGCAGGAGTTTCCTTCTTGACATTAACTGGAGTAGGGTAGCTATCAAGCTCATCAAGGTCTAGGAGGATTGGAACTTTGCTGGAATCTGCATATAGGGAGTAAACTTAAAACTCTTTCCTAAACATATCAGATAAAGACATATATGTAGAATATTGTGCAGGATCCTTACCAGACATGTTTGAACTAGAGGGTTGACTTGAAGATGCTGGAAGTGGATTAAAGCTCCTTTCAACTTCTGGAAGAAGTCTGATGGTGTCGATTCTCTTCTTTGAGTCGGCTAAAGGAGGTGCAAGCTTTCTGAAATCAGCTGTATACAAGAAAGAAAGAGAAAGTCAGTACAGGATATAAGACATGATATAAGACAGGATCATCCTTAAACCCTAAATCCTACCGTTTCTCAACCACTTCACCGGATAATCCGCTCCACCAGGGATTGAATCTCTTTTTACAAAGAAAAACTTGGATTTCCATTCCTCTTCGTTCCTGGTGGCTCGGAGTATCAGTGGATCGCTGGAAGTGGAATAGAACAAGAATCGGCAAGAGCCGACGCATCTAAGCCGGTATGCTAGGGGAAGGTCGTGAACAGAAAGATCAGGAATGTGCTTGTTCTTGATTTGATCAAGAACAAACAGAACTCGCTAAAGCATTGGCATTGTTTGACTGAAACAGATTTTCGTGATGTTAAAGAACTCGGTGATGAAGTCAGGAAATGGAAATTGCAACCCTAAGGTAAAGGGAAAGGCGTTAAAACACAACCACTCATCGGAAACCATGTCCGACAGGATTTCCCTATCGAATGGCCGAAACACTGTCCCTTTCAGAAAGATGCCGGAGGTTTTGAGAGCCGACAAGTGAGCGCTGTCAAAGGAGCATATTTCTTTCTCCGGATCTTGGAGAATATTCTGGTGAATAAATGTAGGAGCAGAGTCGCCGGAGCTGGATCTGGTTTGTCTCGCCGTATGGTTACCAGAATAATGTGCAGAATAAGGGAGAAAGAAGATGGAAATGAGAGAGAAGATTTTACCTTTTACTCTTTGGTGAGGGTTAAATGAAGATTTTACCTTTTACTCTTTGGTGAGGGTTAAAGGTGGAGATGGTGGTGGTGGTGGTATGAAGTGGGGAAGATGAAGTGGGTAGGGTGGGTGGTTGGTCCCACATAAGTTGTAAAATATTAATTATATTCTTTTAGTTTTTTAGTTATTAATTTGACAGTAAGGGTATTTTTGTCATTTCACACGCACCTAACACCAAAAACTAACCCCCATCCACGCCAGGGACTATCCGGGAACAAAATTCAAAAACTTGGGGACTATAGGTGTAATTTTAGAAAGTTAGGGACTAAAGGTGAAAAATGACCAAACCACAGGGACTATCCGAGCATTTTTCTCTTAAAAAAAACTAAAAGAGTTAACTTTCAGAGACTTTTAGAAACTTCTAGTTTCAAACTTTTAAGAAAAAACTTATACTCAATAAAAAGGTTTGTTTAATTGAAGGAGCTTAAATCTTTTGGTTGAACGTTGCTACTACTTGCGTTTATGTAACAACTCTCATCAAAAGTCATAATTATTTAATTAATTTGTTCAATAGGAAACCCTAATTAAGACACCCAAGTGATTATGCATAAACTCTAAAATTTTCAGAATAATCAGAATCAGGATTAGGGCCCCTAAAACTCAGGGAGGGTAAAACCCTAGTTACGATTATCCACATAACTATCTGTCAAAATCGAATTTTACGAAACTGTCAATTCAGCAAGCCTAGTTAGGGACGTGGCTACCTATAGAAAATAGGTGACCCCTCACGCCACGCGACGCCCAGAGGGGTACCCCTCGCGTCACGCGAGGGGGTCCAAATTTTATGTATAAATAGGGGTGTCTGGGACTTGATTTTGGGCACTGAAACGACGTTAAAACTCAAAATATACGCCGAGTTATCGTAGAATTACTATCAAAACACACACGGATCACTAATTGCTGCCGCAAAACAGGGTAATAACTCGATCGCTGATACGATTCAATGTCCGATCGATTAAACTATCCAATGGATGTTTAAGTGCTGCCCACATTAGGGTTTATGCTTTGTCATTCGTTGTTAATTCAATGGATACATGACACACTAAACGAGATACCAACGGCAACGGCAACGGCAAAAAGTACCGGCAAAGTTCCGACCGTAACCGGCGACCAATACCGGAGACTACTTGTCTTGCAGGTACAACCACCGGCAACCTATTTCTCTTTTCTTGCAGGTACAACCATCGGCGGCAACAAGCAGATCGAAGAAATCTTTCTAGATTTCGATTTCTCCGTTGAAAAATTCTAGATCTCGACTTCTCCGTTGCATCTACGGCTGATTGCACTTACATCCGTCGTACACCTGCTACAGCCGTTGTTAAGAGCAGCTGATTTCTTCTACGAGATAACGGCACTCTCACCGACGGCGAGACTCCGACCACAATCGTCTTTTGCAGGAGCATACATCTCCGGCGAAACAGAGCAGCACAGATTCTTCTCCAGGGTAAGAGATCTACAATTCTTCACCGGGCGAGTTCATCCTTTTTCCGGCGATAAAAAATAGACGACATCCAGGTTCTTTCTTTCTTATATACACACATATATTGAAGGGTAGACTACATATAAATTGCATATATTATCTTTGCATCTACTTTGATATATCACAGTATTTTGTCTGTTAGAATATATAAACCTGCCAATTCATTTGCTTGTGCCCCCTCTGTTGTTCACGTGCTAGTTGTAATTGGTTTTGAAATACCTGGAGATTTTTGAAATTGCTGTGTTTTGAGTTCTGTAGGATATTTAATGCTCATTGTAGAAGTTATAGCGTACACCCATTTATGTTACTCGGTGCCTATTGTAAACTGTATATTGTATGCTCATTATTGCTCCTTGATATTGGCATATTATCGCTGCTCAGTGTGTACTTCAGGGTTGATTTATTGGCATTGTATGCTTCTGGACTTTAATTATTTGCCTGTTATCTAATATTTTGTGTTATT
Source organism: Helianthus tuberosus (assembly GCA_030545235.1). Taxonomy (NCBI): domain Eukaryota; kingdom Viridiplantae; phylum Streptophyta; class Magnoliopsida; order Asterales; family Asteraceae; genus Helianthus; species Helianthus tuberosus. The sequence goes on along the minus strand of CM060402.1, from coordinate 16,529,218 downwards.
ATTTAAAACTCTTATTAGTAAACCTGATTATAACACTCTATTTGATCATTAATTATTGATTTTAGACGCACCTTATTGATTAGTGTATGTTATGTGCTCACCCGTTGACACTGTCTACCCATTGTATGTTGTGTTCACTGTGTGTTTATGTTACCCACTATAGTGTTTTAGCGAGATCTTACAGTATCGATCTATTTGTTTATGCGTGTGCCTTTTTTTTTTTTTAATCGGTTGATTTGTAGCAACCATAGACGGTAGATATAATGATTTTCCCTTGAGATCATGTTCGAGGACGAGGGGTGCAGGGAGGGGTAAAGAAAAGGAGTATAGTTTGCGTGTGGCTTCGTGGAATGTAGGGACCCTTAGTAGTAAGTTGTTGGAGATCATAGATACACTTAAAAGACGTAGGGTAGAGATAGCGTGCCTTCAGGAGACTAGGTGGAAGGGACATAAGGGGGATGAGCGCAATGGGTACAAGTTGTTATATTCAGGGTCGGATGGTGTAAAGAATGGGGTGGGATTTCTAGTGGCTATAAACTTGTACAAGAATGTGGTAGAGGTGATACGACACAATGATAGGATCATGGTGTTGAGATTAGTACTAGGAGAGGAAGTTGTGACAGTTGTTTACGCATATGCTCCACAAGTAGGATTAGGGGATCAAGAGAGGAGAGACTTTTGGGACTGCCTAGACGAAGTTGTGAGGGCCATACCTAGGGAAGAAAGAATTTTTATAGGAGGCGATTTTAATGGCCATGTTGGTAGACATAGTGATGGTTTTAGTGAAGTTCATGGGGGTTTTGGTTTTGGTGATAGGAACAACCCTGGTAGGGATTTGTTAGAGTTTGCGGTGGCTCACAACCTAGGTATTTTGAATTCTTTCTTTAAGAAGAAAGAATCACAGTTGATTACTTTTAGTAGTGGTGGACGTAACACTCAGATTGACTATATTTTGATGAGGCTAGGAGATCGAAGGTGGTGGAGGGACTGCAAGGTTATACCAGGGGAGACAGCAGTGGCTCAACACCGTCTATTGGTGGCGGATTTAAGCATGAGAGGAAAGCTGACCAAGGGAGAGAGGGTAATGCGACCTAGGGTTAGATGGGGCATGTTAAAGGGCGACAAAATCGAAGTGTTTAGAGATAAGGTCCTCTCAAGGACATCTCCTAGAGTAGATGGGGACGCAAACCAAATGTGGGAGGACATGGCAAACATCATTACTAATGTAGCGAAGGAAACGCTAGGTGTCACTTCAGGAAAGAGGTGTGGCCAAAAGGAGTCATGGTGGTGGAATGAGGAAGTGCATACTAAAATAAGGATTAAACAAGGGTACTTTAGGGATCTTTTAAGGTGTACAGTCGAGGAGGAGCAAGTGGTTTTAAGGGTGAGGTATAAAGAGGCCAAGAGAGAAGCGAAGAAGGCAGTGTCAGCGGCGAAGAACGCAGCTTACAAGCAGATGTATGATAGACTGGAAACAAAGGAGGGGGAGCAGGACATGTTCAAGATTGCAAAAGCTAGAGAACGTAGAAGACAGGACCTAGGAGCAGTGAAGTTTTTAAAGGGTGAGGATGGATGCGTTTTGGTCAAAGAACACGACATTAAGATGCGATGGCAAGCGTATTTCTACAATCTTTTCAATGGTGGGAGGGACTACCAGCAAGAAAATGATGATTCACCTACCCAAAGGCAACTACGGAATAACGGCTACTGTAGACGTATCACACGGGAGGAGGTGAAAACAGCTCTTAGGAAGATGGGAAGGGCTAAGGCAGTTGGGCCAGATAACATACCGATTGAGGTATGGAAATGCTTGGGAGAAGAAGGAGTACATTGGCTAACTATTTTATTCAATTTTATTTTCAAATCGGGGAAACTGCCAGATCAATGGAGGAATAGTGTAGTAGTACCTGTGTATAAGTACAAAGGGGACGCCCAATGTTGTGGGAATTACCGGGGGATTAAGCTGCTAGGACACACTATGAAACTATGGGAGAGAATAATTGAGACGAGAATCAGAAGAGAGACTCAAGTCACAGTAAACCAATTTGGTTTCATGCCAGGGCGATCGTCTACGGAAGCAATACATATTCTAAGGAGATTGATGGAGAAGTATAGGGAGAAGAAACGGGACCTTCACATGGTGTTCATTGATCTTGAAAAGGCCTATGACAGTGTGCCACGTAGACTGATTTGGGATACTTTGGAGAGTAGAGGGGTTTCTGGGAAGTATATAGACTTAATTAGGGATATGTATGTTAGGACCGAGACTACTGCTCGAACGCCTGTAGGGGATACTGAGTCTTTCCCGGTGGAGGTAGGACTACACCAAGGGTCTGCTTTGAGCCCTTTTCTTTTTGCAGTTATCCTAGATGAGTTGACTAAGTCAATTCAGGAGGCTCTTCCGTGGTGCCTGCTTTTCGCAGATGATATTGTGTTAGTTGCTGATAGTAAACATAGCCTGAATGTGAGGTTAGAACAGTGGCGAGCAGCTTTAGAGGGCAGAGGTTTAAGGATTAGTCGTTCTAAGACAGAGTACCTATATTGTGACTTTAGTGGAGTAGACAACGTTGAGGACATCCAGATCACCATTGACGGTCAAGTGGTTCCGCAGGTTAATAAGTTCAAGTATCTAGGATCGTTTGTTCAGAGGGATGGGGATATAGATTGTGACGTTGCCCACCGCATCCAAGTTGGATGGTGTAAGTGGAGAGCTGCCACTGGGGTATTGTGCGATAGAAGGTTCCCAACAAAATTGAAAGGGAAATTTTATAGAGTTTCAATTAGACCTGCGATGTTATACGGAACCGACTGTTGGGCCATTAAGGAAGTACAAGCACGCAAGATGGAAGTGGCAGAGATGAGAATGTTAAGATGGATGTGTGGGCACACAAGGTTAGACCGGATAAGAAATGATGTTTTTAGGGAGAGGTTAGAAGTAGCTAGTTTATCAGATAAGATAAAGGAGGGAAGATTGAGATGGTTTGGGCATGTGAAGAGGAGGCAGACAATAGAGCCAGTTAGAGTAGTTGAAACTCTCGTGGTGGAAGGGAGGAGGGGTAGAGGCAGACCCAAAATCACTTGGGATGAGCGGATTAGGCAAGATTTGCAAAAATCGCACCTCTCTGAGAACATGGTCCATGATAGGAGCTCGTGGAGACGGAGGATTAAGGTTAAAGATTTCTAGGAGAGGGTTCAATTGTGTTTTTAGGGGTAGTGTATAGTCGTAGATATGTATCTATTTGTATACGCTTTCTGTGTTGTTATATTTGTCTTGTTTACCATGCACTCTTTTACCACCCATGTTATTTTGATAGCTCCATACTCACACACACACACACACCTCATGGTTCTATATTTTTTCTCTTTCTTTCCTGGTTATTTTGGAGCCGAGGGTCTCACTGGAAGCAGCCTCTCTATCCCTAGGGATAGGGGTAAGGTGTGCCTACATCCCACCCTCCCCAGACCCTACCAATAGCTCTGCTATTTGTGGGATTTTACTGGGTATGATTGATTGATTGATGATGTTAATTCAATGGATGTTTAAGTATCGCACTTTGTCATTCGATGTGAGGGTTTAATCTCGTGAGTTATCGTAAATGCTGTATTAAGTTACTAACCGAGTTGTGTGCATGATATTAATTTAGGTTAAAAGGCTAATTAGTAGGCTAGGCTCTGCTCAATTAAATCTGCAATGTGAGTCATTCTCTTTTTATCAAATTACTTTCAAAATCATGTTTATTTTCAAAGATTATAATTACAGTGATTAAGTTTATGTAATCACCAAGTTACAGCCGGTATGTGGGGTTTTGTATACATTACTTGATAACCGTCACTATTGGACAAAGAGTTAGCCAATGAGTGATATGACCATAGTCACAGACTTCATTGGACAATGAGGTTACCGATGGATAGTCGAGTGACAAATACTGTGGGTAGTTGGTTGATATCTGGAAACATTGTAATCTCTCTTAATACTGTAAATTATAACAAACGAGTCGTTTTAGTAAAATAGAATGATTCACCAGTATTTCCCGCTGACAAAACATTTTTCAAACATGTTTCAGGTGATCTGTTGTGATCCAGGAAAAGTGTCGAGAAGCACTACAAGCTTAAGGAAGTGGCTCAATATAAAATAAAGAAATATGTTTTGTAAAATAAAAGATTTCTCCGTAAAATCTTATGATTGTAAATTACCGGGATTTTATCCCGAGTTGTGAAATAAAATAATCGGGAAATTGCAGTTTTAAAAAGATCCTGAAGAAAACTTCCGCTGTCAATTTAATTAAATAAATACCACGGGATTTTCTGTCTCGCGGCTCCTGAAACGGGTCAAACCGGGTCGGGGGCCGTGACAGTTTAGGATGAGCTACAAGCTTTTAGGAAAAAAAAAAATGACTATTTTAACCTCTAAAGATAATAAAATTTTTAATGCAAAAACTTTTTAAATTTTTAGTTATGTCCATTTTGGTCATCTTATACATTTTATTAAAAGCTCCAGCTACTCTGCCAAACACCAAATATATCTAAAAAGCTACATCTACCAGCTACCAGCCACCAGCTACTTTTGCCAAACATACCCTATGTGGTTTGATATGTCATTTCAGGTCAATTTTTAAAATTGCAACAGTTTCCTCCCTAACGTTCTCGAAACGTGCCATTCGTCATTTCAGGCCAATTTTTAAATTGCGACAGTTTCCTCCCTGACGTTCTCGAAACGTGCCATTCAAGTTCAAAAAACTAACCCCAGTTAAAAAACAGTTAGCTCAGGGGTAAAATTGTCATTTTATGTATATTTTTATTTTTCATTTTTTAAACTTCTATATTGTTGTTGTTACTATTATTAAATACTCCCTCCGTCCCATTTTTAAATACTCCCTCCATCCCATTTTAGATGTCATGGGACCCAAATCACACAGTTTAAGAAATATTTGAGTATATATTTTCTAAACTGTAAAATGACAATAATGTCCTCAACTTATTTGGCTAAAAACCATTTTGTCTTACATGACACCAACCATTCGTGTTTTAAATTGCCGCCTACTTTTTGCCGCCACATTTTCATGGAACCAACAATTATACTTTTACTTGTATTGTTTAAAAATGTTTGAATCCTTTACATTTTCACTAATTTTAAATTGTCGCCTTCTTTTTGCCATCTGTTTGAAACACCCATAATAAAGTGTTTGAATCCTTTACATTTTCACTAATTTTCTTTATTCCATTAAACTATGGAACACTCAATAAACCCACGTACAAAAACAAACTTAACCAATGAGCAACGACAATCCATTTACCAAATGTTATTGCAACAAAGTGTTAATGGAGGATTGAAAAGTGAATTCACAAGGGATGTGGCGACACTCTTCTCTGTATCTACCCGGACTATAAGTCGCATTTGGCATGACGCTAAACTTCAACTTCAACATGGATCAGTTGTTGATGTATCTTCGAAGAGGGCTAATGTAATTAGACGAAAAAGGATTCAAATCGATTTTACTCATGTCTCACAAATCCCACTATGTCGTCGAACAAATTATTCGGACTCTAGCAAAAGCAATAAACGTTTCAAAATCAACAATGCATAGAAGAATTAAAGAAGGAGCTTTAAGACCACACACAAATGTGATCAAGCCGGATTTAACCGATCAGAATAAGAAAGCAAGGTTAGAATTTTGTTTATCAATGGTTACTCGATCTTTGTCAAGTGATAGTCCGACATTTTATGATATGTTTAATGTGATTCACATAGATGAAAAATGGTTTTATATGTCAAAACCATCCAAACGTTACTACCTTGTTCCCAACGAGGTTGAGCCGTTAAGAACATGTAAATCAAAAAAGTTTATGACAAAAGTAATGTTTCTAGCCGCAGTTGCACGACCAAGATACGATGCATCGGGTAATGAAGTGTTTTCGGGAAAGATCGGTATATTCCCATTCACAACTTTAGAACCTGCAAAACGGTCGAGTAAGAACCGTGTTGCTGGAACGTTAGTAACAAAACCTATCTTATCGGTGACTAAAGAAGTAACAAGGTCTTGGTTAATCGAAAAGTACTACCGGCTATTAGATCTACATGGCCAAGAGATCACACGAGTCCAATTTTCATTCAACAAGACAATGCAAAGCCCCATACTGATATCAATGATACGGAGTTCATACACGAGGCATCTAAAGATGGGTTTGATATCCGACTATGTTTTCAACCTCCAAACAGTCCAGATTTAAATGTGTTAGACCTCAGCTTTTTTCGGGCGATTCAATCTCTTCGGGAACAAGAGGTTTTAGGATCAATCGATGAATTGGTTAGTGCTGTTAAAACGTCTTTTAAAAGAATGCCATCACATGAGCTTAACAAAGTATTTTTAACATTACAAACATGCATGAAAGAGATCATGAAAGTTCAAGGTGGCAATAATTATAAAACACCGTATATCGGCAAAGGTAAGTTAGAACGACAAGGGAATTTACCACTACAAATCGAGTGTGATGAGAACTTGATATATGAAGTCCTTTCGTATTTGGGTCATTAAAAGAATCATATTTAAAGCTTCATGTCTTTTTTGTTTTTTGGTGGCAATGAAGAAAAACAGAGCTTCATATTTACTCTAAAGCTTCATGTTCTTAAGGAAAAAGAAAGAAAAGAAGTTTTTGTCTTTTCTTAGTTTTGTACTCGTACTACTCTTGTATGGATGTAAAAAATGTGTATGTAATATGCTCACGTTTTGTAGTAAAATGAAGGCTCTGTTAATTAAATTGTCTTTTATATACCACTTAAATATTTGTATGTAATATTAAGGGCAAAATTGGAAATTGCATTTCTATTTTTGGAAATAGACATTTAAATTGGGACAACAAAAAATGGAAAGATGGACATTTAAAATGGGACGGAGGGAGTATAATAATAAAGGGAACGAGATTATAGTAAACTCCAATGACCGGAGATGGTTGACCGGAGTAGCAGGTTGACAGGAGATGGTGACGGAGGATTGACAGGGCTACGCACCTGAACTACATTTCGCTTGTAGTACAAGCAGAATCATTGGGTATGTTGTTTAATGGTGATGAGCTTACGGTGACGCTAAACAAACTTACGAACGTTAACGACGATAATTCGGTCACCGTTTGAACCTGCCAAGTTTGTATCTCCGTCAGTTTGTAGAAGATGATTGTCAACATCACATTTGTATCCCCTTTAAACACAGAAAAGTAACACCTTCTTCGGCCACCTCTACTGCTCCGACGAGTTTTCGGTTATCTTTCCTATCACTGTTGGACCTCTGATCTAGCTCCAGCCATTTTTCTCCAATCCGCTTGCCACCACAACAGATTGAATCCAAGAATCTCAGGCGATCGGTGTCCGGCGGTTCCATCATCGTCATCACCTATTCGTCTTCCCTGTATTACCGGAATCAACAACCATCTTTGTCATCTCCATCCACCACAATCACAACCATTGCCTCTTGTAACCACGATCATCACCATCGTTCTCTTTATACTCACTTTCAACACCATCATATCACCACAGGCGCTGCCTGCATCTTCATCATCGTTCCGATTATTATTATTATTATTATTATTATTATTATTATTATTATTATTATTATCACTACATAAACATTTGTTATAATAATTATAAGTCTTTAAAAAATGAAAATATACGTAAAATGACAATTTTACCCCTGAGCTAACTGAGTTTTTTAACTGGGGTTAGTTTTTTGGACTGAAATGACACGTTTCGAGATCGTTCGGGAGGAAACAAAATTGATCTGAAATGGCATAAGTGATCAAACACAGGGACGAAAATGATAGTTAACTCAAAACTAAAAGAGGAAGTTAATATATGGTATTATATGTTTAATAGGGAGATTATTTAGCTCAAGGAAGTTAAGGTTGAGTTGGTGAATGCAGAAGAGCTGACATGTTGACCAAGGGTTTGCCTGGGTCAAAGCTTATGGGATGTTTGGAAGTTGGAACGACTAGATAGTGGTTGATCATAGTGATAAGACCATGTGTTACCACCACGCCATAGGTTGTTTTCCGGTGTCAACTCTAGGGATGAGCAAAATGGACCCGGTACCGGTACCGAACCGGTACCGGTACCGAATTTACCGAACCGGGTACCTTTTCGGTACCGATTCGGTACCCACTTTTGACATTTTCGGTACCGGTTCGGTACCGGTCCGGTACGGTACCGGTTCGGTACCGGTATTTTGCTCGTTTTTACCCTCAAATACCGGTACCGAACCGGTACCGGTACCGAACCGTACCGAACCGGGTATATTCGGTACCGGTACCGGTACCCACTTTTGAGGATTTTCGGTACCGGTTCTTTCGGTACCGGTACCGGTTCGGTACCGAACCGGACCGAGCTCATCCCTAGTCAACTCAGACAAACCGCACCCCGCACACCGTCACACCCATGCGTGGTTGTGGGCGCTGGACGGTGCCCTTGTGGCTGGTCATGGCGTGGTGGGAGGAAAAGTAATTGATGGGTGGGCCGTATGGAGAAGATTCTTTTACTATTTTAAGGTAGAATTTGAGATGAAGAGAATGTAGTTCTTTTGCTGATGAAATTGGCTATTTTATTTATTTATCAATTGATTCACTCTACTGTTTGTTTTATATATTTGATTTGTTTGAATTTTTAGTTAAGAATTCTTTAATCACGTGTAAACGCTTTTTAAAAGGAAATTTTCGTTAAAAAAATTCTTAAAACGATTGTTGAGTTTTCGTAATTTTTTGAATAATAATGTTATGGGTAAATTACTTTTTGAGTCTCTTTGTTTTAGAGGTTTTAACTACTTGAGTACAAAATCAAAATGTTTAACGCCCTGAGTCCCTATAGCCACTTTTCTTAATTATTTGAGTTCAAATTACTAACACTGTTAGAATTTTTTGGTTAAATATTGTTAAATGACCAAAATACCCTTATAGTAAAAAATAAAATAAAATACATATATATGTTATCGGGTTAGGATCAAATACAAAGGATAAAATAAATAAGAAGGGTAAGAAGGATTCTAGTCCATTGATCTTAGATTTGAAGAGTTGAGATTAGTTGTAGGGAAAAGAAGATAATATAAGGGCATAAAGGGAAATCCTATATTTATGGATTTTCTCTCTCCACATGCAAGGCACATGCCAATTTCCCCATCAATTTAAAACGTCCATAACTTTTTCATACGACATTTTAAAAAAAAAAAATTCACCATAATAACGAGCGTTTTTTTATCTTTAATATGAGTACCATATTATCATATAAAAATAAAATAAAAAATTTCATTTTTACTGGGTTTTTTTGTATTGTGTTAAAGTTTTCAGGTCATTGTGTCTTTTAACTGGGTTTTGGTCAGTAGAGTTTCTATACATTGTGTTATTATCAAAACCTATAACATAATATTTATTTGGGTTCTATCCATTGCGTTTTTATAAGAACCTATAACACAATATATGACACAATGAAGATGGTGTTATATCTGGGTTTTCTATAAATTGTGTTATTAGTTCAGGTCATTGTATTTAATATGTTATTCATTGTGTTTTAATATGTTGTCTATTGTGTTTTAATAATTTGTTCAATTTTTTATTATCTTTGTTCATTGTGTTTTAGTTTGTTGTGTATTGTGTTTTTAGTTTGTTTTCCATTGTGTCTTCATCTGCTCTCTATTGTGTCTTTTATCTGTTGTCACTAATTGTGTCTTTTATCTGTCGTCATCAATTGTGTTTTTATTTAGTCTGATACTTATTGTGTTATATGTTATCGCCATTGTGTTATACGTTATGGTCATTGTGGTTTAGTATGTTGTTCATTGTGTCTTTATCTGTTGTCATTGATTGTGTTTTTGATCTACTTTACGTTGTGTTTTACATCATGTCCATTGTGTTATTATCAAAACCTATAACACAATGTTAATTTAGGTTCTATCCATTGCGTTTTTATAAGAACCTATAACACAATATATGACACAATGAAGATGATGTTATATTTGGGTTTTCTATAAATTGTGTTATTAGTTCAGGTCATTGTGCTTAATATGTTATTCATTGTGTTTTAATATGTTGTCCATTGTGTTTTAATAATTTGTTCAATTTTTTTATTATCTTTGTTCATTGTGTTTTAGTTTGTTGTGTATTGTGTTTTTAGTTTGTTTTCCATTGTGTCTTCATCTGCTCTCCATTGTGTCTTTTATCTGCTGTCATTAATTGTGTCTTTTATCTGTTGTCATCAATTGTGTCTTTTATCTGTTGTCATCAATTGTGTTTTTATTTAGTCTGATACTTATTGTGTTATATGTTACTGACATTGTGTTATACGTTATGGTCATTGTATTTTAGTATGTTGTCCATTATGTCTTTATTTGTTGTCATTAGTTGTGTTTTTGATCTACTTTACATTGTGTTTTACATCATGTCCATTGTGTAATATGCAACTGGGTTTTTGATTTTTTTTTTTGAAAAATATAACAATATGGTACTCATATTAAAGATAAAAAAACGCTCGATTTTATGGTATACATTTTTTTAAAAACAAATGATGTATAAAAAGTTACGGACGTTTAAAAATTGGGGACCGGGGGGGGGGGGGGGGGAATAACATGTGACTTGCATGTGCATATTTTCTTTCCTCTTGTAGACAAAATTACCCTTTCCATTTAATTCCTCTTAGGACACTTGTCATTCTCTAGTGACTTCTTACCCTTCTTATTTTTAAATGGGTGTACCTATTGGCACACCCAAATGCCTATATGCACACCAAAAAGAATTTTTTTTGTCCTATATGCACACTCTGTAGTGTCGAGCTGTGGCCAAAGCGCGGCGTTTTAGTCCGATCAACCAGACAAAAGACTGACGGGTGTCTGACGGGTCTGTTGACCGGACCAAAACGCCGAGCTTTGGCCGCGTTTTGGTCCTGTCAACCAGACAAAAGACTGACCGGGTGTCTGGTTGACAGGACCAAAACGCGGCCAAAGCTCCACGTTTTTGTCCGGTCAAAAGACCCGTCAGACACCCGTCAGTCTTTGTCTGGTTGACCGGACCAAAACGCCGCGCTTTGACCACACCTCGACACTGCAGGGTATGCATATAGGACAAAAAAGCCCTTTTGAAGCTAACTATCTACACACCACCAAATGTGCAAATAGTCTCCCCTTTTAAATACTTTGTATTATAACTAACCCATATGTTATCCTCTCACTCTCTCACAGCAATCGGATTCTCTCTCTTCCTCATCTTTTCTCATTCTTCTTTATCTCTCTCTCTCTCTTTCAGTAGATCTGCAACTTCATTCATACGACCTGCAACAGTTCGTTCGAAGCCCGATTAGATAACTCACGGCTTCTGATTTTTTTATTAATGATTATAGGTTAGAACCTTGAACATGGATTAAGGTTTTGAAGATCGTTTTTTTATCAGTAGTTCAATTAAAGGTTTGTTGATATGTACCAATCGGTTGATAGATAATCCGTTGAGTGGATCAAGCTCAAAAGAAATTAGCAAGATGCAAGACTTGAGATAATTCTCTATAATTTCATTCATATCCTAAAACATCAAATGATTTACATTATAAATACTAAGCTAAATAACTAACCACTATCCCACTACTTTGAAAATAAACACATGCATGCAAAATAATTAAAGAAATAAAGGGAACATGCTAATAAAATTATGGAACATGGAAGAGATCGTGGGCACGTATCATTCCCGCACCGTTGAAAACGTCCTTGTCCTCAAGGATGGAAAAAAGACTCCACGGAGGCCGCCACTCGGTCCTGTTAGTGGCATTCAGAGTCGTCTCAACGGGGCGCCACGGCGGTCTCCATTCGCGTTTCCCCGCGGAATATGCAATTGGTGCTTCATTGTGCACATAGAAGTGCCCCTTGTAATGGTAGGTTTGAGGAGGACCGGTGTCACTACCATATGAAGGTGGTGACAATATAATTGTTTGTTTTCGCATGTGGTCATCTTTCTCAAAGAAACAAAGTGTGTGTATGGAAGGCATTAGAAGCAGGGGCCATTTGGGTTTTTGTTGGTCATAGTGGGTCATGGGAGAATCAATTTGTGGAGTAAACGGTTCTAGAGATAGTTTTATTTTTGGTGGCGGTTCGGTTGCAATTTGTGGGGGTGTGACGGAAGCGGTTAACAAGGATGGTGGTGCGGCAACGGTTGATGGAGGTGGTTTGATGACAACTGTTGGTGGTGGTGAGGCGGCAGCGGGTGATGGTGGTTCGGTAGCGGATGACGGTAGCGGTGTAGAAAAAATGGGTGAAGTTGCCCATCTCCGGGACTCGTTTTTGAGAAGATCGATCATCTCAGCAATCGTTGATATGATTCGATCCAACGACTCGTTCCATTCGTGAGCGTCCATGAGGGGATCAAGACCGCTCTGATACCAATTGATATGTACCAATCGGATTTGGGATAGATAATCCGTTGAGTGGATCAAGCTCAAAAGAAATTAGCAAGATGCAAGACTTGAGATAATTCTCTATAATTTCATTCCTATCCTAAAACATCAAATGATTTACATTATAAATACTAAGCTAAATAACTAACCACTATCCCACTACTTTGAAAATAAACACATGCATGCAAAATAATTAAAGAAATAAAGGGAACATGCTAATAAAATTATGAAACATGGAGGAGATCGTGGGCACGTATCATTTGTTTTATTCAAGACTTCAAGCATGGTGTACAGTTATTGAGTTATGGTGTTCACATGTGTTAAAGGTTACAGAGGCAATTACTATTAATTATGATTATTGGTGTTCAATTGTTATTTAGATTTTTTTGAATGGCTGGTGTTCAATTGTTCACAGTGGAACCATAGCCGCGAACTTCAAATCATCGCCAGTGGGTTTTTACAGATCTGTGCGGTTTAATGTTGCCGGCAATCTGAGAATTGAAGATCTGTTTAAATGGAATTGCCAGATCTGTTTAGTGGTCGGCGTTACAGGTCGTGTGGTGGTGGTGAGACGGTGGTGGGTGGTGTGGTGGTGTGGTGTTGATGGTGGTGGAGGATGGAGGTGGTCATAATCAGATTAACAGGCCGTATTTAAAATCTAACGAATGTGTTTTGTAAGCCTGCACCAGATATGCTCTTTCATCACTTGGTAATCATGAATTAACCTCCAAATCGGCATGCGTTTTTGCTGCTTTTTATTTTTGTTGAAACAGAGCATATTAAAATTTCAATTGCACTTCATTCAACAAATTACCACTGTGAAATCAGTAATAACAACAAATTAGTTTTTTTATTTTTTAATTATAGGGGCAATTTGGTCATTTAGCAAAACTTAACAACAGAATTCTAACCGTGTTAGAATTTTGGACTCAAATGGTTAAGAAAAATGGCTATAAGGACTCAGGGCGTTAAACATTTTGATTTTGGACTCAAGTAGTTAAAACCAATAAAACACAGGGACTCAAAAAATAATTTACTCTAATGTTATTAATATTTAAAAGAAGTAAATATGATTAAATTTTTTGAATTGTTGATCCTGTTTTAATGAAACTTTATTTTTTCGTTTTAAATGTATGAAATACTATTTAGTTACACTTGTTAATATATAAATAATAATTAAATAATAATAACCTAATCACCAAACAAGCCCCCAATCAAGCCTCTCCTATTACTTTGGTATTTCTAAGTGAGAAAAAATTGTGTACCTATGTATCACTTTTTTCTCAACCAAGCCCATAACACATAGCCTAATGACAATGAAGTCAAAATGTTCTATTAGGTCAATGAAGTCAAAATGGTAGTTAATTTTATTAAGCAGGTAGTAGCTCAACTGCTCAAGAAATAAGGCATGGGGGTATAATAGTCATTTAACAATTGATGTTTTAAAAGGTTCAGGGTTGTTTGCTTGCAACTGGAAACTACAGGGGCTGGAATCATAAATTGTGAAAGTTGTTGTTGGCAAGGGTATTTCAGTCATGCTACAAAAACCTAACATATTTTTCATCTGTTTGCAACAAGGACCATCTTTGTTACGAGTTGGCAAATCCATACAATAAAACTGACTTTTGATTATGAATTTTCGATACTTGAGATCCGAAACCGGCCTCGTTTTGATTGGCTATATACATGTATATACCGACGTGTGGATTGTGATCGACACAACCCTACATACGTATTTACAATTTCCAAGTTTTTAAACTAACATAACAAGCTTTTGACTAAACACAAATACACTTTGACCCACAAACCTATTTGATGACTGTCGTCAGAGTCAATCAAAAACCTAATTAAACTACGTAGATAGCGTAAGTAGGGTATCGTATCCACGGGGAATATGTGGTTAGTGTTTAACTAGAGAATTATTATATATTAAAGAAAAGAAACTCCCACCCAGATTCCCGATTGCAAGTTTAACACAAAAACCCGTTTACAGATTCATAACACCACATAGACATGGTCTCGGAATTAATGAATTTGATTAATTATTAGGGATAGTTTTTAAGATTCACCATACAACCTAATTATCCATTTATTTATATCAACTACCCACCAATTTACCAACCCGCTAACGATGCAAGTATATCGCCAATACGCTTGATAAACGACAAATAATTCAAATATAAAAAACGTTTACCAAGAATTCAACACAAGTGGTCAAGCTTTACCAGTTAAAAAGAATCCGTAAACAAAGTTTAATGAAAAACAAAGTAATCGTTCATCCGGGCAGAAGCCACCGGCAAAAAGATAAAGGTAAGGTCCTCCAAGTTTCAGATTCTAGGTTTACACAAAACTCAATTTAATCATTAATTGGACACCACATAGACATGGTGCTGAAAAGTCGGTTAATTTAAGTGGTAATCAAAAGTAGGTCTTTGTCATCAGATCTTTTATAGTTCAATTACCCTATTTACTAGTGTGAGTCAACCTACTCTATGTCACCCAACGAGCTACAAAGTTTTGTCATCAACCGAGCAAGTTGTAAAGTAAGAACTCAAAACACATAAAAATAGTTCAAAGAAACCAACACATCAAATTGTTTAACAACGTTGTCAATGTCAAAAACAAATCCAATCATAAATAAAATTAAGAAAAGTATTAAACCCTATGAACCGTACGCTTGGAGAAAGTCACCTAATCAGTCATCTCTTAAACCGTGTACAGCCGCCCGAAGGCGGCTGCCTTCCGTGCGTGCCCTCTCTTCTTGCTTCCTCTTCAGCCGTCCAATACTCCCCTTTTCTTTCCTCGAAGTTGTTTTTTTTTATACGTATTGGAATGGATTGTGTCACGATTGGGCTTGTCCAGCGAATTTCTTAAATCAACATGGGCCTGCTCTTCACTAATGTCCAATCGGCCCACACCCTAGATTAAAGGATCTGATGTCATTAGTTGTAAATAGGGTTGGTCAACAAATTCATATGCGGTCAATATTGCATAAAAGTGTACGAATCTTGTGAACTTTTGTAATGTAGCATATGGAATTAATAAACTTTCAACCAAATGACCATGTTAGTCCCCAGCTCTATTTTTAAACAACTTTTATCCTTTTACACTTCAACCCCTATCTTTCTGCTCGTTACTCTCGTTTAACTTCGTTTCGTACCTGTTAAGACAAAAACACCAATACACACTAAGTATATAATCTAACACGGATAGCCACGTTTAACATACTAAAACTCAACGCTAACTAATACAAAATACGTATATTTTGACCCGACATCACTATTATATGATATTGACACCAAGACTCTACATATAGTTTATTGCCCCTGATGTCCATATGGTTCATAATTCTTCTTTTTTTTTTTCACATGTTATTGCTGACTAGTGACTACACAACTTACAACATGCATACTGTTGATTGTAATCATATTTGGTTGATACTGTATCCAACTTGGTAGCTCTGATGTGTCTACTTTTTCGAGTTATTAAGTTCAAGAATTCATTACATTACAAAATGTATTAGAATTGAGTTAGAGCATTCACATCTCTTCCCCTATCTCGCCATTCCTATAATTACACTAATAATCACTACTTGTTCTCTTTTCTTTCAATTAAATAATATTTTTTTACATCTTTATCATTATTTTTTCTCTCCTCTCCACTCACAACTACTTTCAAAAAATATTAAAAAATTACGAGGGGTAAAGAGTGTCTCCCAAAATTTACAGATAAACAGTAACATTTTCTCTCCTTCACTCACAACCGCTAAAAACCACTTTTCATAATATATAGAACTCCCTCACTTAAAAATAGGGGAAGGGATGTGAATGCTCATAGGTATTCAATAGCAATTGTTAGCAGCAGTTAGAAGGGTCTAAACTCTAAACGTAATTACTCAACCAAACAGTATGTTAGTTAAGCTGGTGAGTCGATCAACTCTCAAATCTACGTAAACAATCTTAGGGGGTGTTTGGGATTGCTTTTTCAACCTGATTTTTTTATTATTGTGTTTTGAAATCGCAAAAAATCTATTTTGAGTGTTTGGTAAAAAATTATTAAGGATGAATTACACTTTTCGTCCTTTATGTTTGTATGGAATTGCAATGGATGACCTTTAAGTTCAATAATTACAGTCACAATCCTTTATTTGTAAAACTTATTACACTCTACGTCCTTTACTCTTAACTTGGTTAAAATTTTCAGTTAAATATAGCATGTGCTTTGCACATGAGGGCAGATTGGTAATTCTAGTCATTTAGTTATCTAAAATAAATTTAAATAATAAAACAAATCAGATTTAATATATATATATATATATATATATATATATATATATATATATATATATATAGGGGTAAGATCAAATAAAAAGTCAATTTTCCCTAAGTAGGATGAGAATGAATCTTAACTATTCATTTTTCAAATCAATGATTAAGATGAAAGGGTAGGAGAAAGGAGGAGTGCAAGGGTATACTGGGAAAATTCTATTTATAGACTCTCTCTCCACATGCAAGGCACATGCATATTCCACTCCCATTTTTTAAACGTTCATAACTTTTTTATACGACATTATTTTTTCATAAAAATTTCACGGTAAAATCGAGCATCTTTTTATCTTTAATTTGAGTACCATGTTGCTATATAAAATATGAAGACTAAAAAAACCCACTTAAATGTGTTGTATTTCTATGTTGTATAACATCTTTTTGTGTTAAATTTTTGTACTATATTTTTGTGCTAAATTTTTTGTGCTGAATTTTTTTGTCTTAAATTTTTTTTCCTCAATTTTTTTGTGCTGGATTTTTATGTACTACATTTTTTTGCTGAAATTTTTCGTGCTATATTTTTTTGTGCTATATTTTTTTGTACTACATTTTTTGTGCTATATTTTTGTATTAGATTTTTTGTGCTATATTTTTTTGTATTAGTTTTTTTGTTCTAGATTTTTTTGTACTAGATTTTTTTGTTGTATTTTTAAAAAACAAAAGGGGTGCCACATGTCATTTTCACTCTTATTTATAAGGACCAAAATGCCCTTCATTACTACTTATTAGGAGTGCCACATGTCATCATCACAATTCTTCTTAGTCTACTTAGGCAAAATCCACTTTTTAGTGGATTCTTCCCCTATATATATAAACATATACCTCCTCCCCTCTCTCTCTCCAACCATCCAAAGTTCCAAACCCTGCACTCCATCTACCACCACTTTCGCTATAATCAGATCTGAGTTTCTAAAGTCCACATGAAAGCTCACCAAATAACGCAATAAACATCTGTTCTTGGAAATTTTCTTTCTCTTTATCATCATTATATTTTAGTTAAATTACACTTATTACTTTCATGTATATTAAAATTAAATGAGAAAACAACTCTTCTTCAAATCGTCTGCTGAACAAATTCAACATTTCAAATACTGGTAATCACCCCTCAAAATCAATAATTTCATGAATCTTCAAGTCACCCACAACTAAATTCATCCAATCTCACAATCTTGCTGCTAATTTCTGAGTCAATCCCTTCAATCTTTCAACCTATTTATGGGTTTTGAATTCTGCAAATCATAAACCCTTTTACACTTTGAACAATGTGGGCTAAACCTGAGATTAAAGTGTTGCTCAGATTTAAAACTCATCTTCAGATCTAACAGGACAACAACGGCGCCGCCATCAACAACGAAACTGTTATCAGCAATGACACTACTTATATGCGATTAAAAAACCGTCATCAACAACAGCACTTCAGATCTATCGGTGGCTGGAAAGCTTTTTCGAAGCTCTGAGCCTCATCCTACCCATTTTCTCATCGATTCAAACCCGGGTGGAGGTGGTGGGGTTTGGTGGCGGTGGTTACTGGATGCGGTAGTGCTGGTGGCTGGGATATGGTGGTGATAGCTGGTTTTAGTGGTGGTGGAGGTTGGTTGAAGATAGAGAGAAAGAGGGAGAGAGAAATACCTAAGGGTGTACGGTGTGGGAGTCGGCAAAAGGGCGGCAAACGTGTTTGCCGATCGGCAAACACCGGCGCCGACCCAATGCCGACGCGGCAAAGCAAACGATTCGGGGACAGGTTACCGACTCGGGGAAGAAGGAATTTGGAATGTGGGCCAGGTTATTAACGGTAATATTACCGTTCAAATAAAAAAAATATTTTTTCTTTAAAAAATTAAACTATAAATATCAAACCAAACCATAACCAAATACCTTCAAATATATACCCAACCAAACAAAAAAATACCACCAATTCTTCCCAAACATTTAAAAAACAAAATGGCGGATGAACTCCCGTTATGGTTTCCACCCATGAGTAGCGACGATTCATCCGATAGTAGCATTCTTTTTTTTCAAAATCTCATCGAAAAAGCCGAACTTCAAGACACGGGCACATCTAACCGAAGGAGATATATTGAACGTCAACGTGAGGAGGGGCATGAGACACTCATGGCGGATTATTTTGTCAAAGACCCGAAGTACAACGAAGATATCTTTCGGCATAGGTTCCGTATGTCGAAACGTTTGTTTCTAAAAATTGTGGCCGACGTGGAAGAGAACGACCCGTGGTTTGAAGAGGCCCCCGATGCGCGAGGTAAGAAGGGCTTTACGCCGTTGCAAAAGGTGACATCGGCTATTAAACAGCTCGCAACTGGTAACACTCCAGACGAGAACGACGAGTACTTGCATATGGCCGAAAGAACTTCCTGCGAGTGCCTAGAATATTTTTGTGACACGGTTTGCAAAATATACGGTCCAGAGTTCTTACGTAGACCGACAAGCCACGACATGGCACTTTTATACCAAGCTCATGAGGAAAAACATCACCTTCCAGGTATGTTCGGTAGCCTTGATTGCACCCATTTCGTTTGGCGATTTTGTCCGACAGAGTATCGAGGCCAATATATGCGAGGAGATCATCGATACCCGACTGTTATGCTCGAAGCGGTTGCTTCTCAAGACTTATGGTTTTGGCATGCTTTTGCCGGTCCACCGGGTTCTCAAAACGATATCAATGTTCTACAACAATCTCCGTTATTTTTAACGGAACGAAATGGAACCGCGCCAAAATGTCCATTTTACGTTAACAACCATTTATACAAACGTAGTTATTTGCTCGTAGATGGAATCTACCCTTCGTGGTCCGTGTTTGTGAAGTCGATCCCTTACCCTCACGAAGTAGACCAAAAGAAATTCAAGAGGCAACATGAGGCGGCAAGAAAAGACGTCGAACGGGCTTTTAGTGTTTTGAAGGCGAAATGGGGTGTATTGAGTCGACCGATGCGAGTAAAATCCGTTAAAAAAATTAGGAGTGTCGTGTACACGTGTATTATTTTACACAATATGATTTTGAAAGATGAAGGAAAGGCGATAGCACCGGTGCACATTCGGGATCCTCCGGTCGAGCCCGCTCTAGACGATACGGTGTTGGGCGAGTTGATGGATGAAGACATGCATTGGAGACTAAAACACGATCTCATAGATCATCTCGCAAGTCAAGATTTACCCCACCTTTTGGTTGATTCCGACGAAGACTAGTTTAAATTGTTTCAAGTTAATGTAATTTTATTGTTTTTTAATTTAGTGTAATTTTGATGTTTTGACTGATTGACATGGCGCGCTCTGATTGGCCGGTTTTTTGGTTTGCCACTCCAAAGTGTTTAACCACTCCCTACACCCTAAGAGAAAGAGTTAGGGTTTGATGTGTATTTATATATAATTTTAATTTTTTAAACAAATAAGTAAAATTACTATTCTACCCTTATGTGTAAAGTACATTATCAAACTTAACTTAAAATTTTAACCACGTTAGTGTTAAAGGACCAATGGTGTAATAAGTTTTACAAATAAAGAATTGTGACTGTAATTATTAAACTTAAAGGTCATCTATTGTAATTCAATACAAACATAAAAGACGAAAAGTGTAATTTACCCAATTATTAAAAACTGATTTTTGCGTTTTGTAGACATCAAAATATGATAATCCGAAAGTAGGTCATCCCCTACCGCAGGAAAACGGGATTTTCCATCTTATTTTATCTCCCCATAACTACCTCTAAAATTTAGCGCCATATACACTCTGGTGCCCTTGGACTCCCGGAGAAGAAGAACAAAATACAATCGCCCGCCATTCAAATCATCTCTCTCGGATCTTTCCACATCTGAATCAGGTACATGTCATCGTATTTTCTCAATTTCAACCCTAAGGATGTAGAGAAACTCGGGAGAGGCGGCTGCGGTGCACCACCGTTGGACGTGGTTGCCGACGAGTTTCGGTGTGATTTGGTGTGATTCGGATGAGTTTTAGTGTGATTCGGTGTGTTGTTTGGACTTTTTGGACAATTATTCTTCAATTTCGTTTAAGGATCAGTTGAGTTTAATTGAGTTTCGGTTGAAATTTTGATAGATTTTGACAAAGCTTCGATATAATTCATTGATATTCGGTGATTTTTGGTTCGAGTTCTATATATTTTGAAGCTTTCAAACAGTTTGTCATTGATTTCAAATTGAGTTTCAGTTCGAAATTATCAGTTTTGAACAGTTTACAATCGATTTTCGTTGGTTTCAGTTCGAGTTTATGAGTTTTTTATTACTGTTACATTGTTTGAGATTGTTTAAACATAGTAAACTCAACTGAAAATGATATTGATTTTAGAAGATTGTTCAATCTAGATCTGTTTGTTGTCATATTCATGTATCACAATACGTACGAATCACTTTGTTTTGAATCTATATCTGAATCTGAGATATATCTTGTTGTTAAGATCATAGTTGTGCTGTACCTTGATTGTGAATAGATTTGATTTAACAGTAAATTTTACATGAAATAGAAAATGGTTAATGATTGGAACAACCAAAAATAGGAACAAGTAGGTTTGAAAAGGTGCTGATATAGCAACAAAGTGCATTTAAGGAATTATTGATACACTGGAAGTTAACGAAGAAAAATAGCTTGCTTTATGCAGAACTATTATAACATTCATGAATAGTTTCTATATAGTAAGTATAACATTCATGGAAAGAACTAAAGATATATTATTTTCCAATCCTGTAATCTATGACAATGTACAAGTATGTATTAGAGAGTAGGGGTGTAAACGAGCCGAGCAGCTCGGCTCGTTATGTTTTTATGAAGCTCGAGCTCGGCTCGGTTCGAGCCTACTCTCTGAGCTCGAGCTCGGATCGCGAGTAAAACCCAAACCACGAGCTCGACTCGAGCTATTTCGAGAACAACCTCAAATGAGCTAGAAGCTCGGCTCAAGCTCGTTTCAACAGCGATTAAGCGAGCCAAAGCTCGGCTCACCAATGTTATCATCATCATTATTATATTATATATATAAAAAACTAAAATTTTGTTTACGCTCGCGAGCCTAACCGCTATGAACTGCCCAGGCTATTGATCTCCCCAATAAACCCATAGGGAATAAAGACTAAATAAAATAACAAACTGACAATCATACCCATGATAATTATTATCATGACAATACCACCCCCCTTAACAACATACTTGACCTGAAGGATGAAAATTGAGGCACCAAATCTGAAGTTCATCAGCAAATTTCCACGTGGTGTCCGTAAGGGAGTGTTCTTTCATTGAAGCAACAGTTGCACGGCAACCTGATTGTTGCGTTTGACCAGTTTCTTAGCAAGAATGGCACACAGATACAAAATTAAAACGAGATTCCGTTGGCAATGGAATAAAGTGGTGGGTCGGCGGAGGTGGTGGAAACAAAAAATGCTCGTGGGCGGTGTGACCCATTTGGACCTGTTTTAAGTTGACAAGTTTTATAAGAGTGATCAGTTTTAACCTGTTGTATCTAATAGATTATTCTGTTATTCCTCTTCTTGTTCTTTAATGGAGTTCTTGAATCCACACTAACTAGCTTGTCTAACGATTTCTGCACATGTTAAAGCTTTTTTTCCAGAGATGCTAGTTCTTCACATTTTAACCTGGCAATCTCTTCCTTCAGACTGCCACTTTCTTCTTCGTTCACGCTTAAATCATCCTTAAGACTTGCTGTCATGCTCTTAATATCTGCCACCAGCCGAACTACACTTTCGCTATTCTCTAACCTGTGAGAGGAAAGTAACTCGAGAGTACGGTCTGCTTCATCACCAAGCTGCCTCTGCATCATCCCGATCTTTCTTATTTCACGCACCAGCATGCATGGCTCTATTGACTGTCTCCGTCTTCTATGTGCCTTTGTTTCTGATCCAGTACTTTCGATGAATTCTCACCACCAAAAGATAGACGTTTGACTGCTTACGAGAGGGCCGGTCATCATTCTGTAGTTTTTTTAAGTTGTGATTTCGCAAGGTCTCTCTTAGGGGTGTGAATTTCTGACACGACCCAAAAACACGACACGAACCTAACACGAAATTCGTGGGTATGGGTTTAGTTTAAACGGGTTCGGGTCAGTTTCAGGTTGAACCCGTCAACCCGTTTAGCTAGACGGGTCAGGTTCGGGTCAACCCGGTCGGGTTGGCGGGTTGACCCGTTTAACCCATTTCTATAATATTATATTTTTTTACAATGTATTTTATGTTATAAATTAAATTTGGTGTGTATTTTATGTTTTACTTATAACTTAAAAATAGAAATTGACAGAATAATCTATTAGTATCATTTGTGTAATGAAAATGGATCCGTTGGATAATTTTAGTTGACCCAAATGAACCCATATGCTAATCTTTTCACCTTGATCAACCCATTGTTTGGGTCATGATTGCCACCCCTGTAATTTTCTCATTTTGCACTGACATTCAATCTACATGCTTCTTGATTTTTGGGTGTGAGTCATATTGAAGTTGATAATTGTTATCTATTTTTCTTATTCCTGTCTTGTTAGATGTAAATGGCTGTCATTTTTACCAAATATGTTCTTTTGGTGGATAAATGTTTTCCAAGATGATTATTCTTTATACAAAATTTTCTTAACCGTTATCTATTATTCTTTATATTACTTCTTTTATTGATGTACCAAGGCCAGATTTCATCTAACAGGGAATGGATTTTAACCATGAAAATGCCACAAGTAAGCTTTCATCTACCAAGGCTAGTGCTCAAAAAACTGTTTGGGATTCTAGTACCCATATGATATTTGTTGAGTTGTGTCTTGAGGAAGTAAAAAAATGGTAATAGACCTGCGAGCCACTTCAAGAAGGTTGGGTGGACGAACCTAGGAAATAATCTAAAAACTCAAACAGGAAAAGATTACACCAAATTGCAACTTAAAAACCATTGGGATTCAATGAAGAGGGATTGGAAGTTATACGATCGTTTGATGAGAATTGAATCTGGGCTTGGATGGGATCCTGTGAAAAAGACGATAAACGCAACGAGTGAGTGGTGGGATGAAAGAATACAGGTAATGTTTGATCAAGTAGTTTCTTCACAATCTTATCATAGTTTAGGTACTAACTTTTGTAATACATCACTTTAAAGGCGGATCCAGAACTTGCAAAATTCAAGGACAAAAATTTGGAGATGTAGCAAGAGTTTTACGAGCCATTGTTTCTAGACTGTGTTGCCACTGGGGATAAGACTAAAACCCCTCATCAATTGCAAAATGAAATTAGTCATAGTGATGTTCAAGACGATATTGGTGTTATGGATGTAGAAGGGAAGGCAAATAATGATGAAGGGAATTTAGGTGATGATGCGGAAATATTATTTCCATAAAGCAATTTCGTCAAGAGGAGGAAAATACAAAACAATGCTCATGGTCGTTCAAGCAGGGGAAAAAGTACAATAGCTTCCTCACTTGAAGTTAAACTTGACACAGTTATTGAAGCACTAGTCTCACGAAGCACACCAAGTATTCAAATATCTACTCTATCAGAATGTATGGATACTATTTCAAACTTCCCGGATTTTGAGCCAAGTTCGATAAACTATAACAAGGCACTACGAATCTTGATGAAAAAGGAGGCAAGGGAAAGCTTTATCTACCCGCCAACTACCATCGACAAGATTAGCTTTCTCTACTCACTTATAGAGGAGTGATGGCGTGTTATCTTTTTATTTATTTGATATTATTCTTTGCTCTTTGGATGTTCGTTTGTAGACATTTCTATGTGTGCCATGTTTGAATAAATGACATTGTGTTTTTTACAAGAACTTTCGATACTATGTTTCAGCTATGTTTCATTTTGAGTTATTTTGACTATTTATGTCTTTTTATTGTGTACTTCAACAGGATGGAGATACCAAACCATGGTAAATATGTGAATTTCGATAGTGAAGATGAGAATAATGACTCGAATGAGGAAGATCAGTTAGATGATGATAAAAACGGTTTTTACTACTATGCAGTTTAGTCGTCAAAGGGGTGATGGTAGTACATAATATGATGAATATCCCACGTATCCCTTGTCGCACATGAAATATTTTTATTCAAGAAATACTCAATGGTCATCCTAGACGTTGTTATGAAGATTTCAGGTTACATGTTGATGTTTTCAAGAGCTTATGTTCGGATCTTAGAATGCACTACAACCTAAAGGAGACACGTAATGTATCTATTGAAGAGTCTGTTGGTATTTTTTTGTTGATATTAGCACACGGGTGTGGAAATAGACTAGCTCAAGAAATTTTCAATCATTCAGGGGAAACTATTTATAGACATTTCCATCGTGTTTTAAGAGCGGTGCTTAAGCTTAGCGGGGACATCATCATGGCTAAAGCAAATTACAATGATGAAGTACCTCCACAACTCTTAAACAACTCTCGGTATTACCCCATGTTCAAGGTGTGTTCTATTTTTTTACTTCAAATTTCAGAACTAATACTTTGTCTATAGTATTGGGGGGGGGATAGTGCACGGTCCTCCCAACCGCCGGAGTGATCTCCGCTACCCGACCAAGCTAGCTCCGCGGTGACTTCCCCATGCCGAGTTCTTAACCTGGGCGACATATGCCACTCCCAAGACTCGAACCCGGTACCTCTGGGAAGAGGTGTGAATTAGTGATTAGTGTTTTTGTATCTATAGGATTGCATTGGTGCTATTGATGGTACACATGTTAAGGCATCAGTTCGAGAGCATGAACAAGCAAAATATATTGGTAGAAAAGGATATGCAACCCAAAATATCATGGCAGCATGTGATTTTAATATGTGTTTTACATTTGCATGGGCGGGATGGGAAGGCCCTGCACATGACACAAGAATTTTTTTAGAAGCATTACGTAAGCCAGAGGTGAAGTTTCCTCGTCCAATGGGTGGTTAGTATTATTTTATATATGTTTTATGCTATATTTTTACTTAACCCATTGCATTGAAGTATAAATTCAATTTATACAGATAAGTACTATGTTGTTGATGCCAAGTACCCAAATACCAGAAGCTATCTTCCTCCATATAAAAGAAATGATGTTCGTTATCATATACCTGATTTTTGTCGAGGTCAAATAGCTGCCCAACGCGCTCCGAAAGGACTAAAAGAGACATTTAACTACTATCACTCATCTATCACTCATCTTTAAGAAATGTGATCGAACGGACATTTGGAGTATGGAAGGCAAGGTGGGCAATATTAAAAGATATGCATGTTAATTACTCTTATGAAACACAGATCGACATTGTGATAGCATCCATGGCAATTCACAACTACATTAGGATGAAAGGTCATTTTGATGAAGCATTTAACAAAGCACAACAAGAAACTTATCATCCAACTCGAGATGCTGAAAGTGATACATCCATCAGAATTAATGGAACACAAGAAGACATAACTACATGTCGTAGGCAAGACGATCTGTATATGAGTTCGGTAAGAGAGAGAATTGCAAGAGATATTATGCAATCAAATTGAATGTTTATCTGTTGCAATTGCGGTGCTAATGCAGAATAGTGAATAATTTGTTTACTTACCTTGCACTGAAATCATATGGCGTAGCGATTGAACTGGAGTTTGTTGTTATTGGCTTCTTGATATTGTTTGTTTGATTTGATGGTTAATGTCTTTTTTTGTCATTTCACTTATTTATATTTAAATATATATATATAGGGTCAGGATTTAGAGAAAACGGTAGAAAGTGTGAGAACGGTGAGAACGCTTATTGATCGTCCGATCAAAACAATCTATGGACTAGATTGGCGCGGAACATTTTAGTAAATAACATCAATTTTATTACGTGGACGCGCGTCATTAAGGGTAAAAAGGTAAAAAACCATTCCTCACATAAAATGCCATTGAAAAATAAAACGCCAAATAAATACAAAATGCCAATTTTATCACTGCGTACTTTTTTCTGTGTTTTTATTTAAGCTATCTGGCTACAAAAACGCCATAAAATATGAAACGCCATTATATATAACGCCAAAGCTTACATCCGGATAAATGTTAATTAGATTTTTTGTTATAAAAATAACATCCCGCCTAAACTACGCGCCAAAAAAATTCTATAAATAGAAACGCCTCACCACCTTCCGTTTATCACACAAAAAAAACACACAGTGGTTGCTAAAAAAATTTACAACTCAATGTAAAACGCCAAAAAATACAACGACAACAAACATCTTTTCTTTGATCCTCAGTAATGTTCTGCATGAAGCTTCATTTAATGATTTGTTACGTGAGTGGAGTAAGATTTTGCTGCATGAGATGGACAAAATTGAAAAAAGAGGGACTGATGACATCCATATGTCATACTGTCATCTTTGTTCCTGAAGAAGGTTTGGATGATAAGAAGAGACCTATACTAGTGTAAATGCTACTTTGGCCTCAATGAATATAATGAAGACCACAGACAGATAGCATCCACCCACAGGGGGTCGCTCTATGTTTCCAACATCCACAAAGACACTTCAACACATGAACAAAGAAAATAAACAACGCTAAACCTAAAACTCCATTTATTTGTTACATTTCTTGTAGTTTCAAAAGAAAAAAGAGACTGATGACGCTGAAGATTTAAAATCATAAATTGTTTCTACTTTGTTTTTTTTTTTTTTAATTTTCTTTATCTATTGTTTGTTTTGTAATGTCAGTTAATAAACAACAAAATAATATTAATGCTATAATGAAAAATATAATAAAACGCCAAAATTAGCAAATACGTGTAAAACGCCATAATGCCATAAAAACGCCCCCAAAAAACTAGCAAACTATAATAAAATTAATTTGAACAACTAATATTATAAAAAAAGCGTGAAACAATGTGCAAAGAATATAAAACAAAAGAAGTCCAACAGTTATCTAACCGTCATTGGAAAACAAAACGCCATAATTACAGCCGTCAAAAGATTTGACGTGTTACACCATTAAAACAGTTGAGTCTGAAAACAAAACACGGCAAACTGCAAAAAACAGTAAAATGGAACGACGGAAAACATAATTACTAACATTTATTATATTAAATTTATTTATCTTTTTCAAAACGCCATAATTACCTGTCATACGCGGGAAAAAAAAGTCAATAAAAGAAGACCATGAGAACCCAAGCTCAAACACGCCAAAAAGACTAAAACGCCACATATTCTCCAAAACGCCAACAAAATTAAAAAATGGCTAAGGTTATTGTAGGGAGGTTTGAAAGGAAAGAGAAACGATTCATCATAAATAAAGTTCTCTGACATGAGAAGGGTAAAGGTAAGAACAATAAAAGCCATGATGGGAATGAATGAAAATGTTCAAAAGGATATCCTGGCCCTTGGGGTTCCAATAGACAACGATTGTGAAAGAACGAGAACTGTAATAAAAAGACTGGAGAGAAAGTTTCCAGATGAAGATGATGATGATATTGAAGATACTCACATACCAAAACTTAGCAGTTGGGTATTGCATGAGGAAGAAGGAACACTTGAAGTGACTTATAAAAACGGGGTGCATAATTCAAGGCCAATGGAAGAAATGTTGAAGACAGGGTTGCTTAATGATCGTTGAACAACTCTGTGATTTAACACCGTCAAACGATCCAAAATCCAAGGATGCAGTGATATTCAAGAATAGGCTGCAGCAAAGAAGAGACGAGCTAATGACGTTATACGCAAAAATGAAATTTGATGATGAATAATCTGAAGAAAGTGATTAACAAAGAGATGGGTACATCTCTGATGTAATCCCACCTACGGAAGACTATTAGTTTATTTTGATTTTCGTGTTATTGTAGTTTTATAAAATATTAATCTATGGTAATGAATTATTAACAAAAAGATACAAAACGCCAAAAAATGACATGGAAAAAGCCATAACGCCAAAAAATTAACTATATGACACAAAAAGAATTAATTCAACGAGAAGAAATATGAGAAAAAACAGTAAAACACCAAATAATTAATAAATCTACATAACGCCAAAATTATCTTGCACGCAAAAAATAAAGAAGCATGTCAAACGCGAAAATCGTGAAAGGAGAGAATACTAAAAAGACAAAAAAAAACCCTCGGACCCTGATCATGCCCCGTGCCACGTGTTCGGCCAGGATGCGTTCTCACCGTTCTCACACTTTTTGCCGTTTTCTCCTGATCCCGTTTCTATATATATATATATATATATATATATATATATATATATATATATATATATTTGCCAAACACTCAATAGTTGATTATCTGATTATTGTGATATCAAACAACATAATCAAATCCAAACACTATCTTTCTGCAGCACGTTTTGTTACAGCTAATTATCTGATTCTGATTATTCAAAACGCATAATCTATTTTGAAAAAGCAATCCCAAACACCCCCTTAATGCATAAGAATAAGCAGTGTATTGATTTTAATGAAATAATTCCATCTTCTTTGATATTTCTTCTTTCTCAAAACGGTATGGGCAAAGATACATATGGCTTAAAACATAAAACCATTGCAGAATAAGCCCATAGAAATTAAACTTAAGTCCAAAAATACTCAGGTTTTGAAAGCTTTAGAATTCAGGTTGATACTTAATTACCAGCAACAACAATCCATGACAAATTCAGAATAAGCAGCAACATTGATTTTCTCATTTTGACTTTCATCAGGCATTCAGCAATACAACACAACACAAAACATCTCAAATAAGAGTTTTCATATCCTCATTAATAGTTGCTATAGATCCTAGGAGACCATGAATTCAACCCACAATCAAGAACAAGAAGAGAGGGAGAAACGCTAATAGGCAATTGTATTGAAACTGAACAATTTAATCTAATTAATATGCAAGATACTGGACAATTTTACAAACTGAAATTCTAGACCTATTTATACAAGAGGTATGTCTGAACCATCGCGTCTCTTGAAAAATCATCGTGACCCTTTCCTCCAATTGATGTGTCTGCATGTGTTTGGCGCTTCTTCTGATTGGCGTATCCATTCTGATGCATCGCATCCCTTCACTTCACTTGTAGGTTATAATATTTGGTTCTTGACACAACTAACCCTTACACTTGATGGGAAAAAAACGCAAAACCCGGTCACAAACGGTAAACACAAACGCAGAAGCAAACTTCGTTTGACCAAGAGTTTTCCCAAACTTGAATGAACCTGTGAGGGTGCAAACAAATAGGGTATACCAACTACAATCTAAACAATCCGAAACAATAACAAGAACACAAAAATTTAGCGTGGAAAACCTCTCAAGACGTGAGTAAAAACCACGGGACTACTAGAGCCGCTTCAAATCCACTATCACAAAATTAGAGCAATACAAAGTCTTCCCTAGGTATACTAGAGGCATACAATAAACATCATATACTTGGAATCAACAACTTCAAGCATATGGAATCAAAACAAAGACAAAAGAAGGAATATCACCAAAATTCTGCAGCAGCGAACAGAGGACGAAAAGCTTGACTTCTAGACATGATTGACAAAAATCCACCTTTGGATAAGGTCTCCCAGATGTTGTGATTATTGTGTCTAAAAATCAGAATGATCCAACGGTTCAATCTCCGGAAAATCGACAATCTCTGCAGCTGGGTATGAAAGTGAAGAATGTCTTCTTCTTTTGTGTGAGAGCTTTTGAGTGTGTTTTTGCTGCAATTGTGGGGTGATAACTGCTGAAACCCTTACCCACTTCTTTTATCCATACACAAAAAATAAGAATAGGCCATAAAATAATTGATGGGCTTCCTCATTGGCCCAAAAAACCCAACAATTCTCCCCCTTTTTTATGAGGAAGAGTTCGCCATCCCGGCGATCAAGCAACAAACCTTCAACTTTTCCCTTGCTAAAGCTTTAGTCAACATATCGGAACAATTATCATCGGTATGAACTTTATCAAGTTCAAACAACTTGTCTTCAATAGCATCTCTAATCCAATGATACCGCACATCAATATGTTTTGTCCTTTTATGAAACATAGAATTCTTCGCAAGGTGAATAGTGCTTTCATTATCACAAAGAACCACGTAGTGCTGTTGCTTTAAGCCAAGCTCTTGCATAAATCTTTTCAACCACTATAGTTCTTTGCATGCTTCTGTTGCTACCATATACTCCGCCTTAGTGGTAGACAAAACAACATACTTTTGTAGTTTTGACTGCCATGAGACAGCTCCCCCTGCAAAAGTCATCAAATATCTAGAAGTGGATTTCATGTTGTCTTTGTTTCCTGCCATATCAAAATCTGTGTAACCAACAAGCATGGGCTTTCCATTTCCAAATGTTATACCCAATTTGGAAGAACCACGTAGATATCTAAAAATCCACTTAACTGCTTCCCAATGCTTCTTACTTGGATTTGACAGAAACCGACTAATAACACCTACAACATGGCAATATCAGGTCTTGTACACACCATTGCATACATCAAGCATCCAACCGCTGATGCGTATGGAACTTTATCCATGTCTTCAAAATCCTCCTTCGAAGAAGGGCAATCTTTATCGGTTAGTTTAAAATTGGGAGTAAGAGGTGAGCTAACCGATTTGGCTTTATCCATGTTGAACCTGCGAAGCACCTTTTCAATGTAGTGCTCTTGTGACATGTGCAACTTCTTTGAAGCTCTATCTCTAGTAATCCGAATACCAAGAATTTGTTTTGCTGGCCCCAAGTCTTTCATAGAAAACGACTTGCTAAATTCCTTCTTCAGCTGAACAATTCTCTTTACATTCTTGCCTACAATCAACATGTCATCAACATAGAGTAATAAAATGGTAAAATCATCATCACGAAACCTCTAAAAGAAAATACAGTGATCTGAAATAGTCTTTCGGTAGCCTTGCTTCCCCATAACAGACTCAAATTTCTTGTACCACTGTCTTGGTGCTTGCTTCAACCCATAAAGACTTTTCTGAAGCTTACAGACATAGTCTTCTTTACCTTTAATCTGAAAACCTTCAGGTTGCTCCATATAGATTTCTTTATCCGAGTTACCAAGAAGGAACGTTGTCTTGACATCCATTTGCTCAACCTCAAGATCAAGACTAGCTGCCAAACCAAGAATCACCCGAATGGAACTTATCTTCACGACTGGAGAGAAAATCTCATCAAAATCAATACCCTTCCTCTGATTGAACCTTTAACAACCAATCTGGCTTTGTACCTAGGCCGTGAGGTATGTTCTTCAGTCTTCACTTTGTAGACCGCCTTGTTCTTCAAAACACTTTTGCCCTCGGCCAACTTTACTAACTCAAACGTATTGTTCTCATACAAGGAATTCATCTCATCTTGCATGGCTTCAACCCATTCCCTTTTGTGTTCATCTTCCAGGGCCTCTTCATAACACTCGGGCTCTCTCCCATCAGTGAGCAAGACATACTCATCAGCAGAATAACGGGTGGAAGGATGATAGTTTCTTGTAGACCGTCTGAGTGGGACAAATGTTGGCATACCTGGTACTAGTAACTCTGGATGAGAACCCACATCTAATTCTTGATGCTCTGGAACATCATTATCGGTACCATTGTCACGGCCCTTGGCCCCGGTTTGACCCGGTCTAGAGCCGCGAGGCAGGAAATCCGATGATATCTAATTTTAATGACAGCGGAAGTCTTTTTAAACAGAATCGATTATTATTAAAAAATGCTCGGTTATATATAATATAGGGATAAATCCCATAATTTACAAATCATTGATTTTACTATAAAATCCTTTATTTCTTAAAACATGTTTCTTTATTTATTTACATTGAGCCACTTCCTAAGCTTGTAGTGCTCCACAGCACTTTTCCTGTGCTCACAACAGATCACCTGAAACATGTTTGAAAAAGGTTTTGTCAGCAGGGAAATACTGAGTGAATCATTCAGTTTTACTTAAAACGACACTTTTTGTTATAATTTTCAGTATTAAGAAATTACAATGTTTCTAATATCAAACCAACTACCCACAGTACTTGTCACTCGAATCTTTACGGTGACTGTGGTCATATCACCATTGGCTGCCCCAATGAATGACGAGTATCACTAATTTTAGGTTCGCCCACCTAAAGTGATAACACTGCAATACTGTGCACAATACCCCACATACCGGCTGTAATTTGGTGATTACATAAACTTAATCACTGTAATTATAACTTTGAAAATAATTTGGAGTATTGTAAAACAGTTGATAAAAAGAGAATGACTCACATTGTAGATTTAACGAGCAGAATATAAGCCTACTGATTAGCCTTGATTAACCTAATTTAATTAACAATGTACACACAATAGGTTAGTAACTAATACAACAGTTACGACAATTCACGAGATTAAACCCTCACAACAATTTATTAGTGCAATACTTAATAATTCAGCGGATTCACAACGAATGACAGAGTATAGTCCGAATTCGAGCAGTACTCAAACATTCAAGTCGAAATCACGATGAATTAACCAAGTATAAACTCAATCTGAGCGGCACTTAATCAATCGTTGGATAGTTATAATCGATCGGACGTTGAATCGTAATAGTGATCGAGTTATTACCCTGATTGTGGCAGCAATCAGTGATTGTGTGTGTTTAGTGAACTGTTTCTGCGATAACTCTTTCTACGAAACTCGATTTTACGTCGTTCCAAAGACAGATTTCAAGTTCCAAGACGCACTATTTATACCCGACTTTTGCACCCCCCGCGTGTCGCGACAGATGACATTGAGTCTGTCGCGACTCGCCTGTGGTAACACCCTAGCCTAGGGTAGCCTAGTCACTAGTGTAGGCTTGCTGAGTAGCTGGTTCGTTAAATTGAAATCTGTACAACGCTTTTTAGAGATAATTATCAATTTAGGGTTTACCCCCCTTAAGTTTTAGGGGCCCTAATCCTGATTCTAAATGTTTTGAAAATTTTAGGGTTTGTGCGAAATTACTTGGGTTTCTCAATTAGGGTTTCCTATTGGTTAAATTAAATAATAATTAGAACTTTTGATGAGAGTTGTTACATTCTCCTCACCTTAAGAAAAATCTCGTCCTCGAGATTTATTGGAATAAATGAGGATACTTTCTCTTCATTTCGGATTCCAGCTCCCAAGTGTATTCAGCTCCTCTTTTTGAATCCCATCTGACTTTGACTAAAACTAGTCGTTTATGTTTGAGAAATTTGATCTTTCGATCCTCAATTTGAAGAGGTTTCTCAACAAATTTCAGCTTTTCGTTTACCTCAATATCTTGAAGAGGTACTACCAGTGATTCATCTGATAAGCATTTCTTGAGATTGGATACATGAAATACATCATGTACTCCAGCTAACTCTTCAGGTAGTTGTAAACGATAAGCAACTGGTCCTATACGTTGGATTACTGAAAATGGTCCTACGTACCTTGGACTTAGCTTTCCTTTCTTTCCAAATCTAACTACTCCTTTCCAAGGAGAAACTTTCAAAAGTACTTTATCTCCAACCTGAAATTCTATCGGCTTGCGGCGATTATCTGCATAACTCTTCTGGCGATCTCTAGCTGTTTTCAGTCTTTCCTTGATCTGAGTTATCTTGTCAGTAGTTTCTTGCACAATTTCTGGACCTGATAACTGACTTTCTCCTATTTCTGCCCAACAAACTGGAGTTCTGCACTTACGTCCATATAGTGCTTCAAATGGAGCAGTTTCAATGCTTGAATGATAACTATTATTATAGGAGAATTCAATTAATGGTAAATGATCATCCCAGTTTCCACCAAAGTCTATTACACATGCTCGAAGCATGTCTTCTAGAGTTTGGATGGTTCTTTCACTTTGTCCATCTGTTTGTGGATGATATGCAGTACTCAGATTTAGTCGAGTTCCCATAGCTTGCTGGAAACTTTTCCAGAAATGGGAAGTGAAACGACTATCTCTATCTGATACAATGGAGAGTGGGACTCCATGTAAAGATACCACTTCATCTACGTATAACTTGGCTAATTTTTCCATGCTAAAGGTTTCTTTCATTGGTAAAAAGTGAGCTGATTTGGTTAATCGATCCACAATTACCCAAATTGCATCATTACCTTTTCTTGTTTTAGGCAACTTAGTAACAAAATCCATTGTTATAAGTTCCCATTTCCATACTGGCATTTCCAATTGTTGTAGTAGTCCTGAAGGTTTCTGATGTTCTGCCTTAACTTGTGAACAAGTAAGACACTTAGAAACATATCTTGCTATATCTTTCTTCATTCCTATCCACCAAAAATTCTTTCTTAAATCTTGGTACATTTTATTGTTTCCTGGGTGCATAGTATACCTAGATTTATGAGCTTCTTCTAAAATCTTATTTCTTAACTCTCCTTGTTTAGGTACCCAAATTCGTTTCTTGTGGAATCTCCAAATTCCATCATTTCCTTGCTCTAGTTCTTTTATATAACCTTTCATTCCTTCAGCATCATCCTTGATTGCTGTTTCCTGAACCTTCTTTAATTGTTCAATTAAATCTACTTGTAGATTTAATCTAAGAGCACGGACTCGTCGTTGCTTTTCATGATACTTACGACTTAAGGCATCTGCAACTACGTTTGCTTTTCCTTCGTGATATTGAATATCACAATCATAATCGCTTAGAACTTCCATCCATCTTCTTTGCCTCATATTTAATTCTTTCTGCCCAAATATATACCTTAAACTTTTATGATCTGTATAAACAATAAACTTACTTCCATACAGATAATGCCTCCAAATTTTCAAGGCAAAAATTATGGCTCCTAGTTCTAAGTCATGAGTCGTATAATTTTCCTCGTGCTTTTTCAACTGCCGAGAGGCATACGCAATTACCTTCTTGCGTTGCATCAATACACACCCGTATCCTAATTTTGAAGCATCACAATATACTTCAAAATCTTCTGTTCCTTCGGGTAATGCTAAAATTGGAGCATTTGTCAATCGGTGTTTTAAAATCTTAAAAGCTTCTTCTTGCCTAGATCCCCATTCAAACTTAGTGGCTTTACAGGTCAACTTAGTCAAAGGTACAGCTATCTTAGAGAAATCCTTAATAAATCGTCTGTAGTATCCGGCTAAGCCTAGAAAACTTCTAATTTCCATAGCTGTTTGTGGGACCTTCCATTTGGTAATTGCTTCTATTTTAGCAGGATCTACATGAATTCCTTCGTGATTCACCATGTGACCTAAAAATTGCACTTCTTGCAGCCAGAATTCACACTTCGAGAATTTGGCATAAAGTTTTTCTTTTCTTAACAAAGTTAAGAGTGCATGCAAGTGTTTACAATGTTCTTCTTGACTTTTGGAGTAAATTAGTATATCGTCAATGAATACGATTACAAATTTATCCAAGTATGGCTTACAGATCCGATTCATCATGTCCATAAATGCTGCTGGGGCATTTGTTAGTCCAAAGGGCATGACTGTAAACTCATAATGACCATACCTAGTTCTGAAAGCAGTTTTAGGTATGTCTTCTTCTTGTACCTTCAATTGATGATATCCAGATCTTAAATCTATCTTAGAAAAATACCTAGCACCTTGAAGTTGATCAAATAGATCATCAATCCTAGGTAATGGGTAT
The DNA here is from genome assembly GCA_030545235.1 of Helianthus tuberosus. NCBI lineage: Eukaryota > Viridiplantae > Streptophyta > Magnoliopsida > Asterales > Asteraceae > Helianthus > Helianthus tuberosus. The sequence goes on along the minus strand of CM060402.1, from coordinate 16,493,001 downwards.
CGATTCTTAATTGTAACTTTATTTAGTTCTCTATAATCAATACACATTCTCATTGATCCGTCTTTCTTTTTCACAAACAACACTGGTGCTCCCCAAGGGGATGAACTAGGTTGTATGAAACCTTTACTTAATAATTCATCTAACTGCTTTTTCAATTCTAGCATTTCGGTGGGTGCTAATCGATAAGGTGCCTTAGCTATCGGTGTAGTACCCGGAATTAGATGAATTCTAAACTCTACTTCCCTATCAGGTGGTAACCCAGGTAATTCTTCTGGAAAAATGTCTGGGTATTCTGAAACTATAGGGATGTCTGAAAGTTCCTTACTTTTAGTGTTAATGATTACCGAAATCATATACACCATTTCTTGTTTTCTTGAATAACTGGCCAACTTCATGACTGAAATAAATTTCAGTGGTTTTCGTGGTTTGTCTCCAGTAATTACAATTACCTCTTCTGTGGGAGTACGGATTTCTACGGCATTCTTGTCACAAAGGATTCGAGCATGGTTGGTTATCAACCAATCCATTCCTAACACTACATCGAATCCGGCTAACTTCATAGGTAACAGGTTTGCGGAAAACTTATGACCTAACAGTTCTATCTTACCTTCTTGCAAAACCTTATTTATATTAACATAATTTCCGTCTGCCGTTTCGACTGTAAAAATTTGCCTAAGGGTGGTTAAAGGTAAATTAAGGGCTTGGTAAAATGAAGTATTGATAAAACTTTGGTTTGCACCAGAGTCAAATAATACTTTTGCATAAACGTCGTGGACCAAGAACGTACCGGCTATGACGTCAGGAATGAGTTCAGCTTCTTGAGTGGTTAACTGAAATGCTCGGGCATTCTTCTTTGTTGTTCCATCAGCTGGTTTGCCTTTATTGTCTGCGGTTTTAGTCAATTTAGGACATTCTGTTTTGTAATGTCCCTTTTCTCCACAGTTATAGCAAACTATGGTTCTCTTCTTGCAATTTTCTTCACGATGTCCTGCCATTTTGCAAAAGTTGCAAATTACATAGCATTTTCCAAAATGATTCTTTTTGCAATTGCTGCAGAAAGGCGGTTGTGCAGATTGTCTTCTTCCTCTTTTCTTGAACCTATTATTATCATTACCCACACGAAATCCTTGGGTAATCTTGTGAGCCAATTCCTTCTTTCGATCTTCTTCTCTTGTTCGCACCAGTTCATCCGTTAGGGTATTAGCTAATTCCACAGCATCGTCAATAGTGCGAGGTCTCGCAGCTTTAACGATATTGCGGATTTCACTAATCAATCCCCAAATGTAGCGAGAAATGAGTACCGGTTCTGGCGAAGCCAGTGTTGGTACCACTCTAGCATATTCAAAGAATGTCGAAGTATAACCGCGACACTCTACGCCTACCATACGGTGGTTTAGGAACTTATTTGCCATTTATTCCTTTTCATATTCAGGACAGTATTTTCTTTCTACCAGAATTTTAAATTCTTCCCAGTTCATAGCATAAGCCATCCTTCTTCCTTTCGCTTGTAACACCGTATTCCACCATTCTAGCGCCCCTTCTTTGAACAAATTTGATGCATACATCACCTGATCTTCTTCTGAACACTTACTTATTGCAATTACTGCTTCAGTTTTCTCTAACCAACGCAGTACTGCAGTTGCTCCTTCATTTCCTGCAAATTCAGCAGGTTTGCAGGCAAGAAATTCTTTGAAAGTGCAACCAGACGTTGCGGCTTTCATTTTCTTAGGAGGTGGAGCCTGTCGTGGATTATTATTGTCATGATTTCCGCCTCCATTTACACTATGACTAAAATTATCTTCCTGAGTACGTTTACTAGGAATGATTTGTTGCGGTTCTATTGGATTTTTAATAGCAGCAACAAATGCTGGAATAGCATTGGCTATCCCTTGAGCAACAATATTTTCAATATCTTGTCTGGTCATATACTGGTTTTCCTGATTTTGTTCAGATTGATTCCCTTCATTAACTGGTTCATTATTAGCGTTTTCCATCTGATAATTAGTATAAATATAACTATTAGTATCAAATAATTGTAAATAAAACAATTACACAGAATCACATAAAATCTTATAACACAGATATATATATCCAAAATTGTCGATGTTTCGACTTCTATTTTGCTTTATATTTCATATAGGCATCCATACACACTGTTTATCTTACAATGTTTTATTTCCCATTTTACAGAGTTATATTTAATTATTATTATTAATATACAGACATTCTTCCCAACCCCACTATTCTTTGGTCACAGGTAGTTTAGTAACGACGTTCCCTTTCGTCGTACTTCCAGGTAATCCTTTCTCCCATATCCCTAATCCTATTTCCTGTATTTATCAGTTCTTCACCGTATTGACGGAGTTCGGCTAAGTTTTCGTTGCTCATTGGAGGATTGGGGATAGGTTCTGGTTCCCACTGTGGAAGGAAAGAATAAGGACTGTTGACAATATTTTCGAATTGCCAGTCATTTGTCCACCATTCTTCCATTTGACCTAAAGGTCGAGTGTGGATCAGTGGATCTGGAATAGCTGGTTCCAGATTAACAGGAAGTTGGGTTTCTAGGTAAGGATATAGATTATTATGGATAGGGCTAATGACATCACAGTTTGCCAGTAGACGGTCAATTTCATCTTGAAATGTGATTTCTTCAGCTTGTCTAGAATTCTCTCCAATTTCTATTCCTTTTTGTTTATAATCTTTCCTGTTCTCTATTTCTGCTGGATTTGAGCTTTCTCCGATTTCGATTCTTTTTCCTTTGTCAATAGGGTTTTCTATTTTAGGGAGTTTCCTAGTAACTGGCTTTCTCCTGCGCACTTTCCTCCATCCCACATATCTTCTTTTCTTTTTAAGTTTTGCTTTTTCTAGCAGTGGAGCTTGGAATTCCACGGGTTCCTCTATGTCAGCAATATAACCAGTAAAGTCGTGGGAGACTTCAATTGGTACTGGGTAGAGGTTGAGATTCTGAAATGCTTCCGATATCTCATTCATGCTGGACAGCATATATGCAAAATGCACAAAAATGCTAAGTTAAAACTTTGAAACAAAATTTTAACAAATAAACATTAAAGTTTATTGCATACGGATTTGTACAAAAGACTATAGGAAAGTGAACACTCTACTTTATTTATTTACTGGGTATTACTTTTCTACTAAACCAGGCTTATTAAAAGTTTAGAGATTTGCATTTTCTGCTACGGTAGCTAGCATATAAAGGTTTGCCCATTTTTCATCTAATGTATCTTCCCAAGGTGACCTATTGCCAAATTCCTGGATTTCTGAATTAAACCTCACTTTCTTGGCTTGAGTTTTCTTTATTTTCTCCTGTCCCTTCCTAAGAATCGAATTTCTTTTGTCTTGGGTAAGAGGATTTTCATAATTTGCTTTACGGACAAAAATCCCTTCATCTAGATCTGCTGGGTGTTTGGAGGAAGAGGTTCCTTTTCTTGTGGGTGTAGTATCTAATTTGTGGTAAATAGCAGACAGCTTGTGTTTACCCATACTGTAACTTAACAATTAATCAGTTAATAAAACATATTTTTTCACAGAATAGTAATTAAATTTCCTAATTATTTTAATAGGCTAAAATCAATAGTAAGCTTAAATCAGTGGCTCTGATACCACCTTTTCCTGTCACGGCCCTTGGCCCCGGTTTGACCCGGTCTAGAGCCGCGAGGCAGGAAATCCGATGATATCTAATTTTAATGACAGCGGAAGTCTTTTTAAACAGAATCGATTATTATTAAAAACTGCTCGGTTATATATAATATAGGGATAAATCCCATAATTTACAAATCATTGATTTTACTATAAAATCCTTTATTTCTTAAAACATGTTTCTTTATTTATTTACATTGAGCCACTTCCGAAGCTTGTAGTGCTCCACAGCACTTTTCCTGTGCTCACAACAGATCACCTGAAACATGTTTGAAAAAGGTTTTGTCAGCAGGGAAATACTGAGTGAATCATTCAGTTTTACTTAAAACGACACTTTTTGTTATAATTTTCAGTATTAAGAAATTACAATGTTTCTAATATCAAACCAACTACCCACAGTACTTGTCACTCGAATCTTTACGGTGACTGTGGTCATATCACCATTGGCTGCCCCAATGAATGACGAGTATCACTAATTTTAGGTTCGCCCACCTAAAGTGATAACACTGCAATACTGTGCACAATACCCCACATACCGGCTGTAATTTGGTGATTACATAAACTTAATCACTGTAATTATAACTTTGAAAATAATTTGGAGTATTGTAAAACAGTTGATAAAAAGAGAATGACTCACATTGTAGATTTAACGAGCAGAATATAAGCCTACTGATTAGCCTTGATTAACCTAATTTAATTAACAATGTACACACAATAGGTTAGTAACTAATACAACAGTTACGACAATTCACGAGATTAAACCCTCACAACAATTTATTAGTGCAATACTTAATAATTCAGCGGATTCACAACGAATGACAGAGTATAGTCCGAATTCGAGCAGTACTCAAACATTCAAGTCGAAATCACGATGAATTAACCAAGTATAAACTCAATCTGAGCGGCACTTAATCAATTGTTGGATAGTTATAATCGATCGGACGTTGAATCGTAATAGTGATCGAGTTATTACCCTGATTGTGGCAGCAATCAGTGATTGTGTGTGTTTAGTGAACTGTTTCTGCGATAACTCTTTCTACGAAACTCGATTTTACGTCGTTCCAAAGACAGATTTCAAGTTCCAAGACGCACTATTTATACCCGACTTTTGCACCCCCCGCGTGTCGCGACAGATGACATTGAGTCTGTCGCGACTCGCCTGTGGTAACACCCTAGCCTAGGGTAGCCTAGTCACTAGTGTAGGCTTGCTGAGTAGCTGGTTCGTTAAATTAAAATCTGTACAACGCTTTTTAGAGATAATTATCAATTTAGGGTTTACCCCCCTTATGTTTTAGGGGCCCTAATCCTGATTCTAAATGTTTTGAAAATTTTAGGGTTTGTGCGAAATTACATGGGTTTCTCAATTAGGGTTTCCTATTGGTTAAATTAAATAATAATTAGAACTTTTGATGAGAGTTGTTACAACCATGTTGTTCATTATTTTGATTATCATCTTCATTATACGGCTCAGATTGCTGTGGAGGAACTGGATCTAAATTAGCAAGATCATCCGTATATTGAGGAACTATCTTTGTCTTCTCAATATCTTTCAAACTTTGATCTTCAATAAAATCAGCATCGAAACTTCTTATGAGTTTCTTCGAGATTGGATCATAAATCCTGTATCCAAACTCATCTCCCCTATAACCAAGGAATATACATGGCTTGGTCTTTACATCAAGCTTTGTTCTTTTATCTTTGGGAATATGCACAAAATCCTTGCATCCAAAGACCCGCAAATCATCGTATAAAACATCTTTGCCACTCCAAACCCTGTCAGGAACATCAAAAGACAAAGGAACACAAGGAGTACGATTAATAACATTTACTACGGTGTTCAAAGCTTCACCCCAAAAGGAATTAGGCAACCCTGCATGACAGCAAACATCTAACCCTTTCAGCCAATGTTCTATTCATCCGCTCTGCTAAACCATTCAACTGTGGTGTCTTTGGAGGAGTCTTTTGGTGCCGAATACCTTTCTCTCTACAATAAGGATCAAAAGGACCAATGTACTCACCTCCATTATCTATTCAAATACACTTGAGCTTCTTCTCAGTTTATCTCTCAACTAAGGCATGAAACTGCTTAAACACATCTAATACTTGATCTTTAGACTTCAAAGTATAGGCCCAAACTTTTCTCGAATGATCATCGATAAAAGTGACAAAGTACAAGCAGCCCCCAAGTATTCTAGTCTTCATAGGACCACAAACATCCGAATGTATTAAATCAAGTATATTGTCTCTCCTATGAGGAGGGTGACTCTTGAAAGAAACTCTTTTTTGCTTACCTTCCCGACAATGAGAACACTTCTTCAAATGAACATCTTGCAAATCAGGCAAAACATTCTTCTTCAACAAAATAGACATCCCCTTTTCACTCATGTGAGCAAGTCTCATATGCCATAAGTCGGTCATATCGACATTCACTAACAAATTGACCGAGTCTTTGGAGATCTTCGGATGTGTTCTGTATAACTTTGAACTTCTTTTACCTTTTGCCTTAAAGAACCACGAGGGAGTTTCCAAACACCATCATCAAAGGTACTATGGTAACCATCATCATCAAGTAAACCTACGGAGATAAAATTCAGTCTAATATCTGGAACACGTTTTACATTGTGTAAAACCAACTCCATCCCAGTGTCAAACTTCAAGCAAACATCCCCAACACCTACAATCTTTGATAGCCCATTATTACCCATCTTAACAACGCCAAAGTCACCAGGGGTATAAGATGAATAAAATTCCCTTTGTGATGTCACATGACACGTAGCACCACTGTCAACAACCTAACTCGAATCATCATGTGTAATGTTCCCCATATCATAATCACAATAAATGGAGAACTCTTCGGTAGTAGTATTAACTTCAGCAGTGTCATTGCCACCATCATCCTTTTTATGATTGTTCTTTTGATTGTTGTAATTAGCTTTCTTTTCTCCCTTTTTAATTGTCTGCAAAATTTAATTGTGTGTCCTTTCCTACCACAATGATGACACTCATAATCAGCAAACTTACCTCTGGACTTGCTACGATGCTTCCCTTTGTTACTCGGACCGCTACTTTGACCTCTCCTCCTGCTCTCTGTGACCAAGACATCGGATTGTGAAGAGGAACCTTGTGATTTTCTTCTAATCTCTTCATTTAAAATACTGCCTTTAGCCAATTCCTAAGTAATGATACCATTAGCTGCAGAGTTGGACAATGATGTCCTAAAAGTCTCCCAAGAGTCCGGTAAAGTACCAAGAAGCCATAAGCCTTGTATCTCGTCTTCAAACTTAATACCCATTCCTGCAAGCTAATTAATAAGACCCTGAAATACATTCAAATGATCAGTGATAGGAGTTCCATCATTGTACTTCAAATTTATCAACTGTTTAATCAAGAAGAATTTATTGTTTCCGGTCTTCCGAGCATACAACTCCTCAAGCTTGTTCCACAAAGTATGAGCGTGAGTCTCACCGATAATATGGTTCAAAACATTATCATCAACCCATTGGCGAATATAATCACAAACCTTTCTGTGCAATATATTCCACTCTTCATCTGTTTTATCATCCGGTTTGTCAATATTAAAAACAGGCATATAATAATCCTTCACATAAAGGAGATCTTCCATCTTGCCTTTCCAAACATGATAATTAGAACCATTCAAATTTACAATCCTACTTGTATTAGCTTCCATCGTTCAAACAAGTCTTAACCCAATAACAAGAGCCAATGGAGAGCCAATGGCTCTGATACCACTATTATTAGAGTAAATAAACTTAATTTATATCATGTATGTATTAAGTATTTGAACATTATGTTTATATGTATATGTAACGATAATATTATTGAACGGTTATGTTGGTTTGGTTGGGACCATTTCAAATGGTAGTTATTCCCTCCAAAACCAACCGCTAATAACCGTCATGTATAAATAAGATTTGCCGGTAAATGTAACTGGCACCAAGATATTTCATACTTGATTTGTCCTCTCAAACATCCATCTGCATTTTCTTGTTTCCTGCATTTTCACATTATGAACATCATGAATCCTCACACGCAATCAACTTCCGCTGCACATGTGTTTGATATTCAACAAAGTGGTATCAGAGCCACTGCTGAAAGCGATGAAGATCTCAAGCCAACATCAACCACGCTGCCATGTAAACACTGTTCCGACGAGAAAAAAGAACGAAGATGGTTGCAGAGAAGATGTTATTACTGCAACAAACCGGGACACTGAATTTCATCATGCAAAACAAAAGAAAGCGATGAAGCAACACAACTTATACGGCTGGCGATCAACACAGGAATCCAACAACAACAAGAAGAAGGAGAAGAACACATAGAGGAGTTTATTGTTACCCGGCATTGATGGAGGACTCTGGTCCGAAATTTGGTACGTAAGTAAAACCTTTAAAAAGCATTTCTCCAGAAATTTAGACCTGTTTAAAAGGATTAAAAGTATGTTCGGTGTGGATACAAAACTGGAGAAAACAATTTCTACTTTATAAAAGGAATAGGGGCTGTGGAAGTGATGACTGGGTCTGAAAGAATCCGAATACAAAGTGTTGATACATATTATGTGGACACGACTCGGTTCGGTTCGACTCGGTTCAGTTCGACCCGGTTAGGTTCGGCTCAAGCCCGACGTCACGACATTCCTCCGTCGTGCGCCCCAGAGTTCGACACGCGAAGCACGAAGCGCCGCGAGCCGGTTCCCGCTGCCACATCATTATGACATCACTTCCTTCATCAAAAGGGAGTTTGTTGATACACTTTCTACTTACGACGTGTGAAGACTTTGAAGATCCTCCGACATGGAAGATATGGAAGTTGAACCTCACGAGTAGCGTCCAAGGGGGAGTTTGTTGATACATATTATGTGGACACGACTCGGTTCGGTTCGACTCGGTTCAGTTCGACCCGGTTAGGTTCGGCTCAAGCCCGACGTCACGACATTCCTCCGTCGTGCGCCCCAGAGTTCGACACGCGAAGCACGAAGCGCCGCGAGCCGGTTCCCGCTGCCACATCATCATGACATCATCATGATGATGTCATGATGATGTCATAAGTTGACTAAACTTGGCAAATGTGAAAATAAGGATTCTGTATGTATAACGTGCACAAAGAATTTGGCCAATCAGAATGTCACATGGGCCGAAACAAGCTTTGGGCCTCAACTGTTTTCAGCCCAAGCCCAGATCGACGAAACCCAGCTGATGTCGACGAAACAAGCCTGTTTCATCGAGTTTCGTCGTGTGTTCATCTGTTTCGCCGGGTCCTGCTTCTATTTCGTCAATGCTGGTGCTATAAATAGTCTGAAGACAGACAGATCTAGGGCAGACAAGAATAGAGAGCACATAGAACACACACACACGAGAGAAATTAGAGAGTTTACAGAATACATTTGTAAACATTGGTTTGTAACTGACTTTTCATACGTATTAATACAGAGGTGTTAATCGGTGAATCTTGTGTGTCGTTATATTGCGTGTTCTATCTCGGTTTGCTTTCCCGGTTGGATTCCGCACAACCGGGTTGGTTTGTACACAAGGATTAGGCGACTAGATCCTCCCCTAGCCGGACCTACAAGTGGTATCAGAGCCTTGGCTCTTCTCCTTGTTAAAACCGAGTGTTTTCGGGTGTTTTCCGGGTGTTTGAAGTTTTTATTTTTCTTGAAAAATATGGTTAAATCTTCAAATATCTTCATATTTTGCTGGAAGTTCTTATAAAAACCTTGTTATTTCGCGTTTTCACATGTTAAAATTGGGTTTTTTAGTGAAGTTTTAAGCAAAACTTGTGTTCGGAAAGTTATATTTCACCGGAAAAGTGACTGTGTTCTTCACATATTCATATCACATTCAAAGTGTTCTTCAAGATTTACACTTTTTGATCTTTGAAAATTATTTGTGAAAGTTGTTTGTGTGTTGGAAAGTGTAATTTGATTAATATATTACAAACCATACCTGTTTGGTGAAATGAGTATGCTTTGAGCCGAAAGCATACTGTTGTGTCAGAAAAGGATAAAGTTTGAAAAGTCTACCAACCACTGACACCTTTTTATTTCACCAAGCCCAAATTAAAATTCATTTTCGCCGAAGTGTGTTAGACGAAACAAGATTGTCAGTTTCGTCATTTTTGAAGTGGGCTTAGTAACTGGGCTTTATTTAAAATCAATTTAAATCAGTTTCGTCGACATTGGGCCTGGACCGTTTCGTCTGGGAGCCCAAAAGCAATTAAAATCTGTTTCGTCAAATAATCAGTACATCCGTTTTGCCAAACATCTTCTCGACGAAACAAAATTGGTTTGGACCTTTTGTTTCGTCAATTTCTGTTGGGCCTTAAACAACTTTCTGTTTCGTCTACACCTTAAACAACATTCAGTCTCGTCGACTATTGGGCCCCTATACAATTTTTCTGTTTCGTCAATATTAAGCCCAAAATCTGTTTCGTAAAAATAACAAAGTCTAAGTCTGTTTCGTGGAATTTTGGTTTCGTCGAAACACTTGTAATTTTTAAACAGAAGGTTTGCAATTGTGATTTAACTGTTTGTTTGAGGTGTGTTTTTCAGGTGATCAATTTTCCTTATCAAATATGAATCCAAGTTGGTGGGGTACTCCGTCTCCTGATGAGGGAAAGTATAGGAATACGAGTTTATCTCCTTCGTGGGCCGAATCTCCCGTTTCCACTTCTTCGCAAGCAAATGCTATATCTACCGGTCAATGGGCATTCGTATCAAATCAAACTCCGAGTATTCAAAGTATTCTGTTGAGCGAGAGCGAAACCGGAAGTTTAAATCGGCCTCCAAAGTTGATGCACTTAAACGAATATCCGGGATGGGTTGATAGATTTCATACCTACGTCCTTGGTCAAAATACAGAATTGTGGTTACGTTTTACCACAGATTTCGATCAAGCTATCGAGGTTGCCGCTTCATCTGCTGCAACATTTGCCGATCTTTCGGAAGATCAGAAGAAGGCCTATGATTTAGAGAAGAAAGCTTATGCTATTCTAACACAGGCATTGAGCAAGGATATTTATCATCAATTCGTCAGCTTCAAGACGACAAAGAAGTTGTGGGACGCGTTGAAGACAAGGGGCGTAGGAAATGAAGCGACACGCCAATTGAGACACGATCTACTCAAGAAAGAGTTTGATGGGTTTACATGCATGGATAAAGAATCTTTGGAAGATTTGACGAGTCGATTTTATCATTTGTTGACTGAATTGGAAAATTTTGGAGTGGTAACGACTCCTATTGAAGTTGTCACCAAGTTTGCTGATGCTTTGCCACCACAATGGAGTAATTTCTTGGAAATCCTGAAGTACAATGGCACTTTGGCTACAACAAACATTAATGACTTTGTTCAACTCCTAGAGAATAAGAATCAGGAAGAAACCCTTAAGGCGAAAAGGGTTCTAGTGCCACAGAATCCTGAAATGTATTATGGGACATCTAGCACCCCTGCAAGACAAATCTCACATGCTCCAATTCAGACGGCGTTTGTGTCTAGCACAGATCTATATGGCAATCCTATCCAAGTTCCTGTTAAGCCAGCTCCAACAACAGACTTGTACGGAAATCCGCTTCAACCAGTTTCTCAACCAGTGCCACAACAGAAAAGCCAACGACCTATCAGAGCAACTGATATGTTCGGAAATCCATTACCTGTTTGATCTACCGGACCAACAGATCTGTATGGAAATCCACTTCCACCTTCCTCAAGACCAACGGTTGTTCAACCAACCACAGATTTGTACGGCAATCCACTACCTGTGCAACAACAAGCCTGTTATGGTAGCACGTCATCAGCTGGTCAGCCATCTAATACAGTACGACTCGACACTTCAAGCTTCTCTAAAGTAAGTGTTGAAGTAGCAAAAGAACATATGGAGCTACTAAACACATTGGTGAGCGCATATTGTGGGTTAGTAGAAGGTCAGATCGGAAACATCAATCTGACACAGGAATATTATCAGCAGATTGATAAAGAGGAGATGGATTTGATGGACATCAAATGGGCGTTCGCAAGTGCTGTAAGGCGCGCAAAGGATTTCATGGAGAGAACGGGCAGAACCAGCTTGGAAAGCAAGAAAGACACCAAGTACGGGTTCGATAAACAGGCTGTCAAGTGCTTCAACTGTGGTGAACGGGGTCACTTCAAGAGAGAATGTACAAGGCCAGCTCAGCATGGGAATCAGAATCCGTTCAGGAATCAAGGCAACCAACAGAATCAGAACAGGAATAATGAGCGTACGTTGATACCTGTCAACAACCCAAGTCAGGCAGGACCATCAAATGCCAACCAGGCACTTGTGGTTCAATTAGATGAAGGTTGTGATTGGTCAATTCAGTTGGGAAATGATGCTCCGGATGGAACAGCTTGTTTTGCTGAGGTTGTCAAGGATCTTAAGCACGCCAGTGGTGGAGAATCTTCCACCAATGGTGATGAATCTTCTGAAGATGAAGACAGCTCCGGTTATAGTAGAAGCTCGGATGAAGAATCCTCAAACTCAGGCGATGATCATTTGGATGACACATCAAGTGTGTCTGTCGATGTAGAGGTTGATGAGCTATTGGAAGAAGCTGCAGCAGGAAATCATAGGAGATCTATATTGGTGGATCAAGCTGCTTATTCTTCGTCTTCTCTCCATTCAGCCTTTATGGCTAATGTCGACAGTTCATCAAGTCAGGTATGTGTCGATGAACCCACTGCTGTTATTTGTGATAATTGTGATAGATTGAGTGTTAAATGTGCTGATTTAGAGGCAAACATGTCTGAGTTGCAAGGCAAACATGATGCTTTACAAGCTAGTTTGTTTGACTTGCAAGACAAACATGTTTCGTTGAATGATAAGTGGTGTGAATTGCAAAGCAAACACGAGGCTTTGCAAGACAAGTATGATGTGACATTCATCCACAACCAAAAGTTGACCGTGGATCTTTCTAAGTGCACAGAAGCCAACATGTTTTATGAAAACCATGAAAAGGAATTTAAATTGATGATTGAAAAATTAAAGAAAGATAAAACTGAGCTGACAAAAATGGTTTCCAGAAAACAAACTGACATAAATTTGTATATCACCCGTCTTGAGATAATGCAAAAAGAGATGGCTTATGTTAAAACTGAAAGTGAGGCGATCCAGCTTAAGTTAGACAGTTATTTGAGCTCTAGCTATGTGTTGGATCACATCATTGATGTTCAGAAAGAGAAAAGGGATGTCACATGCATTGGATATAAGAAATGTCCACCACCTGTTAGACAAAATTACGATGCACTGCCTGATGAGGAGTATAGAACTCACTTTGAACCATCTGTTCCTTTGGACGTTGAGGAATTTGAAACAGGACTCGGATATAAGAAGGAAGTATCATCAGAATCGGATGTGTCAGCAGATACATATGTGTCTTCTGCTGAACCGAATCAGGATCCTCCAGTTGTGATTGAGGATGCTGATTCTTCTGATGATGAATCTGATGATACTGATTCAGCAAACTCTGATGCGGTAATCAACGAAGAGGACATACCTCTTGAGAATCATATTTTATGTGATCCTCCCGCAAAACCTGCTAAGACTGTTCCGACCGAGTCCACGTCTGCAAAAGAGTCTGAAAGTGTGGATTTGCTGTACACTCTTGTTGGTGATGATAAAATTTATTCAGACAAAGATTTTCCTATTAAGAATGTTAATCAATCATTAATCAGTAAAGTCTTTGAAAATTCAACAAGTAAGTTTTTGGGAAAGACAGGATCACATGTTACAGTAACACAGTGTCCTCCTATTCCAAAGGCTGAAGTTCGAAAACAATATGGAAATCAGAAATTACCAACAGTGCAAAAACAGCAAAATCATACCAAACCAAAAGGAAAAGCAACGACTCAATGTCAAAGGAAGCCAAATCAAAAGAAGAACAAGAATGTGAACTTTGTGAAATCAAAGGGAACGGACAAAATCGAAACTTTTGAAAACAAATCTAACTTGGATTTTGTTAAACAAGCAACAGTGTTGAAAAGAAATGAACCAAGTAGTTCAAAACCTAGTACCTCGGGGTCACAAAGTTCATCATTATCGGCAAGACGATCACATGATACTTTGGGGTTTGTTGAACGAAGATCATGTTTTGAATGTGGTGAAATTGGACATATAATTCGAAACTGTCCGTATCTTCATAAATTAAAAGCCAAAGAAGATGATCCCCATGAACGAAATTACCAAAAGCGATCTGTTTCTGCAAAACAAGATCCCCGCCTTGTAAGAGAAAGGGAAAAGAAACAGAAACGCCAACAGGTCAAGGTAATTGAGAAAGCACTTAAAACTGAAGTGGTTCAAAAACAATCTGTTCCAGTTAAACCAGAAAGTTCAAAATTTTCAAAAACTTCAAACAATCACGAAGTTAAATTTTCAAACAATCAAACTGGTAAAACTCAACAAACATGGAAACCTAAAATGACCACAAATTCAGGGGGACCATCACAATTTCCTAACCATCAGAAAGTGGAAGTTATTGTTGTTGATGAAAATGGAAGACCCAAGACCACAATGGCTTGGGTCCCCATCTCCAACTAATCATGTGAGTTCATGTGCAGGGTGTTCCAGGAGGAACTATCAGTAGTCACTGGATTGTTGATAGTGGGGCATCCAGGCACATGACAGGCGACATGAAGCTTCTCTACGACGTCAAATCTATTAGAGGAGGTTATGTTGCTTTTGTTGGTGATAAGGGCGGATATATTACGGGTGAAGGAATGATATCCAACGGGATTGTTAGCTTTGATAAGATCAACTTTGTGCAACAACTTGATCACAATCTTCTCAGCGTTCCACAAATCTGTGATAAGCAGTTCTCAGTACACTTTGATGCAAATGGATGTTATGTGCTGAAACCCGGCTTCAAAATTCCAAAAGAATGGATTCTCTTGTCTGCTCCAAGGATAAATGATTTGTATGTCCTTGATATGAGTCAAGCTATCACTACGTCTGCACAAGCAACCTGTTTCGTTTCCAAAGCCACAGAAAAAGACTCAATCTCTTGGCACAGACGAATGGGTCACATTCACTTACGCAAAATGAATCATTTAGTGTCAAATGAATTGGTGAATGGTGTTCCTCTTAAAAATTTCCATCTTCAAGATGTCTGTGTTTCGTGCCAGAAAGGAAAACAAACGAAGAAGCGACACCCGACTAAGAAGATCAACACGGTGGCTGTTCCTCTTGAACGTTTGCACATGGATTTGTTCGGTCCTGTCAAGCACAAAAGTATTAGGAATGATCAATATTGCCTCGTGATAACTGATGATTATTCAAGATTTTCTTGGGTGGCGTTTATGGCACACAAGAGTGAAACCTTTGGTATTATCAAAAATTTAATCATTCAGATTGAGAATTTGTACAAGTTGAAGGTTAGGCGGATACGCAGCGATAATGGTACAGAATTTAAAAATCATGCCATGGCGGAGTTTTGCACATCAAAAGGTATTCTTCATGAATTTAGTGCAGCTTATACTCCTCAACAGAATGGCGTCGCTGAACGTAAGAACCGCACATTGATCGAGACTGCTAGGACAATGTTGGTAGAGTCGCAGTTGCCCATTCCATTCTGGAGTGAAGCTGTGGCCTCTGCATGTTATACATTGAACCGAGTCCTTACAGTCAAAAGGCACAACAAGACCTGTTATGAGCTTCTTCACAAACGGAAACCAGATTTGTCATATCTTGAACCGTTTGGAGCTCCGTGCACAATCATCGATCCTAATGGAAAGTTTGGGGCAAAAGCAATTGAGGGATACTTTCTTGGGTATGCCACCCTGAACTTAAGAGTCTGGAATCTAGAGACTAAAAGGGTCGAGGAATGGTCTGAGGTCAGAGTACAAAGGCACACTTTGCCAGTCAAATGTCCTGGTCAGCCATGGATGTTTGAGTACGATGACTTTTTCAATACGATCAATGTTGAAGCCGTTGAAGAAAATGCTGCGGCAAGGATGTTTTTCGAGAGTGACAATGCAACAGATTCACCGCCGGTTCGTCCCATTATTGTCAATCAAGAACCATCTTCAGTGAACAATAATGCTCTCGATAATGAGGATTTTCACGATGCTACCGAATTGAACGAATCTTCAGAGGATGATGAATTTCTCGATGCAGATCAAGAAGCTCCAACGACAGCAGTTCATGGTACTTCAGAGGGAACACCTCCAGTGGATGCTCCTAGAACAGCTGAAGCTACTGCATCTTCCTCTTCGTCAATTCCGGGCATTGAATTGGTTGTTGATCTCAATCTCAACAATCTGGGTACAAATATTCCAGTTCAAGATAATCCAGAAACAAGGATTCACAATACCCATCCTCAACAAAACATCATCGGAAATGTACAGAGTGGCGTTCAAACGAGAAACATGTTGCGAAACAACAACAATGCAGGCTTGTATGCAGCTATCCGAGAATCTGGTCAACAAAATGATTGGTCTTTCGCGTGTTATGTCTCACAGGAAGAGCCAAGAACTTGGAAGGAAGCTTTGAAAGATAACTCTTGGGTTGAAGCAATGCAGGAAGAACTGCAACAATTCCAGAAGCTTGGTGTCTGGAAACTCGTAGAGAAACCTGCTGGCTACAAGAAGATTGGTACCCGTTGGGTGTTTAAATGCAAAAAGGATGACCGTGGGGTCGTTATTCGAAAAAAGCAAGATTAGTCGTTCAAGGTTTTCGTCAGATTGAAGGGATCGACTACAACGAAGTATATGCACCTGTTGCACGTCTTGAAGCAATTCGGATCTTTCTAGCCTATGCATCCTTCAAAGGATTCAAGGTTTATCAGATGGACGTGAAAAGTGCATTCTTACATGGTCTGGTTGAAGAGGAGGTGTACGTCGAACAGCCTCCAGGTTTTGAAGATCCTATCCATCCTGATCGGGTTTGGTTGCTCAACAAAGCTCTCTATGGTCTACATCAAGCACCACGAGCTTGGTATGCAACCTTATCTAATTATCTGCTGGAGAATGGATTTCGCAGAGGTCTTATCGATTGTACTCTTTTCGTCAAAGAACAAGATGGAGATCTTCTACTGGTACAGGTATACGTTGATGATATTATATTTGGTTCTACTAATGATGTTTTGTGTAGGAATTTCGAGCGTATTATGCAGGATAAATTCGAGATGAGTGCTATGGGGAAAATGACCTTCTTTTTGGGCCTACAAGTACAACAAACTGAGTCTGGGATATTCATCCATCAGACTAAATATGTTGGTGACATCTTGAGCCGGTTCCAGATGTCTGATGCAACGCCCATCGGTACCCCACTGCAGCAAAATCACGGAATTAATCCAGACTTGAAGGGTGAAGTTGTTAGCCCCTCATACTACCACGCGATGATCGGATCTCTTATGTACCTCACAGCATCAAGACCAGATATAATGTACCCAACGTGCCTGCTTGCCAGATATCAAGTGAACCCGAAGGCCTCACATCTTGCAGCTGTAAAAAGGATTTTTCGTTATTTGAAGGGTTGCCCTGACACCGGTCTATGGTACCCTAGGGATAATAACTTTGACTTGATCGCTTTCAATGATTCTGATTTTGGCGGATGCAAAATCGACGGCAAATCCACAACGGCTGGATGTCAGTTTTTGGGAAATCGCCTAGTCACATGGCAGTGCAAGAAGCAGACTTGTGTCGCTACATCAACATGCGAAGCTGAATACATTGCTGCCTCAAGTTGTTGCTCCCAAGTCCTGTGGATCCAACAACAATTGCGCGACTACGGTTTTGAATTCCTAACTACTCCTATTTACGTTGATAATTCTGCTGCATTACAGATCACTAGAAATCCTGTGCAGCACTCAAAGACCAAACACATCGAAATCAAGTATCACTTCATATGTGATTGCTTTGAGAAAAGGCTAATCGATGTTGTTAAGGTCCAGACCGATGACCAACGTGCCGACCTTTTTACCAAAGCATTTGACAAATCAAGATTTGACTTTTTATTATTGGTAAACGGCATTAAGGTCAAGCAAGAGTAAAACCAACGTCGGAAAATCATTTTTGTAAATATTTTTGTGTTTTTAAATTATTGTAAGTTTGTTGATTTTTAGGGGGAGTAAATCCAAAATTTGAAAATTCAAAAACATCGAAAAATTTCAAAAACACAAAAACAATAGAAAAGCAAAAATGAGCTTCCTGGCGAGCAAAAGAGAAAATGATAGTACATCAGTGGTTTGTCTAAACCTCTTTAAACCTTAAATGAAAAATGATAAGCAGCTCTATATAAGATGTATCGGTAGGCTCACAATCATTTTAAAGTGTGCAGGGTGATATAAACTTAAATCGACTGAAGACCAGGTGGGAACCACTCATTGGCATATGGTCTTAGTACCGAAATTTCATTTGAGAGATTGCCGAGGTTCTGAGATATTCGGTCTTTATGCTGTTTATCATCTGGGTATCATGGTTGTATCTTTTTCCGAAAAATAACGGGGACGCAAGTCTAGATCTTCCATGATACCATACATACGTGTACATATTGCATTCGACCTCAATAAGTGATCAACAATCACATGTCCTCAAAATAAGTGATAAAATATCACATCTATCCGGGAGTCAAGTTCGTCTCTCTGCTGTACGAAAGTACTGACCTGTTCACGGACTTGCTCCTGTGCACTCATGCATATGAAAATCAAGTTCCTCATCAATAAGTGATTATATCACATAGGGCTTGTTTTCAATCAAAATAAGTGAGAATCTCACATCATATACGGTCAAACAGATGATAATCGGTATATTCACCGGTAAGATGAACCCTCGTGCATACCTTGATACGGGAATGTGTCGTGATGTGGATGAACACCGGTCGGTAAGTATAAATCATACCTTAACGTATCCCCTCGCCATGATTACATCTGATAAGTTGAGCTTATGTGGACAACAATACCGATAATCGTTATAGGATGCTTATCTTAATGTTAACTAATTGAACAAAGAGAGCATTTTGGCATGACCGTACACTGATATGATTCTCTTACCCTCGAAACTCGTAAAAAAAAATGTCTGTAAATATTTATTTAATGCTTTCAGTTTCTGCATCTTTGTATATATTTATTTACTGCTTTCTGTCTTTACATTCGAAATATTCAAAATACCAAAAAGATTTTAGGTGTGTTTTAATTTAAACTTTATAAAAGCCAAAAAGATTTTATTTCTATCTTATTTTCGATTGTACGATGTTGGTGCTCGAGTCTTCGTTACCTGAAACCTGATTGAAAACCAAATCGACTAAATCTTCATAATCGGTCGAAATTTGCAGGTTTTGAAAGTTAAAGACTAAAATTGATAAATTTATTAAACTTTCAAACTGTCGGACGGTGTTTGATTGAAACATGGTCATACGTGTGTCGCTTGTTTATACTAAGTATATTCCAAGCAGTTGTTCTCATTACGCGTTTAGATTTCTTGCATGTGCAGATTCTAAAGGCAAGTAGAACATGGTCGATGACAAGCTTCGGAATGAAGACACAACGTGAAGGCACTCAAATGATGAAGATGATCGAGTTGCCGCTGACCATCATCAACACCACAAGGATCTCAAGTTGTAAAGATCAAGACATTCACGAGCATAACTCAAGGGGAAGCTTATGTTAAGGGGGAGTTTGTTAACACACTTTCTAAATGAAAAGGGAGTTTGTTGATACACTTTCTGCTTACAAGACGTGAAGAATTTGAAGACCCTCCGACTTAGAAGACATGATAGAAGAACCTCACGAGTAGCGTCCAAGGGGGAGTTTGTTGATACATATTATGTGGACACGACTCGGTTCGGTTCGACTCGGTTCGGTTCGACCCGGTTAGGTTCGGCTCAAGCCCGACGTCACGACATTCCTCCGTCGTGCGCCCCAGAGTTCGACACGCGAAGCACGAAGCGCCGCGAGCCGGTTCTCGCTGCCACATCATTATGACATCACTTCCTTCATCAAAAGGGAGTTTGTTGATACACTTTCTACTTACGACGTGTGAAGACTTTGAAGATCCTCCGACATGGAAGATATGGAAGTTGAACCTCACGAGTAGCGTCCAAGGGGGAGTTTGTTGATACATATTATGTGGACACGACTCGGTTCGGTTCGACTCGGTTCAGTTCGACCCGGTTAGGTTCGGCTCAAGCCCGACGTCACGACATTCCTCCGTCGTGCGTCCCAGAGTTCGACACACGAAGCACGAAGCGCCGCGAGCCGGTTCCCGCTGCCACATCATCATGACATCATCATGATGATGTCATAAGTTGACTAAACTTGGCAAATGTGAAAATAAGGATTCTGTATGTATAACGTGCACAAAGAATTTGGCCAATCAGAATGTCACATGGGCCGAAACAAGCTTTGGGCCTCAACTGTTTTCAGCCCAAGCCCAGATCGACGAAACCCAGCTGATGTCGACGAAACAAGCCTGTTTCGTCGAGTTTCGTCGTGTGTTCATCTGTTTCGCCGGGTCCTGCTTCTATTTCGTCAATGCTGGTGCTATAAATAGTCTGAAGACAGACAGATCTAGGGCAGACAAGAATATAGAGCACATAGAACACACACACACACGAGAGAAATTAGAGAGTTTACAGAATACATTTGTAAACATTGGTTTGTAACTGACTTTTCATACGTATTAATACAGAGGTGTTAATCGGTGAATCTTGTGTGTCGTTATATTGCGTGTTCTATCTCGGTTTGCTTTCCCGGTTGGATTCCGCACAACCGGGTTGGTTTGTACACAAGGATTAGGCGACTAGATCCTCCCCTAGCCGGACCTACACAAAGTGTTTTTTATACTCCTGATATCGATAGAAATGTACTTAGTTTGGATCAATTGATCACCCAAGGATACACAGTAAAGTTTGCAGGAGATAAATGCAAGATCTTCCCTACGTTTAGCGTCCTTGTTATTAATAGAAGGAGTGATATTTCCGGTCTCACAAGAGAAGATGAGATCGGTTTAAGAGCAAAAGAATCCATGATTAAGTCTGAACCTGATTATGAAGCATTCAAAACAGAATATTTAAATCAATACTTCGAAAGTCTGAATATATCATCAAATGAACCTGATTGGAATGTCTTGATACTTCAAGCCATGTCATTTAAAGAGTTCCAAGACTGTAAGGCCCTTCTAGATATGTTAGAAGACGATGGTTATGTTAGTAAGTACAAGTACTGTATAGAGAATAAGTTTGATGACATGGTTGATTGGTTTCTCAAAGATAAATTAGAGATAACCACAAGACCTCTTCCAGCATATGCTGCAGACAATCGAAAAGTAAGTTCGCTGGAACTATATATGATAGTTAAAAGGGAGGGTGGTCACCGAAGAATAACAGAAAACAACATGTGGGCTATGGTTGCCAGAGACATGGGTTTCGATTATAATGAAGGAGAGTTTATGAGACTTATGTATGCCATGTACTTAGATGTACTAGCTTATTATTATAAGTTCAAATCAACACAACAAGCAGTAGCCGAGAAAGAGATCATGGAGGATGTTGCAGACACAAGACGAAGCAAAAGTTTGGACAAGAATGAAGGAACGAGCAGGCAAACTGGAGCAGACGAAGAACACTACGCCTTCTTCGCTGGGAATGACTGGTACGGGCTTAACAAGCTGCAACGAAGGAAGAAATTTGATTTCAAGCAGGCTGAAAAAGCCGTTAATGAAGCTAATAAAAGCGTCTTGATGCACTCTCGAAGGAACAATTAAGTTTATGGGGAGTGTATTAGAGTATATAAACTTAATTTATATCATGTATGTATTAAGTATTCGAACATTATGTTTATATGTATATGTAACGATAATATTATTGAACAGTTATGTTGGTTTGGTTGGGACCGTTTCAAACGGTAGTTATTCCCTCCAAAACCAACCGCTAATAACCTTCATGTATAAATAAGATTTGCCGGCAAATGTAACTGGCACCAAGACATTTCATACTTGATTTGTCCTCTCAAACATTCATCTGCATTTCCTTGTTTCCTGCACTTTCACATTACGAACATCATGAATCCTCACACACAATCAACTTCCGCTGCACATGTGTTTGATATTCAACAACTATGATGGGAAAAAAACGCACAAAAGGTAAACACAAACGCGGAAGCAAACTTCGTTTAACCAAGCATTTTCCCAAACTTGAATGAACCTGTGAGGATGCAAACAAATAGGGTGTACCAACTACAATCTAAACAACCCGAAAACAATAACAAGAACACCAAATTTTAGCGTGGAAAACCTCTCAAGACGAGAGTAAAAACCACGGGACTACTAGAGCCGCTTCAAATCCACTATCACAAAATTAGAGCAATACAAAGTCTTCCCTAGGTATGCTAGAGGCATACAATAAACATCATATACTTGGAATCAACAACTTCAAGCATATGGAATCAAAACAAAGACAAAAGAAGGAATATAACCAAAATTCTGCAGCAGCGAACAGAGGACGAAAAGCTCGACTTCCAGACGTGATTGACACAAACCCACCGTTGGATAAGGTCGCCCAAATGTTATGCTGACTGTATCCAAAAATCAGAACGATCCAATGGTTCAATCTCCGGGATATCGACAATCTCTGCCGCTGGGTATGAAAGTGACGAATTTCTTCTTCTTTTGTGTGAGAGCTTTTGAGTGTGTTTTTGTTGCAATTGTGGGGTGATAATTGCTGAAACCCTTGCCCACTTCTTTTATTCATACACAAAAATAAGAATGGGCCATAAAAATAATTGACGGGCTTCCTCATTGGCCCAAAAAAACCCAACAACACTATGACGTAACTTCTAATTAAAACGTAGATATACTTTATACTAATTAGATTCTGACCTGTATCTTCTTTTTCAAACTTGATCAACAGGACTTCTACAATTAAAGTCCAACAGTTGCAGCTACAGTAGGCATTGCAGAATTTGGGCATAAATGCCCAACGACAAATAATTCTGAAATGCAGCACCAGCAAACACCAAAACAAACAGCAGTGGATTCACAGACAGGAATACATTTCCAGATGCAGCAGAAGAGAACACGCGAATGCAGAATTACAACCACCATGAAATTATTGCAGATGGAATCT
This sequence comes from Helianthus tuberosus, assembly GCA_030545235.1. NCBI lineage: Eukaryota > Viridiplantae > Streptophyta > Magnoliopsida > Asterales > Asteraceae > Helianthus > Helianthus tuberosus. The sequence continues at coordinate 16,470,261 of CM060402.1, read as the reverse complement.
TTTCAGCTACATTTTGACTTGAACCGGGATTATCATTATCATCTAACCATGATTCTAAAGCTCCTTTTGACATAACTTCACTAAGATCATTAATTTCTTCTTGTGGTTTACCAACATCAGAGAAGTTTATTAATGAATCAGTATTGTTATCGTCGCTTTCACTTGCAACACTCTCGTTCTCAGTCCCAGATGACGTAGTGACAGAATCTTCCGAATACTAACTGCTTTCTTCGTTCAAAGATCCAGATTCAACGTAGGAATCATTGGCTTCGGCCTGAGTGGGTTCCTCTAGACCTTTGACCAAATCAGATTCAGTCAAACTACAAACCTCGGGAAGAGGTTCATACCCTGGAGCTGCATGGAAAACTATTTGCGAAAGACAACCTGGAAGGTAAAACCAGTTATTAACCATTTCGGTTGATGGTTAAATTTTCTCCCCGAAAACATGTTCTGCAAGTAAAAGCCGTATGTCATTATTGTCGGGTTCTCCTCTACTCCGCTGGAACTAAAGCAGCATGACAAAAGTTTTCTTAAAATAAAAACACGGCCTGGTCGTTTAAATCAAATTTGGCGAGTTCAAGCACGCAATTTAGTATGCTTTTTGCAGTGTGAAAATCTTCCACTTTAGGATTTAGAAGAACCTGGAACAAAAATCACATTGTATAATGAAATGTATATATTTTATGTAATTGTATCTATTAATAAAAAAGTTTTCATTAAAAAAGGCTATTTAGTACATCATACCTTAACAACATTCAGAATATGGTATTTTGTTTCAATGGACTCAGAAGGAAAGCCTCAAGCTAGAAATCGTAGAATCACGGGTACCATTTTTGGAATGATATTTCCAATAGAGTTCTATTCACCTGCTATCAGGCCACATGCACCTTGATTGCATCCGAATATCGAATCAAAAAGATAATGATCTGTAGTAAAAAGCAATGAGTTAGCGAATTGCATTAGTATGACAACCATAATATAATCATAAGGCATAAAAGGTACGACCTAACAAAATATCTAAATGATGTAAACCATAGGTGGCCAAAATAGGCGGGTTGGGTAACGTGTTAAAACATGTCACTTTGACAGATGGGAAATGGCTTTGGTTAGACACCTTTTGTCTAATTTTGTTAGGTTTTTTCTTTATAATTAGAATGTCGAATATGATTAAAAATTATATTATTTCAATAATAATCTAATTTGTTGTGCAAAAAGCTATTTTATGCATTAAAAATACAATTTGGATAACTTTCAACCAGCCTGGCCCATTCGACCCACTTTCTTTGAAGCTAACTAATTAAAATTTACTTGTTAGAGATAATGCATAACTTATATCAACCCATTTGTAAGTCAACGGGTCAATACTGCCACCATAGTATAAAACATTTAGAACCATAATGAATTGTCTAGGTTATCACAATCATTATAATCAAGCAAAAAACTTTAAATTATATTTGGAAATGTACATTCTCGTGATTGAGTGGATCTTGTTTTATGGTATCTTTGATGGATGTAATTGCTTCATCATCCATGGATCCAGAGGTGCTATTAATGGATTCTGCAAATTTTAAAATAATTTAAGTTCAAAACAGGAAATTTCAAATAAAATATATGAATGATTGATGACTAACTGGGGGAAGTAAGAGCCAGCAATCCTTCCACACAAGTGTTTGCTACTTGAGGATTCCTCTTAGCACACAGAGTGATAGCAGCAACCGTATCTGCAGCAAATCTCCTGTCGGGATCTCTCACATAATCGTACAAATATACTTAACGTAAGCAAAAGTATATTCTATTCAACAATAGTAAAATAAGCACGGTTTTAATGCAACTGAACAATAATTGATATGTACCTGATTTATGCATCAGTAGCAATGGAAGAAAGGATTTCAAGTTTTAGAGCTTTAACTTGATACGCATCCGAAGAGCTTATAACTGTCAGATTTTAAAACCATAGAAGCAGCAGCAGTCCATTACAAACTCAGAATAAGCAGCAGCATGATATTCTCATTTTGACCAGATGAATAGCAGCATTAGGAATTAGGTTCACAACAACACAAAATATCTCAATCAGAGATTTCATATCCTCAGTATCAGCTGCAGCAGCAGCTACAGAGTCTGGGTATAAACAGCCAATGGCAAATAAAAAACAAAATGCAGCACCAGCAAATACCAAAACAAACAGCAGTGGATTCACAGACAGGAATACCTTTCCTGATGTAGCAGAAGATAACACGCGAATGCAGATTTACAACCACCCATGATTCTCTTAAAATGCCAGGAGCAGCAACAGTGAGTCACCATCATCTGCAAAGAAACAAATAATAATAAGTTGAAAAGCAAGATCAAAATGAAGCACCCGACTAACATTGTTATCAGCAAGGAAATACTGGGTCACCTTGCACCATGGCAGAAAATACAACCACAAATCAACAATGAAATGTCTCCAACATGGAACCCAATCATAAAAAATTCCATCAGTAGGAACAACCGAACAAGATGACAAAAAACCAGTCAGCAGGAAACATATGTATCACCCCTTGCACCATAATCGCATTAATGAAGCTAGAAAGCCAAAATGCATCCAAATGAGCAGCAACAGAACAATAGCAAGAAGACCCATATAGTAGAAACACAAATGTTGACTAGCCAAAGTTTTATCCCAAACCAATAACCCATTGACCCACAGGACAATACAAAAGATTAAAATAAAAAAGACACAACACGGGCTATCTGAATAATCCTAAAAATTCGGGAATTCAGGGTTTTTGCACCAAGGGAGGGAACATGGAAACAACACCAAAGCCAACAAAGAACCCCTGGTGAAAAGCCAGCCTTATAACTCCCAGGTTGGTGCTAACCTCCAGCACTAGAATCATCCTAAATTCCCACCACCATCAAACACCATATTCCAAACAAAAGCCCAGAATATACCAAAAGAGGTAAAAAAAATTATAGATAACAAAGACACAAACCTAAAGACGAAAAGAGGAGAAAAAAGAAGCAGACCACCAAATGAACACCAGAAAAACTAAGCAACAAAGAATAGCATATGAAATCTACGCATTCATCCCTTATAACACCAACCCAACCCAAGAACCCCCCCCCCCCCCCCCCCCCCCCCCCACACACACACACACACACGCACACACAAGCTCAAAAAGGAGGCAATTCCACAATGAGTGAAATAGGCCATATAAAATATGTGAATAACTACAATTTTCTCTCCAAGTTAACAACAGCTCCAAGAATTCTCCAACAATAGCATAGTCGGCCTAACCAATACTTCCCGCAGCCTTCTCAAAGATCCAAAACCAAAATTTATTCCTTATACCTATGTAACTCTATTTCAGATTCCAAACATCAGCAGCTGTAAAGACATGGGCAGAGCAGCTAATTCGATCATCTCGTCCTCATATCAGCACACCATGGGCTATTGTTATGAATTCTAGCATTTATTTCCTGCCAAATATAACAAATGAAAGCAGCAATGAAAAGGTTAGAATCAGACAAGTAATTAAAAGCAATTTTCACAGAAAAAAAAAAAAAGAGTACTCATGCCTAAGTTAGGGTGCAATCCAGCAGTGTTACTAAATTTTTCAAGAGCCTTCTTTTGGATACCCGCAGAATTACAATCAGCATCGGCAAAAATATTAGATTTCCACGCAAAACATAAGTGGGTCAGCCTCATTTATCCACACATCCAATGGTAAATCCACTATTTCTCTTAAATTTCGTAAATAAAATAAAAAAAGTTACAAGAATTGATAGGTTTGAACATCAGCTAATACAATACATTCATTTCTAAGAAAGCATACCTTTAAATTACCAAAACTCAACCGGTCTAGGGCAAACGATAATAGTTCACTTGAAAACACGTGAGCTTGATCGATTGCTTAAACATAGACTAAGACTTGTGCTTCAACATCAATTTCCTGAAAAAGCATCAATCACTCTGTGACCACTTTGTTGATTTCGGACAGTTTAATGCCTACATGAAACACTACTTTCCATCAATATCACTCTGTGACCACTTCAAATCTCAAATCAAAGACCACTAACAGAAACATTAAGAGAATACCTGTTACGATACTTGTATGTGAGTGCCTTTGTTGATCATAGCTAAATGAAGCAGACAGCACTGTATCTTGAAACATTTGTCACAGATGTAAAGCCAATCGACTCAATCTGGTCCCTAGACCATACAATACCCAGGCCTTTCAATTGAAAAATGCTATGGGGAAGATGAATTATGCCTGTGCCAGCTATATTTAACTCTTTCAAACATTGTAAAAGTCCAAGTTCCTCTGGCAATTTCTCAACTAGAATACAATCTCTGAGACTTAACAGTTTTAAACATTTCATCTTACAGATGTTGTTTGGAATATCTTGTAGGGAAATACAATCCTCTATGCTTATCTCCTCCAAAAACTCAAAGCTGTCAAGATCTTTAGGTAAATGCTCAAGAAGCCAACATGATTGAAGTTTCAGATATTTCAGATGTTTCAACATATAGATGTTATCCGGAAGATGCTTAATCTCTTTGATCGACAAATATAGCACCTTTAGACTTTCTAACTTCTCCAGATGTGGAGTCAGCCAAAGTTCAAGGTTGCTCACCTTAGAACAAATGAGATAGAGGGATTGGAGATTTGGACATCCAGTAGGCATACAAAATTCTACAGAATCATCATATTCTTCAAGATATAATTTCTCGAGATGTGGAGTAAACCCAAGTTTAAGCTTACTCAAATTAGAGCCACTGAGGAACATGGATTTAAGGTTTGGAAGTTCAATAGGCATCCATAGTTCTGTAAGATCATTACACTGTCGAAGAGAAAGTGACTCCAGATGTGGGGTAAGACCAAGGTTAAGGTTACTCAACTTAGAACCAACGATAGTGAGGAATTTGAGCTTTGGACATTCAACGGGCATAAGGAGGTCAAGGAAGTCAATACATCCGCTAAGATTTAACGTCTCAAGTTGTGGAGTCATCCCAAGGTTAAACGTACACAATTTAGAACCACTTGCATTGAGTAGTTTGAGATCTGGACAATTGACCGACATATGTAGCTCTGCAAATTCTTTACATCCGCTAAGATCTGTCGTCTCCAGATGTGGAGTCAGCCTGAGGTTTAGGTTACACAATTTGGAACCACCAAGGTAGAGGAATTTAAGATCAGGACATTGGACTGGCATCTGGAGTTCTACCAAGTCATTACATTGGTGCAGAGAAAGCTTCTCGAGATGTGGAGTAAGCCCAAGGTTAAACTTACTCAACTTGGACCCACGTAGATATAGGAATTTCAGATGTTGACATTTATATGGCATTTGGAGCTCTACCAAATCTTTACATTCATCAAGATCTAACATCTCCAGATGTGGAGTCAGCCCGAGGTTTAGGTTACACAATTTGGAACCACCAAGGTAGAGGAATTTAAGATAAGGACATTGGTCTGGCATCTGGAGTTCTACCAACTCAGTACATTGGTGCAGAGAAAGCTCCTCAAGATGTGGTGTAAGCCCAAGTTTAAACTTACTCAACTTGGACCCACCTAGATAGAGGATTTTAAGATTTGAACATTTGTCTGGCATTTGGAGCTCTACAAAATCTTTACATTTACTAAGAATTAACGTCTCGAGATGTGGAGTCAGCCCAAGTGAAAGACTAGTCACCTTCGAACAACTGAGATTGAGGAATTTGAGCTTTGGACATTCAATAGGGACCTTGAGTTCAACAAAGTTATAACATCCACCAAGATTTAGCTCCTCGAGATTCAAAGTCATCCCAAGGTTAAACATACACAATTTAGAACCACTGGCATTGAGTCGTTTCAGATCTGGACAATTAACCGACATATGTAGCTCTGCAAATTCTTTACATCCGCTAAGATCTAATGTCTCCAGATGTGGAGTCAGCCTGAGGTTTAGGTTACACAATTTGGAACCACCAAGGTAGAGGAATTTAAGATCAGGACATTGGACTGGCATCTGGAGTTCTACCAAGTCATTACATTGTTGTAGAGAAAGCTTCTCAAGATGTGGAGTAAGCCCAAGGTTAAACTTACTCAACTTGGACCCACCGAGATAGAGGAATTTCAGATTTGGGCATTTTTCTGGCATTTGGAGCTCTGCAAAATCTTTACATTCACTAAGAATTAACGTCTCGAGATGTGGAGTCATCCTGAGGTTAAGGTTAGTCACCTTCGAACCATGGATATTGAGGAATTTGAGGTTTGGACTTTCAACGGACATTTGGAGTTCTACAAAATCATTACATTCTTCCAGAGAAAGCTTCTCCAGATTTGGAGTATGCCCAGAGTTGAACTTACTCAGCTTGGAACCACCGAGATAGAGGAATTTGAGATTCGAACATTTATATGGTATTTGGAGCTCTGCAAAATCTTTACATCCACCAAGAACTAACGTCTCGAGATGTGGAGTCAGCCCAAGTGAAAGACTAGTCACCTTCGAACAACAGAGATTGAGGAATTTGAGCTTTGGACATTCAAAGGGCACCTTGAGTTCAACAAAGTCATAACATCGACCAAAGTGTAGCTCCTCGAGATGCGAAGTCATCCCAAGGTTAAATGAACACAACTTAGAACCACTGGCATTGAGTAGTTTGAGATCTGGACAACTGACTGACATTTGGAACTCTGTAAATTCTTTACATCCATTAAGATCTAAAGTCTCCAAATGTGGAGTTAGGTCGAGGTTTAGGAAACGCAGTTTGGAACCACCAAGGTAGAGGAATTTGAGATTAGGAGATTCGTCTGGCACCTGGAGTTCTACCAAGTCATTACATTGGTGCAGAGAAAGCTTCTCAAGATGTGGAGTAAGCCCAAGGTTAAACTTACTCAACTTAGACCAACCGAGATAGAGGAATTTCAGATGTTGACATTTATATGGCATTTGGAGCTCTGCAAATTCTTTACATCCGCTAAGATCTAATGTCTCCAGATGTGGAGTCAGCCCGAGGTTTAGGTTAGTCACTTTCGTACCACGGAGATTGAGGTATTTGAGAGCAGGAGATTCATCTGGCATCAGGAGTTCTACAAAGTCATTACATTGGTCCAGAGCAAGCTTCTCAAGATGTGGAGTAAGCCCAAGGTTGAACTTACTCAACTTGGATCCACTGAGATAGAGGAATTTCAGATTTGGACATTTATATGGCATTTGGAGCTCTGCAAATTCTTTACATCCGCTAAGATCTAATGTCTCCAGATGTGGAGTCAGCCCGAGGTTTAGGTTAGTCAGTTTGGAACCACCAAGGTAGAGGAATTTGAGATTAGGAGATTCGTCTGGCACCTGGAGTTCTACCAAGTCATTACATTGGTGCAGAGAAAGCTTCTCAAGATGTGGAGTAAGCCCAAGGTTAAACTTACTCAACTTAGACCAACCGAGATAGAGGAATTTCAGATGTTGACACTTATATGGCATTTGGAGCTCTGCAAATTCTTTACATCCGCTAAGATCTAATGTCTCCAGATGTGGAGTCAGCCCGAGGTTTAGGTTAGTCACTTTCGTACCACGGAGATTGAGGTATTTGAGAGCAGGAGATTCATCTGGCATCAGGAGTTCTACAAAGTCATTACATTGGTCCAGAGCAAGCTTCTCAAGATTTGGAGTAAGCCCAAGGTTGAACTTACTCAACTTGGATCCACTGAGATAGAGGAATTTCAGATTTGGACATTTATATGGCATTTGGAGCTCTGCAAATTCTTTACATCCGCTAAGATCTAATGTCTCCAGATGTGGAGTCAGCCCGAGGTTTAGGTTAGTCAGTTTGGAACCACCAAGGTAGAGGAATTTGAGATTAGGAGATTCGTCTGGCACCTGGAGTTCTACCAAGTCATTACATTGGTGCAGAGAAAGCTTCTCAAGATGTGGAGTAAGCCCAAGGTTAAACTTACTCAACTTAGACCAACCGAGATAGAGGAATTTCAGATGTTGACATTTATATGGCATTTGGAGCTCTGCAAATTCTTTACATCCGCTAAGATCTAATGTCTCCAGATGTGGAGTCAGCCCGAGGTTTAGGTTAGTCACTTTCGTACCACGGAGATTGAGGTATTTGAGAGCAGGAGATTCGTCTGGCATCAGGAGTTCTACAAAGTCATTACATTGGTCCAGAGCAAGCTTCTCAAGATGTGGAGTAAGCCCAAGGTTGAACTTACTCAACTTGGATCCACTGAGATAGAGGAATTTCAGATTTGGACATTTATATGGCATTTGGAGCTCTGCAAATTCTTTACATCCATCAAGATCTAAAGTCTCCAGATGTGGAGTCAGCTGGAGGTTTAGGTTAGTCACGTTCGAACCATGGAGATTGAGGAATTTGAGATCAGGAGATTCGTCTGGCACTAGGAGTTCTACAAAGTCATTACACTGGTCCAGATAAAGAGTCTTAAGATGTGGAGTAAGCCCAAGGTTAAACTTACTCAACTTGGACCCACCGAGATTGAGGAATTTCAGGTTCGGACATTCATTATGCATCTGGAGTTCTAAGAGCTCATTACATCCTTTTAGATTTAAGGTCCTCAGTTGTGGTGTTAGCCCAATGTTAAGGTTAATTACCTTAGAACCACTAAGATCGAGGAAATTGAGCTCAGGACATTCAACGGGTATATTGAGTTCTGCAAGGCCTTTACATTCATGAAGCACTAACATTCTAAGACGTGGAGTGAGCCCAAGGTTAAGGTTAATCACCTTAGAACCACTTAGGTCAAGGAAATTTAGCTCAGGACATTCGACGGGGATTTGGAGCTCAACAAGGTCTTTACACTCACGAAGGTCTAACCTCTCGAGACATGGAGTCAGAGCAAGGTTAAGGTTACTCACCTTAGAACCATTGAGGTTGAGGAATTTGAGCTTTGGACATTCGATAGGCATCTGAAGTTGTACAAGGTCATTACATCCTTCAAGATTTAAGGTCTCGAGATGTGGAGTCAACCCAATTTTAAGGTTACTCAACATAGAATATGTGAGGTCTAGGAATTGGAGCTTTGGACATTTATCAGACATATGGAGTTCTACAAAGGCAGTACATCCTTGTAGATCTAGACTCTTGATATGTAGACATTCATTAGGCATGTTGAGTTCTACAAAGTCTATACATTTAGCAAGATCTAATTTTTCAAGATTTGGAGTCATCCCAAGGTTAAAGGTTCTCATCTTTGAACCACTGAGGTCCAGGAATCTGAGTTTATTCAGAACCTATCATAATAAGAAATAAAAACCATAAATATCAATGTAATGACCAAATTTAACTTTATAAAGCATCATGTAAACAACTAGTAAACCATTATTCTACCTTTTCTCTTCCCCCATCCCATAGTTGAGAGATATTACTGAATTGCATTTGAAGCTTTACAAGGTTATTTGCTTCAAATGTTTCAGGTAAACAACGAAAAGGGTATCCAAACCATTGTAGACATCGCAAAGAATCAGGTAGGTATTGACAAAATTCATCAATTTCATTTACCACCTGATCACAATCCACAGAAAGAAATCTTAGTTCCTTCAACTTTTGAAGACCTTTCATAATTATAGATGGATGGATAGTCGTATCTTGCAAATCTATACTTCTTGTTGCTTTAGTGCCCTGTAATAAAAAAGACCACATGAAACTTTTGTAATAACATATAAAACGTGTTAGTTTTCAACCTTATAAATATAAATGAACCTTACCAGTTCCTTGACCAATATATCTTCAATTTCCTCTTTAATCCATAATCGACTATGTTTGTTAGGCTCATCAGGGTGCAAACGACGAACTATATTTATGCCCATTTCTTCTATATGGTCATGCAAGTGCAAAAAGCCATAATCAGAGATGGTTATCAATGATTTCTGCTCAAGAACCCTTAAACCAATTTTAGCACTATATCCACAGCTTTCAAGAATTTCGATGGCCTTGCCTTTCATCATTCCTTTCATTATGCATGCAATTTCTAGGAATATTTCCATCTGATCATTCTCTAGACCATTGTAGCTTAGTTCCAATTTCTCCAAAGTTTCCTTCAACGGAATTCTTTTTAATCTTTCTAGGGCATCTAACCATTCATGCTCACTTCTACCACAAAGAAAAGAACCCAAAACTTTGAGTGTTAAGGGAAGACCGGAAGCATAATGTACCACTTTTCTTGATAACTCTTCATAACCATGAACTGGAATCTCTCCCTTAAATGCATATTTATTTAATAGACAAATTGCTTCCTCTCGTGATAGTAGATTGACATCATGAATTAAGTTCACGCCGTGTGCTACCAACACTTGTTCATCTCTTGTTGTGATGATGATTCTACTTCCTGTCTTAAACCAATTAGGTTTACCGACTAATGCCTCAAGTTGTTCTATATGATCCACATCATCTAGAGCAATAAGTACCTTTCTACTACCCACCATCCTTTTCAACATAATTTTCCCATCAGAAACACTTTTCACATCAATTTTTTGATCATTTAACACATCTCGAAGGACCTGTTTTTGCATTTCCTTCAAGCCAAAGCCTTTTGAACCTTCTCTGACATTCTCGACAAAGATTTTACCTTCAAATGAAATAGACATATGGTCAAATACAGCTCTAGCCAAAGTTGTCTTTCCCCCACCTCCTATCCCCTTAATCCCTATCATCCGAACATCATCAAAACCAGTTTCTAAAGCTAAAACTACATTATTTACCCGGGTCTCCATGCCTACTAAATTCTCGTCAATGATCAAATTCATGAAATGTAGCTTTTGTGAAATATCTTCAACAACTTTTTGGACGAATCTAGCTTCATGCCTGCGTATTACAAAAGATTCAATTCAATTGAATTATTAAAAATCCCATATGAACATTGAATTTTAGATCTATACACACGATCCGTGCACTTTATGTACACTTTATTTTACATTATTATACTATAAATGCATTACTTTTAGTACAAAATATATTAGGTTAAGATGTTTTTTTAGTAATTTGTAGACTTCAAGATTTAAAAGAGCGAAAACCATATATTTTCACTGAAATGAAAGTGGACAACTAAATGGTTATAGGTTTTATTTAGTAAAACTTAATTGAATTAAAATCTAAATAAATAAAATTAACTGAAGTTAATTGTTTTAATTAATTAATTGGTGGGTGGAGGCACATGCCTCTTAGACGGGAGGTCTCATCTTCAAAAATAGACAAGAGAGTAATTTAGAATGGTTTGTGTAAATTGAGTATTAGTAACATTTGCCATTAAAAAAATAAAATTATTATATAGGTAAAGTAATGTGATTTGGGAAATAGTTGTCAACTTGTCATATGGATTTATTTTAATATGCCATTTAATTGTTGTAGAATAAAACAAACGTGAAAAGGCAAAAAGTTAGAAGGAAATCATAGGCTTTGCACTACAAAGAAATAAAAATGTAAATGGTGTTGATGCATATTTGTGGATGCGACTCGATTCGGTTCGACTACGCTATGAAATTGATACCGAGACTCGATATCCTCCATCAAGTCTCGAAGCGATCTTTGTTGTTCTGCATGTTGCAGATCTGATCTATCTGTCGGCTACTGTTAATATCAAGTCTGCAAGTTTGTTAGGGGCATTCTAGTCAATCCAGCCAATAGTTTCTCTCTCCTTCAATTCCCCCTCATTTTTTAAACGTTAATAACTCTTTCATACGACATTATTTTTTTATAAAAATTGCAACAAAAAAACGAGCGTTTTTTATCTGTAAAACGAGTATACTATTGCTATATTTTTGAATTTTTTTTCACTACCAGAAAAAATGGGCAATTGTGACCAAAATTTGCTACCGAAAAGAAAATGGTAGCAAATTTAGTGATTGATTTGCCATAAAAATGCAAATACGTGTATTTAGTATGATATGGTAGCAAAATGGTAGGAAATTTTGCTACCGTTTACTTTCGGTAGCAAATTTGTGGAAAATATCAAATAATTTTAATAAGTATTATAAAAATGTCTCTAAATCATCCAGTATCTTTTAATTGCGACCATATTAGCGGTGGCAACATGAAAATTTAATTAGGCGGGATAATTTTTTAATTGATCCGCGTGTTTCAAAAATTGATTAATTAGGGTTTTAATCAAAGAACTCCTCTACCAAAATTCTAAATTGCTGCTCCCCTTCCCTCCCTTACATTGAAGAACTCAGCCTCTTGCAGAACAAACACAAGCAATTTCACCTTTCAGGTAATCTTTTCGGCCTTTTATTCAATTTTTTTTTATTTCAATTTGTGAAATTGAAGCTGGAATCATGAGTTTTATTCATTTGATGAATTGAAATTGTGTGTTTGTATATCAGAATTAGATCTTGGTATTTTGAGTCCTCCTTCTCCTTCGTCTTAGGGTTTTTAATTTGTGTCAATTTGCATTTCTTAAGCAAATTGATGCTTTTGATTGTATCTGGGAATCAGATCTTGGTATCATATTGATATTTGAGGTTGTATGGCTAGATTAGTTTTACCATGTATCTTAATACTCTCTGATTAGTGATTATGTGAAAGGTGTTTTTTTCTTCATTTTTGTTTTGAATGTGTTCAGGTTTTATGATTGACTTGTATACAATTGTTCAGGTACATTTGGCCTCCCAAATTGCAAACCGTTATCATAGGGGGTTTGAAGAAGCCCATCTTGGAATGGGGACAACAGAATTTCCCAATCTCACCTGTCTACCTAGGGTTACACTGTGGAGAGTCAGAAGAAGATGATGTGAGTAGGTGTAGTCAGTTGTCTCATCTTCTTCCTTCATCTCTTACTTCTCTTGGGTTAATTGGATTTAAGAAACTGAAATCCGTTTCAGTGGGACTCCAACACCTCAGTTGTCGTATCTTCTCTGGTGGCTCATTATACAATTTTATATATTTTTGAAATTCTTGTGAATAGAAATGTTATTTTGTCATTTTATGTTTACATTCGAAACTGACAATATTGGTTTTAAACTGATGTCAACAGAACTTTTTTTTTTTGTAATATCATCTGTTGGTACCACATCTTAGGTCTGGTTGGGTGGGATACATAACACTGGTCAACAGTGATCTAAATCGATGGCTGTTAACCATATCAGATTTACAGTTCGGTAACCCGTTTATTTTGTCTCCATTTCAGTGACAGAATATATGAGGTTATGGAGATGATTTTATACTACATTCTAGTGGAGTGACTGTCTGTAGGGCACCCTTTGGGCAAATGCCAGCACTGATTAATTGGCTATACTTGAAAGAAAAAAAATATAAAAAAATTAAAAAACCTGCTTCGGTAATTCGCTAATTCAACCGGTCCGACTTGTAACCAGCTGGTTCATAGTCCGACCTATCTGCTTAGTTTACACAGTTTCATAATGTTTGACTTTTTCAAGTTTCAAACTTTTGTGGACTTTTTATTGTTGTTGATTGACTTTTTCTTAATGTTTATAGTGGTTTTCCAGTATGGTTGAAGTATGTTCCGAGTATGAGCTTCAGAACTGATAATGAGCCATTTAAGGTTTAATTTTTCATAACTTCTTAATTTATTTTAGCTTTTTATGGATTTTTTTTAAATGAAATGACAAAATATGACCCTCATTTTGTGGCTTATTATATGGTAATAATACTGTAGGCAGCTATGCAAGGATTTACACAGAAGATAGTAGAGATGATGAAGGCTGAAAGCTTGTTCGAATCACAAGGTGGCCCGATCATCCTCTCACAGGTTCTAATTTTTATCCAACTTTTCTATTGGCTTTTGTTTTTTCTTTTAAAACTATGTAGTTTTGATTAAATTTCAATTCATACATTTTTAAATTAGATTGAGAATGAGTATGGTGCACAAGGAAAGTCACTTGGACCCCCTAGAAAAGCGTACATGAATTGGGCCGCAAAAATGGAAGTCGGACTGAACACATGCGTCCCGTGGTCAATGTGCAAGGAAGAGGATGCACCTGACCCCGTGGTTAGTTTTCTTTATGCCTCATTCTGTCACTAAAGGGTTCCTTCATATGTTTTGGTATATATGCCCGAATGAGCCGAATGGGTAATACGTCAAAACTTGTTCAGGTCAAAATAGCTAAATTTTTCCACATGTTAACACGGGTCACGGGGGTTAACCAAAAACCTTTTTTGTTCAATAACTTTCAAAGTTATCATCAGTAATAAACTATGTTTTTGCATATTATCCTTTTAGTTAATGTTTCCTTTCTATTTTACCCCGTTAGAGATTCTAGATGTCTCTTTAATCATGCATGAATAACTCTTAGATTAAACTATTAAAGCATTTCATTGATACTCTCGAAATCTTGATCGGATAATTCGAGAAGAAAGAATCAATATTTGTCTTCTGTTACTAGATATAGACCAAAGGTTTTTGTTTTATAGAACCAGCACAATATTTAGTTGAAATTACCGAATGCTTCATGAGAAAGTGTCAGTTTTTCATATAATTAAATTGTTGAGTTTTAATTTGGTTATCATCAGTAGTAACTTTATTAGCATGCAACTCCTTCAGCAAAAATTTTGCTCACTGTGGGCTCAACCACTACCCCTGCCGAGGGAATACAGCCCCCTAGGAACCCTAGGGTTCATCGTTGTCAAAATATATGCTAGTCTTAACCTTTGTGCACTCCACACCTCCTAACTAATATCAATGTGTATTTTGATTTTAGGTAAATTTAGTTACACTAAAATGACTTGATGATAATGACCAGTATGCTATCATTTATCAATGCATTTTTTTTTCTTTTTCAGGTTCGCTCCAATCCCCTCATTGGCTTTCTATCATTTAGGGCTGGTTATCCCTGCACCAGTATGCTAACAGGCTTGCATCTTGTTTGGCAACTAAGGTAATCGCTGCTCTACTTATATTATATATCTTTCACACTTGGATTTGATTTTATATGTTTTTTTTTTGCAAGGACATTGACATTAGCCTGTTTGTCCCTCTTCAAGGTCTTGTAAATATGTTCTCAACACACTTATGCAGGTGATTTTCCATATGCTGCTCTGTTTTTTTTTTCTTTTTTTACATTAATTAATGACAGTTTAAATGAGCATCTTATGTTTCAAGACTGTCCTTTTTTGCAGACTTTTCAAAATAAAGGGCTTGCTTTGTTGCTCCTTCTGTCACATGTTCGATGAAAGGGTTCAAGGATGTATTATGGTAACATTTTATATTTTCAATGTCATATCAGTGGTGAAGATTCTACTCACCAAAATATTTTCACTGTCATAACATTTTATATTTTCACTTAATGACAGTTTAAGTGAGCATCTTATATTTTCATTGTTATTTTTTAATGGCAGCTTCTACTTGAGCTATTGCGAACGCGGGAAGCGATGTCTCACCAAATTTTCTTGTTTGAGGTAATATTTTTGATAGTAGACTTATTTTTTTCCCATTTCATTGCTAATAGCTCTTTGTTTTCTCGCACGTAGGTGCTACCAAGGAAGCAAATGTCTAACAAGATTTTTATGCATAGGTAAATTCTTCGTTATGATACCAATTTCTTGTCTGTGGTTTGTACACCGACTTCTAACGTCTAAATGTCTACTATATCGAATCAAACACTAGATTTTAGAATTGAAATCCCTAGTCTATGTTAGACAATGAAAGACGAGCGTGTTGGTTGATGGGGTCAAAATAGTGTCAGGTTGAATATCGTAATTTTCTAAAACTGGAAATAGTAGTAAAACTGGAAACCGGAAACAACAATGAAGGGAATTTTTTGTAGATTGAAAATTTGAACTTAGTTATCATTGGTTGTTTTGTAGATTGAAAAGTTGAACTTAATTATCAAGGAGCTAGTTAAGGAAAATGATGAAGAAAAAGAAAGGCTAAATGGAATTATTGCCGGGTTGTTGGCTGAAAAAGAAAAAGATAAGGTGGATAACGATGCTATGCTCGATACGATGTCACAAATTGAAGCTGTTTACAAATACAATTTGAAGATAGGCTACAAACATTTGGTTTTGAATGTTTCGGTGTTTATCGTATTAGGATTTTTTGGTTATTTGATGTTTTAGCTGGTATTTCTATTAGAATGTTTTATATGCTTTTGATACACATAAGTTTTATATAATTTTGGGTTTTCGTGATCTTATTAGACTTTTTATGTAATTTTGTAATTTTATTGATTATGTAATTTTTATGAAAAAAACAAGGAAAAATGAAAAATCAACCTGAATAAAAATCAATATTCAAGCAATCACAAAATGGTGGCAAACAATTCAACAAGCTCGCTAAATACCCACCAGTTTTCAATGAAAATGGTGGTTAAATGGTGGCAAATCGATAGCAAACATGGTGGTTAAATGGTGGTAAATCAGTAGCAAACAAGGTGGACCGTAGCAACTTTTCAATGAAAATGGTGATTAAATGGTGGCAAATCGGTAGCAAACATGGTGGTTAAATGGTGGCAAATCGGTAGCAAACAAGGACCGTAGCAAACAAGAAGCGGTGGCAAATAATTTTGACCAATTTTGTGGTGGCAAAATATAAAAATGGTGGCTATTTGGTGGCATTAGGGCAATTGACACGGGTGTTTTTGTCACTGCATTTTCATTTTCGGTGGCAAAATGGTGACAACAGGGAAATTGCTACTGTTTTGTGACCAAAAGTTTCATGACAAAAACCCTCTTTTCTAGTAGTGTTTTAAAAACCCAGTTGCGTAAAACGCAATGGAAAAAACACAGTTGCGTAAAACGCAATGGAAAAAAATCTAAAAAATGACATTTTTCTAAAGCGCAATGCACCAAAAACACAAAGGAATGTTTTTTTTTTTGTAAAACGCAATGACCAAAAAACACAAAGAAATGTCTTATTTCTAAAACGCAATAGCCTAAAAACACAAAAGAAAGTGTACTTTCTAAAACGCAATGGACTGAAAACATATAAAAATGTGTTTTTACCTAAAACGCAATGCACAAAAAACACAAAGAAATGTCTTATTTCTAAAACGCAATAGCCAGAAAACACTTAAAAATGTTTTTTTTTTCTAAAACGCAATGGACTGAAAACACCTAAAAATGTGTTTTACCTAAAACGCAATGGCCAGAAAACACTTCAAAAATGTGTTTTTCTAAAACGCAATAGCCAAAAAACACATAAAAACGTCTTATTTATAAAACACAATGGCCTAAAAACACAAAATAAAGTGTTATCTCTAAAACGCAATGCACTGAAAACACCTAAAAATGTGTTTTACCTAAAACGCAATAACTAAAAGCATTTCAAAAATGTGTTTTTCTAAAACGCAATGGCTAGAAAACACATAAAAATGTCTTAGTTTTAAAACGCAATGGCCAGAAAACACTTCAAAAATGTGTTTTACCTACAAATTACTGTCTTAGAAATGAGGCAATTTCTAGAAAATTAAATTTTCTGATGCATTTTTATTAAAGCAGTTTAGACCCCAGCCAGGGGCTCTGCCCCTTGGACCCTACTACCAGGGGCGCTGGCCCCGGACCCCGCCAAGATCATAAAACGCAATGACTAAATCAAAAACTCAGATCGTAAAAATGAAATTAAAGAATTTCTTACGTGGATCCAAGCCGATTTCTTCAATGATTGACGAAATTTGAATGATAAAAACACTTATCAGCGATCGAATCGAACGGATCGAGTGATAATCTTCAAAATCATGAAAAAATGAGATATTGTATGAAATTAAACTGGTTTTCTTCAAAAAAGCTGAAGAACACGTTGATCGGGTGTTTGAATCATTGATTGGTGACGAAAATCGCACTATAATGTAGTGATTATTGAGATAGAAAGTGAAGAAATGGTTGAAGATGCTGGGTTTTGAAAATGGTGAGTATTGAAGTTACTGGGGAGAAGAAGGAAGAAGAAAGAATACGATTGACTAAAATACCATTCCTTTGTATTTTAAATTTTGCCACATGTAATAATCCTATTGTTTCCTATCCTTCCTACCCAAAATAAACTTCTCATTTGATTCCTCACCTAAATAATCAAACCAAGCCCATGGCTTTATAGCCTAGTGGCATCTTGGTGGTGGGATAAGGCTTTGGGACCAATAGGTCCTGGGTTCGATTCTCACAAGGGGGGTTTTCCCATATTTATTGGGTTTCCTCCTGAATTGGTGTGGCATTATGCCTAGTGGAGATGGATATGATCGGGTGGTTCCTCTGGTGACACGATGATACTCCAGTGGTCCGTCAGTGATCCAAATTTGCCGTTCAAAAAAAAAAAAAAAAAAATCAAACCAAACGTGTAATGTTGACCACAGTACTCTTGGTCTTGGATACAATACACAACTGAAGTCAACGTTGCTACTTAGATAAATTAGGCTTTTTCATTACCCCAACCAAATGTCATTAATCATATCTGAAGTAATAACATAGTGATGATGAAAAATAAGACCATATTTACTAAAAACATATTAGGGTGTAGGGAGTGGTTAAACACTTTGAGTGGCAAACCAAAAAACCGACCAATCAGAGCGCCATGTTAATCAGTCAAAAGTATTTAAACTTTGGTGAAAAGTGTTGGCAATGGTTTAGACACTTGGTGAAGTGATAAACTATTTTTAAAAAAAAAAAAGGAAAAATGTGTGATTGGTTGAGATTGGATTGGACCCCACCCCACAATACCCTCTCTCTCCTTCCTCCCCTCACCGATTCGGCATGCCACCACCGATTTGGCAAACTTTGGTGACTAAACACTTGTTGGCGGTGGTGTTTACCACTCGGTAAAGGGTGGTAAAGGGGTTTGCCACCCTTTACCGATTACCACTCCGGACACCCTTAGGTAGGAACAAAAGTGAAGAATATTATAAGATGAAGGAAATACCCATCAACAGTGTTCTTCAACTCCATCCCAGCCAGGCCGGCTGCTTCTTTGAGAGCATTCCTCCATCTTCCAGTATCCTCTTCCTTTTCATGTTTAGCAAAGTGTAAACTTTGTTAGTATAAAACACATTTAACACAACTACAGGGCAGGCGAAAAGTCTTTAGGCCTAAAGCGCATAACAAGATTGGGGCCCTTTTTTATATAAAAAAAATTATTCCTTTAGATCCTATTATTCATATTGTTGGATTTATATGTACGGGTTCGATAAGTCAACGCTGCTGACCGAGCTATGACCCGTAAGAGTTACACCTTGGGCAATGAACATTAAATCCACTTAACTAGATTAACTGGTAATCACGAACAATTAACGGAATAAACGGACTTATTATTTATACTAATTATAAATAATATGTATAACGTTTATTCTGTTATTCTCGGGCTTTATCGCGTCTTGAACCTATACTACATATATTAGATTTGGTACCTTGGTAATTATTAAATCATTATATATAATATATTCTAAAATCTCAAGCTTTGAATTTTCAAAAGTAAAACGTGCACCAAGGTTTGACATTTGATTTCCAAAAAAAAGTCAAAAGCAAGCCACCTTTTTTTTGTCAATATTTTACACAAATATAAAGAAATTCATAGACGTGTAGGGTTTTTATATTATATATATATAGCAAGGGTTAAGCTTTGTTAGGTGCATCAGAAATTCACAAAGTGAATATTATTGATATTCCTTTCTGGGTTTCATTCTGTGAAGTAGTGCCGCCACTATAATCTCAGGTGCCGCCACAAGACGCCCCGCTTTTGTTCGTGTTTGTGTCTAGCACTCGTTCATTGTACCTCGGTGTCTCACACGGTTAATTATTAACCACAAGGGTATAATTTTTCTCATCGGTAGATTAATTATTTTATATACCGTATTTGCATGTCTGTAACCAAGATCCTGTTCGGTTCATTTTGGTGTTGATAAATATATTTATTCCGCTGCGTATTTATTAATTATATATTTTAATTAATAAAATATGTCAAACTTGTTTATGATAAAAGTAAAATTGACACCACGAAATCCCAACAGTGGCATCAGAGCCACGCTTACAACATGCAAATCAGTACCGGTCTTTTAACCGGAATTAGAACACAAACTTTAATTTTATTAAAGTTTCTATTCTAAATAAAATTAGAGGCAACTTTTATTTTGGTCAATATTTTATTTGTTTTGCTTGACCAAAAGATTGCCCGGTATATTTTGTGATTGTTGTGGAATATGTAAATCTGGCCCGACCTTATTTTTATGGTTGTATATTTTATTTGGTTTTGTAATTATTATTTTTGCCACTGAGATGGTTCAAAATTGTAATAATTAGTTTATTGATTTGGCCCGTCGTGTGGTTCAAAGTTGTAATAGATAGTTTTTTTTTCTTTTGTCTTTGTTATATTTACTTGTTAAATATTGTTAATACGAAGACCGAAGAAAACCGAATGCCAAGAGGAGTCTTGGAGTTAGTGGGAGTTGCTCAAGATAACAAGATGCACTCAAGTCCATCCTTGTGGTTGTTTGTGTGTTGTGACCCCGTGACCCGTTTGATCTTGCTATAAGGCTCTAGCAAGATCGAACAATTTTTGGCCATATAGATTTACATATTTATTTTGCTATTGTGGTTGCTTTTTATCTTATAATTTATTATAACATAACCAACCCAAATACCAACATGATTTTAAAAGGAGTTTTAAAATATTAAAAACAATCACATTAAAACAAGTTCTAAATTTTTTTTACAACTTGTTAAAGTTTTTGTTATAAAACAAAGGTTGTTTTTGAAACAAATAATAACCAATTAAGTTTTTGCAAATTAAACTAGTTTTTATTTTTCAAAAACTATTAACTTAGTAGTCTTCTATTAACTTAAAATTGGTTATTCCAAGTCGCGACAAACTTTGTTTTAATAGGTTATTTAAAATTAAGTGTCCTGAGAGATGAAAGGGTTCATCAAGATGTCACGACTAAAATATATACTAAAATTGGCTCTTGCGACCCTATTTGGTAAATATTAAAATTAACCCACAATTAATATCAATAGTCTATGCCATCCTATCACAAGCTACACTTGGAACGTAATGCGAACCATCAGTGTTTGGAGCCACAGCACCGCACTTGGTGTCTAGCTTATCCTTCCAAGGTGCAAGGGTTTCATTGACACATCCGGCCCTTCCACAAGTACCTTCTTTTAGGACGACTGTTACTTTTTCTTTTCTCATCACATGCTCCAGCTGTCTCGAAAGTAAAAAGTCGGCATAGATGAGGCTAAACGTATCAATGCATAGACAAGAGTTGTCTTAGCGGCCTCATATCCGAGAGTTGTGCAATTCTCACAATTGACACTCGTTGTCAGTCTGCCTAGTCACTTATTAAAGTGTATGCCACAGCTGCCTTTAATACTGACTTAGCCAGATTCTCATTCCTTGTTCTAATTACTGTAATGGGTCATTAATTAAATAAGGAAATATACATCGAAAATACTAATTAAATAATTTTTGCTTAACAGATGTCATCTGAAAACAACTCCTCTTTTGCTCTCAAGTCCATACTTGAGAAAGATAAACTAAATGACACCAATTTTCTTGAACGGCACCGCAACTTGAGAATTGTTCTCAAAATGGCAAAGAAGCTTTATGTTTTGGAAACCCCAATCCCAGCTGCACCTGAAAATGCTACTGCTGCTGCGAAGAAGGCTTTCGATAAACACAAAGAAGATGCCATAGAAGTTGCTTGCCTCATGCAAGCCACCATGTCCCCAGATCTCCAAAAGAACATGGAAGACATGAATGCTTTTGACATGATTGAGCAACTCAAGGGCATGTTCCAGAAACAAGCCCGTCAGGAACGCTATAAGCTGTAGAATGCAAGAGGGTTCCTCAGTCAGTGCTCATGTCCTCAAGATGAAAGGCTACATCGATCAATTAAACAAACTTGGTTATCCTCTCCTAGATGAGATGGCTGTTGACTTCATTCTCAACTCTCTTTCCAGTCACTATGATCAATTTGTTATGAACTTTAACATGAATGACTGGGTAAAGACAGTGCCAGAGCTGCATGGGATGCTCAAAACGGCAGAGATGAACATTTCCAACAAAACAAACCAAATGTTAATGGTTCGATCTGGTGGTGTTAAGAAGCCCAAAACAAAGAAGAAAAATTATAATAGCAAAAACAAAGGAAAGACTCCTGTTGCTGCCAAACCTGCCACCAACAAGAGTAAGCAAGCTGTGAAAGCCCCTCTTCCTGAAGAGCGGCAATGCTTTGAGTGTAACAAGATGGGACATTGGAGACGTAACTGTCCTGAGTATCTTGCCAAACTCAAGGTGAAGAAGGCTAATGGAGAAGGCACTTCTTCAGCTATTCTAATATATGTTATTGAACTTTTCACTGTTTCTAGCAACACATGGGTATTTGATACCGGATGTGGTTATCACATCGTTAATGTCTTGCAGGAGCCTGAGAAGTGGAGAAAACTGAAACCAGGGAGCATGGAGCTAATTGTTGGCGATGGAAATAAAGTCCCAGTTCTAGCAACTGGCACATTTAATCTTACATGTCCTTCTGGTCTTGTTGTTGTTTTGAACAATTGTCTTTTTGCACTTGGTTTAACCAGGAACATCATTTCAGTTTCGTTGTTGTTTGAACAAGGTTTTAAGTACACTTTTAATGGTATTGTTATTTCTGCCTACTTGAATAATATCTTTTATTTTGAGGCTAAACCTCGAAATGGTATTTATGAGATAAATGTTCAAACTGACAATAATATATATAATCTTTCTAAACGCAACAAAGCTGGTATTAATGAAACATTTCTATGGCATTGTAGACTTGGCCACATAAGTAAGGCACGCATAAAATGGCTCCAATCCAATGGGATTCTTGAATCCACTGGACAGGACTCCTTTGATGATTGCGAATCTTGCTTAGCTGGCAAACTCACAAAACGTCCCTTCACTGGTATTGGTGAACGGGCCAATGGTCTGCTAGGAATCATTCACACTGATGTATGTGGCCCTTTCAGAACCATGACAAGAAACCATGAAAGATACTTCGTTACTTTCATCGACGATTCTAGTCGATATGCTTATGTCTATCTTATGAAGCATAAGCATGAAACTTTTGAAAAGTTCAAAGAGTTTCAAAATGAAGTAGAAAACCAACTTACTAGAAAGATAAAGGTACTTCGTTCAGATCGAGGTGGCGAATACCTCAGCTTAGAGTTCCTCAATTATCTCAAAGAGAGTGGAATAATTTCAGAACTCACTCCACCTAGCACACCCCAACTTAATGGCGTGAGCGAGAGGAGAAATCGAACCCTACTTAATATGGTTCGATCGATGATGTGTAGAACAAACTTGCCTCACTCCTTTTGGGGTTATGCTCTTATGACTGACGCCCTCATTGTCAATCTGGCTCCGACTAAAAAGGTAAACAAAACCCCATATGAGATATGGCATGGGCGTAAACCCGATTTGGAATACCTAAAAGTATGGGGATGTGATGCATACATCACCAGTGATGCTGATGATAAGCTCGATCCTCGAGGCGAAAAGGTTGTTTTCGTCGGATACTATAAAAGAAGCGGATATTATTTCTACCATCCTGATGCAAATGTTATTTCCATCAAAAGGAAGGGGCACTTTCTCGAGGAAGAACTTCTTAATCGAGGAACTGGAAATAATGTGGTTGATCTTGAAGAAATTCGAGAACCAACAACAACCGCTGATGAAGTCGGAACGTCTGAACAACAAGAAATTGTTGCTGATGAATCAGACATGAACACAGGCATTCGCAGAAGTAGCAGGACTCGTAAAGAACCTAGCAGATACCTTTGGCATCTCGAAGGTGCTCAAGTCCTGGTAGTAGATGAGTCTAATGACGAACCTACTAACTACAAATCTGCTATCTCAGATCCTGAATCTGCGAAATGGCTGGAAGCCATGAATGCTGAGATGCAATCTATGCGTGATAATCAAGTCTGGGACTTGGTTGAGCTACCCCCCGAATCTCGGGCTGTAGGGAGCAAATGGATTTTCAAAAGAAAAACCGATATGCATGGAAATGTACACACCTATAAAGCACGGCTAGTTGCGAAGGGTTTCACTCAAACTCAGGGTATTGACTATGATGAAACTTTCTCGCCCGTTGCTATGATCAAATCGATCAGGATATTGCTTGCCATAGCCACGTACTATGACTACGAGATATGGCAAATGGATGTCAAAATTGCTTTTCTTAATGGGCATCTCTCTGAAGATGTCTATATGGTTCAACCTGAAGGTTTTGTAGATCCTAAATATCCAAGTAGGGTATGTAAGCTGAATAAGTCCATTTATGGACTCAAACAGGCATCTCGTAGCTGGAATCTTCGTTTTGACCAGAAGATCAAAGAGTTTGGTTTTGTTAAGAATGAAGATGAGCCTTGTGTTTACAGAAAGGCTAGTGGGAGCACTATATCATTCCTCATCCTGTATGTGGATGATATACTGATCATTGGAAACAGCATCCCTATGCTTAACGAAGTTAAACACTATTTGGGAACTTGTTTCGCAATGAAAGATCTTGGAGAAGCAGCTTATATTCTGGGAATCAAGATCTACAGAGATAGATCTAAGCGGCTTCTAGGGCTAAGTCAAAGTACATACATAGACAAAATAATGACACGCTTTAAGATGGAAAACTCCAAGAAAGGAAGTGTTCCTATGACTAAAGGAACCGTGTTGGACAAATCGCAATCTCCTACAACGGACATTGAAATTAAGCGAATGGAAGCAGTTCCATATGCTTCAGCGATTGGTTCTATCATGTATGCTATGTTATGTACTAGAACTGACGTCTCATATGCTTTAAGCATGACTAGTCGTTATCAGCAAACTCCTGGCATCGCCCATTGGACTGCTGTCAAAAACATTCTGAAGTATCTGAGAAGAACTAAAGATATGTTCTTAGTATTTGGAGGAGTAGAAGAAGAGCTTACTGTAAGATGTTACACTGATGCCAGTTTTCAAACTGACCGAGATGATTCTCGCTCACAATCAGGTTTCGTATTCACTCTAAATGGAGGAGCTGTCTCATGGAAGAGCTCCAAGCAGAGTGTGGTGGCGGATTCAACCACCGAATCTGAATATATAGCCGCATCAGATGCTGCAAAGGAGGCTGCTTGGATGAAGAAATTCATAACCGATCTCGATGTGGTTCCTAGCATTAAGAAACCCATCGAGATATTCTGTGATAACACAGGTGCTATTGCTCAAGCCAAAGAGCCCAGGTCTCATCACAAGGCCACGCACATTCTAAGAAAGTTCCACTACATACGGGAAATTGTGGAACGTGGAGACATCGTAATAAGCAAAGTAGACACAGATCAAAACCTAGCACACCCGTTCACTAAGCCCAAGACTCAGGACAAGCATGATCAGCACATGGATGCTATCGGGCTTAGATTAGCTAGCAGTATGTTTTGATTTAGTATTTGGGTGTACGGACATTCAAACAGTTGTACCTTTTGAATTCACCTTTGATTTACTGGTTAAATGCAAACTTTGAATCTTACAACTGTGTTCGATTTTAATACGTTTAATCCATGAATCTTGTATTCTAAATTATCCGTAGTCGGTCAGACTCGTGGGAACGACTCTGAATTAAGACTATTCTGACTTTGGACACAAGGAATTGACTTCCAAATTCACAGACCTCATTATGAATGACGTTGGATGTAACTCGCATCAAATTATCTTCATGGATCTTAGTCATAAGATGATTTGATATTGGTATACTCATTTAGTATCCTCTGACCTGAGATACATATTAGAACTTCCGTTTACCAAGGATTATTCTTTGATTACTGTCAACCGCTGTCGCGTAACTGCCAGTCATAAAGGCTTTAATTGGGAGTAGTTCTGAAGTTCAGTGGGAGTTGTATGTAGTCGATAAGGAATTCTGTACTCTTACATGATATGTAATAGTTAGACATAGTGGCGCCCTCGTTGATTCAAACTGGTGAAGTGTAAGGCCTTACCCAAACTTACTGTGTGTTTGTTCGGACCACTTTGACTCTTTATCGAGAACAATAATAATTGAACACCATATGAGAATGAACTTAATCCATGTCTCATTGATTCAATTTATGTCTTTTACAGAAAGGATGAATGACAACAATTACCATAAGTCTATTGTCTTGCATTAGTAAGTTGTTGCTAATAGCAAGGTGTTTTGGTTAATGACTTTAAAGTGTCATACCTTGTTGGGGGCAGCCATGTGTAGCTAGAGCGCCGCTGACTGTCTGCGTTGAGGATTTTATCGAAACCCGTCCAAGTGGGAGATTGTTGGATTTATATGTACGGGTTCGATAAGTCAACGCTGCTGACCGAGCTATGACCCGTAAGAGTTACACCTTGGGCAATGAACATTAAATCCACTTAACTAGATTAACTGGTAATCACGAACAATTAACGGAATAAACAGACTTATTATTTATACTAATTATAAATAATATGTATAACGTTTATTCTGTTATTCTCGGGCTTTATCGCGTCTTGAACCTGTACTACATATATTAGATTTGGTACCTTGGTAATTTTTAAATCATTATATATAATATATTCTAAAATCTCAAGCTTTGAATTTTCAAAAGTAAAACGTGCACCAAGGTTTGAAATTTGATTTCCAAAAAAAAGTCAAAAGCAAGCCACCTTTTTTTTTTTCAATATTTTACACAAATATAAAGAAATTCAAAGACGTGTAGGGTTGTTATATTATATATATATAGCAAGGGTTAAGCTTTGTAAGGTGCATCAGAAATTCACAAGGTGAATAATATTGATATTCCTTTATGGGTTTCATTCTGTGAAGTAGTGCCGCCACTATAATCTCAGGTGCCGCCACAAGACGCCCCGCTTTTGTTCGTGTTTGTGTCTAGCACTCGTTCATTGTACATCGGTGTCTCACACTGTTAATTATTAACCACAAGGGTATAATTTTTCTCATCGGTAGATTAATTATTTTGTATACCGTATTTGCATGTCTGTAACCAAGATCCTGTTCGGTTCATTTTGGTGTTGATAAATATATTTATTCCGCTGCATATTTATTAATTATATATTTTAATTAATAAAATATGTCAAACTTGTTTATGATAAAAGTAAAATTGACACCACGGAATCCCAACACATATATCATCTTTATATGTGTGCTTAATTTTCAGAATATGATGCCCTTTGGAAGCAGGGCTCAAAACCCTAGCCGGCATAAAAACCATTGAATCAGAAATGCACTTATAAGGACATTACCAGATCTGCAAGTTTTGGGAATGTGTTTAATGGAGAAGAAAATCCGTTGCAGCAAGATGCTATGATAGAACAAAGAAGGTCTAGAGGTAGAGTAGTGCTCCTATGGCGTTTTTCATGTTTCGCAAAGGCTTCTCCAACTGACCCACTTTGGTTGCGGATTTCGGTGGGTTCCACATCATAGAAGATGGGGTAAGCAGTCTGCTTGCCTGTCTTCTGGCACTCCATAATCTTTACGAGTTCGTCTAAGCACCATGACGAAGATGCGTAGTTCTTGGAGAAAACGATGATGTGAAATCTCGATTCTTCGATTGATCTGATGAGCTGAACACTGATTGTTTCTCCTTTCTGGATTCTTTCATCGTCTTTGTAAGTGATAATGCCTTTCTGGTTAAGAGCATGAAAGAGATGATCAACAAAGTTTTTACGGGTGTCTTCACCCCTGAAACTTAAGAAAACATCATACTTGAAGCTCTTTTGAATGGATGAAGCTGAAGTAGATGCCATTGAATGTGTATCAGAAGGATCAAATAAAATGAAATTTTTTTTGAAGAAATTTGTTTGAACTGATCGGATACAGACTTGGAAGAGATACTGAATAAGCCTTGAAGAGTTGATAATAAATAGGAAAAAAGTGTGCAATAACGTGGAAAATATAAAGCCTATTATCTGGTCAAGATAAGATATTATTTCTAATCTGACTTTTCAACGGCAGAATAGTAAGTTAAATAAGTCTATTGCTGTTAAAATTTCAATGCAACTCCTGAATATAATTAATTGAACCAAAATACATAGAAGTAAATTAATTATTTAATTGAACCAGCCCTTCAACCTTCTAAGTTCTACCTTACCTCAAATAGTTAAATGTTAGTTACATAGCCACTCTGCCATCACTAAATCATTGACCTCCACCGTGCGGTCAGCTACCATGTGCTACTTCCAATGGGGTGGTAGAAACCACCCTTTATTGTGAGAACCACAAGCAGTGGTGGAGTTTGATCAAAAGTTTCGAGGGGGCAGAAAGTCATGGGACCCGATTTATATAATGTATAAATATGTAGCCAAAATAATTGAGGGGAAATCTTATTAATTTTAATATTTTCTGATGAAAAATAGAAAATTTTACACTTTTAACCGAAATATTAAGAGCGGGTGCACCCCTTACTTCATCTAGTGTGATATACGTGATAATAAGTATATGATGATATGCACAAGAATTGTGATACTACGAGCAAGTATAGCAATGATAATTTGATATGATATCTTTATAATCTTAGTACTATATGTTATCTTTCGTTGTTAGACCACCGTAGTGGTTAAGAAAAATAATGCCTCCATCATGGGGCATTATCCAACACGTGTCATCCCAGTCAGCATGGGACATTATTGCAAAAGTGGCGTAGTGGGGCATTATTCCAATAACGCCCATGCAATCATTTCACTTTTTTTTTAATTTAAAGATATGATATTAGCTCAAAAGTTGTCAGACAAGTGGCATATGAAGACAAACTTACATATTTCACCCCTATGAAGACACACGAAATATGTGTTAGCTCAAAAGTTGTCAGACATGTGGGGTGTGATTGGTGGGTCAAACAATGTACAAAGCGTTTTAATTAAAACGCCAACATCAATTTTTTTCAAAAAAAAAAACGCCGGGTAAAGCCTAGTGTAATGGGGTGGGGGCGTTTTGGGACGTTTTTTTTCAATTTTTTTTAAAAACCACGCCCCACTACGGGTGGTCTTAGGCATAGTGGGCCCAAAGTGGTCCATGATGAAAGGTAATTGTCGACGACTGCCAGAGAGTAAGGGTGAGAGGGGCACTCCTCTCTTAGGGGAGTCCCCTGTCCCCTCTCTTACGCACGGCCAATCAGCACGCGCCACGTCAACTCCCTTCTTAACTCTCCTCACACCCTCAATTTGATGGCGGCACTCCTCTCTTGGGGGACTTGTTTTTTTATTTTTTTATATAAATATTTTTATAAAAGTAAAACAAAATTTAAATAAATTAAAACTAAATAAAAATAAAAAAAAGAACATTTCATTTAATTAAAAACAAGTTTGAGGGGTATTTTTAAAAGTAATAAAAAAATTTAAGTGTTTTTTTTTAAATAAAAATAAAACTTAAAGGGTATATTTGAAAATTCTTTTTCCTTCTTCTTCTTTCTTCCTCCTCCCCTTCTTCTTCTTCATATTTGAAAGTGTAACAGGTCCTAACAACTCACAAACTCAGCAGATTATCACAAGGGAAAAAAAAACCTCAAAAATATACAACTCTCATCGGTGACTTCTCCCCGCTCCCACTCCCCGATTTGCCTCCCTGAATTGATGGCGGCGGTGTTCCCGCTCGGGGACTTCAATTACCGCACCACTCCCCGCTAAGTTACCATGCACCCCACACAATATATCGCCATGTGAGCAAGCTACGGTGGGGTAGACCTGACACAACCCTGCCACATATAAGCAAGATACCTGTAACACCCCAAAATGTGTAATTGATTATTGTGTCTTTAAATGTATTTGTATGTAATAAAATAACTTTAGTTGACTAACTAAGTTAAATAAGAATGACTCTTGTGTAGAGGGGATGAAAGTTGTGCTTGAATATGTTACACCCCAAAAAGGTTTATTAAATATAAGTTAAGTTAATTAAAAAATTAACTTACTTAATGGGAATGTTAGAACTTCTAGTAATGAATTGAAAAATGTTTAAATCAAATAAGTGAACAAATTAGAAGGGCCAAAGGTGTAACTTTTAAAAACTCAAAAGATTAAAAGAGTTAAAAATCAAAGACACACACACTTTGTCTCTGGTCGATCGAACAAAGGCAGGAGCAAAGGGGCAACCCTAGTTTCATCACATACATCAAATTCAGTAGAAATTTCAAGGAAAACCCAATGCATGAACTCATATTTTCGAACATCTAACCCTGTTTATTGAAGTGGTAAGTCCAATTCTTTGATTTGGTACATTGAAGGAAATGGGTTTCAACCCAATCATGAGATTATGTTATGATAGGTGTTATTGGAAGTTGGAATTGCTATGTAGAATAAGTTTTATGTTTGATTTTGATGATTTGAACATCTTGATTCATAAGGCCATTTTTGTATTTGATCTTCATAAATGTAGGATAATAAAGATAATAGAAGTAGTTATGTAAAACCATGAAATATTGATGTTTAATCGTGATTGTGATGTATTATCACTAGATAAATTGATATGGAGTAAAAGTATCATACGACTTGATTGATTGTTTATGATTTGCTAGAAGAACTAGTTAAATTATGTCTTAGAACATATTTGTTTAGTGTCCTACTAATGCGAAACCCGCCAAGTGTTCGATGAAATGCTTAACTGAACAAATATGCGAAATTCAGAAAATTTTGATAATGCTGCCATAAAATAAACTATGTAATTAATGAAATGATGTTCGGATGGACTAAATGATAGAATGAACATGTTAATGTAGGCGTGAAGGAAGAAAGTTCAAGTGCTAGGAAAACGAAAAACGCACAAGATCGAGGTAAGTGTATTTCGAACTCAACTTTATTTGGTTGTTCAATATTTTGTATAAAAGCTTAGGCAATAATGGTTTAGTATGAATATGAAGTAAGTAGCTTAACTCGTTGTGAACGGGTCATTGGTACGAATATTTATGAATGGATGAATATTGAAGTCGACTCGTCATAAACGAGTCGAAGGAATGTATAGTGATGCAAAAAGGAAGGAAATAAATTAAATCCGTTATAAACGGGTTGAAAAGTGATGTATGTAATAGTAATGAAATGCACGTATTCGGTTCGTTATAAACGAACCGAATGGATGTTTATGTAAGTTTACAATTGCCCGTTTCAACGGGTCAATGAATGGCATGATTTATCTCGATTGCGAGATGGTATGTTTTGACCTGTTCCATCGGGTAAGAAAGTGTATGAAAGAAGTGAAAGTATGAAACGGATTAATTCGATTTATTGTATTAGTAGTAATGTATTTGACGAAATAAATTTTGTTGTTGATGTAGGTAAACCCTCAACTTAATCGGTTCGGCGACTTGGAACGAGCACCCATATGAATCTCACCTATATGCGTTTCCGCTACTTTTGTAACAATGTTTATGGTCAAAAAGTATTTTTGTTGTAACTAGTTTGTTTTGTAGCTAGACTTTTGAAGTTTGACTTGTTAGATTTTTTTTTTAATTTCTAGATGTTGGTAGATATTTAAAAGTAATGCTATTGTTTTGTTAATTCTTTTGAAAGTTTCATTAATTTACTTGAAATGAAGTTTGCCAAAACAGGGATTTGCTCATGTTACGGATGGGTCATACCCAATTTTGTTAAAAATTATATGGTATTACTTTATTTTTTGAATGCTAAAATGTGGGCGTTATAAGTTGGTATCAGAGCCGAGGTTTGAGGGATTCAAGTATTAGAGTTAAAATGCTTGAACTCAAACCGAAAGCTCGTATGAAGGTGTGTTCGTTCCGAAGCGTTATGCATGTAAGTAATTTATAAATTTATGATTTATGTTTTTGGTTGGAAATGGGAAGGGGTTATAGTTAACTCACTAGAATAACCTGGGTTGGAACATTACGGAATGTTACGGGAGGTTTCCGGACTTCACGAAACCTTTTCGGGTTGAACCGGGGCTCAGGAACGAAGTTTTTTGGGTAAAAATGAGTAAAAACAGCAATTGCAAGTCAGTTCTGGGATTCAGCGCCCAGTGCGCCAAAAATAGCGCCTAGTGCGCCAAAATGAAATTTCCAACTGTGGTGCGCTGAAATCAGCTCCTAGTGGCGCCAATTGTTACCAAACATCCCGTTTTTCACTTTTTGACCTTCCAACTTGTGTGTATGCTTCCAATACTCCGTAATGCCTCCCGAAAACCTTCCGTCAAGCCCCAAAACGCCAATGAAATCAAGAATACAAGCTGATTAACATGAATGCCATTAGTAAAAGCATGAACGAGAAGGAAGTTAAGTACATGAATGAATGTATGATGGAATTAACACGTCTAGGATGTTTGTAATGAAGAATGATCTACGAGAATGAATTGTTAAAAAAAAACTAATGAAGTATAGAATGATAAAGAGAATGAATGGAATGCTATCTAATACAAGTATGTAATTGTAGATGGCAAACGAAGTAGATGCAAATACCATGGATTTAAATGGGTATCGTTATGGGAAGGGTTCTACGGATTAAACTTATAAGAATGGAACATAATAATGAAAGGTAAAAACCGTAAGCAAATACGGATCGAACATATAAGAGTCATAAGTAAGAATGAAAAGACTTGAATCCATAAGTATCTGCGAACCAAACACGTAAGAACAAAAGGTCGAATCCATAAACAAGTGGAAATGGGTAAAAGTGAGGGAGAGAATGTGCTTATTTATCCTACTAAGGTAAGTATAAATCTTGTAAGTCAGTGATGCCGATAGCCTTGTCGAGTCAAGTAGGTCACTTGACTAACATGATGCATATATACATATGATGCACTTACGAACAAGCGAGGGATAGGTTGAGTTTTAAAAAAATGTATTGATGGTTCGACCTTGTTGGACTCAAACGGGTTATATGGGTAAGTGTAAGACCAATGACAATATCATGGTAAGGGAGATGAAGCTAAATGTCACATAAACAAAATTTTGTAAGAAACATATTAAAAGCCAACTCATATGAGTTGGGGTGGATGACGGGCTACGACCCGGAGAATGGCATAAGTATGGATGAGGAAGAAAAGTTGTCTGCGAACTGTTAACACGGTGAAATAATGTTTTGTTAGAATGTGTGAATTGAATGTAAGTACAACACATGATCCAATATAAGTATACAATAAGTAATAAGTGGCAGATAAACCTTGAAAAGTCAAACTGCAGAATTTAGCATGTAATTGATAAACTGCAAGAGTACTACGTAAGAAACGAAGTGTGCAATGTAGTATATCAAATACATGAGAAATTTGTGAAAGAAATATAGGTGAGTTAACACCAAATACAATGAATACCTGAATGAAAATGATAGTATGTTAAAGAATGGTTATGTATTGACCTGTCATAAACGGGTCAAACGAATGAAAATGATATGTTAAGGAACGGTCATGTAATGACCCGTTACGAACGGGTCAAACATATTATGTTTTAAAAGAATCTAATAAGGACTAGTATGTAAACAGGATGATTTGATAAATGTCATGCTTGAGGGAAACTGAATGAAATGTGCTAACCCTTGATTTGTAGATGAGAATGGACGAACTCTTGGCGTGATAAAACTAGTAAAGTTAGTGAAAAGATGCACACGAGTGGAAGCTCATCACATGGATGGACGAGGTCAATCTAGTTTTCGGCAATCGCTCATGAAGGGGCGGGCTGAACCGGGATACGGATTGTTGTTTATGTAAATAATAAGGTTAGTAAAGTATTTGACTTGTGAATGTTAAATAGAAAGTTATAGACGGAATAATGTTTCCATATGAACTAAAATGAAATATTTAATATGGTCATACAGTTGATCTGGTACGAACGGGTCAACGAACTATAATGAAATGCTTAATATGGTTATACAGTTGATCTGGTACGAACCGGTCAAAAAATAAGAATGTTATGTTTAGATTGAATATGTAGACGATCCGGTACGAATGAGTCAAAGAATAAGAATGTTATGTTTAGAATGAATATGTAGATGATCCGGTACGAATGAGTCAAAGAATAAGAATGTTATGTTTGGAACGATTATGTAGACTAATCCGGTATAAGCGGGTCAATGAGCTATAATATAATGTTTGAAATAGTCATGTATTTATTCCATTCAGAACGGGTTAAATGTTTATTAATTTACTATTATTAAAATGGATTAAAGTGATGAAATCGAGTGGATGAGTAAGCCAAATCTAACGTAATGGAAGGAATATAAACATGTGGTTTATGGAAATAATGAAAATGATGAAATGTCTAAGTGAAGTTAGAATGTGAGATTGTATGAAAGACTTGACATATATGAATGAAATATGATAATGATGTAATTAGTTGTAAACTAACTTGAAGAATGTGTTATAGATGGAACTCGTACAAGAATTCGGGTAAAATATATGTTTTTGAAAAGATTATGCATTAGAGGCTTGTACATTGTGCTTGAATGGGTGATACTCGCCATGTTTTATATTAATTACTTAATTTGCGATAAAGAAGTGAATGTGTGCTAAAAGTAAAACATATAAACTTGCTAGTGAAGGATGATGTTATGATTATGTTAAATTAACTAACCTTGTATGTGCTTGTCAAATGTAAGATAATGAAAGCATTAGCATGTGTAAAATTGATTATGTGTATTTGTGTATGTAACTAGGTGATTACGTGGTTGTATACTAAATGGGTACGAAATGATTATGGTGTCATTAGCATAACCGACTACATCGATATGGACATATGTTCCTAAGTTGGAAATTTGCATACTTGATCGTTGACTTTTCAGAAAAGTCAACAAGTATGAGAATAACATGATTAGAAATCCTAATATGATTGTAAGAAAAGAAGGATTGAATGATGCATGATGGATCCTTGTATGATATACTTAATGATATGTTAAATTTGTGTGAATTTGGAATGATGTAGTATTGAATCTATGCGTTGTGCTTGTTACAAATGATAAGTGAAAGTCAAATGCGAGATATGAACTATATATGATAGGTGATATATAAAATCTTGTATGCTAACAAGAATGTGAATGTGGTGACATATAAGGATAAGCATCATGTAAAGATAACGCAAGCACTAAAGGCGAATGAGTCAAAAGGAGGCTAGGAAGTGATCACGAATACGGACGCTTAATGTAAGTGACTATCGATCTCACTTCTTATTTTGTTTAGAAAAAGTTATCTATATTTGAAACACTGAAATCAAGTAAGGATCTACAAATAATGGAATTGCTAGGATGAGAATGGTTGTAATGGTCGTTCAATGTCAATCCGGTGAAACCTCAACGTAGGGGCAAACGGGTCAAAAATTTTAGTATAAAGATTTAGCCGAAGAACATGTGGATTGGGTTGGGAAAGGTATGGAATGAATTGAGAACGTGAATAATGATTTATTTCACGTATTAGAACCCTCGGGACACACGGTTAGTGAGTAGAAAGAACAAAACGCAAAATCAGCGTCTGAGCTGCAGAGGAGGCGTCGGCGATGCCCTGCCCTGTTGCAGCCGACACCTTATCTTGTTGTCTACGCGGGTCCGACGTCGGAAACCCGTTTTTCGCGTTCCTTCTCACTTTTCCTTACTTTCAAGGCCCCGATAAGCTTCCCAAAGGTATCCCAAGCCTACTATAGAGTATTGTGAGGTACATGTAAGAATGGAAACTTAGGAGGGCAAGTACGAAGATGTGGCATGTATGTTGATATGTTTTCTTTATGGACATGGCTAAGTTTTTAATAAGTAAAACTTATTGAGACACTATATATATGTGAAGTGACGTAACTAGTATATGGTAACATGCTAATAAAAAAAAAAAAAAGGATTGGTGCGCCTATTATAGTAAGGTGTTCAAAGGAAATTAAGTGAATGTGTATGCACGGGATGTAGTTTATTATGTACAAGAATCATCCGCATAAATGTTGTAATTAGCATTTGTTTAATAGATTTGTGAGCATGTAAATTATACGTAAGAAATTTGAGTAGTAAGGTATGTATGATCGTAGTAGGACCATTTATACCCGAAATAGTTGGACTACATAATGTGTATGCATGTTATTAAACCATACGTATTCAGGTTTCGAGGACGAAACCTTCTTTAAGGGGGATGGACTTGTAACACCCCAAAATGCGTAATTGATTATTGTGCCTTTAAATGTATTTGCATGTAATAGAATAACTTTAGTTGACTAACTAAGTTAAGTAAGAACGACTCTTGTGTAGAGGGGATGAAAGTTGTGCTTGAATATGTTACACCCCAAAAAGGTTTATTAAATATAAGTTAAGTTAATTAAAAAATTAATTTAGTTAATGGAAATGTTAGAACTTCTAGTAATGAATTGAAAAATGTTTAAATCAAATAAGTGAACAAATTAGAAGGGCCAAAGGTGTAACTTTTGAAAACTCAAAAGATTAAAAGAGTTAAAAATCAAAGACACACACACTGTGTGTCTCTGGTCGATCGAACAAAGGCAGGAGCGAAGGGGCAACCCTAGTTTCATCACATACATCAAATTCAGTAGAAATTCCAAGGAAAAACGAATGCATAAACTCATATTTTCGAACATCCAAACCCTGTTTATTGAAGTGGTAAGTCCAATTCTTTGATTTGGTACATTGAAGGAAATGGGTTTCAACCCAATCATGAGATTATGTTATGATAGGTGTTATTGGAAGTTGGAATTGCTATGTAGAATAAGTTTTATGTTTGATTTTGATGATTTGAACATCTTGATTCATAAGGCCATTTTTGTATTTGATCTTCATAAATGTAGGATAATAAAGATAATAGAAGTAGTTATGTAAAACCATGAAATATTGATGTTTAATCGTGATTGTGATGTATTATCACTAGATAAATTGATATGGAGTAAAAGTATCATACGACTTGATTGATTGTTTATGATTTGCTAGAAGAACTAGTTAAATTATGTCCTAGAACATATTTGTTTAGTGTCCTACTAATGCGAAACCCGCCAAGTGTTCGATGAAATGCTTAAGTGAACATATATGCGAAATTCGGAAAATTGTGATAATGCTGCCATAAATAAACTATGTAATTAACGAAATGATGTTCGGATGGACTAAATGATATAATGAACATGTTAATGTAGGCGTGAAGGAAGAAAGTTTAAGTGCTAGGAAAACGGAAAACGCACAAGATCGAGGTAAGTGTATTTCGAACTCAACTTTATTTGGTTGTTCAATATTTTGTATAAAAGCTTAGGCAATAATGGTTTAGTATGAATATGAAGTAAGTATCTTAACTCGTTGTGAACGGGTCATTGGTATGAATATTTATTAATGGATGAATATTGAAGTCGACGACGAGTCGAAGGAATGTATAGTGATGCAAAAAGGAAGGAAATAAATTAAATCCGTTATAGACGGGTTGAAAAGTGATGTATGTAATAGTAATGAAATGCACGTATTCGGTTCGTTATAAACGAACCGAATGGATGTTTATGTAAGTTTACAATTGCCCGTTTCAACGGGTCAATGAATGGCATGATTTATCTCGATTGCGAGATGGTATGTTTTGACCCGTTCCATCGGGTAAGAAAGTGTATGAAAGAAGTGAAAGTATGGAACGGATTAATTCGATTTATTGTATTAGTAGTAATGTATTTGACGAAATAAATTTTGTTGTTGATGTAGGTAAACCCTCAACTTAATCGGTTCGGCGACTTGGAACGAGCACCCATATGAATCTCACCTATATGCGCTTCCGCTACTTTTGTAATAATGTTTATGGTCAAAAAGTTTTTTTGTTGTAACTAGTTTGTTTAGTAGCTAGACTTTTGAAGTTTGACTTGTTAGATTTAAAAAAAAAATTCTAGATGTTTATATTTAAAAGTAACGCTATTGTTTTGTTAAGTCTTTTGAAAGTTTCATTAATTTACTTGAAATGAAGTTTGCCAAAACAGGGATTTGCTCATGTTACGGACGGGTCATGCCCAATTTTGGTAAAAGTTATATGGTATTACTTTATTTTTCGAATTTTAAAATGTGGGCGTTATAATACCGTAAGTTTTGTTGGGTGTAATCTTAATTGTTCGTGTCGAATGAGTAGCGGGTCAGAATTCGGTTCGGGTCAACATGAAAGTGGGTTGCCCGAGGCAGTTAGGAACGTGGGTATTGACCGAGTTTGTTGGAAGAAAGTTGAAATGGAGCACATGGGTTAGTTCAATGCACGTTAGCCGTAATTTTAGGATTAGGTTGTTTATCATTTACTATTTAAATTAATGTATGCATAGGTTTCTGTGTACCCTCATTTTCATTCTAATAGAACTGTACGTTCATATATCTTCTGCACATTATACACAATATTTATATACATTAGAGTGTATGTGTGTGATAGGGGCCTGTAACCAACAAGTTTAACCAACCCGTTTTGATGAATCTGGTACCGTCTCTCATTCTTGATGGTAACTAGTTGTATATCGTTCAAGATATGCATTTCCATGCTATATTCATCATCATATGTGGTCAATATAATCTATTAAAATAATCTAGTCAGTGGTAAATATATTTATTCGAAGAATACAAAGTATTTACCATCTGCTGGAGAAATTAATCGAAGAACTGATTCCCCACATACAACCCATTGAGAGGCCTAGTCCGTGGGTGGTTTTTGACATTGTTTTCAGTGGCTATAGACGGTTGGAGGTCAGTTGGGGTGGGTTTTTTTTTTAGGTTTTGTTTTTTTGTGTAAACATTCGTGGTGATGTGGAAAATATACCTACCGGATGAATTCATTGATTTGGAAAAGTTTATGAGGATGTTTATAGGTGTTGTTGAATGTGTAATATGACTAGATACGTTATCTTGGCATTTTTGGGTTTTATCTTGGCAAACGTTCTGATACATGTCTGTTAAAAATGAACGTTAGACATAGTGGTAGACTCTGTACCCCATCAATAATGTCAAAAGAAAACCACTACCAACTTCATTTATCCTATCATTGTTGGTTTTAGTAATTCCATCTTTTTTTTTTTTTGCACAATTATTGAATATGATAATATAAGATTTTACTTTTTTTTTTACCCTCTTATATGACCAAATAATTCAAGATTGTAAAAATCTCAATCATTGACCAACTTAATGTAGATACAATTTTCTAGCTAAGCAAGACTGTGCCAATCTTTAACCGACTCAGGCTTTTGGCTAGATAGACCCTTAAAGTTTATCACTGCTACATTAAGCAAGTTAGGTGGTTTAGATAATGAGTAGAAACAACATCATTTGGGTGAACCAAAATGTGGTGTGAGACGGTATTTTTTTCTGCTCACTTTGCCAGTCGTATAAACAGTTTTATATTGTTATAAATGTGTATAGCTGCTATCAAAAGTGAACCAATAATTCAATACGACTGACTTTGAAATTTGAATCCATCAACTTGTTTGGCCATTTTCTTTGGGTCTACCTATTTGCACACCACATGGCTATTTGCACACCAAACTCTACCTTTATCTACGCTGCGTATAAAGCTATAGGCAGCGTATATAAACCATGGATTTCAGAGCCTTATCAGTAATCATTGCACAGAAAACAAGGTTTTATATACGCCGCGTATAGCTCTATACACAGCGTATAAAAACTGTTAGATTTTTTTGGGTCATTTTGTTATGTTTGAGGCATCAGTTTTTCACAAAGTTTATATACGTTGCGTACATACCTATACGCAGCGTATATAAAAGGTCAAAAAGACAATGTTATTGGTTTTAGAAAATTTTATAAAAAAAAGTTTATACATTTTTGGTTTTAATAAATTTTATAAAAAAAGTTTTCTATTTTAAATAAATAAAAAATTAATTATTTCTTACAAGCTTTTTTATACAATATTAATCAATTTTATAAGATAAATATCGTATCGTATAGGTGTATTATAGGTCACGTATCGACCTTGTATAAGCCTGTAAGTGTGATATCGTATCGTATAGGTGTAGTATAGGTCACGTATTGACCTCGTATAAGCCTATAAGTGTGATATGGTATCGTATATCGTAGTATATGTCCCGTATAGCTCCTGTATAGGCCTATTGGTGTGGTTAAGGTCCCGTATAAGCCTATAGGCATATACAAGACCTATAGGAAACCTATGCGAGACTTATACTACACTATACGATACGATACGATACAATACTATACTATACTATACTATACGATACGATATAACACCCGTATAGGCCTATAGGTGTAGTATAGGTCTCGTATTGACCTCATATAACCCTATAAGTGTGATATCGTATCGTATAGGTGTAGTATAGGTCACGTATTGACCTCGTATAAGACTATAAGTGCGATATTGTATCGTATAGGTGTAGTATAGGTCACGTATTGGCCTAATATAAGCCTATAAGTGTGATATCGTATCGTATAGCGTAGTATATGTCCCGTATAGCTCCCGTATAGGCCTATTGGTGTTGTTTAGGTCCCGTATAAGCCTATAGGCATATGCAAGACCTATAGGAAACCTATACGAGACTTATACTACACTATACGATACGATACTATACTATACGATATGATATAACACTCGTATAGGCTTATAGGTGTAGTATAGGTCTCGTATTGACCTCGTATAACCCTATAAGTGTGATATCATATCGTATAGCTGTAGTATATGTCACGTATTGACCTCGTATAAGCCTATAATTGTGATATCGTATCGTATAGGTGTAGTATAGGTCACGTATTGACCTCGTATAAGCCTTTAAGTGTGATATGGTATCGTATAGCGTAGTATATGTCTCATATAGCTCCCGTATAGGCCTATTGGTGCGGTTTTGGTCCCGTATAAGCCTATAGGCATATACAAGACCTATAGGAAACCTATACGAGACTTATATTACACTATACGATACGATACGCTACTATACTATACTATACTATACGATACGATATAACACTCGTATAGGCCTATATGCAGATACAAGACCTATATGAGACATATACGATGTTTATACGAGACTTATACTATACGCTACCATACATAAAAAGATTTTTTTAATACACCATTTAAATACGTTGCGTATAGGCCTATACGCAGCGTATATGAAGGGTTAAAAAGATAATTTTACCACAAGTTTGGGGTTAAAAATAAAAACTACCCTTTATATACGCAGCGTATATAAAGGGTCAAAAAGACAATGTTACCCTGTTTTTGGCTGCGTATAGCCCCCAATGCAGGGGTAAAATGGTCTTTTTTACTATACGCCGCATATAGGCCTGTATGTGGTGTATATATGGGGCAAGTTTGGTGAAAAATACCATTTTACCCCTGTATTGGGGGCTATACGCAGCCAAAAACAGGGGTAACATTGTCTTTTTCACTCTTTATATACGCTGCGTATAGGTCTATACGCAGCGTATAAAAAAGGTTTTTTTTAGAAACTTTTATACATTATTGGTTTTAGTAAATTTTATAAAAAAAGTTTTCTATTTTAAATAAATAAAAAATTAAGTATTTCTTACAAGATTTTTTATACAATATTAATCAATTTTATACAATAAATATCGTATCGTATATGTGTAGTATAGGTCACGTATTGACCTCGTATAAGCCTATAAGTGTGATATCGTATCGTATAGCGTAGTATATGTCCCGTATAGGCCTATCAGTGTGGTTTAGGTCCCGTATAAGCCTAAAGGCATATACAAGACCTATAGGAAACCTATACGAGACTTATACTACACTATACGATACGATACTATACTATACGATACGATATAACACTCGTATAGGCCTATAGGTGTAGTATAGGTCTCGTATTGACCTTGTATAAGCCTATAAGTGTGATATCTTATCGTATAGGTGTAGTATAGGTCACGTATTGACCTCGTATAAGCCTATAAGTGTGAAATCGTATCGTATAGCGTAATATATGTCATGTATAGCTCACTTATAGGCCTATTGGTGTGGTTTAGGTCCCGTATAAGCTTATAGGCATATACAAGACCTATAGGAAACCTATATGAGACTTATAGGGACCAATACGAGACTTATACTATACAATATATGATACGAAACCATGCAATACCATACGATACTATAGGATACCATACAACACCCATATAAGCCTATAGATGTTGTAGTTAAAAATAATTAACGGTATGATATGTAAATTTTTTATAGCATTCGAACCGCACTAGACATGTTATAAAATTTAATTTAAACGGTAACAATATAATATATTCGAACCGTATATACGTTTTCCAAAACAATTTAACGGTATTTAATATTATCGGTATAACATTAACGGTTATTTATTTTAAGCGATTTAACGTTAAAACCAGGTTATAATTTATAACACAAATACATCAAAATAACCAAAAAAAATAATCTGATGGGTTATATATGCTGCGTATATAAACCCTTGTTTTCTGTGCAATGATTGCTGGGCAAGCTCTGAATTCCATGCAACTTATACGCTGCGTATAGGTGTAACCCTATACGCAACGTATATAAACCCTAAGTGTGCAAATAGGCAGCCTTGGTGTGCCAATAGTCTGGGCCTTTTCTTTTTGGTTAAACTTTTTGATAACCCAATTTGACATTAGGATGAAGCTGTGTAATCTTCTTTAAATGCTTCTTTTTTTATTTAAAAATGTATTAAAATTAAGGTAGCATGTGTTTTTGCTACTTCCCGATTTCATTTGCTATAGGAATCTGTCAATGAAATGGCC
Organism: Helianthus tuberosus; assembly: GCA_030545235.1. Lineage (NCBI taxonomy): Eukaryota > Viridiplantae > Streptophyta > Magnoliopsida > Asterales > Asteraceae > Helianthus > Helianthus tuberosus. Next base: position 16,427,773 of record CM060402.1, on the reverse strand, counting down.
CTTTGGCTAACCAGAGTATGACGAAAAACATGACTCAAGAAAACTACCATGAATGATGTCATAGATCCAATCATCCAACAGATCCAAAACCTACAAATATAAAAAAACAAAATAACTTGTCAAACCCTCAAACCATAAATCTTATGGCGAGATATTGCAAACAAAGTTCTTTAAGAATTAGTATATTGAATTAAATCCACACTAAAGAAAGGGATTATGAAGTAGTGACAGTCATTATATATTCTATAAACTTATAATGCCATGTTCAAACTTCAGATGTTGTATATAATTAGCATGAAATAGAAAGCAATTTTTAAGATCCTTAAAAATATGCTTTTGGAAAAGATTAATTCAAACATGCATAAATTGAACATTTGCCATAATCATATGTTTCTAAGGATCACAACAATAAAGTGGACAAAATATGTTGAGATACACAACAACTAAAAGAGCTACTTAACCATCTGAGCTAGCTCAGTTGGCCACCCCAATGAGGGTTCGGAAACGTAACCGTAAGGTCGCGGGTTCGATCCTGAGGGGGGGAGGGTTTACCCACTTCGTGGGGTTCCCGCCCGGGTTTGTTCTCCGGGTTCGGTCGGTTTGGGGCTCTGAGATACGCCCACGGGTAGTATCCATCCTCGATCATGCTTGTACGCTGGCCGGTTCGAACTCGCGTCGTTTGGGAGGGCACCACCTGCCTCCACCGCTGAGACACTCACCTTTCAAAAAAAAAAAAAAAAACTAAAAGAGCCACTTGGGTTATAGCCCAGTGGTGCTAACAAGGGTGGTAAGGTTTTAACTAAAAGGTCAGGGGTTCGACTCCCACTAACTACTAACAGGGATGTAATATTTAGCCGTTAAAAAAAAAAAAAAAGAATTTGAGTATATCAAGTGAGCTTTAGAAACATAACAAAAACTTAGATAAGGCTAAAGGGTGTGGAGGGCATGGGTTGGGTCATCAATGCTACATTGGACCATTAATAATTTGACACACCACCCCTTGCCTCATCCAACATGGCTAGCATGGATTAAACAATGGCAACCATGAGTCTACTTTCCTTTTTAAATATTTCCTTTTCCTTTTTTCACAAAAATAAATTAAAATAAGAAAATAGTGGTTTGGGTCATGACCACACTCTTAGGGTAGTGGTTATGGATGGTGGATTAGAAGTGAATGACATGCCACTGATATGGAGGGTCATGATGACCATAAGAGTCATGACCAGAACAACAATAATAAGTAATGATGACGGGGGTAGCCCAAGATTGAATAAAATGGCTAATTACGTAAATGCTTAAATGGTTAAATGGTTCAAGGCTTAAAAAGCTGTGAGAAAGGAAAAAGCAACACGGAAACAGTAGCCAGTCACATCTGGAGATTGCTTCACCAACCCACAGCCGCAAAGGCAATGCAGGTCTGCACAATGCACGCTATTATCCGGGGGACAAAAGCCTTCAACCCCCAAAAGGGGAAACCCTCCACTGCAAGTGAGGTTGCTAGTCTAATCTATTCCACTTCGGGAGATGCCTTCCCTTATAAAAAGACACTTCATTTACTTCAAGGAGGACATCCGGACCAACTCTGATTCTCCAATCTCTGGTCATTCACATCGAATGCTTGTCTCGCACAAGTCATTCCCTTTCACATCCAACACACACATTCCCTTTGCTACAACTTCCAAATCTGGATACGAGTCAGAGGAGGATCCATAGCAAAGAACAACAATAAACTAGTAAACCTCCTTCCACGTCTCGCAAACGTGGGGGGACCCCACGACCTGCGTTAGGCAAGGTTGAACCCTTCAACCATTCTGCCTAGCCAGTCCAGCTACCACCGTTGGTCTTGTATTTGTTGCATCAACAAGTTGGCGCCCACCGTGGGGCTACGCCGCTATTTCTTCTCCAAAAGACCTAGTAGTGTAGCTCTATTCACTTAAAATCACCATGTCTGAAAGTGGATCCCCGAAAGAAGTAAATCAGATCCCAAACGCTTCTACTCCGGGTAGTAGCCAAGCTCACGTGGCTATACCAACTTCTTTTTCAACTCCGGGGAGCACACCCGAGTTCCTCAACTTCAACACACCAACTCCGTCCAGATCCGGAGTTCCATCTCCCAATATCGGTGTCTCTGATGCCCCATCGTGTGTTAAACTCACCCCTGAAGGGGTTGCTAACAATTTCCTTGTGCTAAGGACTCTTCTCAACCAGCATGTGAATAAAGAAAGAGAAAAGGGGGTAAGGATTCGTTTAGACTATGACGAACCTGAGCCAACATTGTCTCCTGGACCACCTCCTCCTCTTTTTACAACAAGAAGTGAGGCTGGTCCCAGTAACCTTTCAAACCCTCACCCTTATCTGTCCACTATGACAAATCCTACGGTGCATCCTATCTTCTCTTCCCAACCAATTACTAGTGGTGCTCCTTTGGGACATGAGCTGACTCTTGACCAGCTCCTTCAATCCCCAGTGACAAGCTATCCAGTATCCACTACAACTACATGGGAGCAAGCTCTGTCCGTGCTCCCCTTAGCACGAAGTGCTGTTATGAGTGCTCCCCTCGGGATAAACTGCTCCGCTGGTCCAGGAAGCCTTCAAGGCTTCAACCCCATGACCAACATGATGACCCAGATGATGGCCAACTTCCCATGGCAACACTTCATCAATCAAGTGCTTGCCACTCAGGGAAACAACGGCAATGGCAGTAGTATGGATGCAAGGACAGAAGAAAACTTGGCCAAACCATACAAGCCAAGTAACCTTTCATGCTTTTCAAGGCAGATAGCCGATTATGATTTCCAGTCAAAGATCAAAATGCCGGCCCACATCAGGACATATGATGGGACTGAAGATCCTGAGGACCATCTTCAGATCTTCACCGGTGCGGCTCGAATAGAGAAATGGTCCAACGCTGAGTGTTGCCTAATGTTCATGCAAACTCTTGTTGGATCCGCCAGGATCTGGTTCAACGATTTGCCTGCTCAAAGCGTTCGAAGCTTTGACGATCTCAGTAAGGGTTTCCTGGCCAATTTCTCACAACAAAGGCGATATGTCAAAGACGCAACAGTGATCTTTCAGATAAAACAACGTGATGATGAAAGTCTCCGTGCTTTCATTGAACGATACAAGAAGGAAGGTCTGACTTATGTAGGGGCCGACGAGAAAATGAGGGTGGCTGGCTTCATGAATGCCATCACCTCTAAGTACCTTACAAGGGATTTCAACAAATCTCTACCCAAGACCTTAGAAGAAGCTCTTGAAAGGGCTGAAGCCCACATCCGGGGAGAAGAGGCAGTAGACATTAAGGAACAAAGAAAAAGAGGGTTCGGCTGGAGAAGCAACAGTCCAGCCAGAAAAAGAGGGAACTTCAACTCCTATGACAGGCGGCCAAAGGGTTCAGACCCTCGAAGGTCTGAAGGTCGGAACCTTTCAAGCAGGGAGAAAGGCATAAGCTTCACACCCCTCACAAAGACCCCTCAAGAAATCCTTGCAACAGAAGAAGTTAAACAAAACTTTCGGCCTCCTAGACCTCTCCCCAAAAGCAGGAAAAATGAGAACTCCACCCAATACTGCGAGTTTCATGAAGAAAAGGGTTACCACACCAATGATTGCTTCCAACTCAAGAAAAGAATAGAAGAGTCTGTTAAGTCCGGTGAACTCCCTCATTTGGTAAAGGGAGTCCGGGACAAAATGGCTGAAGGAAAGGGTAAGGAAGTCAATATGGTAGATTTCGACGGAAAGGTTCCTCACAAGAGACAGAGGTTGGAAGCTTGGGAGCTTCAATGTGTCTGTTTCCCCCTACGGAGAATGACCCTCTCTCTAGCCCTCTCGTGGTAGAAGCTACCGTGGGAACGTTGCAAACATGCAAGGCATACATAGACACGGGTGCAGCCACCGAAATCATGTTCGAAAAATTCTTCAACCGATTGAGCAATGAAGAACGTTCAAGGCTTCAACCTTCTGGAACCTCTATAAAAGGTATCGCTGGCATACCCCTCAAGCCTTTAGGGCAACTAACACTTAATGTTTGTTTTAGTGAAGGTTCAAAAGAAAGAACCCAACCACTCACCTTTGTGGTTATCAACATCCCCTCAAGCTATGATGTGATCATCGGAAGACCAGGACAGTGTGCATTTTACATGGCCGTGTCTGTTGGCCATGGCACAGTCAAATTTCCCACTGAAAGGGGCATAGCAACCCTTCAACCCTCTCAGGAAGCCTACATGGTTGAAGGTGAAAGTTCAAACAGTTAAGAAGACAGGCAAAGGTTGGTCATAAACCCTAAATACCCTGAACAAAGAATAAGGGTCAACCCAGACCTTTCTCAAGAGACCCTTGTTGGTGCACTTGTGTCTGTACTTTGTCTGTATTTCGTCTTGATTCAAAACGATGTCTTTGTTAGTACTGTAAGTTTGACCAAGTCAACCATCCTCCTGGTTTGACTTGGCCAAACAGTTCGAACAATGGTTGTAATATGTTGTGTCGAAGGATGTGTCATCGAAGGATAGTTTAGATCCTTCGATGAGCTCGAAAGATAACCTTCGAAGGATAGACCACGAAGGATACCATCCTTCGGGGTATATGTGATCCTTCGATGGGATTATGGTCGACAGATGATCTTTCGATCAGTCTGTCTGATCCTTCGACCAGACATGCTGTGTTCGGGTATATATACCCATGTGTTGTGTTCACTTCAGAAGGAAGACAGATAGAAAGATAGACACAGAGAGAGTGAGAGCATTCTGTTCAGAACACACACACACTGAGAGAGTTTGCAAAACTGATTTGTAAACATTGCTTTGTAACCGAACCTTTCATACGCATTAATACAAGTGGTGTTAATCGGTGAAGACTTGTGTGTTGTGTTTATGCTTGTTCATTCTCGGTTTGCATGCTAGCTTGGATTCCGCACTCGCTAGTGTGTTAGACATAACAAGGAATAGGTTAAACCTCAACCTCCGAGGGACCTACAAGTGGTATCAGAGCCGTGGCTCTTTTCCTTGTTAAAAACCGGGTTTATACAAGATTTTGGAGGGTTTTGGACAAAAACTCTCTTGGTTTTGGATCCGTTTTTAACTGATTTTCTCGCTTTTCTTGTCGTTAAAACGGTTCTAAACTTACCGGGTGTGTTAAAAGACGGGTTGGGTAACTTGAAAACTTATTTTTAAGGCGTTTGGTGATTTCCGGCCAAAATTCCGGCTTCTCCGGTGACCGGTTTTCTGGATAAGTTTATTATATTTTATGTTTCAAATCATGGTTTTGGCAGAAAGCATGGTCTGACCATATCTTCCGCAGAAAGTTTCTACCAACCCATCACCTTTTTCACCAACCTGTCACTCTTTGTCAACTGTGTCAGAACCGATCGAAGGATATCCTTCGAACTCGAAAGATCATCTTTCGATCAGTGGAGGTTCGATAGATCATCATCATTCGAACCAAGGAATCATTTCGAAAGACCATCTTTCGATCAGTGGAGGTTCGAAAGATCATCATCCTTCGAACCAAGGAACCTTTTCGAAGCATACATCTTTCGGTCTACAGTTCTTTTTCGAAAGACCAGGATCCTTCGATAGGGGAGTCTTTCGAAAACGATTGTTCGAAACTCAACAGTAATCTTTCGAACACTGTTGATCCTTCGAACAAGCTTTGATCTTTCGATCCTTAGTCTGTTTATGCTTAACAAGTTTGTGATTTTCAGGTTCTTATTTTTCTTAATCAAAAATGAATCCAAGGTGGAATACTCTGGTAAATACAGATATGTATTTTGGTACTCCGTCATCTTCCGCACCGGTATCTTCTCAAGCTAATGCAATTTCTACCGGTCAATGGGCATTTGTATCAAATCAAATTCCAAGTGTTCAAAGCATTCTCTTAAGCGAGAGCGAAACTGGAAGTTTGAATCGGCCTCCAAAGTTGATGCACTTATATGAATATCCAGGATGGATTGATAGATTTCATACATACGTTCTTGGTCAAAATACAGAATTGTGGTTGCGGTTCATTACAGATTTCGATCAAACCATAGAGGTTGCCGCATCATCTGCTGCTACGTTTGCAGATCTTACGGAAGATCAGAAGAAGGTCTATGATTTGGAAAAGAAGGCATATGCCATTCTTACTCAGGCGTTGAGTAAAGATATTTATCATCAGTTTGTCAGTTACAAGACGACCAAGAGGTTGTGGGACGCATTGAAGACAAGGGGCGTAGGGAATGAAGCGACACGTCAATTGAGAAAAGAACTGCTGAAGAAAGAGTTTGATGGTTTTACTTGTATGGAGAATGAGTCGTTAGGTGATTTGACAAGTCGATTTAATCATTTGCTGACTGAATTAACAAATTTTGGGGTTGTTACAACTCCTGCAGAGATTGTGAAAAGGTTTGCAGATGCGTTGCCACCTCAATGGAATACTTTCTTGGAAATCATGAAGTACAATGGTACTTTAGCTACAACGAGCTTCAACGACTTTGTTCAAATCCTGGAAAACAAGAATCAGGAAGAAACTCTCAAGGCAAAAAGAGTTCCAGTGCCACAAAATCCTGAAATGTATTTTGGAACTTCTAGCACTTCTACGAAACCTTCTTCGCATGCTCCAATTCAAACAGCGTTCGTGACTAGTACTGACATGTATGGCAATACTATCCAGGTTCCGGTTCCTCCAAAGACAGACATGTATGGAAATCCGCTTGAACCAGTTCCTCAACAGCAACAGCCAAGCCAACGACTTCTCAGACCAACTGATGTGTTCGGAAATCCATTACCTGTTCGATCTCCCGCAACAACAGACATGTATGGGAATCCTCTTCCTCCTCAATCTACCGTACCAACAGACATGTATGGGAATCCACCTCCTCCTCAACAGCAAGCGTGTTATGGAAGCACATCATCTGCTGGTCAACAATCAAAGCCAAATACAGTACGGCTCGATACCTCAAGCTTTTCTAAAGTCAGTGTGGAAGTAGCAAAGGAACACATGGAGCTGCTAAACACTTTGGTGAGCGCATACTGTGGATTGGTGGAAGGTCAGATTGGTAATATTAATCTGACACAAGAAGACTATCAGCAGATTGATAAAGAGGAGATGGAGATGATGGACATCAAGTGGGCCTTTGCAAGTGCTGTTAGGCGAGCAAAGGATTTTATGGAAAGAACAGGCAGAACCAGCTTGGAAAGCAAGAAAGACACCAAGTATGGGTTTGATAAGCAGGCTGTTAAATGCTTCAATTGTGGTGAACGGGGTCATTTTAAAAGGGAATGCACAAGACCATCTCAGCATGGAAACCAGAATCCCTTCAGAAATCAAGGCAACCAGCAGAACCAGAACAGGAACAATGTTCGTACGTTGGTACCTGTCAACAACCAAAGCCAAGCAGGACCATCAAATGCCAACCAGGCACTTGTGGTTCAAGTAGATGAAGGCTGTGATTGGTCAATCCAGTTGGGAAATGATGCTCCAGATGGAACAGCTTGTTTTGCTGAAGTTGTCAAGGATCTTAAACACGCCAGTGGTGGAGAATCTTCCACCAATGGTTGTGAATCTTCTGAAGATGAAGACAGCTCCGGTTATAGTGGAAGTTCAGATGAAGAATCCTCCACTTCAGGCAATGATCAGGTGGATGAGACATCAAGTGCGTCAGTCGATGCAGACATTGATGAACTTTTGGAAGAAGCTGCAGCAGGAATTCAAAGAAGATCTATTTTGGTGGATCAAGCTGCTTATTCTTCGTCTTCTCTCCATTCAGCCTTTATGGCTAATGTCGACAGTTCATCAAGTCAGGTATGTGTCGATGAACCCACTTCTGTTAGTTGTGATAATTGTGATAGTTTGCGTATTAAATGTGCTGATTCGGATGCAAACATGTCTGAGTTGCAAGGCAAACATGATGCTTTACAAGCTAGTTTGTTTGACTTGCAAGACAAACATGTTTCTTTGAATGATAAGTGGTGTGAGTTGCAAAGCAAACACGAGGCTTTGCAAGAGAAATATGATGTGACATTCATTCACAACCAGAAGTTGACCGTTGATCTTTCCAAGTGCACAGAAGCCAACATGTTTTATGAAAACCATGAAAAGGATTTTAAATCGATGATTGAAACATTAAAGAAAGATAAAACAGAGCTGACAAAAATGGTTTCCAGAAAACAAACTGACATTAATTTGTATATAACTCGTCTTGAGGTAATGCAAAAGGAAATGGCTTGTGTTAAAACTGAAAGTGAGGCGATCCGACTCAAGTTAGACAGTTATTTGAGTTCTAGCTATGTGTTGGATCACATCATTGATGTTCAGAAAGAGAAACGGGATGTCACATGCATAGGTTATAAGAAATGTCCACCACCCGTGAGAAACAATTATGATGCCATGCCTGATGAGGAGTATAGGACTCACTTTGAGCCATCTGTTCCTTTGGATGTTGAGGAATTTGCAACAGGGCTCGGATACAAGAAAGAAGTATCATCAGATTCGGATGTGTCAGCAGATACTTTTGTAACTGCTGAACAGAATCAGGATCCTCCAGTTGTGATTGAGGATGCTGATTCTTCTGATGATGAATCCGATGATACTGATTCAGCAAAGTCTGATGCGGTGATAAACGAAGAGGACATACCTCTTGAGAATCATATTCTGTGTGATCCTCCTGCAAAACCCGCTAAGACAGTTGCAATCGAGTCCTCGTCTGCACAAGAGTCGGAGAGTGTGGATTTGCTGTATACTCTTGTTGGTGATAATAAAATTTTATTCTGACAAAGACTTTCCAATTAAGAACGTAAATCAATCCCTAATCAGTAAAGTTTTTGAGAATTCTACAAGTAAGTTTTTGGGAAAGACAGGATCACGTGTTACAGTAACACAGTGCCCTCCTATCCCAAAAGCTGAAGTTAGAAAACAATTTGGCAATCAGAAATTACCAACAGTGCAAAAACAGCAAAATCATGCCAAACCAAAAGGTAAAACACCGACTCAATGTCAAAGAAAGCCGAATCAGAAGAAGAAAAAGAATGTGAACTTTGTGAAATCCAAGGGAACGGACAAAATTGCAATGTTTGAAAACCAATCTAACTTAGATTTTGTAAAGAAAGCAACTGTGACGAAAAGAAATGAACCAAGTAGTTCAAAACCTAGTACCTCGGGATCACAAAGTTCATCATCGGCAAGACGATCACATGATACTTCGGGGTTTGTTGAACGAAGATCATGTTTCGAATGTGGTACAATTGGGCATATCGTTCGAAATTGCCCATATCTTCATAAGTTGAAAGGAAAGGATGATGATCCCCGTGAACGTAATCACCAAAAGCGATCTGTTTCTGTAAAACAAGATCCCCGACTTGTAAGAGAAAGGGAAAAGAAACAGAAACGCCAACAAGTTAAGATGGTTGAAAAAGCACTTAAAAATGAAGTGGTCCAAAAACAAACGGTTCCAGTTAAACCAGAAAGCTCAAAATTTTCAAAAACTTCAAACAATCACGAAGTTAAATTTTCAAACAATCAAACTGGTAAAGTTCAACAGACTTGGAAACCTAAAATAACCACAAATTCAGGGGGACCATCACAATTTTCAAATCATCAAAGAATAGAGGTTATTGTTGTTGATGAAAATGGAAGACCCAAGACCACAATGGCTTGGGTCCCCATCTCCAACTAATTATGTGAGTTCATGTGCAGGGTGTTCCAAGAGGAACTATCAGTAGTCATTGGATTGTTGATAGTGGGGCATCCAGGCACATGACAGGCGACATGAAGCTTCTCTACGACGTCAAATCTATTAGAGGAGGTTATGTTGCTTTTGCTGGAGATAAGGGCGGATATATTACGGGTGAAGGAATGATTTCCAACGGGGTTGTTAGTTTTGATAAGATCAACTTTGTACAACAACTTGATCACAATCTTCTTAGTGTTTCTCAAATTTGTGATAAGCAGTTCTCAGTACACTTTGATGCAAATGGATGTTATGTGCTGAAACCCGGCTTCAAAATTCCGAAAGAATGGATTCTCTTGTCGGCTCCAAGGATAAATGATCTGTACGTCCTTGATATGAGCCAAGCTATCACAACGTCTGTACAAGCAACTTGTTTCGTTTCCAAAGCCACAGAAAAAGACACAATCTCTTGGCACAGACGAATGGGTCACATTCACTTACGCAAAATGAATCATTTGGTGTCAAATGAATTGGTGAATGGTGTTCCTCTTAAAAACTTCCATCTTCAAGACGTCTGTGTCTCGTGCCAGAAAGGAAAACAAACGAAGAAGCGACACCCTACAAAGAAAGTCAACACGGTGGCTGTTCCTCTTGAACGTTTGCACATGGATTTGTTCGGTCCTGTCAAGCACAAAAGCATTAGGAATGATCAATATTGCCTCGTGATAACTGATGATTATTCAAGATTTTCGTGGGTGGCGTTCATGGCACATAAGAGCGAAACCTTCGGTATTATCAAAAACTTGATCATTCAGATTGAGAATCTATATAACTTGAAGGTTAGGCGGATACGTAGCGACAATGGTACTGAATTCAAAAATCATGCCATGGCGGAGTTTTGCACTTCAAAAGGTATTCTTCACGAATTTAGTGCAGCTTACACTCCTCAACAGAATGGCGTCGCTGAACGTAAGAACCGCACATTGATCGAGACTGCTAGGACTATGTTGGTAGAGTCACAATTGCCGATTCCATTCTGGACTGAAGCTGTGGCCTCTGCATGTTATACGTTGAACCTAGTCCTTACAGTCAACAGGCACAACAAGACCTGCTTTGAGCTTATTAACAAACAGAAACCAGACTTGTCATATCTTGAACCGTTTGGAGCTCCTTGCACAATAATCGATCCTAATGGAAAGTTTGGGGCAAGAGCAATTGAGGGATACTTTCTTGGGTATTCCACCCCGAACTTAAGAGTCTGGAATCTCGAGACTAAAAGGGTCGAGGAATGGTCTGAAGTCAGAGTACAAAGGCACACTTTACCAGTCAAATGTCCTGGTCAGCCTTGGATGTTTGAGTACGATGACTTTTTCAATTCGATCAATGTTGAAGTAGTTGAAGAAAATGCTGCGGCAAGGATGTTTTTCGAGAGTGACAATGCAACAGATTCACCGTTGGTTCGTCCAATTATTGTCAATCAAGAACTATCTTCGGTGAACAATAATGCTCTCGACAATGAGGATTTTCACGATGCTACCGAATTGAACGAATCTTCAGAGGATGATGAATTTCTCGATGCAGATCAAGAAGCTCCAGCAACAGCAGTACATGGTATTTCAGAGGGTACACCTCCAGTGGATGTCCCCAGAACAGCTGAAGCTACTGCATCATCCTCTTCGTCAATTCCGGGCCTTGAATTGATTGTTGATCTCAATCTCAACAATCTGGGTACAAATATTCCAGTTCAAGATAATCCAGAAACAAGGATTCACAATACCCATCCTCAACAAAACATCATCGGAAATGTACAAAGTGGCGTTCAAACAAGAAACATGTTGCGAAACAACAACAATGCAGGCTTGTATACGGCGATTAGAGAATCTGGTCAACAAAATGATTGGTCTTTCGCGTGTTATGTCTCACAGGAAGAGCCAAGAACTTGGAAAGATGCTTTGAAAGATAGCTCTTGGGTTGAAGCAATGCAGGAAGAACTGCAACAATTCCAGAAACTTGGTGTCTGGAAACTCGTAGAGAAACCTGCTGGTTATAAGAAGATTGGTACCCGTTGGGTGTTTAAATGCAAAAAGGATGACCGTGGAGTCGTTATACGAAACAAAGCAAGATTAGTCGTTCAAGGTTTTCGTCAGATAGAAGGGATCGACTACAACGAAGTGTATGCACCTGTTGCACGTCTAGAAGCAATTCGGATCTTTCTGGCTTATGCCTCATTCAAAGGTTTCAAGGTATACCAGATGGACGTGAAAAGTGCATTCTTACATGGTGTGGTGGAAGAAGAGGTGTACGTCGAACAGCCTCCAGGTTTTGAAGATCCTATCCATCCCGATCGGGTTTGGTTGCTCAACAAAGCTCTCTATGGTCTACATCAAGCACCGCGAGCTTGGTACGCAACCTTATCTAATTATCTGCTGGAGAATGGTTTTCGCAGAGGTCTTATCGATTGTACTCTTTTCATCAAAGAACAAGATGGAGATCTTCTTCTGGTACAGGTATACGTTGATGATATTATTTTTGGTTCTACTAATGATGTTTTGTGTAGGAATTTCGAGCGCATTATGCAGGATAAATTCGAGATGAGTGCTATGGGGGAAATGACCTTCTTTTTGGGCCTACAAGTACAACAAACCGAGTCTGGGATATTCATCCATCAGACTAAATATGTTGGTGACATCTTGAGCCGGTTCCAGATGTCTGATGCAACGCCCATCGGTACCCCATTGCCGCAAAATCACGGAATTACTCCAGACTTGAAGGGTGAAGCCGTTAGCCCCTCATACTACCGCGCGATGATCGGATCTCTTATGTACCTCACAGCATCAAGACCAGATATAATGTACCCAACGTGCCTGCTTGCCAGATATCAAGTCAACCCGAAGGCCTCACATCTTGCAGCTGTAAAAAGGATTTTTCGTTATTTGAAGGGTTACCCTGACACCGGTCTATGGTACCCTAGGGATAATAACTTTGACTTGATCGCATTCAGTGATTCTGATTTTGGCGGATGCAAAATCGACGGCAAATCCACAACGGCTGGAAGTCAGTTTTTGGGAAATCGCCTAGTCACATGGCAGTGCAAGAAGCAGACGTGCGTCGCTACATCAACATGCGAAGCTGAATACATTGCTGCCTCAAGTTGTTGCTCCCAAGTCCTGTGGATACAACAGCAAGTGCGTGATTATGGTTTTGAATTCCTAACTACTCCTATTTACGTTGATAATTCTGCTGCATTACAGATCACTAAAAATCCTGTGCAACATTCAAAGACTAAGCACATCGAAATTAAGTATCACTTCATACGTGATTGCTTTGAGAAAAGGCTAATCGATGTTGCTTACGTCCACACCGATGACCAACGTGCCGACCTTTTTACCAAAGCTTTTGACAAATCAAGATTTGACTACTTATTATTGGTAAACGGCATTAAGGTTAAGCAAGAGTAATACCAACATCGGAAAATCATTTTTCTAAATACCTTTGTGTTTTAAATTTGTCTTAGTTTATTGATTTTAGGGGGAGTAAATCCAAAATTTGAAAAATCCAAAAACATCGAAAATTTCAAAAACACAAAAACAATAGAAAAACAAAAATGAGTTTCCTGGCGAGCAAAAGAGAAAATGATAGTACATCAGTGGTCTGTCTAAACCTCTTTAAACCTTAAATGAAAAACGATAAGCAGCTCTATATAAGATGTATCGGTAGGCTCACAATCATTTTAAAGTGTGCAGGGTGATATAAACTTAAATTCGACTGAAGACCAGGTGGGAACCATTCATTGGCATATGGTCTTAGTACCGAAATTTCGTTTGAGAGATTGCCGAGGTTCTGAAATATTCGGTCTTTATGCTGCTTATCATCTGGGTATCATGGTTGTATCTTTTACCGAAAAATAACGGGGACGCAAGTCTAGATCTTCCATGATACCATACATACGTGTACATATTGCATACGACCTCAATAAGTGATCAACAATCACATGTCCAAACAAATAAGTGATAAAATATCACAAATTCTTTCCGGGTGTCAAGTTCGTCTCTCTGCTGTACGAAAGTACTGACCTGTTCACGGACTTGCTCCTGTGCCCTCATGCATCGAAAATCAAGTTCCTCATCAATAAGTGATTATATCACATAGGGCTTGTTTTCAATCAAAATAAGTGAGAATCTCACATCATATACGGTCAAACAGATGATAATCGGTATACTCACCGGTAAGATGAACCCTCGTGCATACCTTGATACGGGAATGTGTCGTGATGTGGATGAACACCGGTCGGTAAGTATAAATTATACCTTAACGTATCCCCTCGCCATGATTACATCTGATAAGTTGAGCTTATGTGGACAACAATACCGATAATTGTTATAGGATGCTTATCTTAATGTTAACTAAAAGAACAACAAGAGCGTTTTGGCATGACCGTACACTGATATGATTCTCTTACCCTCGAAACTCGCAAAAAGAATGTCTGTAAATATTTATTTAATGCTTTCAGTTTCTGCATCTTTGTATATATTTATTTACTGCTTTCAGTCTTTACATTCGAAATATTCAAAAATACCAAAAAGATTTTAGGTGTGTTTTAATATAAAAATTTCTAAAAGCCAAAAAGATTTTATTTCTATTTTATTTTCGATCGTACGATGTTGGAACTCGAGTCTTCGTTACCTGAAACCTGAACGAAAACCGAAATGACTAAATCTTCATAAACGGTCGAAATTTGCAAGTGTTGAAAGTTAAAATTGAAATTGATAAAATTTGTTAAACTTTCAAACTGTCGGACGGTGTTTGTTTAAACAATGGTTACACGTGTGTCGTTTGCTTATGTTTACTATATTCCAAGCAGTTGTTCTCATTACGCGTTTAGATTTCTTGCATGTGCAGATTCTAAAGGCAAGGAGAACATGGTCGATGACAAGCTTCGGAATGAAGACACGACGTGAAGGCACTCAAGTGATAAAGATGATCGAGTTGCCGCTGACCATCATCAAACCCACAAGGATCTCACTTCATAAAGATCAAGACTTTCACGAGCATAACTCAAGGGGGAGCTTATGTTAAGGGGGAGTTTGTCAACACACTTCCTACATGAAACGGGGAGTTTGTTGGTACACTTTCTGCTTTCAAGACGTGAAGACTTTAAAGATCCTCCGACATTGAAGACTTGAAAGGACGTCAAAGACTTGAAGTCACAAAGATCGAGACAAAGCTACAGCCAGACAAAGCTACAGCCAAGGGGGAGTTTGTTGGTGCACTTGTGTCTGTACTTTGTCTGTATTTCGTCTTGATTCAAAACGATGTCTTTGTTAGTACTGTAAGTTTGACCAAGTCAACCATCCTCCTGGTTTGACTTGGCCAAACAGTTCGAACAATGGTTGTAATATGTTGTGTCGAAGGATGTGTCATCGAAGGATAGTTTAGATCCTTCGATGAGCTCGAAAGATAACCTTCGAAGGATAGACCACGAAGGATACCATCCTTCGGGGTATATGTGATCCTTCGATGGGATTATGGTCGACAGATGATCTTTCGATCAGTCTGTCTGATCTTTCGACCAGACATGCTGTATTCGGGTATATATACCCATGTGTTGTGTTCACTTCAGAAGGAAGACAGATAGAAAGATAGACACAGAGAGAGTGAGAGCATTCTGTTCAGAACACACACACACTGAGAGAGTTTGCAAAACTGATTTGTAAACATTGCTTTGTAACCGAACCTTTCATACGCATTAATACAAGTGGTGTTAATCGGTGAAGACTTGTGTGTTGTGTTTATGCTTGTTCATTCTCGGTTTG
Organism: Helianthus tuberosus; assembly: GCA_030545235.1. Lineage (NCBI taxonomy): Eukaryota > Viridiplantae > Streptophyta > Magnoliopsida > Asterales > Asteraceae > Helianthus > Helianthus tuberosus. Next base: position 16,412,323 of record CM060402.1, on the reverse strand, counting down.
CATGCTAGCTTGGATTCCGCACTCGCTAGTGTGTTAGACATAACAAGGAATAGGTTAAACCTCAACCTCCGAGGGACCTACAACCCTTTCATACCTTGAAAAATTGCTAACACACAACAGCGATGTATTCGCTTGGTGTCCTGAAGATATGACCGGGATCCCCCGGGACATTGCCGAGCATGAATTGAGAATACCACCAGAGGTCAAGCCTGTGGTCCAGAAGAAAAGAAGCTTGGCACCAGAAAGAAGTCTGGCAGCCTGCCAAGAGGTTGAAAAGCTTGTGTCAGCCGGCATTCTCCGAGAAGTCAAGTACCAGTCATGGGTTGCAAACCCGGTTATGGTCAAGAAACCAGACAACTCTTGGAGGATGTGCATAGACTTTAAGGATCTTAATAAAGCTTTCCCTAAGGATTGCTATCCACTGCCAGAAATTGATCTCAAAGTCGACTCCCTCACCGGATACTTGTTCAAATGCTTTCTTGATGCATACAAAGGTTATCACCAAATCCTCGTGAAGGAAGAAGATGAGGAAAAAACAGCCTTTCACACGGACAAAGGAATCTTTTGCTATCAAAAGATGCCTTTCGGCCTCAAAAATGCAGGAGCAACATATCAACGGCTCGTTGACAAAGCCTTCGAAAGCCAAATTGGCAAAAACATGGAGGCATATGTCGATGACTTGGTTATTAAAAGCAAGACGGAATACCAAATGCTCGATGATATTCAAGAAACTTTCAAGAACCTCAGAAAGGTTAACATGAAGCTTAATCCAGAAAAGTGTTCATTTGGATTCGAGGAAGGAAAATTTTTGGGCCACATTGTTGGAAAACAAAGCATCAAAGCCAACCCTAACAAAGTAAAAGCCGTCCTTGAAACCAAGCCACCAAAGACCAAGAAGGAGGTTGAAAGCTTGAATGGGAAGCTTGCAGCCTTGAAGCGTTTTACCTCCAAGTTAGCCGAAAGATCTCTGCCCTTCTACAAAACGCTCAAGAACTGCTCAGATAAAAAGGATTTCAAATGGACTGAAGAAGCTGAAGAAGCTTTCAACCAGATGAAGCAACATCTAGCTTCCCTACCAGACATTGCGGCACCAAAAACCGGGGAGTTAATATCGGTGTACCTCTCAATCACGGACGAGGCCATCAGTGCAGTCCTCACCATTGAGCGAGACAAGGCCCAGGTACCCGTTTATTTTTTCAGCAAAACTTTAAAATTAGCTGAAACGAAATACCCTCCCCTTGAAAAACTTGCCCTAGCTTTAGTTCAAACAGCTAGAAGGCTTCGAAGGTATTTCCAAGCACACCCCATACAAGTGGTCACCGACCAACCAATTAAGAGTGTGCTTGAAAAACCTAAAAACTCGGGGCGATTAGCCAAATGGGCCATAGAACTGGGTGAACATAACATCACCTATGTCCCAAGGAAAGCTATCAAGGCTCAAGTCTTGGCCGATTTCATTGTGGAAGTCCCAAACCAAACACTTACTGAAGTAAACACTGCCACCACTGAACCTTCCAACCCTGAAGCCTGGAAGCTTTTTACCGATGGGGCTTCAAGCGTTGAAGGGTCAGGGGCTGGATTAATTTTGATTAACCCAAAAGATTTGGAGTTCACATATGCTCTTCGTTTTGATTTTCAGACCACCAATAACGAGGCTGAATACAAAGCACTAATAGCCGGCCTAAGGCTGGCCAAAGAAATGAAGGTTGAAAAGCTTGAAGTGTTCACGGATTCGTTGCTGGTCTCAAGCCAAGTGAATGATAGCTACATAGCTAAAGAGCCCAACATGAAAAAATACAGAGAAAAATCAAAGGAACTAATGAGTACCTTCCAAGCATGCAACATCAAACAGATCCCCAGATCTCAAAATAAAAAGGCCGATGCCCTAAGTAAGCTTGCATCTCTCACCTTTGCCCACCTCACCAAGAAGGTACTGGTAGAAGTGTTGAAGGCCCCATCCATTAATGAATTGGAGGTTCAAGATGTGGTTACCGAAGAAGAACCAAACTGGATGACTCCCATAAGAAAGTTCCTCAAAAATGGTGAATTACCCAATGATCAAGTGGAAGCTAAAAGGGTTGAAATCAAGGCAAGACAATACATGCTGCAAGGAGAAACCCTTTACAAAAAGGGTTACCTTGCTCCCTTGCTAAGGTGTGTCGGCCCCGAGCAAAGTAAGTATTTGATCAAGGAAATTCATGAAGGAGTGTGTGGAGCTCACTTTGGAGCTAGGTCGGTAGTTGCAAAGCTCAAGAACCTCGGATATTTCTGGCCTTCAATGCATCGCGACACAGCCGAAGAATTGAAGAAATGCGATGCCTGCCAGATCCATGCACCAATACCAAAAAGTCCCAAGCATGATTTAGTCCCAATAACCCCCGCTTGGCCATTCCATAAGTGGGGAATGGACATTGTCGGTCCATTTCCCCCAAGCAAAGGGGGAGTGAAATTCCTATTGGTGGCGGTAGACTATTTCACCAAGTGGCCCGAGGTCAAACCACTTGCCAAGATCACAGGAAAGCAAGTCATTGACTTTGTCTGGGAAAACATCATTTGCCGTTATGGATTGCCAGGAGTACTTGTCACTGACAACGGAAGGCAATTTGCTGAGAAGCCTTTTAGCGTTTGGTGCAAAGAATACAAAATCGATCAGGTTTTCAGCTCAGTGGCTTATCCACAATCAAACGGGCAGGTTGAGAGAACAAATAGAAGCATAGTGGAAGGAATCAAGACAAGATTGGGAAGATATGAAAGCAACTGGCTTGAAGAATTGCCTAGTGTTCTATGGGCAATTAGAACAACGGAAAAAACAAGCCATAAGAAAACACCTTACAGCTTGGTATTTGGATCCGAAGCTGTGATCCCTGCCGAAATAGGAGTTGTAACCTGATGTGAGTAAAATGCAACATATAAATTACATCAAATGAGGCATAAAACTAACCCTTTTTTAGTACTAATATTGGAAAAAGAGTGTTTTTGTCTTCCTTTTGTATTTTCAGGATTAAATGAGCTCAAAAACGCAAAAGAAGCAAAAAGACAGCTAAATCCAACATAAATACAAGAAAAGGAACATTAGTGGACTGCCCGAACCCTCAACGGCATCTTCCAAAGCAAAATAGAGAAAACAGAAGCCTGAACACGCCCCGTGCTCAGCCAGCACGAGGCCGTGCCCAAGAAGCAGCAGAAAAGACAAACCTATAGAAGCTTCTATTGCCCATCACGGGGCCGTGCTCAGTGGACACGGGGGCGTGTCGAAAGTACAGCAGGCGCATTTATTGTAATTGCGAATTACAATTAATGAGGAGAGAGAGTGTCAGACGGACACGGGGCCGTGTCCAGCGGACACGGGGCCGTGTCCAGCTCTCTGTTCAGCCTATAAATAGGAGTGCTTGGATTCATTTCATCTCATCCCTTGGCACACCACCTCTCTCACACTTCATCCACCACCCACCACCATCACAACACCATCATCCACCACCATCATCCATTGTCCATCATAGAGTGTGTGAGTCGTCTCGGGATCCAAGATTGATCGTAAGAGTTCTTGACAATCAAGGCCATGTTTGCCTAAGTCTCTTACATCACTTGGTGAAGACAAAGTGTCTAGTATAATACTTTTTATTTCTAATCTTTTGCACTTTTTATTTGGTTTTGTATTAATGACTTTAATAACTAGTTACTTATGTTGAAGGTGATCTTTCCTTATCGTTTGTCCGTGGTGTCTTGGCATTATTTTACTGTCTATATAAAATAAAGGATTTTCACCATTCATATCTCCACGGTCTATATGGAGATATGTTGGCTACCTGGTAGGGGGTTAAGGGAAGGGTTTGGTAAAGGTCTTGCCATTGTTCAGCGTTTAGAGGTCCTGCAATGGACCTGGGTCAAATTTAGTAGGACCTCCTTCAATACTTCACGGTATTGGATGGCGGGGGTCCAAACTCTTTGATCCCCTCATAAGTTAACTACTATTAATACTATAACCCGGCTATTTAGGACTGTATCCCTGCTGACTCAGACTACTTAGCCGAGGGTAACGTCACCGCCAAAAGCGGGGCCTACCACAATACTGCATTAATAACTTAATTCATTATCTTCCAATAATCCACCCCTTTAGGATTGTATCCCTGCTGACTCAAACTACTGGGGTGAGGGTAACGTCACTTTCAAAAGAGGGGCCTACTACAATAACTAAGATAATCTCTTAATTATGTGCAAAAGTGCGGAAATAATCAAAGGTTATACTAGGTACGAGTCGGAACCAAGTGATTCATCTTGTCTATCTGTTTTTATTTTTATTTTTATTTTCAGCATTTTAGTTAGTTTTATTTTTCTTAGTTTAAAACATTTTTCTAAACTTTTATTTTGGTTAGACGTTGAGGACAAACCGGTACTAAAAGCTCTTGTGTCCTTGGACGACCTCGGTATCTTACCAACGCTATACTACACTCAACGATGGGTGCACTTGCCCATATGTGTGTTTAGTGTTAGTGAAATATCGTGTTTTATAAATTTAAAACTTGGCTAAAATAAGTGTTAAAAAGGGCTTAAAATATACACCTAATATACACGACACTTTCACGCACATCATAACCCAAAGAATTGTCAACATGGATCCCGAAGCAAACCAAAAAGAGACCATGTTGAATTTACAACTCCTAGAGGAAGCAAGAGATCAAGCCGCAATTCAATAAGCCAAATACAAGCAACAGATGGAAGCTTACTACAACAAAAAAGTCAAAAACGAACGTTTCAAGCCAGGGGACCTAGTCCTCAGAAACAACGAAGCCAGCAAGAAAGAAAATCAAGGAAAGCTTGGACCAAAGTGGGAGGGTCCATACACCATCCTTGAAGCACACAAAGGTGGATCCTACAAGCTGGCTGATTCAGAAGGGAAAAGGCTTCCAAGGCATTGGAACGGCAAAACATTGAAAAGGTTCCATGTTTAAACGGAAAGTTTGGTTTGTATCAAAATGTATTTCAAGCAGGATTATGAATACCTTTTGTAAAAAGCAAGTATTGCTTTAATGAATGAAGTTGTTTTTATCAAACTTGTCTTTCTATCCTAAAATCAGGTTGAGAACCTAGCAAAAAACTCCATGGCAAGTGCCATGTAAGGGGATGAGCTCCCAGGCCACATCGCTCAATAGGTTCAAGGGTTGAATGAGCCTATATAAGGGGTGAGTTCCTAAATCAATACAACTCCATGAGACTTGTCAAGAAAAAATAAAATTGTCTCATAGACGGGTATAAGCAGCCTACACCAAATGTTCCCTAAGTTTTAGAAATATAGTCTACAAAAAGGCTAAAAAACCAAAAGAAATGATTACAAGGATAGGTGCCATCTCTTCTTGTTAAAAATGCCAAGGTAAGTGTCTGCAGCACTGAACCCTTTTAGGTATAAAAAACATAAGGGCAGCACAAACCCGACAAAGACAAAGTTACAAAAAGAACAAAACAAGTCCAAAAAAGAACAAAGTCAATTGGACAAAATCACAAAGGTACAAACCAAGCCAGGACGCAAAACCAAAAATCCTTCAAGGCTTCAAGCCACCCGGGTAATACCTCGAAACCTTAAAGGCTTCAACCTTTTAAAAGACAGCCAAAAGGCTTCAACGGTTAAAATCCAAATGAACTGCCTTGTCCAAAAAGGCACAAGCATAAAACCATAATAAAAGAAAAATAGTTAAAACATCACATCATAAAAAAGAAAAAAAAAGTCCTAAAAAGACTTCCAAACATAAGTTAAGGCAAGTCCTAGTAACTTGCAAATCTAATCATTGTTCAACGGCCATACAGGCCTTCAACATAACCAAAAGGAACCTTAGGGGTTCCTGAAAACCTAATATTGTTCAACAGTTACAAACCACGAATTGTTTAACAAAGTGCTAAGAAAGCTACGAATTTTAGGCATCAGCAGAAGGCTTAGTAGCCCCAGAAATGCTACCATTGGCCTTCTTAGTCTTCTTGAACTTCTTAGCCTTCGGACCTTGATCATCAACAGCTGAAACTTCCAAACTAGCATCCTTCAGAACATCGGCCTCCCCAGGAAAACTATCCTCACTATCCCCCGAAAAGGAACGTTTCCTCGACAGGAGCCAAGCAGTTCAACACATAACTTGTCATTCAAACCATCCGGCTTCAGTTCCTGTAAAGCAGAGAGAGGCTTACCATAACAAGAGGAAACTTGACTTACATACGGATAGGATAACCTCTCCATTTGCTCCACGGAACTCTTAAAGACCTCAGAAGCTTTGGGACGGTATAGAGGAGATTGCTCCAAAGGGTTGCCAGACTCACAAAGCTTATAACCTGCAATAAGGCCTTGGTGTTTTCCCAGGTTGAGCAGCTTAGTGTAGACATCACCGAGAGCGGAGTTAAATTCCTTAGAGTGCAAGAGATAGGTAACCACCTGATGAAACCCATGTTCAATAAGCCATTGGTTATCCCCGGTAGTTTGGGCAACCAAAGCTTTCAAACCATCCTTCTCCTTATCAAAAGCTTTCTTTTGCACAGCCAAGGTTTCCCGGTCAGACTTCAGTTTCAATAAGTTAGCTTCAAAGCTTTTCCTAAGATCACCCATTTCTATGTCATGCCTTTTAGTTAACTCCTCAATCTTCTTGTTCCAACCCAACTCCTTCTCAGAAAAGCTCTCAATTTCCTTCTTCATGGCAGCAATAGAAGCCTTCATTTTCTCCTTCTTCTTGGAAGTCTCTTCATATTCCCGCATCCCTTTGGCAAAACGGGTGACACCTTCAGCCAAAAAGGCAGAAAGGTTGCAGGAACTGAGCATCATCCTTGAGATAAGATGATCACCCTCCATCTCAGATATGGCATCTCGAACACCAGGAGGAGCAAAATGAGCCAAAGCTTCAGCACACACAACAGGATCCTTAAAATTATCACCAACCTTAACCTTCCAATTGGGCACATAAATGTCATCCGAACCCTCGAAGCTTTCAACACTCTTGGCCGATGAACCTTCAATAGCAGAAATAGCACCCTTCTTGACCAATTTCTTCTTCTTGCTCGAAACGGTCAACTCCTTTTCTTTGCCTTTACCAACATCCACAGCTTGATCCTCTGATGCTTCGATGTCATCACTAACGTCAACAGGCTCTGAGCCAGAGGGCTGATCAACACCCTTCAGATGACGTTGAGAACGACGAGTAGAACCTTTGGACACAGTAACCTTGGTGAAGCCTTTGACATTTGGAACATTGACATAACCAGAACCCTCAAACCTATAGTCAGCACCCTTAACAACCGCATTCTCACCAGGGGTAGCAGCAGCATCACCAAAAACAACGTCCGAGGTATCATCACTCTTAATAAAATCCAAGGCAGATATAACTACAATACAAAATATAAAAAGATATAAGCAGACAAATAAAAAGAAATAAAAAGCAGGAAAGGGAAAAAGGCATACCCTTCCCATCTCTAATAAGCACCGGGTCCCGGTTAGCATTTTCCCAAATTTTACTTATACCCAATAACACCAACAGATGCTCAGGAAAGGGACGAAGCCTCGAAGGGCACTCCCTAAGAATTTCTAAAAAACGGGTGTTTATCTCGGAATCAGAAGGCTCCGGCTCGTTCAGAACAGCATCCGGGTGTCTCCAAACAAGTTTGAAAGGAACAATTTCCTCCGACACCCAGAAAAACCGATCCTTCCAAACCCCGAGTGTAGAAACCATGGACGAAATCAAACAAGTATCAACTTGACTGGTTTCGAAGGTAAACCAATCACCATTTTTGGCAAGACGAAAGAAACGACGGAATGATAGAAGAGTAGGATCATACCCACAAGCCCGACAGAGAATTTCGAAATGCAAAACCCTAGCCATACCTAGGGGATGAACTTGACCGAAAGACACTCGATAATATTCCAACACATTCAACAAAAAGTTTGAAAACGGATAACGGAGGTTCGAAAACTCAAAATGACGACAATACAAGGCAATCATACCAGAAGGACAAGCATTGACAGATTTATCACAAGCCGGTGCAACCGGCCTATACTTCGTCCCTATTCCCCATTCCGCACAAAATAAATCGACTTCCTCTTGGGTCAGTCGAGAGAAGGATTTTGCCATATCCTTCCGAGCACCCATAACTATGAACAATTAAAAAGAGAATAAGAGAAAGGAACTGACCTGATTTTCGAAGGAAAGGGGGGAAAACTTGAAAGAAAAGAAGAAGAAAAAGTGATGTTTATCCGGAGTAAAGTATGTAAATAAGTGAGATATGAAAATATAAATTAATCTACAAATAGGAGTAATAATGGCAAACAGTAACTGCCACCCTAAAAACTGCCATACATCAATCACATCAACCGTCAGTCATTTCAAAATTCAAATATTAACTGAGCACAACCTTTCAAGCCTTCAAGCATGGAACCCTTGAAACTTTTAGGCAGTAAAACACGCGTATAAAGTCAGAAGTCTTTGAGCTCATCTCCCAAAAACCTCTGACTTGGGGGGCTGATGACGGGGGTAGCCCAAGATTGAATAAAATGGCTAATTACGTAAATGCTTAAATGGTTAAATGGTTCAAGGCTTAAAAAGCTGTGAGAAAGGAAAAAGCAACACGGAAACAGTAGCCAGTCACATCTGGAGATCGCTTCACCAACCCACAGCCGCAAAGGCAATGCAGGTCTGCACAATGCACGCTATTATCCGGGGGACAAAAGCCTTCAACCCCCAAAAGGGGAAACCCTCCACTGCAAGCGAGGTTGCTAGTCTAATCCATTCCACTTCGGGAGATGCCTTCCCTTATAAAATGACACTTCATTTACTTCAAGGAGGACATCCGGACCAGCTCTGATTCTCCAATCTCTGGTCATTCACATCGAATGCTTGTCTCACACAAGTCATTCCCTTTCACATCCAACACACACATTCCCTTTGCTACAACTTCCAAATCTGGATACGAGTCAGAGGAGGATCCATAGCAAAGAACAACAATAAACTAGTAAACCTCCTTCCACGTCTCGCAAACGTGGGGGGACCCCACGACCTGCGTTAGGCAAGGTTGAACCCTTCAACCATTCTGCCTAGCCAGTCCACCTACCACCGTTGGTCTTGTATTTGTTGCATCAACAAGTAATAAATGTAGACCATCTATCTGAAAACTAAGAATAGACGTAGTTGTACACCCAATCCAATAAGACTATCTCCAGTGCTACGTATGCCCTTAGACGCCCTTAGCTGCCACGTCATGTGACACGTCATATCCTTACAAATCCTTAAAACCCCTTATATCATCCCTACAAATATCCTTACCATTCTTAATTTACACCTCATTACTTACCCACTACACACAATATTAAAATAAAACATTTTGTTCTTTTACTTTAGGCCCACTCACTTACATAAACAATGCCCTTGTGAAAGGGCTTAGATGTTAAGGGCATCTATGGACAAAATCTCACAATGCTAATGACTTGTAAGAGTCTTCAAAGGCATCTTTCCAATGGATGCATTGGAGATAGTCTAATACCAGAGAACCAGTACCACCAACTTTTTCTCTGCTGTCATTATTTGATGTGTTTTGTTTTTACACAATCGTTGAATATGCTAATGTAAGATTCAACATATTTTATCCTCTTTTGTCATCAAATAATTCAAGATGATAACTTTTTTAAAGAATGTCAGATCTAATTTCTAGATGTTCATGTGATGTAAATATGATTAGCCGGCTCGATCAGCCAGCCCAAGCTAATCTTCAATGAACTCAAGCAAATAACTACCAAGCTTACACAAAGTTGAAACATGATCATTACACTGGGCCAAAATGTGTGGTGTCGGCCAGTGGCAGAGTTTGACCAAAAGTTACGAAAGGACGGAAAGTTATCGGACTCAATTTATAAATGGTATAAATATTTATGCAAAATAATTAGGGGGACAATCTTATATGATTTTAATCTTTTTGAGACGAAAAATAGGAAATTGTGCACTTCTAACCGAAACAATCGGAGGGGGTGGGCGGTGGGGGTGCACCCCCCATTTTACACTGTTGATACATATTGTGTGGATACGACTCGGCTCGGTTCGACTCGACTACGAAGTAAAGGCCGTAGTCAAGACAACCTCGTGTCTTGACTCGGTATGCTATTACTTTGTATCGAACGATGTAAATGCAAACTACGTGTGTGCAGTTTGCATATTGTTGATGTTTATGTATTGTCTATTTGTTTGAAGCCCAATATGAGAGCCCAACAGGAGACAAAGTCCTCCATGATGAAGATGAAGTCCAAGCCCAAGCCCAAGCCCAAGCCCAAGTCCCTTTGGCCCAACATCATGTGACAAAGACCCTTCTGTTTGGCGAAATCCCTTTTGGGGAAAACCCTTTTGTGGTGAAAACCAAATGGGACATCACCATATGGGACGAAATCAGGAGTGATTTCATCTAGTCCTTGGATTTCGTCAATGGGTTTTCGTCAAGAACATGTTTTCGTCGAGGACTTTACTATATAAACACAGACAACCGACATAACACAGAGAGAGAAGTCTGAATAGATTTCGGAGCGAACACTGTAAACACACACACACACACTGAGAGTTTATGAGAGCATCTTGTAAACATTGTATTGTAACCGTTTTCATACGCATTAATACAATGGAGTGTTAATCGTTGAATCTTTGTGTTTGTGTTCGTAACTTGGTTTAACTTACCCGTTTGGATTCCGCACTTTCGGGTTTGTCAGAAAACAGGGAATAGAGGTTACTCGATCCTCCGGGTGGACCTACAATTGGTATCAGAGCATTGGCTCGATTCCGTGTTAAAACCAAGTTGTTTTCTTGTGTTTTTGAAAGATTTTTAAGTGTTTTTCTGAATTTTAGAGTTTGAAGTTCATACATGTCTGGAAAAACAGTTTGAAAATCGTGAAAAACCTTGTGTTTTTGCTATTTGTTTTATTAAAAACCTTGTTAAATCTTTGGTATATATGTTGGGATTGGGTTTTTATTGAACTTTATTGCAATATTGTTGTTCGGAAATTTATTGGTCACCAGAAAACTCATCCACTTCATCACATCTTCATAGTGTTCTTGATATTATATAAGTGTTGGATTTGAATTACACTTTGAATTAAAGTGATATAGATTATAATACTCTTTGTTTGAAAAAGGTGTACATGTGATAATGTGTTGTTGAAAATAGGAAGCCTTGAAACAGCAGAAGGTAAGGTGGATTTTGACAAAAGTGACCATAGTGTCAGAAGGATAAGATCTAAATTGTTGCAAAATATCTTATTTGTCTGGTATAGTCAACGAAATCACCTTTCTCAAGCAAGCATGGGACGAAATCCCTTGTGAACCATATGCTGGACGAAATCACATATTGTCAACGAAAACACTCATCATTCCAGACGAAATCACTTGCCATCCAGTCAACGAAATCTCCTTGGTCAACCATATCAAGCTGGACGAAAACACTCCCTGGACGAAAACACTCCCTGGCCGAAATCACTTGTGCTTGTCTTGTCTTGGACGAAAAGCTTCTTGATTTCGTGATCATTCTTCAGACGAAATCACTCTTGATTTCGTGATAATTCTTCAGACGAAAACACTCTTGATTTCGTGATCATTCTTCAGACGAAAACACATTATTTTCGTCATTCATTCTTGTGATATTTCTAACAGTAGACTTGTAACTCATTCTTAACTGTTTGATTTGTTTGATTTGTGTGATTTATTAAGGTATTCGTCACTAAATATTCAAAATGAATCCGGATTGGTGGGGTACTCCGTCTAATACGGAAAATAAGTATAGGAGCACAGGATTATCTCCTTCATGGGCCAAACCTCCTGCACAATCGTCGTCACCTCAAATTTCGTTAACTCAATGGGCGTTTGTTTCAAATCAAAATCAAAGTATTCAAAGTATACTTTTAAGCGAAAATGAAACAGGGAGCAATAATCGTCCACCGAAGCTAATGCACATGAATGAATATCCGGGATGGGAAGATAGATTTCATACGTATATTCTTGGGCAAAACACGGAGTTATGGTTACGATTCATTACAGACTTCAATCAAGCACTTGATGTTGCCGCTTCAACAGCCGCGTCTTTTGCAGATCTTACTCCAGATGAGAAGAAGATTTATGATTTAGAAAAGAAGGCTTTTGCTATTCTAACTCAAGCGTTGAACAAAGAAATTTATCATTAGTTTGTAAGCTTCAAGACAACAAAGCGCTTATGGGACGCATTGAAGACGAGAGGTGAAGGAAACGAAGCGTCACGCAAATTACGACATGACTTACTCAAGAAAGAGTTTGATGGTTTCACTTGTTTGGAAAGAGAACCTTTAAGAGATTTGACTAGTCGATTTTATCACTTGTTGACTGAGTTGAATCATTATGGGGTAGTAACAACTCCTGTAGAGGTTGTCACAAAGTTGGCCGATGCGCTGCCATTTCAATGGAAGGGTTTCTTGGAAATTTTGAAGTACAATGGCACATTAGCTACAACATCAATTCATGATTTCGTTCAGATGTTGGAGAATAAAGATCAGGAAGAAACTCTAAAGGCGAAGAAAGTTCCAGTACAACAAAAATCATGATATGTATTATGGAACTTCTAGCACTTCTGCAAAACCTGCTCAACATGCTCCACTTCAAACTGCGTTTGTCACAAGCACAAATTTGTATGGCAATCAGATACAAGTTCCTGTTAAGCCAGCTCCAACCACAGACTTGTATGGAAATCTACTACAACCAGCTCCATAACAGCCAAGCCAACAGCCAAGCCAACGATCTATCATAGCAACTGATATGTTCGGAAATCCATTACCTGTTCGATCTACCGGACCAACAGATCTGTATGGAAATCCACTTCCTCCTTCCTCAAGACCAACGGTTGTTGCACCAACCACAGATTTGTACGGCAATTCACTACCGGTGCAACAACAAGCCTGTTATGGTAGCACGTCATCAGCTGGTCAGCCATCTAATACAGTACGACTGGACACATCAAGTTTCTCCAAAGTTAGCGTTGAAGTAGCTAAGGATCACATGGAGATATTGAACACATTGGTGAGTGCGTATTGTGGGTTGATAGCAGGTCAGATCGGGAACATCAATCTGACTCAAGAAGATTACCAGCAGATAGATAAAGAGGAGATGGATATGATGGACATCAAATGGGCTTTCGCTAGTGCTGTTAGGCGGGCTAAAGACTTCATGGAACGGACGGGTAGAACCAGCTTGGAAAGCAAGAAAGACACCAAGTATGGGTTTGATAAGCAGTTTGTTAAGTGCTTTAACTGTGGTGAACGTGGTCATTTCAAGCGTGAATGCACAAAGCCATCTCAGCATGGGAACCAGAATCCTTTCAGAGGTCAAGGAAACCAGGCGAATTAGAATCAAGCCAGGAATGATAATCGCACCTTGGTCCCTGCAAACAATCAAGCAGGACCATCTAACACCAATCAAGCTCTTGTGGTGCAAATAGATGAAGGTTGTGACTGGTCAATGCAATTAGGCATTGGTGATCAGGGAGCAGCAACTTGTTTTGCTGAAGCTGCTAAGGATTTGAAACACGCCAGTGGTGGAGAATCTTCTGCCAGTGGTGGTGAATCTTCAGATGAAGAGAGTTCTGGTGATTCAAGGAGTTCAGATGTGGAAACCTCAACCTCAGGCGAAGATTATTCTGGTGATGTATCTAGTGGGAGAATCGATGAAGATATCGATGAATTGTTAGGAGAAGCTGCAACAAGGAATGATAGAAGATCTATTCTGGTGGATCAAGCTACTTATTCTTCTTCTTCTCTTCATTCAGCCTTTATGGCTAATGGCGGCAGTTCATCAAGCCAGGTATGTGTCGATGAACCAACTATCGTTATTTGTGATAATTGTGCTAGCTTAAGTGATAAATGTGCTGATTTAGATGCTAATATGTCTGAGTTGCAAAGCAAACATGATGCTTTAAATGCTGAATTGTCTGACTTGCAAAAAAAAAACATGTTTCTTTAAATGCTAAGATGTCTGATTTGCAAAGAAAACATGAGGCTTTGCAAACCAAGTATGATGTGACATTTATCCACAACTAAATGTTGATCGTGGATCTTGCCAAATGCACAGAAGCCAACATGTTTTATACAAACCATGAAAACGAGTATAAAACAATGATTGAAAATTTAAGAGAAAACAAATCCGAGCTAACGGAAATGGTTTCAAGAAAACAAACAACCATTAACTGTTACATCAATAGGCTCGAGATAATGCAAAAAGAGATGGCTTGTGTAAAAACTGAAAGTGAGGCGATCAATCTTAAGCTAAATAGTTATTTGAGCTCTAGTTATGTGTTGGATCACATCATTGATGTTCAGAAAAAGAAAACTGATGTCACATGCATTGGCTATAAGAAATGTCCACCACCTGTGAGACACAATTATGATGCCATGCCTGATGAAGAAGATAGAACTTATTTTGAGCCATCTGTTTCCTTAAACATTGAGGAGTTTACAACGGGACTTGGATACAAACCGGAAGTATCATCAGATTCGGATATATCAGCAGATACAAGTGTGTCTTCTGCTGAACAGAATCAGGATCCTCAAGTTATTGTTGAGGATGCTGATTCTTCAAATGATGCATCTAATGATACTGACTCAGCACAGTCAGATGCGGTAATTAAAGAAGATGACATACCTCTCGAGAATCATATTCTATGTGATCCTCCCGTAAAACCTGCTACGACTGTTCTGACCGAGTCCACGTCTACTTCCTCACAAGAGTTCGAGAGTGTGAATTTGCTGTACACTCTTGTTGGTGATGATAAAATTTATTCTGACAAAGATTTTCCTATTAAGAATGTTAAACAATCTTTAATTAGTAAATTTTTTGATGATTCAACAAGTAAGTTCTTGGGAAAGACAGGATCACACGTTGTGGTAACACAGTGTCCTCCGATTCCAAGAGCTGAAATTCGCAAACAAAATGGCAATCAAAGATTACCAACTGAGAAAGTTCAGCAAAATCGCACCAAACCAAAAGGTAAATCACCGACTCAAGGTCAAAAGAAACAGACCCAGAAAAGGGACAAGAAGGTGAACTTTATGAAATCAAGGGGAACGGATAAAATTGACACATTTGAAAACAAATCTAACTTAGATTTTGTTAATCAAGCGAAAATTTTAAAAAGAAATGAACAAAACAGTTCAAAACCAAGTACCTCGGGATCACAAAGTTCATCATCATCAAGAAAATCACATGATACTTCGGGGTTTGTAGAACGAAGATCATGTTTTTCATGTGGTATATTTGGACATATTATTCGCAATTGTCCATATCTTCATAAAAAAAGCCAAAGTTGATGATCCCCGTGACCAAATTGACCGAAAGCAATCTGTGTCATCAAAACCAGATCTCCGTCTTGTAAAAGAAAGGGAAAAGAAACAGAAACGCCAACAGGTCAAGAAAATTGAAAAAGCGATTAAAACCGATGTGGTTAACAAAACATCTGTTTCTGTCAAACCAGACAATTCAAAAACTTCAGACAATCATGAAGTTAAGATTTTAAAGAATAACACTGGTAAAACAAAACAGACCTGGAAACCAAAAACGGTTACTGAATCAGGGGGAACATCACAATTTCCGCAACATCAAGAAGTTCAAGTAACTTACGTTGATGAAAATGGAAGACCCAAGACCACAAAGGCTTGGGACCCCATCTCCAACTAATCATGTGAGTACATGTGCGGGGTGTTCCAGGAGGAACTTTCAGCAGTCATTGGATTGTTGATAGTGGGGCATCCAGGCACATGACCGGCAACATGAAGCTTCTCTACGACGTTAAATCTATTAGAGGAGGTTATGTTGCTTTTGCTGGAGATAAAGGTGGTTATATTACTGGAGAAGGAATGGTATCCAACGGGGTTGTAAGTTTTGACAAGATCAACTTTGTACAACAGCTTGATCACAATCTTCTCAATGTTTCACAAATCTGTGATAAACAGTTTTCAGTACACTTTAACGCAAATGGATGTTATGTGCTGAAACCCGGCTTCAAGATTCCAAAAGAATGGATTCTCTTATCTGCTCCAAGGATTAATGATCTGTAAGCCCTTGATATGAGCCAAGCTATTACAACGACTGCACAAGCAACTTGTTTTATTACAAAAGCCACGGAAAAAGACTCAATCTCTTGGCACAGACGTATGGGTCACATTCACTTATGGAAAATGAATCATTTGGTGTCGAATGAATTAGTGAATGGTGTTCTTCTAAAAAATTTCCATCTTCAAGACGTCTGTGTTTCATGCCAAAAAGGAAAGCAAACCAAGAAGCGACATCCGACAAAGAAAATCAACACGGTGGCAGTTCCTCTTGAATGTTTGCACATGGATTTGTTCGGTCCTGTCAAGCACAAAAGCATCAGGAATGATCAATACTGCCTCGTGATAATTGATGATTATTCAAGATTTTCTTGGGTGGCGTTTATGGCTCACAAGAGTGAAACTTTCGGTATTATCAAAAACTTGATCATTCGGATTGAGAATTTGTATAAGTTGAAGGTTAGACGGATACGCAGCGACAATGGTAAAGAATTTAAAAATCATGCTATGGCGGAGTTTTGCACATCAAAAGGTATTCTTCACGAATTTAGTGCGGCTTATACTCCACAGCAGAACGGCGTCGCTGAACGTAAAAACCGTACATTGATCGAGACTGCTAGGACTATGTTGGTAGAGTCGCAGTTGCTCATTCCATTCTGGAGTGAAGTTGTGGCCTCCGCATGTTATACGATAAATCGAGTCCTTACAGTCAAAAGACACAACAAGACCTGCTTTGAGTTTCTTCACAAACGGAAACCAGATTTGTCATATCTTGAACCGTTTAGAGCTCCTTGCACAATGATCGATCCTAATGGAAAGTTTGGGGCAAAAGCTATTGAAGGTCACTTTCTTGGTTATGTCACCCCGAACTTAAGAGTCTGGAATCTAGAAACTAAAAGGGTTGAGGAATGGTCTGAAGTCAGAGTACAAAGACACACTTTGCCAGTCAAAAATCCAGGTCAACCATGGATGTTTGAGTACGATGATTTTTTCAATTCGATCAATGTTGAAGCAGTTGAAGAAACTGCTGGGGCAAGGATGCTTTTCGAGAGTGACAACGCAACAGATTCACCGTTGGTTCGTCCAATTGTTGTCAATCAAGAACCATCTTCAGTGAACAATAATGCTCTCGACAATGAGGATTTTCATGATGCAACCGAACTGAACGAATCTTCAGAGGATGAAGAATTTCTAGATGCAGATCAAGAAGCTCCTACATCAGCTGTTCATGGTACTTCAGAGGCTACACCTCCAGTGGACGCCCCTATAACAGCTGAAGCTACTGTATCATCCTCTTCGTCAGTTCCGGGTATTAAATTAGTTGTTGATCTCAATCTCAACAATATGGGTACAAACATTTCAGTTCCAGATAATCCTGAAACAAGGATTCACAATACCCATCCTCAACAAAACATCATCGGTAATGTATAGAGTGGCATTCAAACAAGAAACATGTTGCGAAACAACAATAATGTAGGCCTGTATGCGGCGATTCGAGAATCTGGTCAACAAAACAATTGGTCTTTCGCGTGTTATGTCTCACAGGAAGAGCCAAGAACTTGGAAAGAAGCTTTGACAGATAACTCTTGGGATGAAGCAATGCAGGAAGAACTGCAACAATTCCAGAAACTTGGTGTCTGGAAGCTTGTAGAGAAACCTACTGGTTATAAGAAGATTGGTACCCGTTGGGTGTATAAATGTAACAACTCTCATCAAAAGTCATAATTATTAAATTAATTAGTCCAAAAGGAAACCCTAATTGAGACACCCAAGTGATTCTGAACAAACCCTAAAATTTTCATAATTTTCAGAATCAGGATTAGGGCCCCTAAAATTCAGGGGGGGTTAAACCCTATGGACGATTATCCAAATTATGAGCTGTAGAAATCGAATTTACGAAAACTATCAACTCAGCAAAGCTAGTGCCAATCGTGGCAACCCTAGGCCTAAAACTAGGTGTCTCGCGGGCCGCGTAAGGATGAGCTTAAAACTCACGCGGGCCGCGTAAGGGTCATATTTCACCTATAAATAGAGGACAGTGGGACTGGAACTTCTGCGTTGATTTGACGTTTAAATTCCTTTCGTACACAAAGTTATAGTGAAAATAGTCTGATAACACACACGGGTCTCGAAATTCTGCCGCCAAACAGGGTATTAGCACAATCGCTGCTACGATTCATTTATCCGACGATCAATATATCCAATGAATGTTTAAGTGCCGCCCACATTAGGGTTATACTTTATCGTTCGTTGTTAATTTGACGGATCATCGTTAATTCGATGGATAAAGTATTGTACTTTGTCATTCGTTGTTAATTTGACGAATCATCGTTAATTCGATGGATAAAGTATTGTACTTTATCATTCGTTGTTAATTTGACGAATCATCGTTAATTCGATGGATAAAGTATTGTACTTTGTCATTCGTTGTTAATTCGACGGATCATCGTTAATTCGATGGATGAAGTATTGCACTTTGTCGTTCATTGTGAGAATTTGATCTCGTGAGATATCGTAATTGCTGGATTGATTACTAACCCAGTTTTGTGTACATTGTTATTTAAATTAGGTTAACAAGGCTAAACTAGACTCTGTCCATATTAAATCAGCAATGTGAGTCATTCTCTCTTTTTATCAAATCTATTTACAAAATCATGTTTATTTTCAAAGTTATAATTACGGGGATTAAGTCTTTGTAATCACCAAATTACAGCCGGTATGTGGGGTTTTGTATACATTACTTGATAATCGTCACCATTGGGGCAGCCAATTGGGGGATATGACCATAGTCACAGATTCGGTCGAGTGACAAATACCGTGGGTAGTTGGGTTGATATCAGAAACATTGTAATCGCTCTTAATACTGTAAATTATAACAAATGGGTCATTTTAGTAAATAGAATGATTCACTCAGTATTTCCCGCTGACAAAATTTTTTTCAAACATGTTTCAGGTGATCTGTTGTAATTCAGGAAAAAGTGCTGGGGAGCATTTCAAGCTTAAGATAGTGGCTCATTATAAAAATAAAGAAATAAGTGTTGTAACATAACGATTTCATAGTAAAATCATACTATTGTAAATTATCGGGGTTTTATCCCGAATTGTGAAATAAAATAATCGGGTAAAATTTTAGCTTTAAACGATCCTGTTAAATAAACTTCCGCTGTTAAACTCAATTAAATAAATACCGCAGTATTTCTGTCCCGCGGCTCTTGAAACAGGTCAAACCGGGTCAGGGGCCGTGACAGAAATAAGGTGGTATCAGAGCCACTGAGTTAAGCTAATTAAGTATTTAGAAATACTTAATTTTTCCTGATTACTATTATGTGATTATTTGTATTATTAACTGATTATTTGTTAGTTACAGTATGGGTAAGAAAAAGCTGTCAAGCATCTATCTTAAATTAGATAGATCATCCAACGAGAAGGGAAGTTCATCCCGAACCAAATCCTCGAATCAGGCTGAAATTCCTGAAGAAGGAATATTTGTGCGAAAGACACATTACGAGGAAACACTTTCTCCTAAAAGGAGGGAGATGATTCTTAAGAAAAGTAAAGAGAAAATCCGAGAAAAGAAGATTAAACGGGAAACTCAAGAATTAATTGATAAATCACCTTGGGAAGATAAGCTAGATGAGAAATGGGCAAATTTATATATGCTAGCCACAGTAGCAGAAAATATAAATCTTTAAATATTTTAAAGTTTTAGCACCTTACCCTCATAATCTTGAAGCCCTATGCAATAAATAAAATTTGAAACCTTAAAGTGTGTTTTTCAGTTATCTTTGTAATAAACTAGTACACAATATGTAATTAATTAAAAGGTTATTTGTAAATTTTAACTTAGTATTTTATACATTTTGCATATATGCTACATCAGCATGAATGGGATATCTGAAGCTTTTCAGAACCTTAATCTTTACCCAGTGAATATCGAAGCTTCCAAAGAATATACTAGCTACTTTCCCGAATTAGAACAACCAGTAGAATTCAAGGTTCCACCTGTGAACAAGCCAAAACGAAAGAAAAGAAGTTATGTAGAATGGAGGAAAATGCGTAGGAAAAAGCCAGCTACAAAACTGCCCAAAATAAACAATCATTTGAAAAAGGGAAAAGAAATTATAACCGGAGAGAGTTCTAAACAACAGGAAATTGTAACCAGGAAAAGTCCTAGACTACAGGAGATGAAAACTAAAGACAAGGAAGAGGTTAAGGAGATAGGAATACAGATAGAGACTGAAGCCAAGGAAGATTCTAGGCAGATGGAAAGGCAGTTTGAAGAATACTCTAAGGACATAGAAATGGAAGTTGGGCAAGGCTCTACTCAGATAGAAATCGGAGAGAGCTCCAATCAAAACCAGGGAAGGACCTTTCAAGATGAGATAGATTTCTTATTGGCAAGCTGTGAAACTATTCAGCCTGTCAATAACAATAATAATAATAATAATATTTTTAATTATCCTCTTGAAAACCAAATCCCTATGAATTGGGAACCAGCAATTCCAGACCCAATAGTCCACTCCCAACCCATAGGAATGGACGAATGGTGGACGAACGATTGGCAATTCCAAAATATTGTCAACGATCCTTACTCTTTTCTTCCACAATTCGATCCAGAACCCCTACCTAATCCACCCATGAGTAATGAAAACATGGCTGAACTTCGCCACTTTGGTGAAGAGTTGTTTGATGCGGGGACTAGAATCAGGGAAATAGGGGGACAGATTGCCTGGAAGTACGATGAGAGGGAAATGCGTTTTTAGAACGGCAAGTGACGAGAGATAGTAGGTTGGTAAAATGGTGTTTGTATAATAGTAATAATAAAGTTAGTCTGTAAATAGCGAATAAAACTCTGTATGATATTTGTGAGTAATGATGCATACTATAATAGATATAAAAATGAAATCGAGAAATCGATTGTTTTGATTATATCTGTATTGTAAAATTTTCCGATTGTTTGTATATAATTGTTATTTAGCAAATACTAATAAAATTTATATATACATTATCAGATGGCAAACAGTGGTAATGAACCTATAAATGAAGTTAATCAGTCTGAGCAACATCCAGGAGATCAATATATGACTCGGCAAGATATCGAAAACATTGTTGCTCAAGGGATAGCCAATGCTATTCCAGCATTCGTAGCTGCTATAAAGAATCCAATCGAACCGCAACAAATTGTCCCTAGTAAACAGATTACTGAAGATAACTTCAGTAATAGTGTAAATGGAGGCAATAATCATGTTAATCATAATAAGGAACCACATCAAGCTCCATTACCTAAGAAAATGAAAACTGCAACGCCTGGTTGCACTTTCAAAGAATTCCTTGCTTGTAAACCCACTGAATTTGCAGGCAATGAAGGAGCAACTGCATCACTGCGTTGGTTAGAGAAAACCAAAGCAGTCATTGCAATAAGTAAATGTGGTAAAGATGATCAGGTCATGTACTCATCAAATCTCTTCAAAGAAGGAGCACTCGAATGGTGGAACACTGTGTTACAATCGAAAGGAAGAGTAATAGCTTATGCTATGACTTGGGAAGAATTTAAGGGTTTGGTGGAAAGAAAATTCTGTCCCGAATATGAAAAGGAACAGATGGCGAATAAGTTTTTAAATCATCGGATGATGGGTGTGGATTGTCGTGGTTATACCTCGACATTCTTTGAATATGCTAGAGTGGTACCAACACTGGCTTCGCCAGAACCGGTACTCATTTCTCGCTATATTTGGGGGCTAATTAGCGAAATCCGCAATATTGTTAAAGCTGCGAGACCTCGCACTATTGATGATGCGGTAGAATTAGCCAATACTCTAACCGATGAACTGGTGCGCACAAGAGATGAAGATAGGAAAAAGGAACTAGCTCAGAAGATTACCCAAGGATTTCGGGTGGGTAATAGTAATAACAGCTTCAAGAGAAAAGGAACAGGGCAATCTCCACCTCCGTCATTCTGCAGGAAATGCAAAAAGAAGCATTATGGAAGATGCGATATCACTTGCAATTTTTGCAAAACTGTAGGACATCGTGAAGAAAACTGCAAAAAGAAAACCGTAATCTGTTTTAACTGTGGAGAAGCGGGGCATTATAAAACAGAATGTCCTAAATTGGTCAAACCAGTAGATAACAAACCCAAGGCGACCGAAGGAACCACAAAGAAGAATGCCAGAGCATTTCAGTTGACCACTCAAGAAGCAGAACTCATTCCGGATGTGATAGCGGGTACGTTCTTAGTTCACAACGTGTACGCAAAAGTATTATTTGACTCTGGTGCAAACCAAAGTTTTATAAATACTTCATTCTGTCAAGCTCTTAGTTTACCTTTAACCAATATTAGGCAGATTTTTACAGTTGAAACGGCAGACGGAAATTCAGTTAAAATAGATAAAGTTTTGCAAGAAGGAAACATAGAACTTTTAGGACATAAATTCTCTGCAAAACTATTGCCGATGAATTTAGCTGAATTTGATGTTGTATTAGGAATGGATTGGTTAGTAGCCAACCATGCTAGAATCCTTTGTGATCAGAATTCCATAGAAATTCAATCACCCACCGGAGAAGTGATTAGGATTACAGGAGATAAACCACGTAAGCCCATGAAGTTCATATCAGTAATGAAAGTTGCTAATTATGAACGAAAACAAGGAATAGTGTATATGATTTCGGTAATCATTAGCACTAAGGGTAAAGATCTTAAGGAAATACCAGTAGTCTCAGCATATCCTGATGTATTTCCAGAAGATTTACCAGGATTACCTCCAGACAGGGAAGTAGAATTTAGGATTCATTTAATTCCAGGAACTACACCGATAGCCAAGGCACCTTATCGGTTAGCACCCACAGAAATGCTAGAACTGAAAAAGCAATTAGATGAATTACTAAGTAAAGGATTCATACAACCTAGCTCATCCCCTTGGGGAGCGCCAGTGTTGTTTGTAAAGAAAAAGGACGGTTCAATGAGAATGTGTATCGATTATAGAGAATTGAATAAGGTTACAATTAAGAATCGATATCCATTACCTAGGATTGATGATCTTTTTGATCAACTTCAAGGAGCTAGATATTTTTCTAAGATAGATTTACGCTCTGGATATCATCAATTGAAGGTAAAAGAAGAAGACATACCTAAAACTGCTTTCAGAACTAGGTATGGTCATTACGAGTTTACAGTCATGCTCTTCGGGTTAACGAATGCACCTGCAGCATTCATGGACATGATGAATAGGATCTGTAAACCGTATTTGGATAAATTTGTAATTGTTTTCATAGACGATATACTTATTTATTCCAAAAATCAGACAGAGCATTGTGAACATCTTCATGCACTCTTAACTTTGTTAAGAAAAGAAAAGTTGTACGCCAAATTCTCGAAATGTGAATTTTGGCTAAAGGAAGTGCAATTCTTAGGACACATGGTAAACCATGAAGGTATTCATGTAGATCCTGCTAAGATAGAAGCAATTACCAATTGGAAGGTTCCACAAACAGCAATGGAAATTAGAAGTTTTATAGGATTAGCTGGGTATTATAGACGGTTTATTAAGGATTTTTCCAAGATAGCTGTACCATTAACTAAGCTAACCTGTAAAGCTACTAAGTTTGAATGGGGACCCAAACAAGAAGAAGCCTTTAGGATTTTAAAACAGAAATTAACTAATGCACCAATCTTAGCCTTACCAGAAGGAACTGAAGATTTTGAAGTATACTGTGATGCTTCAAAATTAGGATTTGGATGTGTGCTTATGCAACGCAAGAAGGTAATTGCGTATGCCTCAAGACAATTGAAAAAGCATGAAGAAAACTATATGACTCATGATTTAGAATTAGGAGCCGTAATTTTTGCCCTTAAGATTTGGAGACATTATCTTTACGGAAGTAAATTTACTGTCTACACCGACCACAAAAGTTTAAGATACATATTTGGGCAAAAAGAGTTAAACATGAGGCAAAGAAGATGGATGGAAACCCTAAGTGACTACGACTGTGATATTCAATATCATGAAGGAAAGGCAAATGTAGTTGCAGATGCCTTAAGTCGTAAGTATTATGAGAAACAACGACGGGTTCGTGCTCTCAGATTAAATCTACAAATAGATTTAATGGAACAATTGAAGAATGTTCAAATTACAGCAATCAAGGATGATGCTGAAGGAATGAAAGGAAGAATAAAGGAATTAGAACAAGGAGCAGATGGAATTTGGAGATTCCACAAAAGTAGAATTTGGGTACCTAAGCAGGGAGACTTAAGACCTAAGATTTTAGAAGAAGCTCATAAATCTAGGTATACCATGCACCCAGGAAACAATAAGATGTACCAAGATTTAAGAAAAAACTTTTGGTGGATAGGAATGAAAAAGGACATAGCCAGCTATGTTTCTAAATGTCTTACTTGTTCACAAGTTAAGGCAGAACATCAGAAACCTTCAGGTCTACTACAACAGTTAGAGATGCCAGTGTGGAAATGGGAACTTATAACAATGGATTTTGTTACTAAGTTACCCAAAACCAGAAAAGGTAATAATGCAATTTGGGTAATTGTGGATCGATTAACCAAATCAGCTCACTTTCTACCTATGAAAGAAACCTTTAGTATGGAAAGACTGGCTAAATTGTATGTAGATGAAATTGTATCTTTACATGGAGTTCCACTCTCCATTGTTTCGGATAGAGATAGTCGTTTTACTTCCCATTTCTGGAAAAGTTTCCAACAAGCTATGGGAACTCGACTAAATTTGAGCACTGCATATCATCCCCAAACAGATGGGCAAAGTGAAAGAACGATCCAAACTCTAGAAGACATGCTCCGAGCATGTGTAATAGACTTTGGTGGAAGTTGGGATGATCATTTACCATTGATCGAATTCTCCTATAACAATAGTTATCACTCAAGCATTGAAACTGCCCCATTCGAGGCACTGTATGGAAGAAAGTGCAGAACTCCCGTTTGTTGGGCAGAAATAGGAGAAAGTCAATTATCAGGTCCTGAAATTGTGCAAGAAACATCTGATAAGATTACTCAAATCAAAGAAAGACTGAAGACGGCTAGAGATCGCCAGAAGAGTTATGCAGACAATAGAAGCAAGCCGCTAGAATTCCAAGTGGGAGACAAGGTACTATTGAAAGTTTCTCCTTGGAAAGGAGTAGTTAGATTCGGAAAGAAAGGAAAGCTAAGTCCAAGATACGTAGGACCATTTCCAGTGATCCAACGTATAGGACCAGTAGCTTATCGTTTACAACTACCAGAAGAATTAGCTGGAGTACATGATGTATTTCATGTATCCAATCTCAAGAAATGTCTAGCAGACGAATCTCTGATAGTACCTTTTCAAGACATAGAGGTAAACGAAAAGTTAAAATTTGTGGAGAAACCTCTTCAGATAGAAGACAGAAAAGTGAAGTTTCTCAAGCACAAACGATTAGTTCTAGTCAAAGTCAGATGGGATTCAAAGAGAGGAGCTGAGTACACTAGGGAACTGGAATCAGAAATGAAGAAAAAATATCCTCAATTATTCCAGTAAATCTCGAGGACGAGATTTTTCTTAAGGTGGGGAGAATGTAACAACTCTCATCAAAAGTCATAATTATTAAATTAATTAGCCCAAAAGGAAACCCTAATTGAGACACCCAAGTGATTCTGAACAAACCCTAAAATTTTCATAATTTTCAGAATCAGGATTAGGGCCCCTAAAACTCAGGGGGGTTAAACCCTATGGACGATTATCCAAATTATGAGCTGTAGAGATCGAATTTACGAAAACTATCAACTCAGCAAAGCTAGTGCCAATCGTGGCAACCCTAGGCCTAAAACTAGGTGTCTCGCGGGCCGCGTAAGGATGAGCTTAAAACTCACGCGGGCCGCGTAAGGGTCATATTTCACCTATAAATAGAGGACAGTGGGACTGGAACTTCTGCGTTGATTTGACGTTTAAATTCCTTTCATACACAAAGTTATAGTGAAAATAGTCTGATAACACACACGGGTCTCGAAATTCTGCCGCCAAACAGGGTATTAGCACAATCGCTGCTACGATTCATTTATCCGACGATCAATATATCCAATGAATGTTTAAGTGCCGCCCACATTAGGGTTATACTTTATCGTTCGTTGTTAATTTGACGGATCATCGTTAATTCGATGGATAAAGTATTGTACTTTGTCATTCGTTGTTAATTTGACGAATCATCGTTAATTCGATGGATAAAGTATTGTACTTTATCATTCGTTGTTAATTTGACGAATCATCGTTAATTTGATGGATAAAGTATTGTACTTTGTCATTCGTTGTTAATTCGACGGATCATCGTTAATTCGATGGATGAAGTATTGCACTTTGTCGTTCATTGTGAGAATTTGATCTCGTGAGATATCGTAATTGCTGGATTGATTACTAACCCAGTTTTGTGTACATTGTTATTTAAATTAGGTTAACAAGGCTAAACTAGACTCTGTCCATATTAAATCAGCAATGTGAGTCATTCTCTCTTTTTATCAAATCTATTTACAAAATCATGTTTATTTTCAAAGTTATAATTACGGGGATTAAGTCTTTGTAATCACCAAATTACAGCCGGTATGTGGGGTTTTGTATACATTACTTGATAATCGTCACCATTGGGGCAGCCAATTGGGGGATATGACCATAGTCACAGATTCGGTCGAGTGACAAATACCGTGGGTAGTTGGGTTGATATCAGAAACATTGTAATCGCTCTTAATACTGTAAATTATAACAAATGGGTCATTTTAGTAAATAGAATGATTCACTCAGTATTTCCCGCTGACAAAATTTTTTTTCAAACATGTTTCAGGTGATCTGTTGTAATTCAGGAAAAAGTGCTGGGGAGCATTTCAAGCTTAAGATAGTGGCTCATTATAAAAATAAAGAAATAAGTGTTGTAACATAACGATTTCATAGTAAAATCATACTATTGTAAATTATCGGGGTTTTATCCCGAATTGTGAAATAAAATAATTGGGGAAAATTTTAGCTTTAAACGATCCTGTTAAATAAACTTCCGCTGTTAAACTCAATTAAATAAATACCGCAGTATTTCTGTCCCGCGGCTCTTGAAACAGGTCAAACCGGGTCAGGGGCCGTGACAATAAATGCAAAAAGGACGACCCTGGAATCGTTATTCGCAACAAAGCAAGATTGGTCGTTCAAGGTTTTCGTCAGATTGAAGGTATAGACTACAACGAAGTGTATGCACCTGTTGCACGTCTGGAAGCAATTCGGATCTTTCTGGCTTATGCCTCATTCAAAGGATTCAAAGTTTACCAGATGGACGTCAAAAGTGCATTCTTACATGGTCTAGTCAAAGAAGAGGTGTATGTTGAACAACGTCCAGGTTTTGAAGATCCTATCCATCCCGATCGAGTTTGGTTGCTGAACAAAGCTCTCTATGGTCTACATCAAGCACCGCGAGCTTGGTATGCAACCCTATCTAATTATTTGCTGGAGAATGGATTTCACAGAGGTCTTATCGAGTGCACTCTCTTCATAAAAGAACAAGATGGAGATCTTCTACTGGTTCAGGTATATATGGATGATATTATATTTGGTTCTACTAACAATGTTATGTGTAGGGATTTCGAGCGTGTAATGCATGATAAATTCGAGATGAGCGCTATGGGGGAGATGGCTTTCTTTTTGGGCTTGCAAGTGCAACAAACGAAGTCTGGGATTTTCATCCTTCAGACTAAGTATGTTCAAGACATTCTGAACCGATTCCAGATGTCTGACACATCGCCCATTGGTACCCCACTGCAGGAAAATCACGGAATTAATCCAGACTTGAAGGGTGAAGTTGTTATCTCTTCATACTACCGCGCGATGATTGGATCCCTTATGTACCTCACAGCATCAAGACCAGTTATAATGTATCAAATATGCCTGCTTGCCAGATATCAAGTGAACCCGAAGGCCTCACATCTTACAGCTGTAAAAAGGATTTTTCGTTATTTGAAGGGTTGCCCTGACACCGGTCTATGGTACCCTAAGGATGATAACTTTGATTTAGTCGCTTTTAGTGATTCTGATTTTGGCGGATGCAAAATCGACGGCAAATCCACAACGGCTGGATGCCAGTTTTTAGGGAATCGCCTCGTAACTTAGCAGTGCAAGAAGCAGACTTGTGTCGCTACATCAACTTGTGAAGCTGAATACATTGCTGCCTCAAGTTGTTGCTCCCAAGTCCTATGGATACAACAGCAAATGCGCGATTACGGTTTTGAATTCCTAACTACTCCTATTTTAGTCGATAATTCTGCTGCCTTATCTATCACTAGAAATCCTGTGCAGCATTCAAAGACCAAACACATCGAAATTAAGTATCACTTCATACTTGATTGCTTTGATAAATGGCTAATCGATGTTGTTAAAGTCCATACTGATGACCAACGTGCCGACCTTTTTACCAAAGCATTTGATAAATCCAGATTTGACTTTTTATTATTGGTAAACTGCATTAAGGTCAAGCAAGAGTAATCCACATCGGAAAATCGTTTTTGTAAATATCTTTGTGTTTTTAAATTTATTGTAAGTTTGTTGATTTTAGGGGGAGTAATTCCAAATTTGAAAATTCAAAAACTTAAAAACAATAGAAAAACAACAATGAGTTTCCTGGGGAGCAAAAGAGAAAATGATAGTACATCAGTGGTCTGTCCAAACCTCTTTAAAACTGAAATGCAAAATGAAAAATGTTAAGCAGCTCTATATAAGATGTATCGGTAGGCTCACAATCATCTTAAAGTGTGCAGGGTGATATAAACTTAAATCGACTGAAGACCAGGTGGGAACCATTCATTGGCATATGGTCTTAGTACCGAAATTTCGTTTGAGAGATTGCCGAGGTTCTGAGATATGTGGTCTTTATGCTGTTTATCATCTGGGTATCATGGTTGTTTCTTTTACCGAAACAAAACGGAGACGAAGTCTAGATCTTCCATGATATCATACATACGTGTACATATTGCATACGACCTCAATAAGTGATCAACAATCACATGTCCACAAAACAAGTGATAATATATCACATTTATCCGGGAGTCAAGTTCGTCTCTTTGCTGTACGAAAGTACTGACCTGTACACGGACTTGCTCCTATGCCCTTCATGCATCTGAAAATCAAGTTCCTCATCAATAAGTGATTCTATCACATAGGGCTTGTTTTTCAATCAAAATAAGTGAGTTTCTCACATTTTCATATACGTCAAAACAGATGATAAATGGTATACACACCAGTAAGATGAATCCTCGTGCATACCTAGATACAGGAATGTGTCGTGATGTGGATGAACACCGGCCAGTAAGTATAAATCATACCTTAACGTATCCCCTCGCCATGATTACATATGATAAGTTGAGCTTATGTGGATAACAATACCGATAATTGTTATAGGATGCTTATCTATATGTTAACAAAAAGAACAACAAGAGCGTTTTGGCATGACCTTACACTGATATGATTCTCTTACCCTCGAAACTCGCAAAAAGAATGTTTGTATATATTTACTTTTCTTAGTTTCTGTAACTCTGTATATATTTATTTACTGCTTTCAGTCTTTAAGTTTGAAATATTCAAAATGCCAAAAATATTTTAGGTGTGTTTTAATATAAACTTTATAAAAGTCAAAAAGATTTTATTTCTGCTTTAGTTTTGATTAACCGATGTTGGAACTCAAGTCTTCGTTGCCTGAAATCTGATGAAAACCAAAACGACTGAATCTTCATAAACGGTCAGAGTTTGCAAGTTTTGAAAGTTAATAATCAAAATTGAAAAATATGTTAACTTTTCAAACTAATTGTCGAACGATAGTTGAAAACATGGTCACATGTGTGTTATTTGTTTAACGTTTACTATATTCCAAGCAGTTGTTCTCATTACGCGTTTAGCTTTCTTGCATGTGCAGATGCTAAAGGCGAAGAAAACATGTTCGATGATGAGCTTCGGAATGAATACACGACATGAAGGCACTCAAATGATAAAGATGATCGAGTTGCCGCTGATCTATCATCAACACCACACGGATCTAAAAGAATTGAAGATCAAAAGATTCACGAGCATAATCAAAGGGGGAGTTTATTGATACACTTCCTAAATGATAGCGGGAGTTTGTTAATACACTTTCTACTTCAACACGTGAACTCTTTGAAGATCCTTTCCAAGAATGAATGAACCATCAAGAGATGGAGAATGAGATTACAAACCTCACGAGCAGCATCCAAGGGGGAGTTTGTTGATACATATTGTGTGCATACGGCTCGGCTCAGTTCGACTCGACTACGAAGTAAAGGCCGTAGTTAAGACAACCTCCTGTCTTGACTCGGTATGCTATTACTTTGTATTGAACGATGTAAATGCAAACTGCGTGTGTGCAGTTTGCATATTGTTTATGTTTATGTATTACCTATTTGTTTGAAGCCCAACATGAGAGCCCAACAGGAGACAAAGTCCTCCATGATGAAGATGAAGTCCAAGCCCAAGTCCCTTTGGCCCAACATCATGTGACGAAGACCCTTCTGTTTGGCGAAATCCCTTTTGGGGAAAACCCTTTTTTGGTGAAAACCAAATGGGACGAAATCACACTACTACAAAACCAACCATTAGACGGTGTTCAATTTTGCTTTAGACGGGGTTCAAGCAATAACACCGTCTTAATATCAATAAGTATAACATATTTGATTAAAATATTCAACAAAATTCAGAACAACCCCGTCTTATAATCAAACCGCGTCTTATACAAATGCAAGAACCTTTTAGACGGTGTTATCATTAAACCCCGTCTTATACAAAAAAAAAAAAAAAAAAAAAAAAACCATTTGTAACCCTAACTTACATACTGATGAGTTAGGCTACAGCAATTCAAACCCTTCCCTTCCTCTTCAACGTGCGACGACCAAAACCCTACAGCAGCACCACCACGCGCAGCCCCTTTCCCTTCGATTTGCTCGACGACGGAAGCATTCTCCTTCGATTCCACCTTCGAGACTGGTTAGTTTTTTCGATTCCACTTCGACGCGGTTTGTATGTATATGTATTGTTGTTTGTAAGTGATTCCACTTCCACTTCGGAATTGAAGCCAGACGTTGAGGGATTGACGAACAGTTCTAGCTATCCACATCATCGTTCAGATGATACACTCAAACCCAGGTTTGCTGATAATTTTTCTATAATGATGTATATTTTTAGGGGTGTTTGGTTGTGGAACTGGTTATGCAATATTAAATAATATCTGATAATAGAGAGAGCTGTAGGAAATGCTGTGTGGATATGTTGGATATGCTGTAGGAAATGATGTATATTCTTAGGGTTGACTTTGACATGTTTGGATTTAGAAGTAGATTATTAGCATTCCACAAACTGTTGCACCCATCTGCTGCCTTTGACCTTATCGAATTCTTTATTGGTCTAAAACATTATTACTAAAGTACTTTTTAAGTCTCCAAGTATACCAACCGCTTAAAAACGTATAAAAAAGTTGATTAGATATTAGACTATGGGGTATGGGGCTTGGGTTGGCGCGTGGGTTGGCTGAAAACGCCCAAGCCACCACCCAGGGTGGGCTTGGGTTGGGGCGTGGCCCAAGGGGTGGGAGTTTGAAGCCGTGCATGGGGCGGGTCTAGCAAGCTGACATGGCGGGCTCTCAATTGTGATTATTAATAGTATCACTCTGGTTGATGCTTTTCTTGATGCAGTATGTCACTAGCTTGTTCATGTTAGATTTAAGTTTTTTTTTTCTTGTTTGGAAATAGATATTTTGTTGGTTTTTAATCTATCATTTTTTTGGGGATTTATAGGATAAATGGATGGAGTTGTTTCCCTCAATCATCTCGCGTGCGAAAACGCTTCAAGTCATCATTTCTGGTGTTAATGGAACGCCGAATGCTTCCATGCAGCTAGTGAGTATTTATATGTTCTTAGTTAGAGGTGCTAAAATAAGTAGGTTGGTGTGTTGAACATATAATAAATGTTAAATATGGAACTTTTAGACAAGGGTAATTTTCCTGAAACACTTTTTACAAAAGAAAAACAAAAAAAAAGAAAGAAAGTTCATTTGAATTTCCTATAAACTATTAGGGAGTCTTATTTTTTTAGTATTAAAAACATGATTATACTTTGAGGCTTTAAGCGAACTTCGAACTCGTTTGATTCATTCAATTTATTTCACCATTTCTTTTTATGCCAGATTGCATTGTTTTGAAAACTTAATCTGTTATTAAAACATTGCTAATTTGTTTATTTGACATGTTAAAAGTTATAACTAAAATCAAGCCTGGGTTGTAATTGTCATATCTATATATCTTTAGTTATGAAACAATGGAAATTAATCAAACAAAATATATAATGGCTTTGTTTTTGCCCAATTTTGGCAGAATTTATAGAATTTTTGTCACTTGTTTGTTATGAACAGATGTGTGCTGAACTGCAAATGTTGTCCCCACTTGTGCCGACTAGAGAAATTCATTTTCTTCGTTATTGCGCACGAAATTCAGACGATGGAAGTTGGGCAATCGTTGATTTCCTGCTAGATAGCTTTCACGAGACATTCCAGCCATCACTTACTAGATACAAACGTCACCCCTCTGGTTGCATTATACAAGACATGCCTAATGGCTATTCAAGGGTGAGAAATCTACATCATTATATATATATACTTGCAAGTTTTCAAAAAACATTTCTTGTTCTAGATAAAACACGAATGGTATTATATATTGATTGTGTACTTCTTGATATTGATCTTGTTATATAATTATGAACCATTTTATTGAATCAGGTTACTTGGGTTGAGCATGCTGAGGCTGAGAATGAGCTGGTCCATGGGATCTTTACTGATTATGTTAGCAGTGGAATGGCATTTGGAGCTCGACGATGGCTAGCTGTTTTACAACGCCAATGCGAGAGGCTTGCAAGTCTTATGGCCCGAAATATATCTGACATTGGAGGTACCAACAAACATATATTTCTTCATTTAATAACATGACATGATACTTATATAAATGTATGTTTACAGCAATACCAACACCAGAAGCAAGAACAAATTTGATGAATGTGGCTCATAGGATGGTACGGATGTTTTGCCTTCACATAACTGGCTCATGTGGGCAATCAGGGACAGCCCTTTCTGATTCAGTTGAGGAGACAGTTCGAATAACGACTAGAAAAGTCACTGAACCGGGCCAGCCCAATGGTTTGATCCTGACAGCAGTATCAACAACCTGGCTTCCTTATCCTCACTATCAAGTTCTTGACTAATGATTATTGTAATCTGCAGCCTGTTGGTGTGGTTGGTGCAGTAATGCTTTTGCGTTCTATCCAGAAGTAAGTTAATTGACTATTTTAATAAGTTAATTGACTATTTTAATAGTAGTTATGTCTTAGTTGTTTTTCGTTCACTTGAAAGTATTCCTGTGATGCACCTTTAGGCATGGCCATTTTATATAAGGTCTTTTTTGTTTTCTTTTGATTCACAGGTTAGGGCTGTGATATCGGCACTTGGGTATCATGAACAATATCCACGGCTTCCAGCTGATTTTGAGGTATTTCATTTAGATGTGGCACGACAAAAGAGAGAGGCTACAGATGATTGTAATTTGACGGGTTTATTTCCGAAGTTTTTTAGAGAGTTAGGTATTTCGTTAGATTAGCTCATGTAGTTTTTTTATACAATTTAACGTAGTTTGTTATGCATTCAACAAATGATTGTAATTTGACGGGTTTATTTCCGAATTGGATGTCTACAGGTTTATTTCGGAATTGAATGTGTATTGTTTTGGTTTGATTTGAAAATGTTCCATTCGTGTATATAAGTTTGATGTATTTCTAGAAAACTTTTTTTATTGTAAATGTTTTTTTTTTCCAGCAAATGTTTATAAGACAGTGTTAAAAAATATTTGTTTTAATAAATATTTGGAAATGTGTTGATATTAAAAGACGGTGTTCAGCAAGTTTAAGCCGGTGTTCAAATTACCGTCTAATAAGACATTATTTTAAACCAGTGTAGTTTAAGACGGTGTTGAAAACACCGTCTTAAAACCCATATCACCCCGTCTAAAGCTCTGTTTTGTAGTAGTGTCAGGAGTGATTTCGTCTGGTCCTTGGATTTCGTCAATGGGTTTTCGTCAAGAACATGTTTTCGTCGAGGACTTTACTATATAAACACAGACAACAGACATAACACAGAGAGAGAAGTCTGAATAGATTTCGGAGCGAACACTGTAAACACACACACACACACACTGAGAGTTTATGAGAGCATCTTGTAAACATTGTATTGTAACCGTTTTCATACGCATTAATACAATGGAGTGTTAATCGTTGAATCTTTGTGTTTGTGTTCATAACTTGGTTTAACTTACCCGTTTGGATTCCGCACTTTCGGGTTTGTCGGAAAACAGGGAATAGAGGTTACTCGATCCTCCGGGTGGACCTACATACACTAAGCTCCGCCATTGGTGCCGGCAAAATTTCTATCGGTTTATTTTGGATTCTTTAAAAACAATTAATACGTTATAAATGAGTACAGTTGTTATTGATAGGAATCCAATATTTTCAATAATTCATTCAGGTGACTTTGAATCACTCGACTTGTATGACCATTCATTTTCTTTTTTGATAAAGTTTTTGTAAACCCAAATTTAAATGTTATCATATATATAGGATGGAGTAGTATAATCTCTATTAACTGACTCATTTTTTATTAAGTTAACTTCCGTTTTGCTCTCTGTGGTTTAGTCACTTTAACAGTTTTGCCTTAATTATTCAAAAACAACAATTTTCCTCTTTGATGTTTCGATCTTGTCGCCAGTTTGCTCCCCGGCTATAACTCCATCCATATTGTATCTTAACTAAAAGAGTATTTTTGTAATTTCAAGTATAAAGCAAGGGTGATGTTAGCTCAAAATATGTAGTATTATATAGTAAATTGTGTCGGTTTTTAGTGTGTTAAATATCTTAAATCATATGTGTTAGATATTTATTGTTTGCTTTTATTTTTATACGAACAGGTGTTAACGGAGGTTAAATGAAAGAAGCAAGCTGAAAAGTGGGATCGACAAGTAAATATGGCACGCGAAATGAAAGAAAATAAACTGGACAAGTCCCGCGACACGCGGGAGTGCCTTGAGACCTGTCCGCGACGCCCCTGAGTTACCAGAATTAGGTCGGTCAAACTCGAAACGTGTTGGTCAAGCAGATCACCCCCGCGACACGCGGGGGGTGGGTGTAACATTGCCCAGACGCGCGGCCGGGGTAGATTCCAGCATTTATCATACTTAGGTGTACTTACACTTACCATGCACCCCACACAATATATTGCCATGTGAGCAAGTTACGGTGGGCTAGACACAACCCTGCCTTATATAATCAAGATACTTAAGTTTAACCAACCCGTTTTGGTGAATCTGGTACCGTCTCTCATTCTTGATGGTAACTAGTTGTATATCGTTCAAGATATACATTTACATGATGTATTCATCATCATCTGTGGTCAATATAATCTATTAAAATAATCTAGTCAGTGGTAATCACCATATATTGTTCAAAGAACACAAAGTGTCTGCTGGAGAAATTAATCGAAGAACTGATTCCCCACATACAACCCATTGTGTTGGTGCACTTGTGTCTGTACTTTGTCTGTATTTTGTCTTTATACCAAACGATGTCTTTGTTAGTCTTGTAAGTTTGACCAAGTCAACCATCCTCCTGGTTTGACTTGGACAAATAGTCCACACTTTGTTTGTAACATGTCTGTGTCGAAGGATGTGTCATCGAAGGATGGTTTATATCCTTCGATGAGGTCGAAAGATAACCTTCGAAGGATAGACCACGAAGGATATCATCCTTCGTGGTATATGTGATCCTTCGATGGGTTCCTGGTCGACAGATGATCTTTCGATCAGTCTGTCTGATCCTTCGACCAGACGATCTGTGTTGGGTATAAATACCCATGTGTTGTGTTCACTTCATAGTGAGTTAGTGAGAGTTCAAAAGACAGAGAGAGAAGTGAAAGCATTCTGTTCGAAACACACACACACGAGAGTTAGAGAGAGTTTGCAAAACTGATTTGTAAACATTGCGCTGTAACCGAACCTTTCATACGTATTAATACAAGTGGTGTTAATCGGTGAAGATTGTGTGTTGTGTTTTGTGCTTGTTCTATCTCGGTTTGCATGCTAGCTTGGATTCCGCACTCGCTAGTGTGTTAGACATAACAAGGAATAGGTTAAACCTCAACCTCCGAGGGACCTACAAGTGGTATCAGAGCCGTGGCTCTTTTCCTTGTTAAAAAACCGAGTTTTTACAAGACTTTGGAGTGTTTTGGACAAAACTCACTTGGTTTTTGCAGCCGTTTTTACTGTTTTTCTCGCTTATCTTTACATTAAAACGTGTTCTAAACTAACCGGGTGTGTTGCATGACGGGTTGGGTAACTTAAAAACTTGTTTTTGAGGTGTTTGGTATTTTCAGGCCAAAATTCCGGCTACTCCGGTGACCGGTTTCTGGGTTGTTACTTCGTTTTTCGGTAATATTTTACTGGTTCAAAATCTGCTTTGGCAGAAAGTATGGTCTGAACATACCTTCTGCCGAAAGTTTCTACCAACCCATCACCTTTTTCACCAACCTGTCTCATTTGTCAACTGTGTCAGAGCAGTTCGAAAGATATCCTTCGAAGTCGAAAGATCATCTTTCGATCAAAGGAGGATCGATAGATAATCATCCTTCGAACATCCTTCGAAGTCTGTGACTTATCCTTCGATCCAAGGAATATTTTCGAAGGATACATCTTTTGTTTTACTGCTCTTATTCGAAAGACCAGGATCCTTCGATTGGGGAGTCTTTCGAAAACAATTGTTCGAAACTCAACAGTAATCTTTCAAACACTGTTGATCCTTCGAACAAGTGTTGATCTTTCGAACTTAGTCTGTTTTTGTTTAACAAGTTTGTGATTTTCAGGTTTTATTATTTTTGATAAAAAATGAATCCAAGATGGAATACTCCGGTAAATACAGACATGTATTTTGGTACTCCGTCTCCCGCACCGGTATCTTCTAATGCAACTTCTACCGGTCAATGGGCATTCGTATCAAATCAAACTCCAAGTATTCAAAGCATTCTCTTAAGCGAGAGCGAAACCGGAAGTTTGAATCGGCCTCCAAAGTTGATGCACTTATATGAATATCCAGGATGGATTGATAGATTTCATACTTACGTTCTTGGTCAAAATACAGAATTGTGGTTGCGGTTCATTACAGATTTCGATCAAACAATAGAGGTTGCCGCATCATCTGCTGCTACGTTTGCAGATCTTACGGAAGATCAGAAGAAGGTCTATGATTTGGAAAAGAAGGCATATGCCATTCTTACGCAGGCGTTAAGTAAAGATATTTATCATCAATTTGTCAGTTACAAGACGACAAAGAGGTTGTGGGACGCGTTGAAGACAAGGGGCGTAGGAAATGAAGCGACACGTCAATTGAGAAAAGACCTGCTAAAGAAAGAGTTTGATGGTTTTACTTGTATGGAGAATGAGTCGTTAGGTGATTTGACAAGCCGATTTAACCATTTGCTGACTGAATTGGCAAATTTTGGGGTTGTTACAACTTCTGCAGAGATTGTGAAAAGGTTTGCAGATGCGTTGCCACCTCAATGGAATACTCTCTTGGAAATCATGAAGTACAATGGTACTTTAGCCACAACGAGCTTCAACGACTTTGTTCAACTCCTGGAAAACAAGAATCAGGAAGAAACTCTCAAAGCGAAAAGAGTTCCCGTGCCACAGAATCCTGAAATGTATTATGGAACTTCTAGCACTTCTACAAAGCCTTCATCACACGCTCCAATTCAAACAGCATTTGTGTCTAGCACTGACATGTATGGCAATGCTATCCAAATTCCGGTCAAGCCTCCTGCAACAGACATGTATGGAAATCCGCTTGATCCAGTTCCCCAACCAGCACCACAACAGCAAAGCCAACGACCTATCAGAGCAACTGATATGTTCGGAAATCCATTACCTGTTCGATCTACTGGTCCAATAGACATGTATGGGAATCCACTTCCTCCTCAATCTACCGTACCAACAGACATGTATGGGAATCCACTTCCTCCTGCGTGTTATGGAAGCACATCATCTGCTGGTCAACAATCAAAGCCAAATACAGTACGGCTCGACACCTCAAGCTTTTCTAAAGTCAGTGTGGAAGTAGCAAAGGAACACATGGAGCTGCTAAACACTTTGGTGAGCGCATACTGTGGATTAGTGGAAGGTCAGATTGGTAATATTAATCTGACACAAGAAGACTATCAGCAAATTGATAAAGAGGAGATGGAGATAATGGATATCAAGTGGGCCTTTGCCAGTGCTGTTAGGCGAGCAAAGGATTTCATGGAAAGAACAGGCAGAACCAGCTTGGAGAGCAAGAAAGACACCAAGTATGGGTTTGATAAGCAGGCTGTTAAGTGTTTCAATTGTGGTGAACGTGGTCATTTCAAGCGTGAATGTACGAGACCATCTCAACATGGGAACCAAAATCCTTTCAGAGGTCAAGGCAACAGGGCAAATCAGAACCAAGTAGGGAACAATGAGCGCACATTGGTGCCTGTCAACAACCAGAGTCAAGCAGGACCATCTAATGCCAACCAGGCACTTGTGGTTCAAGTAGATGAAGGCTGTGATTGGTCAATCCAGTTGGGAAATGATGCTCCAGATGGAACAGCTTGTTTTGCTGAAGTTGTCAAGGATCTTAAACACGCCAGTGGTGGAGAATCTTCCACCAATGGTGATGAATCTTCTGAGGATGAAGACAGTTCTGGTTATAGTGGAAGCTCAGATGAAAAATCCTTCACTTCAGGCAATGATCAGGTGGATGAGACATCGAGTGCGTCAGTCGATGCAGACATTGATGAGATTTTGGAAGAAGCTGCAGCAGGAATTCAAAGAAGATCTATTTTGGTGGATCAAGCTGCTTATTCTTCGTCTTCTCTCCATTCAGCCTTTATGGCTAATGTCGACAGTTCATCAAGTCAGGTATGTGTCGATGAACCCACTTCTGTTAGTTGTGATAACTGTGATAGTTTGCGTATTAAATGTGCTGATTTGGATGCAAACATGTCTGAGTTGCAAGGCAAACATGATGCTTTACAAGCTAGTTTGTTTGACTTGCAAGACAAACATGTTTCGTTGAATGATAAGTGGTGTGAATTGCAAAGCAAACACAAGGCTTTGCAAGAGAAATATGATGTGACATTCATCCACAATCAAAAGTTGACCGTTGATCTTTCCAAGTGCACAGAAGCCAACATGTTTTATGAAAACCATGAAAAGGAATTTAAGTCAATGATTGAAACGTTAAAGAAAGATAAAACAGAGCTGACAAAAATGGTTTCCAGAAAACAAACTGACATTAATTTGTATATAACTCGTCTTGAGGTAATGCAAAAGGAAATGGCTTGTGTTAAAACTGAAAGTGAGGCGATCCGACTCAAGTTAGACAGTTATTTGAGCTCTAGCTATGTGTTGGATCACATCATTGACGTTCAGAAAGAGAAACGGGATGTCACATGCATAGGTTACAAGAAATGTCCACCACCCGTGAGAAACAATTTTGATGCCATGCCTGATGAGGAGTATAGAACTCATTTTGAACCATCTGTTCCTTTGGACGTTGAGGAATTTGCAGCAGGACTCGGATACAAGAAAGAAGTATCATCAGATTCGGATGTGTCAGCAGATACATTTGTAACTGCTGAACAGAATCAGGATCCTCCAGTTGTGATTGAGGATGCTGATTCTTCTGATGATGAGTCTGATGATACTGATTCAGCAAAGTCTGATGCGGTGATAAACGAAGAGGACATACCTCTTGAGAATCATATTCTGTGTGATCCTCCTGCAAAACCCGCTAAGACTGTTGCAATCGAGTCCTCGTCTGAAAAGGAGTCGGAGAGTGTGGATTTGCTGTACACTCTTGTTGGTGATGATAAAATTTATTCTGACAAAGATTTTCCTATTAAGAATGTTAATCAATCATTAATCAGTAAAGTCTTTGAAAATTCAACAAGTAAGTTTTTAGGAAAGACAGGATCACGTGTTACAATAACACAGTGCCCTCCTATCCCAAAGGGCGAAGTTCGAAAACAATATGGCAATCAGAAATTACCAACAGTGCAAAAACAGCAAAATCATGCCAAACCAAAAGGTAAAACACCGGCTCAAGGTCAAAAGAAGCCAAATCAAAAGAAGAAGAAGAATGTGAACTTTGTGAAATCTAAGGGAACGGACAAAATTGCAACGTTTGAAAATCAATCTAACTTAGATTTTGTCAAGAAAGCAACTGTGATGAAAAGAAATTGTTGGATCGTTGTATGACCCTATTGAGTCGTTCGGAAGAGTTTTACATCCAGTTTAAAGGCGGAATCAGTAAACCGGACACGTATACAGCTTGTACTCTTTAATCTGTTGCTTGTATTGATAATAACAATGTTTACAACCTGAACAGAAATTGGCAGCACTTCGTTACACCTTCAGAAGTTGCGTACCAAGTGAAATGACAACAGCCCTATATATAGACATGAAGATTTCGCTTGAACTAGCTTGAAGCGAAATCCTTCAAGCGAAATCATAAGCTTGAAGCGAAATCATAACCTGTTGATTTCGCTTGAACTGGTTTCAAGCGAAACCTTAAAGCTAAACCTATACAAACCCTAATAAAGACCCTGTTGTGTGTTCATTCCATCTATCTAGACACAAGACTTGATTATGACGTAATCAACAGACATATAATGCACCAACAGACTCCCCCTTGGATGTTGATGAAGTCTTTGGTTTCAAGTCTTTGTCTTCATCATTCTTCAAACCTTGTAAACATTTTCTTCAATCTTTATCTTCAACTCAGACTCCCCCTTTCACAGACTCCCTCTCTCAAAATGTTAGAATCTGAAATATCTGATTCAAGCTTTATCATTTAGCTTCCGTGGGAATTCCTGAAACCTGCAATCACTCATCCAAATATAAGTAACAAAATTTTTCATGATATCAATCAATCTTCTTTAATCTACTCCCCCTATCAACAAACTTTACTGATATGGCAGTGTTAAAGAATCCAACTCCCTCATAGTTTATCATCCAAGTTCAAGCTAATGACCTTGGAGATATCACAAACTGTTTTTGAAAATTTTTAATTTTAATTCAAGTTTCAATTTAATGAACTTGTTTTATTTTCAGAAACACAATCAGCTTACTAAGATTTTGAAACTCAGCACTCAGACATAAGTTGTCGAAAATAAAGCAGAATCAAAATCTTTTTGAATTTTCTGAAAACATAAAGCAATAAAGAAATATGTACAAACATATTTACAAACAATATTTTTGTTTTGAGTATGCGACAGAGGATCATATCAGTTTTCGACAAATCACACGTACCGTTGAGCTTAATTTCACTTTATGCATTAAACAATTCACTTAGATTGTCGATATACGGATCCACTTAAATTTTCATACAAACTTCAACTGATTCAGGATACGAATTAGGTATTTTAAGAACTTAAACCTATTCATGTGTCCCACCTCTTGAATATACTCCCGTATCCAGAATCCCAATAATCAGTCTTACAGGTGAGAATACTACAATGATATCTGTTTATAAATTAGGTATGCGAGGGCCGAGGGATCTCAGGTCGATACTTCCGTATACGCAGAGAGATATCAGCTTCGACTTAAAGGTATGTCCCCTTTAGAGGATCTTTTTGCTTACAACAGCAGCGACTATCAATTTTATTGTTTCATCAGCATGCTGAGGGTGTAATGCTGTGTTTCAAGCATTTAAGCAAGTATTAGCCAAGGACTAGGTCAGAACTACCGTTCAGCAGAAGTCCCGGAATAATACCCCAGACATCATTGAGTATAAAGACCTAGTATATCAGATTAAGAGACCTTTCAAACGAGATTTAAGGGGTTACCTATATATCCAAGTAGTGTTCCCCACGAAATAAGTAAGTTTGAATTTAGGTTTATATCCCGAAAAAGTTTACTAAATGTATAAAAACCTACCGACACATCCACAGTGAGATCGTTTAACACATTTAAA
Organism: Helianthus tuberosus; assembly: GCA_030545235.1. Taxonomy (NCBI): domain Eukaryota; kingdom Viridiplantae; phylum Streptophyta; class Magnoliopsida; order Asterales; family Asteraceae; genus Helianthus; species Helianthus tuberosus. The sequence continues at coordinate 16,370,176 of CM060402.1, read as the reverse complement.
CTTTCCAATTCTTTAGCATACTGTAACTGTCTACTGATGTACTATCATTTCCTCTTTTTACGCAAAAACTCAAAAAAAAAATTTTAATTTTATCATGTTTTTGACTTTTTCAAATTTTCAAATGTTTTTGTATTTTCTAACAATATTTCTCCCCCTAAAATGCAAAACCATTAAAAGAAAATTTGACAACCAACACTGATAGCTTTGTCTCGCCATCCATTTTCTGCTTCAAGTGTACTGATTTGCAGAAAAAATAACGTACCCCCATGATTTACAACCCATTGAACTTAACAGTTTGAAAACCGTTTTTCAATCTGATGAAAGAAATCATGTTTGTTCAGCCGTGAGGGTTTCGGCGTATTCAATCAACATACAATCAAACAAAATTAAAAACAACATATTTTTGGTTTTTCAAATTTTAACAAACTAAAAACATATTTTTGGTTTTTAATTTTTCAAATTTTTAGGATTTTGAAAAAATATTGTTTATTTATATACAGAAAATAAACTGAACTCCCTGTTCAACCAAACCAGGGTCCTGCAACCTCTTCCTGTGCCAGGTTGCTCCAACTACCATTCTCACAGTCTTCAGCTTCGATGAGCACCTGCACATTCAAACTTTATCAATCATTTGAACAATTTAGCCCAGGTCTGTTGGACCTTAGGCATTTCAATACAATAATCATTCAATTTTGGAAACTCTTTGTCATTTAAAACTTGTTCAATTTTGACTTCAACTTTCTCATCTTTTACCATCATCACTTGTTTCTTAGCACTCCACACTTGACCTTTCGGAGTACCTCTTTTGTAAAAATTTGTCTCTTTTTGAACCTTTTGATTTTGAACAATATTTTTCGGTTTCCAAAACTCTTGAGGTTTTGTCATATTCACAGATTTTCTCCAACTCTGTGTTGTTCTCAATCTGGGTGTGTGAGAATTCCAGATCTGTCTTGAATCAGACCTAGTCTGTTTTGGTTTCCATGTTTGATTTGAAGCAAACTTGTTTGTATTGTACCTCCAAGTTTGTTTCGAATCAAATCTGGTTGACCTAGATTTCACATCCTCAGATTTTTGTTTTTCAACATCAACAGGCTTTGGATTTGGACACTTTCGTGCAATATGTCCAATCTGATCACATTTAAAACACACTTTCTTTGAAACATCCTTAGCCTGTTGTTGTTTCTTTTTCATAGCATCAAACTCTTCATTAGACTGTCGTCCAAATTTGAGTTTTTCTTCTTCTTTCAAGCTTTTCCCTTGAACAAAACTCATCTTTTGTTGCACATTTTGTTTTTTACTTTGATTCCAATTCTGTTTCTTTTTATAACCCAAACCAGCCTTCATGTTTTTCTTCTTAAAACCAGGTTTGTTATAAAAAGATTTATGACCTTTACCAGCAAACTTTGGAATCTCAGACTTCTCAATCTCAACCATTTTGAAAACTTGATTGACCTTTTCTGACATCACATTCTGAATCGGGAAAACAACATCTAAGAATAGTTTATCCGATCCAATCATGGTATAAACCAGTCCTTTTGAATCATCATTCAAACTTTTCTCGGATTTTGTGTTTTTCGAATAACCATCATAAAAATTTCCTTCATCTTCATCCTGTGATTCAGACTTACCTTTTGTAGACTCATCTTTCAAAACACTTTCAACAACCTTACTTACCACCTCTGAATCATTAGCATCATCAGATTTGGAGTAAGTCACATCGATACTTTCAGGTAACTGGTCAGCTATGTTCAAACCCTTTGCCAGCTTTTCCTCATCATAAAAAGTATAACAGTTTCTCAATGGTGGTGGTACCTGATGAAATTCTGTACCAATACCCTTTTTGGAATTATCAGTATCTTTATCATCTGGTGTGATGTTGAAAATGCGTTCAAGAATGTACGAAGAGTTATGATAACTTTGAAGTTTTGTAACAATCTTTTCTTTTTCAGCCAAGACTTGTTTAAGATTTGCAATTTCATCAACACATTTGTTTAATTCAATTTGTTTTCCTTTAAACTGTCTTTCATACATTTCTTTAGTAACTAAAGTTTCTGACAATCTTTGATCAAAATTTTTGACTTGGCTCTTCAAAGTATCATAAGCTTCTTGTACTCTCTGACTCGACCATTTTAAAGAATCATACTGTTTTTGTAAATCTTGAAATTTCAATTCTTTTTCAACACAATCAACACATTTTGTAGAACACAGTTGTTTATAAACATCATTATCCTTTTCAAGACCTTGACATTTCTGTGTCAAATTTTCAACTTTTAGTTTCAAAATTTCTTCTTTTTCAATCATTTCTTTACATTTTGTTGTGAAAACATTTTCTAGTTTAACCATATCATTGTCTTTTGTTTTTATAATGTCATCTTTTTCAGTACAGGCTTTGCACATTTCTATGCAATTCCTGCACTTGTTTTCTTTTTTATCAACCAATTCAACATTCAATAGATCAGAAGATTTTCTAACCTCGGTCTCATTAAGCACCGGTTCTTCTGTTTCATCTTTCTGATCTTGCTCTTTGTTCTCCACTTTTTCTTCTTTCTGAGCTTCTGCATTCTTCTGTTCTTCTTCAGCTTTCTGTTCTTCTTCAGCAGCAATCTTCACAACATTCTTTACTTCTTCAATCATCTTCTTCAACTCTTCTTCTTTTCTCTTCTTCATCTCTACCACCTTCGATAGACTTGCTTCACAAACTTCTCTAATCTTCTTCTCCAAATCAGGCAAATATGCTTTATCAGATAACCTTCGAGTGTTGAAAGTAGCCTGCCTTGGAACCAAATTTATTACAGCTTCAAAATCCACCTTTGATGGGTCAACAACTGGATTACCCCGTGGATCCATGTAACATTCTAACTCTTCATTCCATCTTTTTGCTCTCTGGGCTTCTTTGAATGGTTCGTTTAATTTTCCAATTTCCCATCTTGCATAGTCTGCTTTCCAATATCTATCAGGATCACTTTCTCCTGTCATTCTAAATCTTCTTCTTGATATTTGCGCCTTGTAAATCACCTCGAATCAAGTACAAACAAACAAACAAACAAACACTTAGTAAAATTTTAAGTTTTGAAAATTTAACAACTTCAAGCGAAATTCTTGAAGTAAACAGCTTCAAGCGAAACAGCTCAATAATACTTGTTCAAACAAAATCAAGCAACAACACTAATTCAAACGAAATCAACTACTTCACTTCAACAATACAAATCTGTTTCAAGCGAGACCAACAGTTTCGCTTCAACTTATCAGACCCTTCAAGCGAAATCTGACAAAACAATACTGTTCAAGCGAAATCAGTCAGCAAGACTGATTCAAGCGAAATCCTCTATTTCGCTTCAGGAAGTTTTCAAGCGAAATCTACTATTTCGCTTCAACTTCAAGCGAAATCCAAAAGAATCAAGTTCGCTTCAGGAGTTTCAAGCGAAATCTATCTGAACAGTCTTATTTGAAGCGAAATCAACTAAAACCTTCGAAATACTTTCAAGCGAAATCTGGTTTTAGGTCAATTTTAACATGTTTTAGTCTGAATTTCAGTCCGAATCTTTGTAGGCTTTGTTAAAACTCAGTTTTACACGTTATACTTGAAAATCAAACCATTTCGACCGTTGGAACTTGTTCAGATCTGAAAAATGTAAAAAGAAATGAGTAGAAATGAGAGAAATCAGTAGAATCAAGCTGTAGTAGTATGAACTCCTCGTCCTGTGCTCTGATACCACTTGTTGGATCGTTGTATGACCCTATTGAGTCGTTCGGAAGAGTTTTACATCCAGTTTAAAGGCGGAATCAGTAAACCGGACACGTATACAGCTTGTACTCTTTAATCTGTTGCTTGTATTGATAATAACAATGTTTACAACCTGAACAGAAATTGGCAGCACTTCGTTACACCTTCAGAAGTTGCGTACCAAGTGAAATGACAACAGCCCTATATATAGACATGAAGATTTCGCTTGAACTAGCTTGAAGCGAAATCCTTCAAGCGAAATCATAAGCTTGAAGCGAAATCATAACCTGTTGATTTCGCTTGAACTGGTTTCAAGCGAAACCTTAAAGCTAAACCTATACAAACCCTAATAAAGACCCTGTTGTGTGTTCATTCCATCTATCTAGACACAAGACTTGATTATGACGTAATCAACAGACATATAATGCACCAACAGAAATGAACCAAATAGTTCAAAACCTAGTACCTCGGGATCACAAAGTTCATCATCGGTAAGACGATCACATGATACTTCGGGGTTTGTTGAACGAAGATCATGTTTTGAATGTGGTACAATTGGGCATATCGTTCGAAATTGCCCGTATCTTCATAAGTTGAAAGGAAAAGATGATGATTCCCGTGAACGCAATCACCAACAGCGATCTGTTTCTGTAAAACAAGATCCCCAACTTGTAAGAGAAAGGGAAAAGAAACAGAAACGCCAACAAGTCAAGGTGGTTGAAAAGGCACTTAAAAATGAAGTGGTTCAAAAACAATCGGTTCCAGTTAAACCAGAAAGTTCAAAATTTTCAAAAACTTCAAACAATCACGAAGTTAAATTTGCAAACAATCAAACTGGTAAATTTCAACAGACATGGAAACCTAAAATAACCACAAATTCAGGGGGACCATCACAATTTTCGAATCATCAAAGAATAGAGGTTATTGTTGTTGATGAAAATGGAAGACCCAAGACCACAATGGCTTGGGTCCCCATCTCCAACTAATTATGTGAGTTCATGTGCAGGGTGTTCCAGGAGGAACTGTCAGTAGTCATTGGATTGTTGATAGTGGGGCATCCAGGCACATGACAGGCGACATGAAGCTTCTCTACGACGTCAAATCTATTAGAGGAGGTTATGTTGCTTTTGCTGGAGATAAAGGCGGATATATTACGGGTGAAGGAATGATTTCCAACGGGGTTGTTAGCTTTGATAAGATCAACTTCGTACAACAACTTGATCACAATCTTCTTAGTGTTTCTCAAATTTGTGATAAGCAGTTCTCAGTACACTTTGATGCAAATGGATGTTATGTGCTGAAACCCGGCTTCAAAATTCCGAAAGAATGGATTCTCTTATCTGCTCCAAGGATAAATGATTTGTATGTCCTCGATATGAGCCAAGCTATCACAACGTCTGCACAAGCAACTTGTTTCGTTTCCAAAGCCACAGAAAAAGACACAATCTCTTGGCACAGACGAATGGGTCACATTCACTTACGCAAAATGAATCATTTGGTATCAAATGAATTAGTGAATGGTGTTCCTCTTAAAAACTTCCATCTTCAAGACGTCTGTGTTTCGTGCCAGAAAGGAAAACAAACGAAGAAGCGACACCCTACAAAGAAAATCAACACGGTGGCTGTTCCTCTTGAACGTTTGCACATGGATTTGTTCGGTCCTGTCAAGCACAAAAGTATTAGGAATGATCAATACTGCCTCGTGATAACTGATGATTATTCAATATTTTCTTGGGTGGCGTTCATGGCACACAAGAGCGAAACCTTCGGTATTATCAAAAACTTGATCATTCAGATTGAAAATCTATATAACTTGAAGGTTAGGCGGATACGTAGCGACAATGGTACTGAATTCAAAATCATGCCATGGCGGAGTTTTGCACTTCAAAAGGTATTCTTCACGAATTTAGTGCAGCTTACACTCCTCAACAGAATGGCGTCGCTGAACGTAAGAACCGCACATTGATCGAGACTGCTAGGACAATGTTAGTAGAGTCACAATTGCCCATTCCATTCTGGACTGAAGCTGTGGCCTCTGCATGTTATACGTTGAACCGAGTCCTCACAGTCAAAAGGCACAACAAGACCTGCTTTGAGCTTATAAACAAACGGAAACCAGATTTGTCATATCTTGAACCGTTTGGAGCTCCGTGCACACTAATCGATCCTAATGGAAAGTTTGGGGCAAGAGCCATTGAGGGATACTTTCTTGGGTATTCCACCCCGAACTTAAGAGTCTGGAATCTAGAGACTAAAAGGGTCGAGGAATGGTCTGAAGTCAGAGTACAAAGGCACACTTTACCAGTCAGAAATCCTGGTCAGCCCTGGATGTTTGAGTACGATGACTTTTTCAATTCGATCAATGTTGAAGCCGTTGAAGAAAATGCTGCGGCAAGGATGTTTTTCGAAAGTGACAATGCAACAGATTCACTGTTGGTTCGTCCAATTATTGTCAATCAAGAACCATCTTCGGTGAACAATAATGCTCTCGACAATGAGGATTTTCACGATGCTACCGAATTGAACGAATCTTCAGAGGATGATGAATTTCTAGATGCAGATCAAGAAGCTCCAACAACAGCAGTGCATGGTACTTCAGAGGGTACACCTCCAGTGGATGTCCCTAGAACAGCTGAAGCTACTGCATCATCCTCTTCGTCAATTCCGGGCCTTGAATTGATTGTTGATCTCAATCTCAACAATCTGGGTACAAACATTCCAGTTCAAGATAATCCAGAAACAAGGATTCACAATACCCATCCTCAACAAAACATCATCGGAAATGTACAGAGTGGCGTTCAAACAAGAAACATGTTGCGAAACAACAACAATGCAGGCTTGTATACGGCAATTAGAGAATCTGGTCAACAAAATGATTGGTCTTTCGCGTGTTATGTCTCACAGGAAGAGCCAAGAACTTGGAAAGATGCTTTGAAAGATAGCTCTTGGGTTGAAGCAATGCAGGATGAACTGCAACAATTCCAGAAGCTTGGTGTCTGGAAACTCGTAGAGAAACCTGCTGGTTACAAGAAGATTGGTACCCGTTGGGTGTTTAAATGTAAAAAGGATGACCGTGGAGTCGTTATTCGAAACAAAGCAAGGCTAGTCGTTCAAGGTTTTCGTCAGATAGAGGGGATCGACTACAACGAAGTGTATGCACCTGTTGCACGTCTAGAAGCAATTCGGATCTTTCTGGCTTATGCCTCATTCAAAGGTTTCAAGGTATACCAGATGGACGTGAAAAGTGCATTCTTACATGGTGTGGTGGAAGAAGAGGTGTACGTCGAACAGCCTCCAGGTTTTGAAGATCCTATCCATCCCGATCGGGTTTGGTTGCTCAACAAAGCTCTATATGGTCTACATCAAGCACCGCGAGCTTGGTACGCAACCTTATCTAATTATCTGCTGGAGAATGGATTTCGCAGAGGTCTTATCGATTGTACTCTTTTCATCAAAGAACAAGATGGAGATCTTCTACTGGTACAGGTATACGTTGATGATATTATATTTGGTTCTACTAATGATGTTTTGTGTAGGAATTTCGAGTGCATTATGCAGGATAAATTCGAGATGAGTGCTATGGGGGAAATGACTTTCTTTTTGGGCCTACAAGTACAACAAACCGAGTCTGGGATATTCATCCATCAGACTAAATATGTTGGTGACATCTTGAGCCGGTTCCAGATGTCTGATGCAACGCCCATCGGTACCCCATTGCCGCAAAATCACGGAATTACTCCAGACTTGAAGGGTGAAGCTGTTAGCCCCTCATACTACCGCGCGATGATCGGATCTCTTATGTACCTCACAGCATCAAGACCAGATATAATGTACCCAACGTGCCTGCTTGCCAGATATCAAGTCAACCCGAAGGCCTCACATCTTGCAGCTGTAAAAAGGATTTTTCGTTATTTGAAGGGTTACCCGGACACCGGTCTATGGTACCCTAGGGATAATAACTTTGACTTGATCGCATTCAGTGATTCTGATTTTGGCGGATGCAAAATCGACGGCAAATCCACAACGGCTGGATGTCAGTTTTTGGGAAATCGCTTAGTCACATTGTAGATCCCAAAACGAATCCGGATCACAGTGGTTGGTTGTTTTAACCCATAACACCTATTGATTAGGTGTTTGAGATATGATTAGGTGTTTGAGATATGATAGGGCAATTGATAACTCCAATTGGTTGTTTTAACCCATAACACCTATTGATTAGCTAAACTGAAATCTGATGCGCTCACATCGTTGAATGAAGCATACGTCTCCGGCGGATTTCCGGTAAAGACCCGACCAAACCGAAAACTGAAACGAGCCACCGAGGCTCTGATACCAAATGATAGTCCCGTAACTATCCGATTTCAGTCTCGATTCAGTAAAAATAATGAGACGGGTGATTCGAGCCAAGAACAATCGATAATAAACAAGAAAGATAGAAGCTTTAATGATTGGAACATAGATATTTTGATTGAATGTGATAAGACAATACAAAAGATAATCATCCACCCCGGGTGAGCTCCCCCGGGGTGGTGGCTCACAAACGCACACCTAACAAGTGGTGACTAGTATTCTATTTATAGCCCCTTGAGCCTTGTCCTCCAAGCAAGCCGCCTCTTGCTTGGAGAACCAATAAAAACACTAAAACGTCTGACTAAAATAACTAAAAACGCCACATAATATAAATAATAAAATAGCTAAACTAAGGCCGTCATAATTGATAACATCATTCTCTAATTTGACCCAACAATATTCCCCCGAGAATGATGCTATCAATTCTTCAAATGATCTTCAAAAATAAATTTGACGTCGTCATCGAATCTTCAGAAATCGGCTGAAAATAAAATATCTTTCATTGTAGTTTTCCCCCGCAAATGTAGACCCTCCAAATTAATTCAAGATTCAAACTCAATCGGCAACTCCCACGGTGTGTAAGCTTTACGCCCAATTGAACATCTCTACTATAATTGGCATGTGATAAAGGTTCGAACCTTCAATGATCGAAATAAAATAATCCGCTTCTTTTTGAAAATCTTCTACTCGGTCAAAACTTTAAGGCCCCAAAGTCGCAATATTTTCTTTTGGCCCATGTAATAATCTTCTACTCCCGGCCCAATCTCTATTTTTGTAAACACCATTAATGGCCTACAACTGAATTTTTAAGACCTGACCCAATTTTTGCTAACAAACCATCAACCAACGTCTATATTTACTTCAACCCACAATCAACTCAAACATATAACCGGCCCAACTCAATTTAATACCAATCCTACAGCCCACTATTAAACTATTTTGCATCAGCCCATGTTCATTTCCTGTTTCCTTTTGACAAATTTGACCGTTGGCCCAGGTTTCCATCAAAATTTTCACACTTGGTTGAATACCTGACACTTATCATTCTCTCTAAGCAGACCTCAAAATATATGCAAATCATTAATCCGATCATGCCCAAAAAAAATTCCATGCGATACACTAGGAAGCCAGAAAAAGAGCCAGCCAATAAAATTTCATTTAAAGAAATATTGGGCTCCATGGTAACAACCATGAGACAAACAATCACACTACATCCCAGGAAACACCAATTTCACATCTCAGGTGGGCCCCGTGGATTAATCACTGAACATGATCCAACAATGATTAGGCAATCATTGGGCCAATCAAAGCCCATGCACCATCCAACCCTAGCGACAACAACATATCCAGCCGTCAACTCCTTTTGCCGTCGCCAACCACCTTGTGCCACCAGCTGCCATTTCATCTTGTCATCCATCATTTTAACTTCTAAATCTTCTATCTCCGGCGATACGTTCTCATCTTCTTCCGTTCTCCAACTATCCGACATGAAAGAACTCTCATTTTCATCGGACGCCACCACCGATTGCCCACCGTCTTCCTCCACCTGCTGCCAACTAACCGAGTCACCGGAAGCACCACCGGAACGACAAACCATCATCATAGTCGCAACCCACTGAAAAACACACCAGTAAACAAACTGGGTTTTTGGACCAACGAACACCGATCAATATTCAGCACCATCACCGATTACCACCAGAACCGCAGTGAACAATCATCGCTCAGATAAAACGCAAACGTAAAATGTTTTCGTGTAAAACTGAGAACCATAAACATAAGCCGGAAAGAACTCACCTGAATCAAACCAAAGAACATCGATGGCTCCCGAATGAAGAACATGATTCATATGAAGTCGACCCATTGAAATCACGACCGGAATCTGACTAGCTCACTAATATCACCGACGACCTCTTCTCAGATCACCTCTATCTCTACAAAACCTTTATGTGTTCTTTCTTTGTTTCTCTCATAAAATTGCCAGATCTGAATTATCATCAGTGAAGAATAAAAACGCCAAATCTTATATTGCTGGAAGAAAGAACCACCATCAGTTTTACCACCAGTCACCTCAGATTCATCACTGGCGGTGAAAACCCTAGCCGCCACACATCTACACTCCCTGAAACAAAGCTGCACATGTTTTACGTCTCCGGCGGATTTCCGGTAAAGACCCGACCAAACCGAAAACTGAAACGAGCCACCGAGGCTCTGATACCAAATGATAGTCCCGTAACTATCCGATTTCAGTCTCGATTCAGTAAAAATAATGAGACGGGTGATTCGAGCCAAGAACAATCGATAATAAACAAGAAAGATAGAAGCTTTAATGATTGGAACATAGATATTTTGATTGAATGTGATAAGACAATACAAAAGATAATCATCCACCCCGGGTGAGCTCCCCCGGGGTGGTGGCTCACAAACGCACACCTAACAAGTGGTGACTAGTATTCTATTTATAGCCCCTTGAGCCTTGTCCTCCAAGCAAGCCGCCTCTTGCTTGGAGAACCAATAAAAACACTAAAACGTCTGACTAAAATAACTAAAAACGCCACATAATATAAATAATAAAATAGCTAAACTAAGGCCGTCATAATTGATAACATCATTCTCTAATTTGACCCAACACACATGGCAGTGCAAGAAGCAGACGTGCGTCGCTACATCAACATGCGAAGCTGAATACATTGCTGCCTCAAGTTGTTGCTCCCAAGTCCTATGGATCCAACAACAAATGTGTGACTACGGTTTCGAATAGCTAACTACTCCTATTTACGTTGATAATTCTGCTGCCTTACAGATCACTAAAAATCCTGTGCAGCATTCAAAGACTAAGCACATCGAAATTAAGTATCACTTCATCCGTGATTGCTTTGAGAAGAGGCTAATCGATGTTGCTTACGTCCACACCGATGACCAACGTGCCGACCTCTTTACCAAAGCATTTGACAAATCAAGATTTGACTATTTATTACTGGTAAACGGCATTAAGGTCAAGCAAGAGTAAAACCAACATCGGAAAATCATTTTTGTAAATACCTTTGTGTTTTAAATTTATCTCAGTTTGTTGATTTTTAGGGGGAGTAAATCCAAAATTTGAAAATCCAAAAACATCGAAAAATTTCAAAAACAATAGAAAAACAAAAATGAGTTTCCTGGCGAGCAAAAGAGAAAATGATAGTACATCAGTGGTCTGTCCAAACCTTTTTTAAACTTAAAATGAAAAACGATAAGCAGCTCTATAAAAGATGTATCGGTAGGCTCACAATCATTTTAAAGTGTGCAGGGTGATATAAACTTAAATCGACTGAAGACCAGGTGGGAACCATTCATTGGCATATGGTCTTAGTACCGAAATTTCGTCTGAGAGATTGCCGAGGTTCTGAAATATTCGGTCTTTATGCTGCTTATCATCTGGGTATCATGGTTGTATCTTTTACCGAAAAATAACGGGGACGCAAGTCTAGATCTTCCATGATACTATACATACGTGTACATACTGCATTCGACCTCAATAAGTGATAAACAATCACATGTCCTCAAAATAAGTGATAATATATCACATTTATCCGGGAGTCAAGTTCGTCTCTCTGCTGTACGAAAGTACTGACCTGTTCACGGACTTGCTCCTGTGCCCTCATGCATCGAAAATCAAGTTCCTCATCAATAAGTGATTCTATCACATAGGGCTTGTTTTCAATCAAAATAAGTGAGAATCTCACATCCTATACGGTCAAACAGATGATAATCGGTATACTCACCGGTAAGATGAACCCTCGTGCATACCTTGATACGGGAATGTGTCGTGATGTGGATGAACACCGGTCGGTAAGTATATATCATACCTTAACGTATCCCCTCGCCATGATTACATCTGATAAGTTGAGCTTAGGTGGACAACAATACCGATAATTGTTATAGGATGCTTATCTTAATGTTAACTAATTGAACAACAAGAGCGTTTTGGCATGACCGTACACTGATATGATTCTCTTACCCTCGAAACTCGCAAAAAGAATGTCTGTAAATATTTATTTACTGCTTTCAGTCTTTACATTTGAAATATTCAAAAATTCCAAAAAGATTTTAGGTGTGTTTTAATATAAACTTTATAAAAGCCAAAAAGATTTTATTTCTATTTTATTTTCGATCGTACGATGTTGGATCTCGAGTCTTCGTTACCTGAAACCTGATTGAAAACCGAAACGACTGAATCTTTATTTCTATTTTATTTTCGATCGTACGATGTTGGATCTCGAGTCTTCGTTACCTGAAACCTGATTGAAAACCGAAACGACTGAATCTTCATAAACGGTCGAAATTTGCAAGTGTTGAAAGTTAAAATTTGAAATTGATAAAATTTGTTAAAACTTTCAAACTGTCGGACGGTGTTGTTTAAACAATGGTCACACGTGTGTCGTTTGTTTATGTTTACTATATTCCAAGCAGTTGTTCTCATTACGCGTTTAGATTTCTTGCATGTGCAGATTCTAAAGGCAAGGAGAACATGGTCGATGACAAGCTTCGGAATGAAGACACGACGTGAAGGCACTCAAATGATGAAGATGATCGAGTTGCCGCTGATCATCATCAACACCACAAGGATCTCAATTCATAAAGATCAAGACGTTCACGAGCATAACTCAAAGGGGAGCTTATGTTAAGGGGGAGTTTGTCAACACACTTCCTACATGAAATGGGGAGTTTGTTGATACACTTTCTGCTTTCAAGACGTGAAGACTTTTAAGATCCACCGACATTGAAGACTTGAAGACACGAAGTACCTACAAGAATTAAGATCGAGATCGAGACAAAGCTACAGCCAAGGGGGAGTTTGTTGGTGCACTTGTGTCTGTACTTTGTCTGTATTTTGTCTTTATACCAAACGATGTCTTTGTTAGTCTTGTAAGTTTGACCAAGTCAACCATCCTCCTGGTTTGACTTGGACAAACAGTCCACACTTTGTTTGTAACATGTCTGTGTCGAAGGATGTGTCATCGAAGGATGGTTTATATCCTTCGATGAGGTCGAAAGATAACCTTCGAAGGATAGACCACGAAGGATATCATCCTTCGTGGTATATGTGATCCTTCGATGGGTTCCTGGTCGACAGATGATCTTTCGATCAGTCTGTCTGATCCTTCGACCAGACGATCTGTGTTGGGTATAAATACCCATGTGTTGTGTTCACTTCATAGTGAGTTAGTGAGAGTTCGAAAGACAGAGAGAGAAGTGAAAGCATTCTGTTCGAAACACACACACACGAGAGTTAGAGAGAGTTTGCAAAACTGATTTGTAAACATTGCGCTGTAACCGAACCTTTCATACGTATTAATACAAGTGGTGTTAATCGGTGAAGATTGTGTGTTGTGTTTTGTGCTTGTTCTATCTCGGTTTGCATGCTAGCTTGGATTCCGCACTCGCTAGTGTGTTAGACATAACAAGGAATAGGTTAAACCTCAACCTCCGAGGGACCTACACATTGTGAGGCCTCGTCCGTGGGTGGTTTTTGACGTTGTTTTCAGTGGCTACAGACGGTTGGAGGACAGTTGGGATGGGTTTTTTTTTACGTTTTGTTTGTTGTGTAAATATTGGTGGTGATGTGGAAAATATACCTACGAGATTAATTCATTGATTTGGAAAAGTTTATGAGGATGTTTATAGGTGTTGTTGAATGTGTAATATGACTAGATACCTTTTCTTGGCATTTTTGGGCTTTATCTTTGTGAATGTTCTAATACATGTCCGTTAAAAATAAATGTTTTACGTAGTGGTAGACCCCGTACCCCATCGATCAATAATGTCAGAAGAAAACCATTGCTACCAACTTTATTTCACCTAGCATTGTTGCTTTTAGTACTTTCATCTTCTTCTTTTTTTTTTTTTTTTGCACAATTATTGAATATGATAATATATGATTTTACATATTTCCTTGATCCAATTTTCTATGATCAAATAATTCCATATTGTAAAAATCTCAATCATTGACCAACTCAATGTAGATCCAATTTTCAAGAAGTTCATCTGGTGATGTATATAAGATTAGCCGCCTGGCTAAGCGAGACTGAGCCAGTCTTTATTGAGCTCAAGCCACCAAGCCTAAACAAAGTTGGGGCTTTAAGCTTATATGAACCGAGTCAGACTTTCAGCTGGATAGACCCTTAAAGTTTATCGGTGATACATTAAGCATGTTAGGTGGTTTGGATAATGAGCAGAAACAAGATCATTTTGTTGATCAGTTCCGTTTTATGCATAATGGAAAACATGAATAACATACCTGATTGCACAAGTACAGGCCAGCAGAGAATCCAGATGGAGACGCATCAATAGCGTTTGACATGATTCTCAGCTTGGTCTGGTTCCTCCTTAGGGTGCAATCTAATGATGGTGATGAAGAAAACCGATAAAGGGTAATCGGTTAAGGAGAGGAGGCGATTTGATGTTATGATAATTAGGTTACGTGTCTAATCTTAGAACCTCTACATAAGTCTCCTTATATATGCACCCAAGAGGAAACCCTAATTAGTTAATAAGGGTAATAAGGCCCATCAACAATTACAAACTAATTAAATAATAGGTTGTTATATATTTTGATCTATATAATGTAAACGATTATAATGGCTACTAGATTAAATATCACATCATAATATATTTAATCTTCCATTCTCCCACTTAGCCGAGTAATCATTTACTATGAGTATTAGATAAGCCTGATCAGGAGTTAACACTCATTTTAGCCTTAAACAAGAACTATAGTAGAGAAATACAGCCGTTGAATCATTATGCGACTCAGGACCCCCATTAGTCATGCTATAGCCTTAATTTAAAACCTAATCGTTATGATCAAAATACTCATAAGCTCTTTGTTTGATTTGTAAATTTATTTGTCTATATGCCATTATACCGGTTTAACATATTTTTAGAGACAAACAAAATCAAACTGATGAGGAAAATTAACTAATACTTAGTAATTAATAGTACGATATGCAGTTGCGCACGACCATCAATTAATACCCGTCTATGAGCTCTCTTAATAAGACTTATGGGTAATAGCCCTTCAGTTATAGGATCCTTAAGCATATCATGAATGTATTCGATACAAAGACTTAGTTTTCTCAATTCGTTCATAAATGAATAACTAATTGCGTATCGAAATTTAATGCAGCACGTCTCGAACTATTACTGTTCAAGGAGACATGGTAGCTGACTTTATCACAATAAGTATTCAATACATTAATTATATGGAGTTAATAAACTTATGAGTCCACTGATAAATTTCCAACAACATTTAGTGACTATAATAGGTCGTTATAACTTAGGTTGTTGATATCCGTCATTATGACTTCTCCATTAGATAGGTTTTGTCTGCTGACATAAAGATATATTCGAAATTACATTTTGTCATCTTTGAATATTACAAAGTTAGAGTAATCAACCGGTTTTAGTTCTCACTTCTTCTTTAAATTGTAGCCTCTCGTTTCTTTTAAAGATATTGTAATACTCCATTAGATGCTTCGCATTAATCTAGGCATATCTAGTGTGTTTCAATGCGAGTAATATCTAAACGAGTATAGACTTGAACTTACATAAGGCTTCTAATTAATGAAGCGTAAATAAATAATCTCATTTATCCTATTATCCTCTAAAGGAAGAGCAGTATTGTTTGTTACATATGTAAGGACCCATTTAATGTTAAACTTGTGGAACGGAACTAATGTCCCATTGGGTCTATCTCAGCATGTTATGATATCTATCACGTAAGAGATATCTCTGAGATCTCTTATATCAAAGTTTGTGTTAACAATGCTTTGACTTATGTAACATATACCTGTCAAAAGAATATCATCTATATAGTAAGTTTAATTTAGTTGCTCCCACTGTGTTGAGGTAGGTACATTAATCAACTTGGTTCTTGATGGAAATAATTACTCTAGGTTTTCATCGCATTATGGTGTTTGTATTAACCCGTACATGGATTTTATTGGCTTACAAATAAAGTGTTCTTTAACCTTCAGTTTGGAACTTTCAAGTTGTTTTATGAACATGTAAATATGTCAGTCATTTGTTAGGGAATTTTTTTTTTAATGTTCATCTACTGTGGCTTTAAACTCTTATAAGCTACTAGAACAGTGATGATCCTCAAAGAAATCTTTGAAAATTTATCTCTTCGTAAGTATAACGTTTGACAATCAATCATGCCTCTCTGTTTCTTAACACTTATATCAGGATTTGGTTTAGTTATGAACACTCTTAGGTAATTCAATCAAATCCCAAACGTTATACAAAATCAGTTTTACTAGAAAGCTGTTTTATTCCATTTAGAAGATTAATTGACGCTAATGGCTTAATTTGAAGAGATAGGATCAGTAAACATTTCGAAAATCCATTTCAACTTCAGTTAGGGAGGTTATGTAATCATCAAAGTTAGTAGTCTTTTAAACCTAGATGACCTCCTAAGTTGATTATTGGGTTTATTAGAAGTTTCAGTTTTATGGATTTGCTCTTGGTTAGGTTGCTATCATTCTCAGGATTATAAGTTTGTAAGAGTTGGTGCAGTATGGTGTACAAGAGGTGTAATCGGAGTTAAATTCAGAGTGAAATTTAATGACACTCTTCCCCCCGCCTCTTGTATTCCTTGCAAGTCACAATAAGGACTTTAACTGCTCCCACTGACCTTAGAAGTGTTTAGGAACTCAGCATGCTTAGGGTCAATATTTAACGACCAACAAAATCTAATAGAGAAACAAGTTAATGACGTTAGTCGTTGTGATTTCTCTTGTTGAGGATTATGTTAGTTTAGGTAATATGTCACACCCCCAATTTCTACATGCGGAGTACCACCGCTTGGAGGCGTGACTGACCAGGATCCAGCCACCAATTATACTAACCATGGATTAATAGTAAAAGTATTCACTAACTACAATAGTTAGTAAACACCATAGTTTAAAATTCTAAAAGTTTAAGTTCAAATAACAGTCTAGACAAACAGCGGAAGTATAGACCAAACAGTCTCAAAACAAGGTTCATAGTTCAAATTTATTTAGAACCCAGCACATGGGTTAGACGACCACTACACGTTCCCAAGCAGCAAGCTTCTGAGTCACTGGGTACCTACAAAGCATGCAGTAGGGTATCAACAAAAATGTTGGCGAGTCCACGAGTTGTTCAGTTTTAGTTTCCAAAAACTTGTTTCACCAGTTAATTTATCCGTTTATACATGCGATGGGGAGCTACCCCATAAGTAAGCGACTAAACTGTTTTTACAATACCGAATACTATTCATCCGTACGTTTCCGTAGAGTGCCCCGTTTGTCAATGTTCTATCATCATTGACGGTTGCCAGAGTACATTAGTTCACGCCCGATCCCATACGCGGGCACGGTGTGAGGTTGGTGAGACCTAAATAGCGCTATCAACTAATAACCCGTTCGCCTGAGCCCGGCGACTAATCGGTATTAAGAAGTGAGGACTTGAGTGATAGAGTTTTGTTTAGTGTTGCTTGTTGCATCCAGTATAAACAGTAATTAACTAAAAGTCCCATTTAAGGGGAGAGAAGTAGGTTTGTATCCCTTACGAGGGGATAACGTTGCTTAAGTTTCCGTTTCCCAACCACCGGGAACACATGCTTTATTAGTTGTGAACTCACCTTGGGTTGCTCGGCAGTTTAGTTTACTTGGTTAAGTATGCTGGTCACCACGTCCTAAATGGTTACCAGTATAGGTCAGGCTCGGACACAAGTAATCACGTATATCTATACATAGCTAACACATTGAATGCATAACATATGATTATCCAGTAAGTTATCGAGCCTATTCTAATACATAGCAGTTAAACAGTAAATGTCAACACCTATCATACAAATCATAAGTGTTATTGGGCCTATCCGATCACACTAACAGTTAACAGCATCACAGAATCCAAATAGAACGGTATGCACAGTCCACACATTTTTGGCCCAATAACGGAGACAAGCAGCCCATTCGAGACAAGGTGGTCTCGACTCGAGAACGTGCGGTCTCGAGTCGCAACCATGAGATTTCGAGTAATGCCGGTACGAGTCGCAATCTCGGAGGTCTCGAGTCCAGTCTCGAGTCGGGATCATGAGATCTCGAGTCGAGACCTTGCTGATTTCAAGTTCCTGAAGTCTGCTTTGTCTGGTCTCGAGTTGTCACGTATGGTCTCGAGTCGCAATCACGCGGTTTCGAGTTGTAGTTTGCTGGTCTCGAGTTGTCACACATGGTCTCGAGTTGCAATCACGCGGTTTCGAGTTGTAGTTTGATGGTCTCGAGTTGTCACGGGTTAGTCTCGAGTCGCAACCGGGAGGTCTCGACTCGCAACCCCGGATACGTGCACATGAAGTGCTTCTAGAACCTCTGATGTACTAACCAATAGAATTGCAATTTCATGTAATTATGTACTATCCAATAGAATTTCTTAAACATGTTTCTTTGTCTATCAATCAACCAAAATGGATCAAACAGTAAGTTTTTCAAATATTCAAAGCACCTTCAACTCATGTTCATGTTGTTCATCATATATACAAACTACCCATCATGCATAATCCTTCACAACCGACCCGAAACATGTCATCCTAGATCTTATACTTGCAATTCTAAAAGCATTTTCAGCCAAACAATTACCATCATTTATTCCACACGGTTCATTTTACACACATATTCATTTCATGGTCAAGAATCACATATACTAAATATCAAAAGCCATTTTAAATCAAGCAACCAATAGATCAACATGCACTTTACTTAAACAACATTCATAATATCGACTATACAAGAAAAGGCATATTCAACATGCATATAATTTAACAAGTAAACATATGTAACATTTTCATCTCTACAATGCAAGGAATCCACTAACCGGTTAGATTTCAAGGTGTGAGAATATGATGAATAAGCTTCCAAATAAGATCCTAAGCTTGAACCGAGAGTCCTTGCTATTACCGGTTTTGATCCGAGAGAGAAAGGAGAGTGGAGGTGATGCTTGATTGTTAGGGTTTAAGGTTTGCTAGAGAGAGAGAGAGAGAAGATGAAGTGAGAGAGAGTGTAGAGGAGAAAGTGTGAGGGTTTTAGGTTTAATATAACAAAAGGTGCACCCTAAAGGTTTCCGAGTGGCTAAGGGGAGTTGCGGCCCAACCGACCCAGTCGTTCACTCGAGACCGAGTGGTCTCGAGTCGGGTTCATGGTCTCGGTTCACATATACGTACTTATATATATATATTACATACACATAGTTTAATACAATCATCACATAATACTTCAAGGTAATTCGCAAATCTTCATTTAATAGTATATGTACACATGAGGCTAACAATGAGGTTTCTCGGGAAAACCCGAAGTGTCACATAATAAATCTAAGTATGCCCACAATTAAGCAACAATGAAACTTTTGTATGAGTGATATTGTTCAGCGACACCGTTCTGCTGAGGTGTACCAGTTAGTAATATTATATTTTAAGGAGACAAGTTTTGATAGAACAGTGTCAAGATGGAGCAGTGTCTTTTACAAGAGGTGTAAATTGAAGTAATATGAAGTTTTCACTCCTCACCTCTTGCAACTATTGCAAGTTATTATTAAGACACTTAATGCTCCCCTGATCTTTGATATCTCTAGAAAAGCTACATGAGAAGTTTCAATGAGGTACGTGACGTGGGAACCTATCATATATATGTTAGACTTTATTTGATTTCCTTAATGTCCAGATGTTATAAGAAACTTAGGGACATATTTAATAGAAATCTTATTAAGTATATATATGAATAGATTTCTTCTAAGACCGTGGGCCATATGCGACAAAATTTAGATACAAGTAGATAGTCTTTAAATGATAAATGAATTATGTCTAAATATTCTAAGTTCCACGAATGTCAATGAATGACTTATGATGGACCCATACTTATATCTTAAGCCAAGTCATATTTTAGGGCTTTAACATCATGATTTAAAATCACTTAGAATGAGATTAGATGAAAGAAAATCATCCTCATTAACCATGTCATGATTTCTCATGAATTTCGGTTATAATGGATGAAATTTATAAGTCTCATTTTCCTTTTGTCAAATTCTCATTTGCATGATGACAAAAGTTGTGAAAGTGTAAGGTATCATCTAGTTTTATCTTAGTAATGATTCAATCCAGATATTTAGAACAAATAAGATGAGAGTTTAAGGTAAGTGTGACTTTATGTTGACTATGCAAACCTCACAACCTTCATAACATTGCTTAATTATGATACTATATTCTGATTAATCTTCAGAATATATAAGGTATCGAAAGACGTTGTTAGAAGACTACTTATTATGGTTCTTATAGCCTTAACATTTAATTTTGTCACTAACTCTCATGTTAGTTATTTGTTGACTTCTGCTAAGGAAACGTTTAGAACTAGAGTCAACTAATCATGTGTTAATTGGAATATTAAAAAATTAGCAGACTTAGATATCATTAGGAAGTGACTAACTAATTAACTTATCCAACCGTTCTTCTGAATAATGGATAGTCTCGTTGCTTATGCCTAGTCTAATGGCATAATTATGAAGTGAGATTTTCCTTTGAAGAACCTTAGAGGTGGAATTAGCACTTGTAATTTGTCTATAGACCTTAGAACAATCCTCTTTTAATGTTTAAGTGGTTGTAAGGTGAGTAATGGATAGTCTCGTTGCTTATGCCTAGTCTAATGGCATAATTATGAAGTGAGATTTTCCTTTGAAGAACCTTAGAGGTGGAATTAGCACTTGTAATTTGTCTATAGACCTTAGAACAATCCTCTTTTAATGTTTAAGTGGTTGTAAGGTGAGTAACAACGTACTCTCCAGCTTCAAACATTTATTTCTTTGTACATATGTTGCTTATCAACACACTCATTATACTTTGGTACTTTTGAGTGTTATAGTTGATTTATAAGGCATCAAATTGTACAAGTGAAAATCTTAGTATGTAGTGTACTGGAAAAATGTACTTATTTCCATGCGTAAGCCCTTAACTTTATGGGTCATGGTATTGTACATTATTATGTATTCACATATACCACTTAGCTTTATAGTTTATAATTTTAAATGAAGTCATGCATCTTAGGAATTCTTGTGATTATTCCATAGAAAATAGATTAATCTTAGGAAAACTTAATCTGGAATAACCTTTTAGTGACAACACTTATGTTAGAGAGTTCTTGATTATCATAAGAGACATCATGTTCGATTTATCCTAATCATCATGTACTACTTTTCTTCTGTAGTGCTTTATCAGAAGAGAGCAATAGGATTATCATGTCTTAAGAGATAATCAAGGATTTAATTTAAGAGTTAATCTTATAGAAACTTTAAATAAAGCAAAACATTTTCGGTTTAAGAATTAGAGTGGATGAGATATATATAGAAGAAAATTATAGTGAGTAAAGTTATGGGTACTTAAAAAATTAAGGCAGGCAAAATGATCATAAGATTAATGAAGGATCACTATTGTGAGTATCATTATATGAAGAAGTTGTGATATGTCTATTACTAACATCAAAATAATAGACTTAGTTAAAATTCTACTTAAATGAAGACAAATCAGCTTTGGCCAGAAGTGTAATCATTTAAGCATGTGTGCAAAGTAATCGTGACAAATCAGCTTTGGCCAGAAACGAGACAATCACTTAAGTTATGCACTTGTTAAGTATGCTATACATGAATGAATTAAATCAGCTTTGTAATACTTGAACGATAAATAGATGTATTAAATCAGCTTTTGCCAGAAATGATACATCAGAAGCTCATTCAAGTTAAGCCATTTTGGTTTTGTAAAACATTATCTGATTCTCATTAATTAACTAAGTATTTACAAAAAACAATTATTTAATAGCAAACCACCTGTTAGCGCGAGTGAGGTTGAGATTTCAAGTTAGTCTTAGGTCTCGAGTGAGATCTCGACTCAGTTATGAGGTCTCGAGTGAAGTCTCGACTCATCTTTTGGTCTCGAGTTGGAACCATGGTCTCGAGTACTGAAATTTATGAGATCTCGACTCCATAATGAGGTCTCGAGTCGCAACCATGGTCTCGAGTTATGAAGATTTACAACCATTAGTCGAAACCTCAGTGATCTCGAGTCGAAACCTTATGGTCTCGAGTCGAAACAGTTGTCTTGAGTTGAAACCGTTGTCTCGAGTTGTGAAGATTTGCGAACCCTTATGATTTCGAGTCGCGACCTTGTGGTCTCGAGTCGAGATCTTGGTCTCGGGTCATTAAAAGGGTGATCTCGAAACTCCTGTTAACAGCTGATTGTGTGATAAGTTTGAAATTCGAATTTTAAGGGATTTGATATATCTTGTTTCCTGTTTTAAAAGATATTTTATATTTATCCAATAATTTCAAAAATTATATCTAATAACATTAACAGATTTTTCGAAATCTTAAGGGATAAAAATTAATCAAATACAGGAAAAACACTTTCTAATCCTTAATTCATTCCAAAATAAGGGAATTTATTCGAATTTCACTAAGAACATGAAGAACCCTAATATTAATAAAATCAAAATTCTGGAACCCGAAACCTGAATATTAAGGTTTTTCTAAACAGATTTCGGACATAATTTTACCCGTATTGGTCTCGAGTCATATTATTTACCAACTTGATCATTTAAACAGTGATTTTTAGTCACTCGAAACCGGCTGTTATGTTTATAAGGTTTTCAAAACTTCTGTTTTCCAGATTTCAATCGCAGAATAATGGATACGAAAGCAGAACTGATTAATCAACATATGTTCTGATACCACATGTTCATCAGTCTGTTTTATGCATAATGGAAAACATGAATAACATACCTGATTGTAGCAGTACAGGCCAGCAGAGAATCCAGATGGAGACGCAATAATAGCGTTTGACATGATTGTCAGCTTGGTCTGGGTCCTCCTTAGGGTGCAATCTAATGATGGTGATGAGGAAAACCGATAAAGGGTAATCGGTTGAGGAGAGGAGGCGATTTGATGTTATGATAATTAGATTATGTGTCTAACCTTAGAACCTCTACATAAGTCTCCTTATATATGCATCCAAGAGGAAGTCCTAATTAGTTAATAAGGGTAATAAGGCCCATCAACATTTACCAACTAATTAAATAATAGGTTGTTATATATTTTGATCTATATAATTTAATGATTATAATGGCTAATAGATTAAATATCACATCATAATATATTTAATCTTACACATTTGGGTGGACCAAAATGTGAGGTGTGTGACGGCATTTTTTTCTGCTCACTTTGCCAATTATATAAATAGTTTATAATGTTATAAATGTTTACAGCTGCTCTCAATAGTGATCCAATAATTCAATACGAGTGACTTGTTTACAGCTGCTCTCAATAGTGATCCAATAATTCAATACGAGTGACTTTGAAATTTGAATCAGTCAACTTGTATTGTCCATTTTCTTTTTGGTTAAACTTTATGATAATCCAAATTGACATTAGGATGAAGCTGTGTAATCTTCTTTAAATGCTTCATTTTTTATTTAAAAATGTATTAAAATTAAGGTAGCATGTGTTTTTGCTAGTTCGCGTTTTCATTTACCATAGGAGTCGGTCATGTTCCTTGATAGTATAAGTTAATCTGTCAATGAAATAGTCCTTTGGCTAACCAGAGTATGCCGGAAAACATGACTCAAGAAAACTACCAGGAATGATGTCGTTGATCCAACAGATCCAAAACCTACAAATATAAAAATCAAATCAACTCGTCAAACACTTAACCCATAGATCTTACAGCAAGATGTTTGCAAACAAATTTTTTTAATAATTAGAAAAAGACGTAAATCTGGGCTAAAGAAAGGGGTTATGAAGTGGTGACAGTGATTATTTTTTACTCTGCAGTCTCTAAACTTATAATGCCTTGTTCACATTGATTTTCATGGTTCTCGCGATAAAGATCATCTATAAAAAAATGAGCGTAAATGTTAAGAGGGTGCGCTCCATATTATCCATGAGTAAAGATATTTAACAATCTTTAGTAATTCATTGATGAAAGTCTGAAAAAACATCTGGCATGATAATAAGTATATGATCAGAGCCGTCTCTGAGAACTTTCAAAATAATTTAGGCCTCGGGAGAAATAAAAAACTGGGCCCAAAATTGTGGTAAGGGGAAATGAATTGAAAAAAATAAGACCTTGGTGGCAAAGCCAAGAATTGAACTTGGGACCTCAATAGTATCTTGAGATGGTTTGTTTCCACTCCACCAACATCATTTTAATTCATAATTAATGAATGCATATATTAAATATATAATTTACTATATATATATATAAGCTTATAAAACCTTTCGGGCCATTAAATATTTGGGCCTTGAGTGACGGCACGGGTTGACCGGCCCAAGAGCCGGCCCTGTATATGATGATATGCTTAAGAATTGTGAAACTGCGAGCAAATATAGCAATGGTAATTTGATATGATATCTCTGTCATCCCAGTCCATGGCTTTATAGCCTAGTGGCATCTTGGGGGTGAGATAAGACTTTGGGACCAATAGGTCTTGGGTTCGATTACCACAAGGGGGTTTTTCCCATATTTATTGGGTTTTCTCTTGAATTGGTATATAGGCATTATGCCTAGTGGAGATGGATATGATCGGGTGGTTCCGCTGGTGGCACGATGATACTCCAGTGGTCCGTCAGTGATCTAAATTTGCCGTTCAAAAAAAAAAAATCTCTGTCATCCCAGTATTTACACTAGATGTTATCTTTCGTTATTAGAAATAGTAGGCCCAAAGTGGTCCATGATTAAAGGTAATTCTCGACGATGCCAGAGAGTTAATAAGTGGTCTCTGGTTACCATGCACCCCACCCAATATATCGCCATGTGAGCAAGCTACGGTGGGGTAGACCTGACACAACCATGCCGCATATAAGTAAGATACCGTAAGTTTAACCAACCCGTTTTGGTGAATCTGATACTGTCTCTCATTCTTGATGGTAACTAGATGTATATCGTTCAAGATATACATTTCCGTGATATATTCATCATCATTTGTGGACAACATAATCTATTATAATAATATAGTCAGTGGTAAGTACCATATATTATTCAAAGAACACAAATTATTTGCCCTTTGATGGAGAAATTAATGGAAGAAAAATTTTGTAATACCCCGAACGCGTATAATAACTTGCAGCGAAAACGTCGGGGTATTACAAATTGGTATCAGAGTCATAGTTATTGGGAATTTGGTTATTAGAAATGCTATTGACCTAGGCAATAACCTTACTAGAACCCAAACATGAGGTAACCTACTTCTAGATTCTTAGTACACAAATATATAAAACCATCACCTATCATTAGGTGATTACAAAACAATACAAAGTCATTAATCATTCTTAAAAGTCAAATTTTCAAAATTCTACAAAAATCATCATCTATCCTTAGATGATTTATTTTTAGGCTTTTAAGCCTTTAAAGTTTTCAAAATCTCGTCAAAGTTTGGGTTTTAATAATGTAAAGATGTGAAATCTGGAAGGGTGGATGCATATACCCTGAGTTTTCTGTCTAAGGCTAGAATGTTCGTACATATCCACTTAGTCGGACCAGTCACTCTTACATGAGAACTCTTGGGGTGAGTCTCCACTTATAGGCTAAAGAATGTCTTTGCGATACACTATAAATGAAAGAATTATGCCCACGCAATGAGATGAGGGCACTCGTAAACAAATTCCATGATCTTAAACAAGATAGTGGCGAAAATCGTGCCTACCTAAATCGATACGAAGAGTTGAGCCTGCTTTGTCCCACCATGGTCACGCCCTTAGATCGGTCCATTGAGAAATATATTGATGGCCTACCTGATTCTGTTC
Organism: Helianthus tuberosus; assembly: GCA_030545235.1. Taxonomy (NCBI): domain Eukaryota; kingdom Viridiplantae; phylum Streptophyta; class Magnoliopsida; order Asterales; family Asteraceae; genus Helianthus; species Helianthus tuberosus. The sequence goes on along the minus strand of CM060402.1, from coordinate 16,344,267 downwards.
AAGATATTGTTATTGGAAGCAACGTCCTAGACTACAATTAGGGAGGCTATCGAACTAGCCTCAACCCAAACTGATTCTCAAGTCAAGAAGGGGAAACTTTTCCGTAGAGGCGGCAAGGAACAATCTGCCAAGATTACTTAGGAAACTCCGAATGAAGCGAAAACTGAACCCTCCAAGAATTCAAGAAATTTTGCAACGGTTGCCCAAAACCTAATTAACCAAGTTACTCTCAACCAACCAACTCAACCTCCAGCTAGGAAACCTTATGATTCTACTGCCCCTTTGTGTAATTGATGTAACGGTCACCACCATAATCAATTACCCTGTCGTCGATGTACCCTCTGTGGACGATTCGGTCATTTGGCCAATATTTGTCGATCTGTTCCAAATCAAGCTATCCCAAATCCTGTTAAGCTATCCCAAATCCTGTTCAACCCTAAGCTAATCCTACTCGTCCTTGTTTTCCACCTGGGTCTTGTTACAATTGTGGGGATATGTGCCACTTCAAGGACAATTGCCCAAAGCTTGTTAATGCCAATCCAACCCATGGACGTGTATTGAACATCTATGCTAACGAGGCTCGTGCTAATAATGGCATGGTTAACAGTATGATCCTTGTTAAAAATCAACCCGCTTCTATTCTTTTTTAATTCGGGTGCCGATTGGATTCTTGTATCCTTAGCTTTTGAACCTTTTCTTTCCATACCTCGAACTAAGCTAGGGAAAGCTTTAACGGTAGAAATAGCTAGTGGCGAACCTCTTGTACTCGATTAGTGTAACACCTCGAAAATTTACGTCCAATAATGTATTGACACGTGTCATAAGCTTGGAATATGTGAAAAAGTACTTTAGAGGGACTAAAGTTGACAAACAGTGAAACTATGTGAATATAAGGGTCCAAAGTGTCAACGATGGATAAATAGGCTCTACAATAACCCTACATGGTGTTTATAATCTTAAACGGATAAATCATGGATCATACGAAGAAGAAAATGAAAGAAAGTGAGGAATTACAAACTACAGGGGCTAAATGTGTCAACATGTTGAAAGTATACCTCTGAGTGACCTTTTGGCAAACCCGAAGCTTTGTAACAATAAAATATACTCACTAGAATATGTGATAAAAATTTCACAAAGTTTCGTTGTCGTATGAGAAAGTTATGATCAAAACCGTGCACGAAGGGTTAAATGCGTTAACGTTGAAATTCGTGACTTTTCGGGTAAGCACAAAGTTAACCAAGGACCTAACCAAGTTTGTAGATGTCCTAAGGCCCTTAAAAATCAGGTTTGAGGGTCTAATGAGCAAGAAAAATAAGCAAAACCACGTAACAAAGGACCAAGGACTGAATTGTAAATCTTGGAAACTTGTTTGGCTGGTTGCCAACTTGTACGCGGCCCGCGTAAGGGGTCTCGCGGCCCGCCTACGACCTGCCAGCGACAAAAACGACCAGCTGCCAGTTATCAGGTCTGAATCGATGCTACACAGCTGTTACATGATACCAGGGACTCACCAATGGTTTCACATGCATAGGGGGGCACCTGGACAGATCTTACAACATATGTAGACTCTTGTGGCACCATCTTATGCAATCAAAATGCATATATAAAGAACATTCAAGTTGCAACCATTTTCACATTCACTTGCAAGGCCACTTCTGGAGCTCCTCTGATCAACCTCAGGCTTTCTAGTGATCTCTAATCGTAATTAGGACTCTTGTAAGTATTCCTATCCCTCTCTAATTCGTTCGAGCTTAGTTAATTAACCAAAAGTCAAACCATCGTAATTTAAGTTTGACTTTGAGATTAAGTGAAATTTGCTCAGTCATTTCTCGAATTGAAAGTACCTACAAGTAGGTATTTATGTGGGTAACAAACCCTTAAAAGGGAACTTTCAGATTCCCACTCTAACTATGTTAATTGTCGAGTCAAAGCTTACATTAAAAAGTCAACAGAATGTGTATTTTCAAAGTTAAGCATAATTAGCAATGTAGGATGCATGCAACCTGTTTGATCATTAATATAACATGATAATTAATGTAAGAACATGTCCCAACATGTTCAACTCGACAATTTTCAGTCTAAACCCGGATCGGAACCGAAAGTCGCATAATTTGACTTTTGCTTTGACTTTCAGGTCTGACCCATTTATGCATGTTTAAGATCTGCCTTAGAGCTTATTTTGGACCAGGTTTCATATAAGTATAACTCTCTGAGATTATACAACTTGGTTCAATACTTATCCGATTCATATGCATGTTTCCGATTAATGCTTAAATGTTGACTATTATGCCCTTTTGACTATAAAACGTGATTTTTGAAAAAGTGAAAGAATAGAAACATTAGTTACTGATTTATAAACTTACACCTAAAATTTGACATCAGTTTGAGGTCTAGATTAAGAGTTATGCTCATTAGCGTAATTTGAAAGCTTTATGTTAATTAATTGGCGTAATTAGCGTATAGCCTATTTAAACCCACTTTTTGATATCAAACTTTTTACCCACTGATGTAATATAACATTTTGGGATTTTTAAAAATTTTTATTTAATCTTTGGCTGAGCATAACATAGGTCTCTAGGTTTGATTCGGTTTATGACGGTTTTGCCCTTTTAAGCCATAAAATGAGTTTTACAAATCCTTTTGAACCCAAACCTTTTTCTACTGATTTCATTTGTTAAATAAAATATTTTGAGCCTTCTGGAATTATAAAAATATCAGCTTTCTTTTAAAAACCCGGAAATGGCTCCAAAACACCCTTTTAAGCGTTTTTAACGCATAGTATGTACTATAACCATATTAAACATGTAAGGTTGATACCTACTGATATTTTTAGGATATTTTCATATAATAACAGTAAGTAAAAGTTTTTAAACTCAGACCTCCAGTTTTGACCTTTTTAGCCCTTGTGAAATTACCAAAATACCCCTAAGGTGTATAGTTTGGTTTTAAGTGATAAATTACACATATGGGTCATACCCTACTGTTATAACATGTTAAATTAAGTGTATTTACTGTATAAATCAGACCTGTAGCTCAGATTACAAATAAACTCTTTTATAATCTTTTAAATGACCAAAATGCCCTTATGAGGCATAAATCGGGTTTAAATTCGTTTGGGGCATAATAGAAGACATCTTACTGATGTCACAACATATTTAAAGTATATTAACTCAGGGAACTTGCATATGATTCTTATGGTTACCCGTGACGCCCTTTTCGCGCTCGGTTCGGTTTATGTAACTAGTTTGCATAAATTGACCGAAACGGGTCAAACCTTATCATCTTTGTCTCAAAATCCAGAATGTATTTAGTATACCCATATTATACAAGTCTTCAAACTTGTCGGGTCTAAATCACATTCTATCCGGTCTTCGCTTAATCGTGCGTTTGAACCGTATCGTCCTTGAAAGCTAACCGGACTAAGCTTAGGCTTAAATAAAGACCCGTTAGAAATCTAATAGGTTATTATAAACCTTTGTTCCAGAATAGAAGAACCAGTAAAAGCTACCTTCACTCGCTAATTGTGACTTATATTTACAAAGGTAAATACTTTTAACTTATTTTCCCTATACGGGCTTGGGGTACGGTATATAAAATACCGCTTGGTCCGGCATTGAATCTTTAATCGAATAGAGGTTAAATTATTAATATGCTATGTTTTGAATGTGTTTTGTTTGCTTAAAGCCTTTGGGGGATTAATGACCATGTCCCGGATATCCTTGGCATCATCTTACGAGATGGCCACGACCTGAGCACGGGGTGTAGGCGTACACCTTTCAGTGCATAACTCAATATTGTGGTGTGTCTATTAATCTTTAACCCGGTCTACGGATCGGGCTACTGAACGCATAAGTAACATGTAAATCCCTTACAAAATTATATTCACATAATTATCCCAAGTTATAAAATGTTTTGTGCCACGTGCATTCAAATAAATTTTCAACCCTTTTCAAAATGAGTCAGTTAAATTGTATTTACCAGTGTAAACTGACGTATTTTTTCCAAAAGGTTAAGTGCAGGTACTACTCGTACTAGGCTTGCTATCTTCTAAGCGTCCACAATAAGTCTCGCAAGCTTGGATGTCAATAAAGCTGTTGAACAATATCTTCTTTTATTTTGATCCGCCTGTGGATCCGTTTCAACTATTCGTGATATTTAATATTACACTTTATTAAAGTTGAAATGAATCTATCTTTGCTTCCGCTGTGCATTTATATATTGTGTTGTTTGTCTATGATGATACCAACTACGTTACTATACTCCCCACCGGGCCCACCGGTGACACGTGGAAAATAGGGGTGTGACAGGTTGGTATCAGAGCCAACTCTGAGTGAATTAAACACTAGCCTTTTGTGTTTAATCTCAGTTACACAATTGCACTTTCCTCGATTCTCGAGTCTAGACAAAGAACTTAGGAATTTTCCAAATTTTTGTTTTATTTCTAACTTTTTCTTATATATATTTCTTGTTGTATCACTTGTTTGTTTTTGACAGGTTGATAAAATGCCGCCACGAATGAGGGGAAGAGGTAGAGGAAAAGGAGCACTTGTAGCCCCAAACGACCATGAAGCCGGACCTTCGCACCGGCGAACAGCTTCAGATCCCCATAACTCAGATGCTCAAGATCTTTGGAGGTCTTTTATTGAACCAGCTAGGCACTCAGTTTCATTGAGTACCTCACCGTCTATCCCACACTCCTTCGGGCCTCATTCTGAAAATGAGCCCCACAACTCTCACCAGTCCTACATTCCTCTTCTAGGACACCATTCACCCTTTGACCATCTATCACCCGTCTTCCAGGGCCAGTTCAACCCTGCTGATTACCTTGGAGAACCAGTGGGTTTTAACCCACTTGGACCTGAAGACCACTTTTCCGGTGGCAACCCGATGGATATCGATGAGGACACCGATCCTGCAATGCCACCATCCGGAACTCCCAACCATCCCATTGAAATTTCAGATGGGTCACCGTTTGTGGGATCACCGTATAATGGTCCCGACAGCTTCGAGGAGAAATTCCGGCAGTATGACTGGGTATTTACTCCTAGTTACCACAGCTCTCCCCTGCACCAGCCACACCACAGCTCTCCCCTACACCAGCCGCAGCACAACTCTCCCCTGCACCACCAGCAGCAGCCACAGCAGCAGCAGAATCCTTTCGAGGATTCCCGACTTGTCGCGGTCACTCCGCCGGCAGCACCACCTCAGCTTCAGCCTCCCTCGCCCCCGAGGCGAAGGAGAACGACCTTGCGAATATCCGCACGAGGGGGAGTGCGCATCAGCACCCCTCCACATTCAAGTGGCAGCCGGTACTCGCCACTTCACGAAGAACCGGAGATGGGAGAATCTTCACATCCCGTCTCAGAAGTGAACTCTGCGCCAGTCGCGCCACAGCCACCATTGGGTTTTGGAGACCCAATTCCCATTTACACTGGTGCGGCAGCATACAATCCCTTTGAGCAGCCGATCCACACAAATTACAACTTTGCAGAGGATCCCTACTGGGTAGCTTCGAGCTTCAACACTCTCCGTCCGGAAGGTCCCTATGGAGGTCCCTGGGCTACGGGACACTCGACCTATGGATACCCACCATATGGGTATCAGCAACCGCCGCCTCCTCAACCTCAGCATCTCCAGCAACCACCGCGGACACCGGTGATGTCACCGCCACAATTTCAAGAAATCCTTCAGGGGATAAATGAGGTGCGACAAGAGGTGCGGCATGAGTTGCGGGAGGAACGTAGGCACAACCGGGGGATGTTCAAGAAGATGGTGGATTTGATCAAGGGAAAAAGCAAGAAGGATCACTAAAATCCTTTGTTTGTTTATTTATTTTAGTTGTAATCATGTCCCTGCGAGGACATTTATTTCTGTGCTCTGGCCCTGCGTGGGCATATTTCCTTTCTGTTCTGCCCCTGCGTGGGCATGTTTTTATATTTGGCCCCTGCGTGGGCATGTTATTTGTGTAAAAGTCCCGTTTAGAGCAAACTTGTACTAGTTTAATTTTATTTGGAGTGGTTAATTCAAGTTTTTCATTTTTAAATTATGTGCATAAACATAGTATATGAATAAATGAAAAATAATATTTATTATTTTGATTTACCATTTTAACAAAATAATAAGAATCATAAAAAAAAAGGTAAAACCTAGCTTGAATGTCATATTAAAGACCTGGCCAATATGGTAGAACCTGTTTAAAAAGATTCAAATCTCTGTTAACATCTGCAAACATGTTAACATTCTTGGCTAGTGTGATCCGCAAAATCACACATGTCACCCTTTTAATAAATTATCCAAATTTATATTTTTATATATATCTGATTGTGGCATAATGCCTACGGGCTATAACTAATGTCATATAAAACCAAAGGCAGCCGTAGTTTATAGACTCCCTGCCAAGAAAGGGATTGATTTGTCTTATTTATTCAAACTTTAATCCTATAAGATCTAAATTTGAAATTTAGAAATTTGTCTACGTGATTAGGCCTATGTGCTATTATTAATTTATGGTTTTGGATTATGATAAAGATCCTAAATAATCATATATTTAATAAATTAACTAAAATGGCTATTAAAACCATGGTTAATAAATCGTCAAGAACGATAATACTGTTTAGGTTTCTAAATGAACCTTGTCCTTATTTCCTTTATGTAGCAATTAAAACTACATTGCCAAGTCAGAAGAAATAAACAGTCATCCAGAGGAAAACCCTGAAAATGTTAAAATACTGGTAACTGGTGCGGAGCTGCAGGCATTAGTAGATAATGCTGTTACCAAAGCAATAAATAGACAGTATAGTTAATCAAGCGGGACCCGAAGTAGGACCCGATCCGCACCACATTCCAAGCCAAAGACGCACTCGGAGGCTCATAGCAAACCGCCCTCTAAGAAAGATGAGCTCAAGAAGGATGATGATCGACATTCATCTAATCATGACAGTGTTCCCTCAAAGAGGATGGTGTATGATGCCAAACCACATACCAAGTCCTGTACTTACAAGTACTTTGTTTCTTGCAAACCCCGGGACTTCACCGGGGAAAAAGGAGCAATAGATTGTATGACTTGGTTGGACGAAATGGATACGGTTGTGGACATCAGCGGTTGTGCTGAAAGGGATGTAGTGAAATATGTATCCCAATCGTTCAAAGGAGAAGCACTGGCGTGGTGGAAGTCTCTCATACAAGCTACTGGAAAGATCCCACTCTATAACTTGTCATGGGATCAGTACGTTGCTCTTATTAAAGAGAATTATTGCCCGCAGCACGAAGTTGAAAGAATCGAATCAGATTTCCTATCATTGGTGATGAAGAATTTAGATTGCCAAGCATACCTCACCACTTTCAATACCCTATCTAGGCTGGTTCCGTACTTGGTAACCCTAGAACCTAAGAGGATTGCTCGCTTCATCGGGGGTTTAGCCCCGGAGATTAAAGCTAGTGTTAAGGCATCAAGGCCTGCTACCTTCAGATCAGCAGCTGATCTATCTCTATCTCTTACCTTGGACGTAGTCAGGTTGAGAGCGCTCAGGAATTCAGAAGAAAGTAAGAGGAAGCGTGAGGACGATACCTCACGAAGATCAGATAAGAAACACCGAGGAAATAACGACCACAAAAAAGGGTCGGGATCTAAGAAGGATGGGCAACCATCGGGGGATAAGCCCAAATGTAAAACTTGTAAGAAGAACCATTTTGGGAGGTGTCGACTTGAGTCGAAATCCCAGTCTCACTCGAGACCCTGTGGGATTTGCAAATCTACGGATCATAAGACTTTGGAGTGTAAGAAGCTGAAAGATGCAACATGTTACGGTTGCAATGAAAAAGGACACATTAAGTTAAATTGCCCAAAGACCACCAAGAAAACCGAGGATGGGAAAAAGACCAATGCAAGGGTCTTCAAGATGGATGCAAAGGAAGCGGTTCAGGATGACAACGTGATTACAGGTACTTTTCTCGTAAATGATGTTTTTGCTAGAGTATTGGTTGATTCTGGAGCAGATAAGTCTTTTGTGGATAATAAGTTTTGTGAGTTGTTAAAATTTCCTGTAAAAGCCTTAAGTGTGAAGTATGAGGTGGAATTAGCTGATGGAACCATAGAAACCGCCTCAACTGTTTTAGATGGATGTGTTATATCCATTAGGAGTCACTCTTTTCCTTTGTCCTTACTTCCCTTTAAGCTAGCCGGTTTTGATATAGTGATAGGCATGGATTGGTTATCGCATAACCAAGCCTAGATTGTGTGCAACAGAAAGCAAGTGGTAATCAAAACTCCGTCTGGTGAGTCACTTACCATTCAGGGGGATACCCAGCATGGATTGCCTGAGCAAGTGTCCATGCTCAAGGCATCTAGATGCTTGAAGAAGGGTTGTGTCATTTATATGGCACAAGTTACTATTGATGAGCCAAAACCCAAGATTGAAGACATCCCTGTCATTTCAGAATATCCTGAAGTTTTCCCTGAAGAACTACCTGGCTTACCACCAGATAGGAAAGTAGAATTCCGAATTGACATCATCCCTGGTGCTGCACCAGTAGCGAGAGCACCTTATAGGTTGGCACCCACAGAAATGAAGGAGTTAAGGACGCAGTTAGATGACCTGTTAGCTAAAGGTTTTATTAGGCCTAGTTCATCTCCTTGGGGAGCGTCGATCTTGTTTGTCAAGAAGAAGGATGGATCGATGCGTCTGTGCATCGATTACCGTGAGCTAAATAAAGTCACTATCAAAAATAGGTATCCTTTGCCCAGGATCAACGATCTGTTCGATCAGTTACAAGGGGCAAGCTACTTTTCTAAGATCGATTTGAGGTCAAGCTATCATCAGTTGAAGGTTAAAGATGAAGATGTACACAAGACAGCGTTTAGGACTCGTTATGGACATTACGAGTTCCTAGTGATGCCTTTCGGGCTCACTAATGCACCAGCCGCATTCATGGATCTCATGAATCGCGTCTGCAAGCCTTATTTGGATAAATTTGTCATCGTCTTCATTGACGACATCCTTATTTACTAAAAGAATCGAGTTGACCACGAGAAACACCTTCACTGTATTCTCAAACTTCTACATCATGAGAAACTCTGCGCCAAATTTTCGAAGTGCGAATTCTGGCTTCGAGAAGTCCAATTTCTTGGACATGTGGTTAGTGAGCGTGGTATCCAAGTAGATCCCTGATGTGCGATAAAGTGTCGTATATATTAGGTGTATATTTTAAGCCCTTTTAACACTTATTTTAGCCAAGTTTTAAATTTATAAAACACGATATTTCACTAACACTAAACACACATATGGGCAAGTGCACCCATCGTTGAGTGTAGTATAGCGTTGGTAAGATACCGAGGTCGTCCAAGGACACAAGAGCTTTTAGTACCGGTTTATCCTCAACGTCTAATCAAAATAAAAGTTTAGAAAAATGTTTTAAGCTAAGAAAAATAAAAACTAACTAAAATGCTGAAAATAAAAATAAAATAAAAACAGATAGACAAGATGAATCACTTGGTTCCGACTCGTATCTAGTATAACCTTTGATTATTTCCGCACTTTTGCACATAATTAAGAGATTATCTTAGTTATTGTAGTAGGCCCCTCTTTTGAAGGTGACGTTACCCTCACCCCAGTAGTTTGAGTCAGCAAGGATACAATCCTAAAGGGGTGGATTATAGGAAGATAATGAATTAAGTTATTAATGCAGTATTGTGGTAGGCCCTGCTTTTGGCGGCGACGTTACCCTCGGCTAAGTAGTCTGAGTCAGCAGGGATACAGTCCTAAATAGCCGGGTTATAGTATTAATAGTAGTTAACTTATGAGGGGGTCAAAGAGTTTGGACCCCCGCCATCCAATACCGTGAAGCATTGAAGGAGGTCCTACTAAATTTGACCCAGGTCCATTGCAGGACCTCTAAACGCTGAACAATGGCAAGACCCTTACCAAACCGTTCCCTTAACCCCCGACCAGGCAGCCAACATACCTCCATATAGACCGTGGAGATATGAATGGTGAAAATCCTTTATTTTATATAGACAGTAAAATAATGCCAAGACACCACGGACAAACGATAAGGAAAGATCACCTTCAACATAAGTAACTAGTTATTAAAGTCATTAATACAAAACCAAATAAAAAGTGCAAAGGATTAGAAATAAAAAGTATTATACTAGACACTTTGTCTTCACCAAGTGATGTAAGAGACTTAGGCAAACATGGCCTTGATTGTCAAGAACTCTTACGATCAATCTTGGATCCCGAGACGACTCACACACTCTACAATGGAAAATGGATGATGGTGGTGGATGATGGTGTTATGGTGGTGGTGGGTGGTGGATGAAGTGTGAGAGAGGTGGTGTGCCAAGGGATGAGTTGAAATGAATCCAAACACTCCTATTTATAGGCTGAACAGAGAGCTGGGCACGGCCCCGTGCCTGTCTGACACTCTCTCTCCTCATTAATTGTAATTCGCAATTACAATTAATGCGCCTGCTGTACTTTCGACACGCCCCCGTGTCCGCTGGGCACGGCCCGTGGTGGGCAATAGAAGCTTCTATAGGTTTATCTTTTCTGCTGCTTCTTGGGCACGGCCCCGTGCTGGCTGAGCACGGGGCGTGTTCAGCCTTCTGTCTTCTCTATTTTGCTTGGGAAGATGCCGTTGAGGGGTCGGGCAGTCCACTAGTGTTCATTTCCTTGTATTTATGTTGGAATTAGCTGTCTTTTTGCTTCTTTTGTGTTTTTGAGCTCGTTTAATCCTGAAAATACAAAAGGAAGACAAAAACACTCTTTTTCCAATATTAGTACTTAAAAAGGGTTAGTTTTATGCCTTAATTGATGTAATTTATATGTTGCATTTTACACACATCAAATACCCCCACACTTGAACTTTTGCTTGTCCTCAAGCAAAACTCTTTAATATGTGGCTTACACTCCCAAATGGAATAGGTAGAAGAGAAGGTTTTTGAGCTTGTCGTAGAGTGTCGGGATATCCAAGATCTTTTTGGGTTTTACTTTTATTTATTTACAATCCTATTCGCAATGATTTATTTAGAACGTTTCATAGGAGAAATTACTTATTTGGGCATAACATGCCTTTTTAAAATTTCATTTATATACAAGTTCACATACCTTACGGGAGAAATCACTCACACTCGGCCGAAGGTGTATTTTTAGTGAATCACTCGAGAGCGGCATGGAACTTATTCCTACCATAGGCTTGCCAAGCAATCAATCCTCCTCCTTTTTAACTTTTATACCTTTGTAAATATCAAGAGGACTTTGTGGGTTAAGGGTTAGGCTTGGGTTAAAGGTAGGTGGTTGGGGTAGTGGTTAGTGGTTAGTAGAAAAAGGGCGAAAAACGTAACAAGTGTCAGTTTTCGTAGGACTTTCTATTTTTTTTCAACTTTTTATTTTGATGAAGCTTTTATTCAAACAAAGTTATTTTTGATGAACTTGTTTGTTTATTTTCTTTTTTGCTTCATCATCAACACATTTTTTTTTTTTTTACGAAAAACCGAACTTGTTACTAAAATAAAGGGTTAAAAATGAAAAAGGTTTTGGTGGGTAAAAGGGTTTTTGGTTTGGGTGATGAAATGAAAAGGTTTAGGCTCAAAGGGGCTAACTAGGGGGATTTTTGGGTAGGTGGTAAAAGAAAAAGAAAAATAATGGTGTAGAAATAAAAAGGGTTAGTCCTAATGCCTCCATCACTTACTTACTCGGGTTTAAGTTGATAAGGACCGGGAATGTATCGTCATGGCAAGTTCTAGAGTCGTAAGAACCAAGCGGCTATTCACACAAGAAACGAAAAATGAGCATTTAGTCTAATGATATGTAATTGTATGCTCAATAAAGGCTCAAAACTCACTTTTGTGGGAATGAGTTTTTATGTGAACAAGTATATATAATCAAATTTTAACTAAGTTTGTCATGCCTTTTTATAATTTTCTTATCTTGGTTCCTTTTATCACTACGCTATCGATTGTAAATTTGTAAAAATATAACCTTTTTGAGCACTTGAATTTCCCGAATTAAACATAGACAAGTAAGAAAAAATGAAATTTTTGAAAAAAATTGGGGTGATTAGCGGTTCCAATAGAGTTTTGTGTAAGGCTTGTGTTTAGGACTTGTAATAAAATTCAAGGTTTTAGCATCCCCCCCACACTTAAATTACACATTGTCCTCAATGTGTCCCAAAAATAAATTTTTAGGTTGATTAGATGTGTAAAATAGTGTTAAAAAGCAAAAATTTTCTGTTACTGGGTGCTGAACACGGCCCCGTGTTGTCCGGGCACGGCCCCGTGTTCAAGTGCCAGTAACAAAATTAAAACAAGAGAAACAGAAGTCTGGACACGGGGGCGTGCCGGGTGAACACGGCCCGTGTCCAGTTACCTGAACTGGGCGTTTTTCTGCAGGTGGTTCAGCACGGGGCCGTGTTGGTTGGGCACGGCCCGTGTTGAACCTTCTGAATTCGAGAGAATTGTCGGGTTGCCTTGTTCTTGTGCATGAAGTCATTTTTCTCGTTCCCCTTTTCATCCCTTACCACCATGAGTGTGTTTTATTCCTGAAAATTAAAACTAACTAGAAAACATAAAAATTAATCTAAATTAAACTAAGGATAGTTCCGCGGAATGCCTCCGTGGTGCGCCACGTTTATAAGGGTCCTTGGTTAGACCCAAAGGCGGTCATATGTCACCCAAGTGGGATGTATTGCATCCCATGTTACACCGTCGGAGAGCATCATCCAAGCTTGAGTCTATGATCTGCATGTAGTTGACCGGGTCTTCGACCTCAATTCTTTTTCCACATTCAAACTTCATCTCCTTATCCCCAAACTTCAATGTTAACGTTCCGTCATTCATGTCCACCACCGCTTGGGCGGTGGCTAGAAATGGCCTCCCAAGGATGAGAGGGACATCGGTGTCTTCTTCCATGTCTAAGATGACAAAGTCGGTTGGAAAAACGAAGTTGTCAACGTTTACCAATAAATTCTCAGCGACACCTTGTGGAAATTTGACGGATCTGTCGGCGAGTTGTATGCTCATCTTTGTAGGGCTTGTTGTTCCTTGGCCGAGTCGTTTGAACATTGATGTGGGCATGAGGTTAATGCTAGCCCCAAGATCGGCTAATGCATTACGAACGGGAGATCCTCCAATTGAGCAAGGGATTGTGAAACTCCCGGGATCGATTTTCTTTTGTGGAAGTTTGTTGAGCACTAAGGCGGAGCATTCTTCGCCTAAGTTAACTAATTGCAATGATTCAATTTTCCTTTTGTTTGCGAGGAAATCCCTCATAAATTTTGAGTATTTAGGCATTTGGGTTAGGACCTCGATAAAAGGAATATTAACATGCAATTGTTTTAGCAAATTTTCAAATTTAGCGAATTGCTCATCGGTCTTTTGACGATTTAACCTACCGGGGTACGGAATAGGAGGAGTCTTGGTAGCCTCCTGAGTTGGTAGAGAAGCTTTTTCTGGTGCAGGAGGGGTCACAGGCTGGCTAGAATGGCTTCTTTCACTTGGCGGCAATGGAGCATCCTCGGGGCCCACGGTTCGATTTCTTAATGTGATGAGATGTACTTGTGCCTTCGGGTTGGTTTCGGTATTACTAGGTAACGCGCCTTTTGGTCTCTCGGAGAAATTTTGAGCTAGTTGATTTAATTGTTTTTCAACGTTTTGAATGCTAGCTTGTTGATTTCTAAAATTCGATTCCAATTGTTGAAATCGATCCGAGTTTTTCTTTTCAGTGTCAGAGATGAGGCGAGATATAGTATCTTCAACCCTTTCTCTTCCACCTTGTTGTTGAGAGAAATTTTGTGGTTGTTGAAAATTAGTTCGTTGGTTTTGTTGGTTACTACTATTGCCGGGATCTCTCCAACCAAGATTTGGGTGGTTACGCCATCCTTGGTTGTAGGTACCCGTTGGAGGACCCGACGGCCTAGGTCTATTATCCATGTAGTTTACCGTTTCTGTTTGTTCATCTAATTCTTTCATACAACTCCAATTTTCATGTGACCCACCACACCCTTCGCAAGCCATAACCGAGGCCGCTTTTGTCATTTCTAGCTTTTTGATTTTTGAAGAGAGGGCCTCGATTTGGGCTTGTAAAGAGGTGCTTTCATCAACCTTATGGGCGCCCGGGGCAATAGATTTATTACCTCGGGGAGTGTGCCACTGAAAATTGGTTTGAGCAATTTCCTCAATTTGATTATATATTTCATTTGGGCGACGATTACCTAAAAGTCCCCCGGAGCTTGAATCAAGTGTTTGTCTTGTGTGTGGCAACAACCCATTGTAGAAAGTGGATACTTGTTGCCACACCGCTAGACCGTGATGAGGACACTTTCTTAGAAGCTCCTTGAATCTTTCCCAAGTTTCATATAAGGATTCCCCATCCTCTTGTGAGTATGTATTAATTTCAGTCATTAATTTAGCCGTTTTAGCAGGAGGGAAATACTTATATAGAAACTTTTGGGCAAGTTCATCCCAAGTGTTTACCGATCCAACTGGGAGGGTGTTAAGCCAAGCCTTAGCTCGGTCTTTTAGTGAAAATGGAAACATTCGAAGGCGGATGGCGTCATTTGATGCTCCATTGATCCGAAAGGTATCAGATATTTATAAGAAGTTAGTAATATGTAGATGGGGATCCTCGTCCGCAAGCCCGTGGAAGGTTGCGGAGTTTTGGAGCATTTGTATCAAATGCGGCCGAAGTTCGAAGTTGTTGGCTTCGACATTCGGTGCGTTGATAGCGGCGCCGAGATTGCCTACGGTGGGCCGTAGGTAATCCATGAGGGTACGTTGGTCCACCATTGGAAGTGGGTCCCCGGAGACTTTCTCTTGATTTTTGGCTTTAAGTCTTTTTCTGAGAAAGCGTTCGGGTTCGTCTAGAGGTTCTTTTATGTCTCTATTGGAACTGGAGCTCATGCACTACGTAGGAGGTTCAAATGTGGCGCCTAGGTTCCAAGTCCTGCAATAAAGACAGAAAAGAACATTGGTCAGAATATTCACCACGACCCCGTGCTCAGTGAACACGGCCCGTGTTCAGAGGCACAGTGATTAATTTCTGGATCCTTGTTACTGGGAGTTGGACACGACCCCGTGTTGCACCGACAGGGCCCCGTGTTCAGCTCTCTGTAACTCAGAAAATAAAAACTGCCAGTGATGATGCTGGGCACGGCCCGTGTCTGACCAGGCACGGCCCGTGCTGAGCGCTGCAGAAGCTGAAAAACTAAGAAAATCCTAAAAAAATTAAAAAGAAAAATGAAAAATGATTAGGCCGTTGATTCCTAACTTTCTTAAAATCCTTGTGTCCCCAGCAACGGGGCCAAAAACTTGATGTGCGATAAAGTGTCGTATATATTAGGTGTATATTTTAAGCCCTTTTAACACTTATTTTAGCCAAGTTTTAAATTTATAAAACACGATATTTCACTAACACTAAACACACATATGGGCAAGTGCACCCATCGTTGAGTGTAGTATAGCGTTGGTAAGATACCGAGGTCGTCCAAGGACACAAGAGCTTTTAGTACCGGTTTATCCTCAACGTCTAATCAAAATAAAAGTTTAGAAAAATGTTTTAAGCTAAGAAAAATAAAAACTAACTAAAATGCTGAAAATAAAAATAAAATAAAAACAGATAGACAAGATGAATCACTTGGTTCCGACTCGTATCTAGTATAACCTTTGATTATTTCCGCACTTTTGCACATAATTAAGAGATTATCTTAGTTATTGTAGTAGGCCCCTCTTTTGAAGGTGACGTTACCCTCACCCCAGTAGTTTGAGTCAGCAAGGATACAATCCTAAAGGGGTGGATTATTGGAAGATAATGAATTAAGTTATTAATGCAGTATTGTGGTAGGCCCTGCTTTTGGCGGCGACATTACCCTCGGCTAAGTAGTCTGAGTCAGTAGGGATACAGTCCTAAATAGCCGGGTTATAGTATTAATAGTAGTTAACTTATGAGGGGGTCAAAGAGTTTGGACCCCCGCCATCCAATACCGTGAAGCATTGAAGGAGGTCCTACTAAATTTGACCCAGGTCCATTGCACGACCTCTAAACGCTGAACAATGGCAAGACCTTTACCAAACCGTTCCCTTAACCCCCGACCAGGTAGCCAACATACCTCCATATAGACCGTGGAGATATGAATGGTGAAAATCCTTTATTTTATATAGACAGTAAAATAATGCCAAGACACCACGGACAAACGATAAGGAAAGATCACCTTCAACATAAGTAACTAGTTATTAAAGTCATTAATACAAAACCAAATAAAAAGTGCAAAAGATTAGAAATAAAAAGTATTATACTAGACACTTTGTCTTCACCAAGTGATGTAAGAGACTTAGGCAAAACATGGCCTTGATTGTCAAGAACTCTTACGATCAATCTTGGATCCCGAGACGACTCACACACTCTACGATGGACAATGGATGATGGTGGTGGATGATGGTGTTATGGTGGTGGTGGTGGGTGGTGGATGAAGTGTGAGAGAGGTGGTGTGCCAAGGGATGAGTTGAAATGAATCCAAGCACTCCTATTTATAGGCTGAACAGAGAGCTGGGCACGGCCCCGTGTCCGCTGGGCACGGCCCCGTGCCTGTCTGACACTCTCTCTCCTCATTAATTGTAATTCGCAATTACAATTAATGCGCCTGCTGTACTTTCGACACGCCCCCGCGTCCGCTGGGCACGGCCCGTGGTGGGCAATAGAAGCTTCTATATGTTTGTCTTTTCTGCTGCTTCTTGGGCACGGCCCCGTGCTGGCTGAGCATGGGGCGTGTTCAGCCTTCTGTCTTCTCTATTTTGCTTGGGAAGATGCCGTTGAGGGGTCGGGCAGTCCACTAGTGTTCCTTTCCTTGTATTTATGTTGGAATTAGCTGTCTTTTTGCTTCTTTTGTGTTTTTGAGCTCATTTAATCCTGAAAATACAAAAGGAAGACAAAAACACTCTTTTTCCAATATTAGTACTTAAAAAGGGTTAGTTTTATGCCTTAATTGATGTAATTTATATGTTGCATTTTACACACATCAATCCCGCTAAGGTAGAAGCAGTTATGAATTGGCAAGAACCAAAGACGCCTACTGAGATTCGCAGTTTTTTGGGTTTAGCAGGATACTATAGGCGATTTATCGAAAACTTTTCAAGGATTGCTGCGCCCTTAACTTCATTGACACGTAAGAAGGTTAAGTTTGATTGAGGCCCTAAGCAGCAGGAATCGTTTGACATTCTTAAGAAAAAGTTGAGCAATGCACCAGTGTTAACATTGCCCGATGGTATAGAAGAATTCGTGGTGTATTGTGATGCATCCCACACTGGTATGGGCTGTGTACTCATGTAGAAAGGCAAGGTTATTGCCTACGCTTCACGGCAGCTAAAGGTGCATGAGAAGAACTACACCACCCATGACTTAGAGCTGGGTGTCGTTGTATTTGCATTAAAGCTATGGAGGCATTACTTGTATGGAACCAAGTGTGTGATCTATTCAGATCACAAGCGCCTTCAATAACTGTTTAATCAGAAGGACTTAAACATGAGGCAAAGACGCTGGATGGAAACTTTAAATGATTATGATTGTGAAATAAGATACCATCCAGGCAAGGCAAATGTAGTTGCTGACGCCTTAAGCAGAAAAGAAAGAGTGAAGCGGATAAGAATCAATGCCAAGCGCATTGAAATAAGGAATAGTTTGAACGAAAGGGTGTTAGCTGCACAGAAGGAAGCTGTGCTGGAAGCTAATTATCCTGAAGAAAAACTAGGAGAAACTGAGGAGCAGTTATCCTATGACAAAGACGGAATGCTAAGATTGAATGGACGAGTATGGGTTCCAGTTTTTGGAGGACTTTGAGATGTTATCCTCCAGGAAGCCCACAGTTCCAAATATTCTGTTCATCCTGGAGCTGATAAGATGTACCAGGATCTAAAGGCAAACTACTGGTGGATTGGTTTGAAAAAGTCTGTAGCTGCCTATGTAGCTAAATGTTTGACTTGTGCGCAAGTCAAAGCTGAGCATCAGAAGCCGTCAGGTTTGCTGCAACAGCCTGAACTTCCCACATGGAAGTGGGAGATGGTGACTATGGATTTCATCACCAAGTTGCCAAAGACAAGAAAGGGAAATGATACTATATGGGTCATAGTAGATAGACTGACTAAGTCAGCACATTTCCTACCCATAAAGGAAACTTACAGCTCTGACATGTTAGCTCAATTATACGTAGATAAAATTGTAGCGCTGCATGGCGTACCAGTGTCAATTATCTCTGATAGAGATACAAGGTACACCTCTCATTTTTGGAAAAGTTTCCAACAGGCTTTGGGCACACGCTTAAACTTTAGTACGGCTTACCATCCACAGACGGACGGACAGAGTGAGCGTACCATCCAAACGCTGGAAGACATGCTTCGAGCATGTGTGATTGATTTAGGTGGCAGTTGGGATAACCACCTACCATTGATCGAGTTCTCCTATAATAATAGCTACCATACTAGTATTAAGGTTGCGCCTTTTGAGGCATTATATGGTAGAAAATGCAGAAAAGTAGGAAGTAGGAGAAGTTCAATTATCAGGACCCGATTTGGTCTTTGAAACGACGGACAAGATTGTCCAGATTCGCGATCACTTGAAAGCTGCCCAAGATAGGCAGAAAAGCTACGCTGATCCAAAGCGTAAATCTTTTCACTTCGAAGTAGGTGACAAAGTATTGCTTAAAGTATCACCCTGGAAGGGGGTGATGCGATTTGGTAAGAAAGGCAAGCTAAGCCCGAGATACATAGGACCTTTCGAGGTTATCGAACGCGTCGGGTCAGTTGCCTATAAGTTAAACTTACCTGAAGAGCTCAGTAGTATACATAATGTGTTTCACATCTGTAATTTGAAGAAGTATTTCGCTGATGAATCACTGGTCATGCCACATACGGATGTACATATAGATGAGAGCTTGAAATTTGTGGAAAAACCATTGTCGATTGAGGATCGACAGGTGAAGAAGCTTCGAAGGAAGCATGTGCCTATTGTAAAGGTCAAATGGGATGCCCGTAGAGGTCCCGAATACACTTGGGAGGTAGAATCCACGATGAAAGAAAAATACCCTCATTTGTTTCCATAAATCTTGAGGTCGAGATTTCTTTTAAGGGGGTGAGGATGTAACACCTCGAAAATTTACGTCCAATAATGTATTGACACGTGTCATAAGCTTGGAATATGTGAAAAAGTACTTTAGAGGGACTAAAGTTGACAAACAGTGAAACTATGTGAATATAAGGGTCCAAAGTGTCAACAATGGATAAATAGGCTCTACAATAACCCTACATGGTGTTTATAATCTTAAACAGATAAATCATGGATCATACGAAGAAGAAAATGAAAGAAAGTGAGGAATTACAAACTACAGGGGCTAAATGTGTCAACATGTTGAAAGTATACCTCTGAGTGACCTTTTCGCAAACCCGAAGCTTTGTAACGATAAAATATAGTCACTAGAATATGTGATAAAAATTTCACAAAGTTTCGTTGTCGTACGAGAAAGTTATGATCAAAACCGTGCATGAAGGGTTAAATGCGTTAACGTTGAAATTCGTGACTTTTCGGGTAAGCACAAAGTTAACCAAGGACCTAACCAAGTTTGTAGATGTCCTAAGGCCCTTAAAAATCAGGTTTGAGGGTCTAATGAGCAAGAAAAATAAGCAAAACCACGTAACAAAGGACCAATGACTGAATTGTAAATCTTGGAAACTTGTTTGGCTGGTTGCCAACTTGTACGCGGCCCGCGTAAGGGGTCTCGCGGCCCGCCTATGACCTGCCAGCGACAAAAACGACCAGCTGCCAGTTATCAGGTCTGAATCGATGCTACACAGCTGTTACATGATACCAGGGACTCACCAATGGTTTCACATGCATAGGGGGGCACCTGGACAGATCTTACAACATATGTAGACTCTTGTGGCACCATCTTATGCAATCAAAATGCATATATAAAGAACATTCAAGTTGCAACCATTTTCACATTCACTTGCAAGGCCACTTCTGGAGCTCCTCTGATCAACCTCAGGCTTTCTAGTGATCTCTAATCGTAATTAGGACTCTTGTAAGTATTCCTAATCCTCTCTAATTCGTTCTAGCTTAGTTAATTAACCAAAAGTCAAACCATCGTAATTTAAGTTTGACTTTGAGATTAAGTGAAATTTGCTCAGTCATTTCTCGAATTGAAAGTACCTACAAGTAGGTATTTATGTTGGTAACAAACCCTTAAAAGGGTACTTTCAGATTCCCACTCTAACTATGTTAATTGTCGAGTCAAAGCTTACTTTAAAAAGTCAACAGAATGTGTATTTTCAAAATTAAGCATAATTAGCAATGTAGGATGCATGCAACCTGTTTGATCATTAATATAACATGGTAATTAATGTAAGAACATGTCCCAACATGTTCAACTCGACAATTTTCAGTTTAAACCCGGATCGGAACCGAAAGTCGCATAATTTGACTTTTGCTTTGACTTTCAGTTCTGATCCATTTATGCATGTTTAAGATCTGCCTTAGAGCTAATTTTGGACCAGGTTTCATATAAGTATAACTCTCTGAGATTATACAACTTGGTTCAATACTTATCCGATTCATATGCATGTTTCCGATTAGTGCTTAAATGTTGACTATTATGCCCTTTTGACTATAAAACGTGATTTTTAAAAAAGTGAAAGAATAGAAACATTAGTTACTGATTTATAAACTTACACCTAAAATTTGACATCAGTTTGAGGTCTAGATTAAGAGTTATGCTCATTAGCGTAATTTGAAAGCTTTATGTTATTTAATTGGCGTAATTAGCGTATAGCCTATTTAAACCCACTTTTTGATATCAAACTTTTTACCCACTGATGTAATATAATATTTTGGGATTTTTGAAGATTTTTATTTAATTTTTGGCTGAGCATAACATAGGTCTCTAGGTTTAATTCGGTTTATGACGGTTTTGCCCTTTTAAGCCATAAAATGAGTTTTACAAATCCGTTTGACCCCAAACCTTTTTCTACTGATTTCATTTGTTAAATAAAATATTTTGAGCCTTCTAGAATTATAAAAATATCAGCTTTCTTTTAAAAACCTGGAAATGGCTCCAAAACGCCTTTTTAAGCGTTTTTAACGCATAGTATGTACTATAACCATATTAAACATGTAAGGTTGATACCTACTGATATTTTTAGGATATTTTCATATAATAACAGTAAGTAAAAGTTTTTAAACTCAGACCTCCAGTTTTGACCTTTTTAGCCCTTGTGAAATTACCAAAATACCCCTAAGGTGTATAGTTTGGTTTTAAGTGATAAATTACACATATGGGTCATACCCTACTGTTATAACATGTTAAATTAAGTGTATTTACTGTATAAATCAGACCTGTAGCTCAGATTACAAATAAACTCTTTTATAATCTTTTAAATGACCAAAATGCCCTTATGAGGCATAAATCGGGTTTAAATTCGTTTGGGGCATAATAGAAGACATCTTACTGATGTCACAACATATTTAAAGTATATTAACTTAGGGAACTTGCATATGACTCTTATGGTTACCCGTGACGCCGTTTTCGCGCTCGGTTCGGTTTATGTAACTAGTTTGCATAAATTGACCGAAACGGGTCAAACCTTATCATCTTTGTCTCAAAATCCAGAATGTATTTAGTATACCCATATTATACAAGTCTTCAAACTTGTCGGGTCTAAATCACATTCTATCCGGTCTTCGCTTAATCGTGCGTTTGAACCGTATCGTCCTTGAAAGCTAACCGGTCTAAGCTTAGGCTTAAATAAAGACCCGTTAGAAATCTAATAGGTTATTATAAACCTTTGTTCCAGAATAGAAGAACCAGTAAAAGCTACCTTCACTCGCTAATTGTGACTTATACTTACAAAGGTAAATACTTTTAACTTATTTTCCGTATACGGGCTTGGGGTACGGTATATAAAATACCGCTTGGTCCGACATTGAATCTTTAATCGAATAGAGGTTAAATTATTGATATGTTATGTTTTGAATGTGTTTTGTTTGCTTAAAGCCTTTGGGGGAATAATGACCATGTCCCGGATATCCTTGGCATCATCTTACGAGATGGCCACGACCTGAGCACGGGGTGTAGGCGTACACCTTTCAGTGCATAACTCAATATTGTGGTGTGTCTATTAACCTTTAACCCGGTCTACGGATCGGGCTACTGAACGCATAAGTAACATGTAAATCCCTTACAAGATTATATTCACATAATTATCCCAAGTTATAAAATGTTTTGTGCCACGTGCATTCAAATAAATTTTCAACCCTTTTCAAAATGAGTCAGTTAAATTGTATTTACCAGTGTAAACTGACGTATTTTTTCCAAAAGGTTAAGTGCAGGTACTACTCGTACTAGGCTGGCTTTCTTCTAAGCGTCCACAATAAGTCTCGCAAGCTTGGATGTCAATAAAGCCGTTGAACAATATCTTCTTTTATTTTGATCCGCCTGTGGATCCGTTTCTACTATTCGTGATATTTAATATTACACTTTATTAAAGTTGAAATGAATCTATCTTTGCTTCCGCTGTGCATTTATATATTGTGTTGTATGTCTATGATGATACCAACTACGTCACTATACTCCCCACCGGGCCCACCGATGACACGTGGAAAATAGGGGTGTGACAATTAGTCATTTGTAATTGCCAACTAAACCTCAATAACCATCTTTTTCCATCGACCTCACCCCAATGCAACTTGGAAGTTTCGACGTCATAATAGGGATCGACTGGTTAACCAAACACCATGCCGAAGTTATATGTTTCGATAAAATCGTTCGTGTGCCTTTTTCATCTGGCGAAGTCTTAAAAGCTCATGGAGAGAAACCTTCTAAAGGAATCAAACTCATGAATTGTACCCAAGCTCGGAAATACCTACGAAAGAAATATGTAGCCTTTTTGGCACATAGTAGAGGAGAAGGGCAATGGAAAGAGTATTCAAGACATTCCCATTGTTCGGGATTTTCTGGAGGTGTTTCCCGAAGAATTACCTGGCTTACCCCCGGTACGCCAATTGGAATTCCGCATAAACCTTGTACCTGGTACTAACCCAGTTACCAAATCCCTCTACCATCTTGCGCCATCTAAGATGCAAGAATTTGCAAATCAACTCCAAGAACATTCAGACAAAGGTTTCATTCGTCCGAGTTTCTCACGTTGGGGTGCTCCTGTGTTATTCGTGAAAAAGAAGTATCAATCATTTCGCATGTCCATCGATTATCGTGAGCTTAACAAACTCATGATTAAAAATCGATATCCCCTACCTTCTATTGACGATCTTTTCGATCAACTACAAGGTGCTACGTATTTTTCAAAGATCGACCTCCATTCTGGGTATCATTAACTTCATGTACTTAAATAAGATATTCCCAAAACTGCTTTTAACATCCGATACGACCATTACGAGTTCACTGTCATGCCTTTTGGTTTGACAAATGCTTCTGTTGTTTTCATGGACTTAATGTATAGGGTTTGTAAACCTTATTTAGATAAGTTCATCATTGTTTTTATCGATGACATCTTGTTTTATTCAAAATTTGGAGCGGCTCACGAACATCCCCTTCGTCTGACAATAGAACTCCTAAAGAAGGAACTTTATGCCAAATTCTCCAAGTGTGAATTTTGGCTAAAGGAAGTTAATTCTTGGGTCACATTGTAAATGAACAAGGTATACATGTGGATCCCACCAAAATCACAACCATTAAGGATTGGAGTACACCCACTACTCCTACCGAAGTTTGCTCTTTTCTTGGTCTCGTCGGTTACTACCGTCGTTTAATCACGAACTTCTCAAAGTTTGCGGTTCCCTCACTTCTTTAACTCAATAGAATATACCTTTTGAGTGGGGACCCAAACAAGAAGAAACTTTTCAGACTTAGAAACTAAAGCTTTGTGATGCTCATATTCTATCCTTACCCGATAGTAACGATGCTTTTGTTACATATTGTGATGCCTCGAATCTAGGCATTGGATGTGTTCTCATGCAAAGAGACAAAGTCATAGCCTATGCATCAAGACAATTGAAAATCCACGAAAAGAATTACACAACTCATGATCTTGAGTTAGGTGTTGTTGTTTTCGCTCAAAATATTTGGAGACTGATATGCGAAAAATGCAACATATAATTATATCAAACAAGGTATAAAATCAACCCTTTTATGTACTAATGTCGGAAAAAGTGCATTTCTTTGTATACTTTTGATTTTCAGGACTAAATGAACTTAAACGTACAAAAGGAACAAATTAACGGAAAAAACCAACACAAAATACAAGAAAGAGGAATTGACGCACCATGCCTACCTCCAAGCTACACCCCAAGACAAAAAAAAAAACAATCTAGAAGACAAGCAAGGGGCCGTGCCATCCAGACACGGGGCCGTGCTCCACTACAGAATGTGTTCAAGGCTATGCAGATCAAGACAAAACAAATCAGATAAGAGACACGAGGCCACGGGGCCGTGGCCAACTCCTAGATATGCAGAATCTCACAATTGACCCACAAAACTGACCATGAGGCCATGCCTACTGACACACGTGACCGTATGTGTATATGATCTGACATTGGGCATTAAATGAATATAGAGAAAGAAGATACACGGGGCCTTGCCCCCTTAGCATGGGGTCGTGTGAAGAGAATGCTTCAGTTATAAATAGAGGGGCTTGGTTCACTTCCAACCCATCCCTTGGCAAACCACTTGTCTCCGACTTGCTACCATTCCACCACCACTCCAACATCGTAATCCACCAGATTCCTCCATTATCCACCTTTAGTTTGTGTAGTAGTCTCAGGATCCAAGATTGAACGTATGAGTTCTTATCAATCAAAGGCCATGCTTGGATAATCTCTTATGTCACTTAGTGAAGAAAGATTTTTTATATATTATTTTTGATTTCCAAGCTTTGGCTACTTTTCACATCCCCGATATTTCAACAACACCCGGTGGGCCCGGTTGGGGTATGCGTGACGAGATTGATAACTAATACACAATATAGCATAGTGGAAGTCTGGATTTAAAATACAATTACAAACATAATTTTTCGAGTGTTCAAAATATTATACAGACGGATATTGTATCAAAAGATCCACATGCGGATCATAAATTTACAAAATGAGATAACATACTAATAGGCTTCTTTTGCAAAGGAGTTGCAAATTCCTCTTATGCATTACTGACACTTCCAGCCTATTTCGTAACCTTGCAACCTGTCACTTAGTCTTTTGAAGATCCGTAACTGGTAATTTCAAATAACCGACACATTTTGAAAGTATTTCAAAATTGATTTTCTGTACACAATGGTACATATAAATTTCATAAATAACTTGCGACAAACTATTTCTCATGTTATCAGTTTTATATGCTTAACAATACATATGGGGCCCGAGAACAATGCCGAGTTCATGATTAACCGATACACCACATTAATTCCCTTATCGGGAATACCCTTATTGGGCAAACCCGTATTCAGTTATGAAATCATTTTATTTTAGCATTAGCATCTGTCAGGTGTATGCTTATACCGCGTGCTTAGGTCGTGGCCATTTGCAATTAAATGAGTCGAGGATATCCAGGACATGATTGTATTAACCCCCAATGTTTAAGTCAAAGCAATATGAATTAAAACGGATTATTTGGATTCCCGACACATTTGTCTTTGATCCCATACCCAACCATGCGGTAACAATATACTGTATCCCAAGCCCGTATAGGGAAAATAGGTTAAGAGTATTTCCTAGATTAATAAGTCTTACAATGCAAGATAATAACAATAAGCACAACCGTAATGAATTAAATAAGATTGGTTGCAATCTACTGGAATGCCTTAGTCTGGAATGAGTGGTACAATAACCAATTAGAATGTTAACGAGTCTTATTCAAGAAACAGACTTGGACCGGTTAACTTAAATGAATGAAAACGGTACGATACGCTTGATTAAGCGATGACCGGATAGAATGTAGTTTAATACCAACAAGTACTAAGACTTGTATAATTTGGAAAACTATATACATTCTGAAATTTGAAGTAAATATGAAAAGATTTGACCCGTTTCGGTAAACTTACGTAAACTAGTTACATAAGCTAACCGTACGCGCATAGGCGTTATCGGGTGATCGGAAGAGCTATAAACAAGTTCAATATGCCAAAATACTTTGATTATGATATGACATCAATAGGTTATCAAATTGTTTGATCATTATGGTTTAAAAACCAAAACATGCACCATAAGGGCATTTTAGTCACAATGTGACATAATTTAAGAACTTGCATAAAAAATTATGTTATGAACAAGTTCCTTCTGTTAAAACAAGTAAATTATATATAACAACTCTCCCAAAATTCTTAGAACACCCCTATACGTCCTAAAAGACACCCCGTATACGAAAAATAAGCCTGAAATACCTTTAATTTAACAAAATTAACGAAAAACAAGGAATAAGGGGCGCTCGCGGGGCACGACCCCCTTGACTACATCCGTCGCGGGCCGCGACCAGGTGGCCATCTGGCAAACCCCTAGGCCGCCACGTGTCCCCTCCAAGTCAAAGCTAGCCGCTGATTCGTCGAGGCTAGGCCCTAGCCAGCCTAGCTCGCGGGCCGCGAAGGCCAAACAATCTCTCTCACGGGCCGCGAGAGAGTGGTCGATCAGAACTATAAATACGGGCCAATGGCTTCAGTTTCCAAATCATTCAGAATCAAAACTCTCTCTCAATTCTCTGATAATAGAAATAATTCTCGTGTATAATACCCACTAAAAAGCGAAGCTCTGCCTCGATGTAAGTATCATAACCCCCGGTTACATATTAGTTACGCTGCCCGATTGATCTAGTGCTCCGTAACGCATGTCAAGGCTCTGCCTGACTCAGTCGTTGGAGTTCTATCTCGGGGAGGGTATAGCTAATGTAAATTTGGTTATTATACTAATGCGTGTGCATTGTTTAATTTAATAGATTATAACCAGGAAGTCACAAGGAAACACCTAAATTAGCAATGTGAGTTAATCCTTCTTTTTGTGAAACCTTTTTGTGAACTGTTTTTACAAAACCTCAATTGTTTTAAATTATAATTAATAGTGATTGAGTATTTATGAATCTACAATTATCGTCGGTATGTTAGGGTTTTGTATACATAACTTGTTACTACACTATGAGTAGTAGCATGACCACTAGTCAGGATTGACAGTACCATGGGTGGAAATTAAAGTAGATGTAAACAAATATAATTGCGGGTTGCCCTCAATGCTGTAAAATGATAAAACTTGTTTTGATTAAACTGGGATTCACTCGCCAGTATTTCTTACTGATAAAATATTTTTAAACGCGTTTCAGGTAACAAAATGTGAAAGCCAATTAGAAGCCAGCTAGAGAGTACTGAAGGCTTGGAAAAGTGGCTATAAAAGTTACCTAAATAAAGAAGAAGTTTTATTTCAATAAATTAGGGTTTATCCCTAAAAACATGTTGTAATGAAAACTTGGGTTTATCCCATGTATTTATTATTATAAAAATGTGGTGTTTTACTCTGATAAACTGTTTCCTAACTACGGTCCTGATGAAATTTCCGCTGCCAAAATTAATAAACACCGATACCACCAGCTCTGCGAGGCTCGCGGCCGCCCGCCTCACGAGGCAGGGGTCGGGGGTTGAGACAAAAGGTGGTATCAGAGCTACAACCACTGATTTCAGCCACATAAGTGTTCTGCTAATACCAAAATTTTATCCATTATGTTAGGAAATAATCTATGTGATTACGTGCATATCTGTATATTATTGTTTTATGTTATTTGACAATTTGTTAGTTTACGGTATGAGTGATCAAGGTCCATCGGACGCCTATCGTCACTTGTCTAGTTCTCATAGAGATGAAGGAACTTCCTCCCAGCCTGCTCCTTTGGGGTACTCAGCTGACACAGAAGAGGGGATCTTCATATTTAAGGCGCAATCTGAAGAACCATTCCCTACGAAAAAGAGAGGATGGTTCAGTCGGGGAGCACATGAGCGTAGGAACCGAATGAGGAAATTACAGCAACAACGGGCTTTAGCAGCAGCAAATAGGGAGATGAATGCCTAGACCCAAGACATAGTCAATAGGCGATTGGCCAACTTTCACATACTAGCTACCACTGCCGCAGACCCAAACCTAGAACAAATCATTGCACCACAGCCACTGCCACTGTTCCCAACCCAACCCAACCCATGGAAATAGAACCTAACCCAGGAGACCAGGTTCCCATACCCGCCTTCGACCCAAATGAAATCCCTAGAGTCCCAGCACCAAATCCTCTAGCTTATGACCCATGGGAGGATGAACATAGGGATTATCGAGAACTTTACCCACAGGAGGAACCCATACCAAACCCTATAGCACCATACCCCAACCTTGACACTCTAGATCCATATTGGGATGCCGATCAGTATGTTCGGGAAATACTAGAAAACCCACACCCATATGGAGAACCCGTACTACAGTATCCTGACCCAATACCCGCACCACCACCACCACCCATGAGTACCGAAAACGTGTTGGAACTCCGCACATTTGGTGAGGAATTAGTAGATGAAGGAGAAATAATAAGGCAAATAGGGGAAAAGCTCGTTTGGAAATACGACGAGCGAAATATGCAATATTGGATGAACCCCTAGTTACAATAATCATAATAATAATAATAATAATAATAATAATAATAATAATAAAAATAATAATAATAATAATAATAAAATATATATCAACTAAAATAGATGATCCAATACTTACTGATGCATAACTAGTAGTGTATTTTAAATTCTAGTTGCAGCTTGTAATATATATTTATATATATATATGAAATAGAGTAAATGTCGCAATGATCGACGGTTTTGACCAATGTGTTGTTTGTGCAATGGTTGGCATTAAATCATGTCCTGGGGTATTAATACTTGGTAAATGTTTATAATCCAGATAGACAACGAAGTGAATCAGGAAAACCCGAATAACGATAATAACGGGAACAAATTAAATAATAGTGTCATCCAACATATAGTGGCACATGGGATTATAGACAATATGCCATATATTATCTGTAACAACCCGACATTTTGAAGTCAAAGTACAAGTCAAAGTCAAAGGAAGAAAAGATTGCTAATTCGATCTGTCATTCCTTGCTTAATTATAACTTGTACTCTTTGACTTGATAATCGATACCTTAGTTTATGTTACTTTAGTTGTATTATGCGGAGTAAATGCAATAAACACTATTAAACGCTAATCTATTTATCGCTAATCTCATCACTAACGCACCGCAACTTGAATCGTAGTTCTGGATATTGTTTTACGTGTGTGTGCTATTATGTGTTACTTGTGCATGTTTATATTTGTTTTGAGGTGATTATTATCGCAACGCTATCACAATGCAACCTCATCGCGAACTCAAGATATAAAGTTTAATTTTATGTTATATGTTAGTTATGATATTTGTGTGACCATTATTTAATACTATCGCATTGCTTACTCGCAACGCAATGCTCAACGCACGAAACGAAAAGTCGGAAACTAACCTACTCAAGCCATCCGATCGAAGGACCATTCGATCGAATGGTCATCCGTCCGGATGGCCATCCGATCGGAAGGCCCTCCGATCCGTCTCCTTTGCACCGCCTCTTCTCCGCTTCACCTATAAATAGCACTTGTCACAACACTGTTCACGTGATGTGACATCTCCTCCTCCGACCGGCACGCTATCAGGCCATTTTCTCTCGATTCCTCGCGATTCTTGTAAGTTTTCATCTCAAACCTTGTACTTTCTTCATCAATACACAATTCCCCATCAATTTCACCATCAAATCTCACCATTTCACCATGAAATCTGCTGATTCGGGCTGTTCAAGGGTGATGTCATCATGGAGTTCTTATGAACATTGAAGTGTGACATCATTTCACCAAGAACACTCAGATCTGAAGGATTTCTACAATTTTTAAACACTGATTTCTCCTAAATCTAAACATAATCAAAGTGTTTCAAACTTTTCTTCAAACTTTCTTCACTTTTCACTCTAAATCGATTGAATCCGAGCTCGGTCATGCCTTCGACTCATCCTCTAGTGAAGTGTCGGTCTGAGAATGGATTACTATCGGAGAGACAACCGATTCGCGGGTTGAACATGAAACACCGTCATGAACAACTGGTTCGGATCGAACGGGGTGATTCCCGTCCGACCGGATGAGTTGGACCTGATTGGGTTTCCGTTGTTTGACACATCATCATAACTGTCTCGGTTTAAACGCAAAAACTTTCTAAACTTGATAAATATTACAAGTTTCATAAACGAACAGGTTGCCAAGCGGATTGCCGTCTGATCGGATCGCCATCTGATCGAACGACAATCCGAACGGATGA
Organism: Helianthus tuberosus; assembly: GCA_030545235.1. NCBI lineage: Eukaryota > Viridiplantae > Streptophyta > Magnoliopsida > Asterales > Asteraceae > Helianthus > Helianthus tuberosus. Next base: position 16,313,880 of record CM060402.1, on the reverse strand, counting down.
CTTGTGATTTCTCTTCAAACACTTAAACAAATTCTAAAGTTCAAAGTATGATAGCCTCCACTCGGATCACCATCCGAGCGGACGGCCATCCGTCTGGACGACTTGAGATGTTGAAACACTTCAAGGTTTTTACAATGCTACAACGAAAACTTCAAAGTTCACATCATACACAAACACATCCATCCCAAACGGACAACCTTTCGACCTAATGGTCATCCGTCCGGACGGTCATCCGATCGGATCACTAACCGTCCCACATCACTCGCCTCATTTAACGCACCGTTCAATGCTTATACTGTCGTTATCTGATCAGGCTAATCTCTCAGCGCTCCCTTCAATTCAAGACTGTGTTTATTCATTAAACACTATATGTGAGTATACTTGATCCCTTTTTGCTTTACGCACTTTTGGGTGTTACATACGTTACCTATATCAAATCACATCGATCACACAATGCAAACACTTTTATTACGCTAACCGCTCTGTATGTTATACGTGTTATCCGATGAATGCTTGTATGTTATGTTTACACAGTGATTGTTGCCTGACACCTTAGCAACGATAGTACTATAGTTTGGACTCAGCACCTGTCGTGGACAGGGGTTGTTAAGGGTATTTCTTCACGTGTCACAGTGGTGATATGTGTTGCGCATTCTACAACTCGCAGTCATGTGTGTGCATATTTCATTGTTGATAACCTACTTGCTTTGCATTACTACGTGTTACATGCTGGTTATGCGTAAATCGCTTTCGCTACTATTATACTATTAAACTTGTATACTCACCTTTACACTATGTGTATTGACTTTTATATTAACGTATGTGACAGGTGTCTAGGATGGTGTGCTATGCTTGCTTTTGTGGAATCAAGCTAAGGGAGTCTAGAAACAAATAAAACAATTTACGAGTTGTCAAAACTATGATTTGTCTTTGAGAACATCTATGTCAGTAATAAATGCTTTTATTTTATATTGTATGGTATGGGACGTAACGTTAAATATCCGGTAATTTTAGTTGTTATGGATTCTCTTGGACAATCTGTTTCGCTCTGTGCCGCGCCCCGATGTTTCCGCCATCGGTTGGGGTGTGACGGATTGGTATCAGAGCCATAACTATAGGGAATTAGGCAAGACTCGACCTAGTCCGGGTCGATGTCTTAGAATTGACCTAGTCTATAGTCTAAGCACCATCAGACCGACTTGTGCAAACCCGGTAGGGGTTTCGTACGAGCTTACTTGTTACACTCGCTCGAACTCGCAGGACACTACACTCTTACGCAAACTTCGCATACTACCGCTTCGCGCAAGGTCAGCCTTTCCTAAGGCTGGTAACACACATAATTTTCGAAAATACTCGCGTAAGCAAGAAATTTGGTCGAGATTAGGTGTGAAAACCGCAAACTCTCAATTAAATCGCTCACCCGACGTGACTTTTTACTATAAACCCGAGAATTTGCGTTGTATCAGGAGTGAAATCCATACTTCGACGCAAATCTCCCTCTCCATCTTGTGATTTTATCACACGAACAGGAATGCAGTCATTAAGTTAGGGGGTGAAACCCGAATCTTGATGACTTGCTCCGCTCTTTATTTCAGTTTTTCAAAACTCTCACCAATGTCACGATGGGCTCCAATGACCCGAGTCACGCAGTAACTAGAAGGATGCGTGTCGTTCGCCCAAGATCGAGGCGAGAGCACAGTCCAGAAGGCTAAAGTGTATAAGTCCTTGAGAATAGTCGAAACACTTTGGCTAGTCGATGTCTAAGCACCCAGACACTCCAATCGCTGATTTTATGTGTTTATGTGTTTCGATTCTGAGCTCGCAACCGCTGATTCTTCAATTTTATGTGTGATTTTATGTGTTTTATGTGGTTTCATATGGTTATTTGTTAGCGTTTCGATTCTGATGGTTTCGATTCCACGTTTTCTCGCTCCTCAAAACACACACAACTCACACTACGTTAACAAATCGCATGCTTTGATACTCGCAATCGCTACTCGCACTCGCAACTCTCGATCGCTTTACGCAGCTTTGAAAGATAGGTGAATACGTGCAATATATGTAGGTGAATACGTGCAAAATATAGTGTAAAGCGTGCTTTCTGTGAGCTTTGTGTTTATGTGTTTATGTACTTCTGTGGATTATGTGCCTACATGATTATGTGTAGATGTGTTTCTGAGCTTTATCTAGTAGTAGTATGTTGTGAGGTGAGATTCGAATATATAGTGTCTGAGTCCTATGGCGATGTCTGTTGCAGACAATGTCGTCATTTAGATCGCATACCTCTCGCGCTGCACATCGCAATCACGCTAACAAGCGTATCGCTTCTCTAGTCGCAAAGCAGATGGCTAAGGTCATTCCGCAAATTGTCAGCGAGCTTAATGAAAACGCTAGCAAGTCCTCTGAGGAATCAAGGACCGACACTCCTCGCGCTACTTTTAGCTTCAAGCAGTTCAAGGCCTGCGGCCTTAAAGAATTCACCGGAGAAGACGGGCCTACTACCATGTTTCAATGGTTCGATTCAATTGAAGTCACCCTGCGCCAAAGCGGTTGTCCTGATAACCTCCGCACTATCAACACAACTGGCATTTTCTAATCCAGGGCTCTGGATTGGTGGACCGACGAAAGGAACAGGCGAGGGAATGATGCAGCCTATGGGCTTACTTGGGATGAGTTGAAGGATATCATGATGAAGGAATTCTGCCCTCCCCATGAGCTTCAGAAGCTAGAGGAAGAGTTTTGGAACATCAAACATGAGGGTGGCGACAACGCCGGTCTAACTGCCCGCTTTAAGCAGCTGAGTATCATTTGTCCCGGCCAAGTCTCTACTCCCGATATCACCATCAAGAAATACATATGTGCTTTACTGGATTGTGTTGCTGATTTTGTGCAAGCCGCGAAGACGACCACCATCGAAGAGACTTACCTACTCACTGCAGAGATCAATGATGAGCGAGTTAGGGCTGGTTATTTCAAGAACACCACCAAAAGTCTCCGTCAAGTTACCGCTGCTCCCACCGCTGAAACCGCCGCTCCGCAAGCCTCCAAGTCTTCACATCGCAACCGTAAGAACAACAACAAGAACTGTGCCATCACCGCCGCTCTGCTCAATGCTTTCCCTGCCCCACCTCAGAATTAGAACCGCCAGGTAGCAGCACCAGTGACCAATGCACCGCCGGCTAAGCGTGCATATACTGGTCCACACCCACTGTGCCCTACCTATACTTATCATCATCCTGTTGGGATCGCATGTCGATTTTGTGTGCACTGCAAACTTTACGGCCATTTTACTGCTAACTGCCATACTGGTCCCCGTCAAGCTCAAGTTCAAGCTCCTGCACTGCCAGCTCCTCTTCCCGCTCCACAGGGACAAGAAGCAGCTCCTGCTCACGCAAGAGCCTACTATGCATGTGGTAATCCCAACCACTTTGCGAATGTCTACCCGAACAGAGCGGTGAAGCAAGAGCCACAACAGCAACCAGCGCAGCAACAACATCAACAGCAACAGCCTCAGCAGCAGCAGCAGCCAGCTCAACAAGCAGCCCGTGGCCGTACTTTCAACATCAACGTCTGCCAAGCCTAGGCTGACAACAACGTGGTTAATGGTACGTTTCTCGTCAACGGTATATATGCTTCGTGTTTATTTGATACTAGAGCCGATAACTGTTTTGTATCGTTAGAATTCGAAAAGCTCCTAAAACGTAAACGCACTTATCTCCCTACGACGTTCAACGTTGAAGTTTCCACTGGAAGAACTGTCACTGTTCATTCTGTTCTCCGTGATTGTATGCTTGAACTCAACAATCACGTCTTCCCTGTCGATCTTATCCAGATGCAGCTTGGTAGTTTTGACATTATAGTAGGCATGGATTTTCTTCGCGAAAATCGTGCTGAAGTCGTTTGTTTCGATAAAATGATTCGTTTCTCGCTCGCTAATGGTGATCAACTTTGTGTGTATAGCGAAACTCCTTCGAAAGACCTCAAACTCATGTCGTGTATCCAAGCAAGCATCTCCGCAAGGAATACAAACCCTTCTTAGCAAATATCGTAGTAGCGGAGAAGGAAAAGAAAGGAAAGACAGGAGTGAAAGATGTTCCCATTGTTCATGAATTTCCTAACGTATTTCCTGATGCTTTACCTGGTTTACCTTCGAGTCGTGATATCGACTTTCGTATTGATCTCATTCCTTGAGCAAATCCTTTTGCTAAAGCTCCCTATCGACTCGCTCCGTCAGAAATGCGCGAACTCTCGAGTCAACTCCAGGAATTGCTTGACAAAGACTTCATTCGCCCAAGCACCTCTCCTTGGGGCGCACATGTCCTCATCGTCAAAAAGAAAGACGGATCGTTCCGGATGTGCATCAACTACAGGGAACTGAATAAGCTTACCATTAAGAATCGCTATCCTTTGCCTCGAGTCGATGATTTGTTTGATCAGTTACAAGGTGCTACGTGTTTCTCAAAGATCGATCTACGCTCAGGCTATCACCAGTTACGCATTCAACAGGAAGATATACCTAAAGCCGCTTTTCGAACTCGATACGGCCATTATGAATTCGTCGTAATACCCTTTGATTTAACCAACGCACCCGCGGTTTTCATGATTTTGATGAATCGCGTGTGTAAACCCTTTCTCGACCGCTTCGTCATCGTGTCTATCGATGATATCCTGATCTATTCGAAATCGAAAGCTGAACACGCGCAACATCTACGTTTGGTTCTCGAATTACTCCAAGGGAATCAACTCTATGCTAAGTTCTCCAAGTGTGAATTTTGGCTAGAGGAGGTTCAATTCCTCGGTCACATTGTCAATAGTCAAGGTATTCACGTCGTTCCCATGAAGATTGAAGCTGTTAAGAGTTGGGTTACACCAAAATCACCATCTGAAGTTCGTTCGTTCCTCGGATTGGCGGGCTATTTCCGTCGATTCATCGCAGACTTTTCTAAAATTGTTGTCCCGCTTACTTCTCTCACGCATAAAGAAAAGACTTTTTTTGGGGAACTGCACAAGAACTTGCCTTTCAAACTCTCAAGCATATGCTCTGCAATGCTCCTGTACTCACATTACCCGACGGAGACGATGACTTCATATTGCGATGCCTCTAACCTCGGTCTCGTTTGTGTGCTTATGCAACAGGACAAGGTTATCGCTTACGCCTCTCGTCAGCTCAAGATCCATAAGAAGAACTATACAACCCACGATCTCGAGCTTGGTGCAGTTGTTTTTGCATTGAAGATTTGGCGACACTACCTTTACGGTACCAAGTGTACAGTCTTCACCGACCATAAGAGCCTACAACACATCTTGAATAAAAAGGAACTGAATATGCGCCAACGCCGATGGGTTGAACTTCTTAATGATTATAACTGTGAGATTCGTTACCACCCTGGCAAAGAAAATGTCGTTGCCGATGCTCTACGCCGACGAAGCTATTTGCATAGCGTTCGTAATACTCAATCCTAGCACGACCTTGAAGCTCTTATTCATGACGCCCAACATGCCTGTGTCACCGAACGCACTCGAAGGAAGAACGAATTCTTGGTTCCGAAAAACGATTGGAAAGCAAATCGAACGGTATCCTCTACTATCTCGATCGCATCTGGATTCCAAGTCGCAATAACCTTCGGGAGATATTGTTGACTGAAGCGCACAAGTCTCGTTATTCCATTCATCCCGGTGCCGACAAGATGTACCATGACCTTCGTCTACGGTACTGGTGGTCCGGAATGAAGAAGGATATCGCTATCTATGTTTTGAAGTGCCTGACTTGTTCGAAAGTCAAGGCTGAGCAACAACGACCCTCTGGCTTAGTCGTGCAACCCGAGATCCCTATGTGGAAATGGGAGAGTATAGCTATGGACTTCATAACGAAACTCCCACGCACGCCATCAGGTCACGATAGCATCTGGGTTATCGTTGATCGTCTTACTAAATCTGCTCTTTTTCTGCCAATACGAGAAGACTTTAAGGTAGAACGATAAGCACGGATCTACACCAACGAAATTATATGTCGACATGGGACGCCTCGTGATATCATCTCTGACCGCGATGGCCGGTTTACCACGCGTCTTTGGGAAACGTTTCAATCTGCTCTCGGTACTACTCTTAATCTAAGTACCACTTTCCATCCCCAAACCGACAGTCAGACTGAACGAACGATTCGTACCCTTGAAGACATGCTTCGCTCGTGTGTCATAGACTTCGGTGGTAATTGGGATGCGCACTTACATTTGGTCGAATTCTCGTTCAATAACAGTTATCATTCTAGCATTCAGATGGCACCATTTGAGGCATTGTATGGAAGAAAATGTTGATCGCCTATTGTATGGCACGAGATCGGAGATGCGCAAATTACTGGTCCTGAGCTGTTGCAAGAAACTACTGACAAAATCCTCCAAATTCGAGACAATCTGCTGAAAGCTCAAAGCCATCAGAAAAGTTACGCCGATAGACGCCGCAAGCCCCTTGAATTTGACGTTGTCGATCACGTACTCCTAAAGGTATCACTGTAACACCTGTGCCTTCACGGCCATCAAACAAATACCGAACCAATGAAATATTATATTTCATACTTGGGAATTGTAAAAATATGTGTATCATTTTGCACATATCAATTCTTGTTCGATTTCAAACTCTAAATCGCTTTCTGGAAGGTTATACGCGCACTAATGCGTAAATATAACCAGTTTAATGCAACAAACACTCCGGAATAGTGAAATAGGTTTAACATACCTAAAATAACCTTTACATAACTTAGATATAAGTTTTGGAAGGTTTGGTGTGGTGAAATCAAAGTTAATTCGCTTACAGGGACTAAACTTGACAAACCGCGAAAGTATGCCAATTTGAACTGTAACAGACATTCCGGAACATGACCATAAGTTAAACATACCATAAAAATCCTTTACATAGCTTAGAAATAGGCTTTGAGGGGTTCGGTGTGCTAAAATAAACTTTTGTGTCATTCAGGGACTAAAAGTGTCAAAAAGTGCACAAGTTTGCATTTTCGCGCATAACTTACGTTCTGAATACATCTGGACATCCAAAAATTTATGTAAGCATGAATACATTATATTTTAGTGTTCGCCTTAAGAAAAATCCATTCGTCGCGTCATTTGGATCGTTTTTCGCGCTTATGCGCATTCCGTCGTAATTAAGCGAACATCGCGTTCGTACGGCCAAACGAACCAACCTCCGGCATATTTTTGAGCATGTTTTGAGTTCCCTATACTTAACTTCATTTTAGAGCCTTGAAATGAGGTTAACGGGGTACAAACGCATCGAAAAAGGGCTTAAAACACAACAGGGACCATTTCTGCCAATTTAGAAACATTTCTGAATCAGATGGGTCAGTGGCGTAGCGCGACGCCTAAAGCCTTACCAGTCGCGCTACGCGACTGCCTATTCTGGACCAGATTCCATGTTCTAAACACAAGTTGCAACTAATTGATTCTTAACCACATGTTTTAAGTTGATGTGTCACTAAGATAAGGAGAATATGTGGCTCCATAACCTTTACGACAAGTGTACGGTTCCGATTAAGGCACGTTATTCAAGAAACGATCTTAACGGTTACCCGAAATCTATAAATACCCCACCCCCTTTTCTTCATTTCTCACAAATCTGATCATTTGGGCTCTAAGTTGGAACCTTCGTTTCATACCTGAGCTATTTTGATCTGGGTTAGCATTCGGGGACCCTTCGTAAGTATTCTTTCGTTCTTTTCCTTATTTTTACTGCTTTTCGAGTCAGAAAGTCAAACTTTGTTTGACTTTCAGCGTTGACCAGTAATGGTCAATGCGAAGTTCGTTAGAACTTCGCAACGTGATTGTAATCACGATGGTCATAGTCCCTTGGGACTATGCCTACTGATTACCACGTTGTCTAGGGTCGTAGGGTAAGCGATCTGATAAATCGCTTATACCTCGAACCCGACCCAGTTTGGTCGATCATTAGGATCCGACCAAATACATTAGGTGACCATAGTAGGTAGGGAATAACCTTCCGAGGTTATACCCTATGGTCACATCGTTTAAGTAGTTGTATGATAGGTAGTTTATATGCCTTAGGTAAATTACCAGAATACCCTTTTCATGTATAATTGGTAATTAAGCATATGTAACCTAAACCTTTGTCACATAACTGATCATGTAACATGTTTAGGCATATAACACTTGTCATAGGGCTAGTTAGGCGGTCCAAACGCGTTTCACGCGCACGACGCGTTAAAGTAGCATAAGCTTCCTAAACGGGTCGTAATGGGTCGTAAACAATTAGGTTAGGTTTCATTTAGTATGTAGGCTTTGTTAAACCAAATGACACGAGTCTCTACACTCGTTTGGTTTACAAACCCTAATACTACCCGATCTTCCGATTTAGGTCCGGTTTATTAATGTAGTTACCTATAGTAGGTGCCGTTCGATTCCGTGATCTCTAGCTTTGCTTGGTGGTTATCCTAGGACTTCTGAGCAATCTCAAGTGAGTACATAGACCCCTCTTTTACTGTTTTCCAAACTGCTTTGGGGTGGAACACATGTGCCTACTTGTTACTTTCATGCTTTCCTGTTTTCACATCATATACATGCTATGTTCGTTAGTACATTATAGTACATGATTTCATTACATCTTATGCTAGGTGTGCCCATTGTGTGCATTACTTAGTACATTGTTTTACATTACATTTCATGCTAGGTATGCCCATTGTGTGCATTACTTAGTACATTGTTTTACATGACATTTCATGCTAGGTGTGCCCATTGTGTGCATTACTTAGTACATCGTTTTACATGACATTTCACGCTATGTATGTTCATTTGATTACATACTTAGTGCATTGTTTTCACATGTTTACATTTTGGTATGACATTTGGTTTGTTTACATGGGACAATACATTCATTAACACTGATCATGCCGTTCGTTAGTAGGTAGTGGTACCATAGGAATTGACAACTCCCGTTCCGGACATCCCAGGGAAAGGGGACAGAAAGGAATGACCGAATTCGTTGACATTAAGACAGATAGACCTTTAATTTGTTTAAAGGGTCTATCACCACAGTCGCCAGGCTTGGATGTATGCATTTTCACAATACCGCATAAATGTTCATATTAAATATTTGCATGCATTTACACAAAACATAGCTTTGATTTAAACCAAGTTTTACTTCAATACTTTGTTTTTGTGCATATGGCTTAGTTGAGACCTTTCACTTGCCATACATGACATTTTGACATAGACATTTGACATAGACATTTGACATAGACATTTCGGCATAGACATTTTTAACATGATTGACATTTGATCATGCATTTACACAAAACATAGCTTTGATTTAAACCAAGTTTTACTTCAATACTTTGTTTTTGTGCATATGGTTTAGTTGAGACCTTTCACTTGCCATACATGACATTTTGACATAGACATTTGACTTGGATATTTGACATAGACATTTGACATGGATATTTGACATAGACATTTGACATGGATATTTGACATAGACATTTTGACATGATTTACATCTTGACATGAACATTTTACATTGTTTGGTTTGGTTTGATTAAGTGATTAAGTAACGATGCGTGTGTAATATGATACAAGCATGGTGGATACGCCGCTGGTACTTCCTATATATAAGTGTTTGTATGGTATTATATGTCGTAACGTTATTTGAATCATTTCAGTTTGAGACATAGAACATTTCATACAAATAACATACTTTTCACAAGACATTGATTTATAAACAACTTATCTTATGCAAACACATTTTACTTGGTTATTCATTTAACCTTACATTTATTTATACTTATCATCTGATCTTATCGTTTTTCAAATGATTTAAAAGACAAAGCAAATAACAAGGTTCATGACTAAACATTTTCTCAAACATAAGTCATGAATCTTATTTTCACAAAACCTATGTATCTCACAGGCATTTTTATGCTGACGTACCTATTTTCACATGTGTTTTTCAGGAGCTGTTGCATAAGATGTTCAAGATACACATAGACAGACTTGGGCTTTAGTGACAATAAAAGATGCAAGACTAGTTAATTATGTTGTATTTCTTTGTTTGTTAAGGCATAGTAACACTTTTAATCAATAAAACGAAACTTCAATATCCATGGTTGTGAAACATTAATTCTGTTACAACACTCCCCGATGTTTCCGCCACGTTTTGTATGTTCTACGTGGTCGGGGTGTGACAGAAAAGATGGTATCAGAGCCAATGGTTATAGGGAATTAGGTTATTAGTAATTAGTAATGCTTTGACCTAGTCTATAACCTTCTTAGGACCCTAACGCGAGTTTACTTGCGTTTAGTCATAAAACGATACTGTCGCCTATCCTTAGGCGACAACCGCAACAAAAACATAAATTTCAAATCCGCTTTGAAAACTAATCATCTGTTCTAGGATGATTGATTACTAGGTTTTGAACCCTCTATTGTAAGGTTTTGAACTCTCTATTATATGGTTTTGAACCCCTTTGAGTTTTCAAAATTTCGTCAAAGTTTTGGGTTTTAAATAATGTGAACACGTGCAAACTGGAAGGGTGAATGCCTGTATTCTGGGTTTTCTGTCTAGGCAAGCACTTCGTATACATCTCATCAGACGCGAGACCAGTTGTGCTTACCTGGGAATTCTTGGGATGAGTGTTCACTTATAGGCGAGCATGTCTTCGCGATACATTATTTTTGACCTATTTACTTTGATTTGTCACCATCTCATTTGTTTGCCTTAGGTAATAAACAAATGATCACAATTTTCATTCGTTACCATTCTGTATTGATTATCCAATAACCTTTCACTCGTTTCTTCCTCTGTCTTTCATTTTCTTCTAGAATGTCTATTCCTCTTGGCACTGGTCAAATGCCCGAGCGAACAGCCAAATTTGTCCAGCAAATTGGCGAAGTGATTCAGAGGACTGTGGATTTAGGTATTGCCATGGCTCGTCTTAACAATGAAGCCTCTCGTCTCGACAATGAAGCCACTCAAGAGACACCAAAGGAAGCAGTAGTCAGGCTTGCAACAACATCAAGGAAGCGTAAGGCTTCAAGGAAACCCGCAGCGGTTACACCTAATCAAGCTGGACCTAGCCAAGTGGCAAGGCCACCAGCTAGGAAGCCATACAACGGAACTGCACCCTTGTGCAACCAATGTAGCCTTCATCATCAGACTAGTGTGAAGTGCCGCAAATGCCAAACTTGTGGACTTATAGGTCATACGGCAAGGGTTTGTCCAACTGCAGCAGTAGCAAATCAAGCAGGACCCATCCGGGTGGCAACACCACCTGCAAAGAAAGCATATGCCGGTACCGCACCTTATTGTGCACGCTGCAACGGTCATCATGCGGTACAACAAGCTTGCTGGCAATGCACGACGTGTGGTAAACTTGGGCATTTGGCCAATGTTTGTCGTTTGGGACAAAATCAGGCTTCTCAGGTCCAAGCTCCGGTTCAAGGGAATGCTGCAAGATTCCCACTGGGTTCCTGTTTCAACTGCGGAGAGATTGGTCACTTCCGCCACAACTGTCCGAGACTGGTGAATGCAAATGCTAATGCAAATCCAACTCTTGAATGAGCATTCGGCTGAACGAAGGATGTTGCTGTCTTATGCCTTTGTTTCTTTTGTTTTCGTGTATTGTGAAACAATATGTCTTGTTCATAAATAAAAAAATCATTGTTCACAAATTCTGATATACAAGTATAGTTACATGTGTGTATGATTTTCCTATGATACCTGCATTAAGGAACTATGTTCCTTACAAACTACTCTTGTGATTCTCACTTCCAAGTGATCGCTCATAATTTCCTCGAAAATTTTAAGTACTCGTTTCACTCTAAGAAACAAAGTACAGAAAATTAAGTGACATTATGAGTAATCGTGCTTTTCGCACATCTGTGCCTTTAAATCCTTGGTTAGATAACTAAGGGTATTTTCAAATCTCATTCCCATTACGTTTTGATTTTTCAACATACACAGTACCAGTATTTCAAAACAATCTTCATGATCTCAAAACATTTCATATAGTTTGAAAACAATTTTTCTAGATGCATGGTCTATGTTATTTCAAAAACATTGGCCATGTTATCAAAACCAACCTTTCTAATTTCAAAATATTTCATATAGTCTGAAGACAATATTAACACAATACATTTACTAATCAAGTGCATGATTTCGAAAAGCATCATTCATGTCTTTTAAAAACCTTATACATAAGTTCAAAAATTCATCTCGCATGATTTTAAAACATTTTTAAATATATCTATCTAATACACCTACTTTATGATTTTAAAAGTATTATATATAAGGTTTCAAAAACGTTAAACATTTTTTTTTCTTAAAGGAACCCCATGCATAGTTTTCAAAAATATTTTCTTCATACATTGACTTAACTTTCAAATTTCGCTTCATATGTCGCCTTGGCATATCAGGCATCTCAACTTCATAAGCATTTTTACTTCATGTTTTGACATAAGCACATCCCGTGCAAGATTTCAAAACATCTTCAATCTCTAAAATTCATATGGGATCTTTTTATCTTCACATTTAGACCCCTGTGGATGATCATCATTCAAATCAGAGTCCTTAATTGGATTCCTTAATTACCTTAATTCGAACATTTCGATTCTTTATAATCGAAATCGAATTTTCTCTTCAAAAATCTTTCTATCTTTATAGCTAGATTCTTGATAACATTTAAAGTACCAAATGAAATCCGCTGAATGGATTCCTAGTGTGCTTTAAATACATGTACTCTGTTAGCAGAACAAACTTCTAGTTAAACAATTTTGTGGTTATGTGACTATGTGTTTATTCATCTTGAGTTTTCATTTATGCATTTTTGTGTTTTTAAATACTCTGGATATCCGTTATCCAAATCCTCGCAGGGTCTTTCATATCTTCATATGAGAGATTCGTAGCAGGATATTCAAAAGGTACTACCTTCAAATCCTTAATGGGCTTCTATGTAATAGTTAAGACCCTTGGATTATATAGTACTGCTCCATAATTCATAATAGACCCTTTAGTGGTCTAGTCAAAAGGATTGATTCACAATTTGGTTAAAAAAAAAATGACATCTAGTGATGTAGCTGAACAGACTCCTTGAAAGTCTATTTAAATCATTTAATGATTTAGTCTAAAGGACTCTATGGCGGTCTAAGTCACGCTCATCACAGGATTTTTCATTTGGTTTTACCCTACACATTATAAAATAGACTGTGTGAACTGTGCAAGGAATTCTCTAATTATGGATGCGCACATAATTATGAAATTTAGTGCACAGAAACCCAGTAAGATTTATTATGTGAAGGAACCGATAGTGACAACAATAACAAAATGAGAACGATGTAATGGAGGCATGGTGGACGCACCAATGACGCTTCATATACTTGTATATAAGTGTCCCTCTTACATTGCAAACATAATGTTATTAAGGTTACTAGAAGTTCAAGAACCCTAACCAATGTTATTTGATCTTTTCGACTTCATGTTTTAAACTCTCACAAGTTTCCTCTAAATAAATTTCGGGATGAAATTTCCTAAAGTAGGGGAGACTGTAACACCTGTGCCTTCACGGCCATCAAACAAATACCGAACCAATGAAATATTATATTTCATACTTGGGAATTGTAAAAATATGTGTATCATTTTGCACATATCAATTCTTGTTCGATTTCAAACTCTAAATCGCTTTCTGGAAGGTTATACGCGCACTAATGCGTAAATATAACCAGTTTAATGCAACAAACACTCCGGAATAGTGAAATAGGTTTAACATACCTAAAATAACCTTTACATAACTTAGATATAAGTTTTGGAAGGTTTGGTGTGGTGAAATCAAAGTTAATTCGCTTACAGGGACTAAACTTGACAAACCGCGAAAGTATGCCAATTTGAACTGTAACAGACATTCCGGAACATGACCATAAGTTAAACATACCATAAAAATCCTTTACATAGCTTAGAAATAGGATTTGAGGGGTTCGGTGTGCTAAAATAAACTTTTGTGTCATTCAGGGACTAAAAGTGTCAAAAAGTGCACAAGTTTGCATTTTCGCGCATAACTTACGTTCTGAATACATCTGGACATCCAAAAATTTATGTAAGCATGACTACATTATATTTTAGTGTTCGCCTTAAGAAAAATCCATTCGTCGCGTCATTTGGATCGTTTTTCGCGCTTATGCGCATTCCGTCGTAATTAAGCGAACATCGCGTTCGTACGGCCAAACGAACCAACCTCCGGCATATTTTTGAGCATGTTTTGAGTTCCCTATACTTTAACGTCATTTTAGAGCCTTGAAATGAGGTTAACGGGGTTCAAACGCATCGAAAAAGGGCTTAAAACACAACAGGGACCATTTCTGCCAATTTAGAAACATTTCTGAATCAGATGGGTCAGTGGCGTAGCGCGACGCCTAAAGCCTTACCAGTCGCGCTACGTGACTGCCTATTCTGGACCAGATTCCATGTTCTAAACACAAGTTGCAACTAATTGATTCTTAACCACATGTTTTAAGTTGATGTGTCACTAAGATAAGGAGCATATGTGGCTCCATAACCTTTACGACAAGTGTACGGTTCCGATTAAGGCACGTTATTCAAGAAACGATCTTAACGGTTACCCGAAATCTATAAATACCCCACCCCCTTTTCTTCATTTCTCACAAATCTGATCATTTGGGCTCTAAGTTGGAACCTTCGTTTCATACCTGAGCTATTTTGATCTGGGTTAGCATTCGGGGACCCTTCGTAAGTATTCTTTCGTTCTTTTCCTTATTTTTACTGCTTTTCGAGTCAGAAAGTCAAACTTTGTTTGACTTTCAGCGTTGACCAGTAATGGTCAATGCGAAGTTCGTTAGAACTTCGCAACGTGATTGTAATCACGATGGTCATAGTCCCTTGGGACTATGCCTACTGATTACCACGTTGTCTAGGGTCGTAGGGTAAGCGATCTGATAAATCGCTTATACCTCGAACCCGACCCAGTTTGGTCGATCATTAGGATCCGACCAAATACATTAGGTGACCATAGTAGGTAGGGAATAACCTTCCGAGGTTATACCCTATGGTCACATCGTTTAAGTAGTTGTATGATAGGTAGTTTATATGCCTTAGGTAAATTACCAGAATACCCTTTTCATGTATAATTGGTAATTAAGCATATGTAACCTAAACCTTTGTCACATAACTGATCATGTAACATGTTTAGGCATATAACACTTGTCATAGGGCTAGTTAGGCGGTCCAAACGCGTTTCACGCGCACGACGCGTTAAAGTAGCATAAGCTTCCTAAACGGGTCGTAATGGGTCGTAAACAATTAGGTTAGGTTTCATTTAGTATGTAGGCTTTGTTAAACCAAATGACACGAGTCTCTACACTCGTTTGGTTTACAAACCCTAATACTACCCGATCTTCCGATTTAGGTCCGGTTTATTAATGTAGTTACCTATAGTAGGTGCCGTTCGATTCCGTGATCTCTAGCTTTGCTTGGTGGTTATCCTAGGACTTCTGAGCAATCTCAAGTGAGTACATAGACCCCTCTTTTACTGTTTTCCAAACTGCTTTGGGTGGAACACATGTGCCTACTTGTTACTTTCATGCTTTCCTGTTTTCACATCATATACATGCTATGTTCGTTAGTACATTATAGTACATGATTTCATTACATCTTATGCTAGGTGTGCCCATTGTGTGCATTACTTAGTACATTGTTTTACATTACATTTCATGCTAGGTATGCCCATTGTGTGCATTACTTAGTACATTGTTTTACATGACATTTCATGCTAGGTGTGCCCATTGTGTGCATTACTTAGTACATCGTTTTACATGACATTTCACGCTATGTATGTTCATTTGATTACATACTTAGTGCATTGTTTTCACATGTTTACATTTTGGTATGACATTTGGTTTGTTTACATGGGACAATACATTCATTAACACTGATCATGCCGTTCGTTAGTAGGTAGTGGTACCATAGGAATTGACAACTCCCGTTCCGGACATCCCAGGGAAAGGGGACAGAAAGGAATGACCGAATTCGTTGACATTAAGACAGATAGACCTTTAATTTGTTTAAAGGGTCTATCACCACAGTCGCCAGGCTTGGATGTATGCATTTTCACAATACCGCATAAATGTTCATATTAAATATTTGCATGCATTTACACAAAACATAGCTTTGATTTAAACCAAGTTTTACTTCAATACTTTGTTTTTGTGCATATGGTTTAGTTGAGACCTTTCACTTGCCATACATGACATTTTGACATAGACATTTGACATAGACATTTCGGCATAGACATTTTTAACATGATTGACATTTGATCATGCATTTACACAAAACATAGCTTTGATTTAAACCAAGTTTTACTTCAATACTTTGTTTTTGTGCATATGGTTTAGTTGAGACCTTTCACTTGCCATACATGACATTTTGACATAGACATTTGACTTGGATATTTGACATAGACATTTGACATGGATATTTGACATAGACATTTGACATGGATATTTGACATAGACATTTGACATGGATATTTGACATAGACATTTTGACATGATTTACATCTTGACATGAACATTTTACATTGTTTGGTTTGGTTTGATTAAGTGATTAAGTAACGATGCGTGTGTAATATGATACAAGCATGGTGGATACGCCGCTGGTACTTCCTATATATAAGTGTTTGTATGGTATTATATGTCGTAACGTTATTTGAATCATTTCAGTTTGAGACATAGAACATTTCATACAAATAACATACTTTTCACAAGACATTGATTTATAAACAACTTATCTTATGCAAACACATTTTACTTGGTTATTCATTTAACCTTACATTTATTTATACTTATCATCTGATCTTATCGTTTTTCAAATGATTTAAAAGACAAAGCAAATAACAAGGTTCATGACTAAACATTTTCTCAAACATAAGTCATGAATCTTATTTTCACAAAACCTATGTATCTCACAGGCATTTTTATGCTGACGTACCTATTTTCACATGTGTTTTTCAGGAGCTGTTGCATAAGATGTTCAAGATACACATAGACAGACTTGGGCTTTAGTGACAATAAAAGATGCAAGACTAGTTAATTATGTTGTATTTCTTTGTTTGTTAAGGCATAGTAACACTTTTAATCAATAAAACGAAACTTCAATATCCATGGTTGTGAAACATTAATTCTGTTACAACACTCCCCGATGTTTCCGCCACGTTTTGTATGTTCTACGTGGTCGGGGTGTGACAATCACCTTGGAAAGGGGTGATCAGATTTGACAAGAAAGGAAAGCTCACACCTCGATATGTTGGACCCTTTAAAATTCTGGAAAGAATTGGCAAAGTGGCCTACAGACTCGAACTGCCGGAGGAACTTAGCAAGGTCAACCCGACTATCCATGTTTCGAACCTCAAAAAGTGTCTAGCCGAGCAGAATTTACAAGTACCACTTGAGGATCTACAAGTGGACGAAACATTACACTTCGTGGAAAAGCCTGTCGAGATCATGGATCGAGAAACCAAGAAACTTCGACGCTCACGCAATCCCATTGTGAAGGTTCGCTGGGAAGGCAAATGCGGCGCCGAGTTCACCTGGGAACTCGAAAGTGACAAGAAGGCTAAGTATCCATAGCTATTCGTTACGCCTGCGCCTTAATTTCGGGACGAAATTCCCTAAAGTAGAGGAGGCTGTAACAACCCGACTTTTTGAAGTCAAAGTACAAGTCAAAGTCAAAGTCAAAGGAAGAAAAGATTGCTAATTCGATCTGTCATTCCTTGCTTAATTATAACTTGTACTATTTGACTTGATAAATGATACCTTTGTTTATGTTACTTTAGTTGTATTATGTGGAGTAAATGCAATAAACTCTATTAAATGCTAATCTATTTAACGCTAATCTCCTCGCTAACGCATCGAAACTTGAATCGCAGTTCTGGATATTGTTTTACGTGTATGTGCTTTTATGTGTTACTTATGGATGTTTACATTTGTTTTGAGGTGATTATTCGCAAACATAATCGCAAAGCTATCACAACGCAACCTCATCGCGAACTCGATATATAAGGTTTACTTTTATGTTATATGTTAGTTATGATATTTGTGTGACCATTATTTAATACCATAGCATTGCTTACTCGCAACGCAACGCAACACTCAACGCACGAAATGAAAAGTCGGAAACTAACCCACTCCAGCCATCCGATCGAAGGACCATTCGATAGGATGGTCATCCGTCCGGATGAACATCCGCACCGCCTCTTCTCCTCTTCACCTATAAATAGCACCTGTCACATCACTGTTCACGTGATGTGACAGCTCCTCCTCCGACCAGCACGCTCTCAGGCCATTTTCTCTCGATTCCTCGCGATTCTTGTAAGTTTTCATCTCAAACCGTGTACTTTCTTCATCAATACACAATTCCCCATCAATTTCACCATCAAATCTCACCATTTCACCATGAAATCTGCTGATTTGGGCTGTTTAAAGGTGATGACATTATCTCACCAAGAACACTCAGATCTAAAGGATTTCTACAATGTTTAAACACTGATTTCTCCTAAATCTAAACATAATCAAAGTGTTTCAAACTTTTCTTCAAACTTTCTTCACTTTTCACTCTAAATTGATGGAATCCGAGCTCGGTCAGGCCTTCTACTCATCCTCTAGTGAAGTGTCGGTCTGAGAATGGATTACTATCAGAGAGACAACCGATTCGCGGGTTAAACATGAAACACCGTCATGAACAACTGGTTCGGATCAAACGGGGTGATTCCCGTCCGTCTGGATGAGTTGGACTTGATGGGGTTTCCGTTGTTTGACACGTCGTCATAACCATCTTGGTTCAAACGCAAAAACTTTCTAAACTTGATAAATATTACAAGTTTCACAAACGAACAGGTTGCCAAGAGGATTGCCGTCCGATCGGATCGCCAACCGGTCGAACGAAAATCCGAACGGATGACTTTTGATTTCTCTTCAAACACTTAAACAAATTCTAAAGTTCAAAGTATGCTTGTAGGATCGTTGTGACGACCAAACGAGTCATTCAAAAGAGATCTCGTCCAATACGAAAGGCGGAAACAGAGGTATCAGAGTTATTTCAGCTGGATACACACTAGAATCACTTAAACTATCTCTTGTATTGATTTGATGACGATTTACAACCCGGAGATAATTCGGCAGAGCTTCGCTACCGGAATCCAAACGTTACAAATGAAAGACTCAAGTCACCTATTTATAGTGTTGCCACTTCCCATGAAACTACCACTCCAGTTCGTACGAACTGGTCCAGTTCGCATGAACTGGCCACTTCGTGTGAACTGGCTTGTTCAGCTCTGTTTCCTGTTTCTTTCGTACTACGTGACTTGTTCTATCTAACCTATTACAAGACTCGATACAAGACGAAGTCGACAGACATATGCATCAACAGACTCCCCCTTGGATGTTGACGAAGTCTTCGGTGTCGAGTCTTCAGTATGACAAGTCTTCAGTCTTGATACGTCTTCTCGCTCTCTCCAAAATATTCTCCATTGTAAGTATCCTCAATCTCTATCTCTTCTCTTCCAGAATCTCAACCCTGGCTCTATTCTTTTTCAGCATCAGCAGCTTCTGGCTTTAATGTCTTCAGACTCCCCCTTTCGATACGCTGGGATCGCAGTCTGGAATTCACAATCTTCAAGCTTAGGATCAGAAACCTGGCTCAAATTCTGCTCACTACACTTTACAGCTTTCACAGGTTCAGGACCATTACCTGTCTCTCCGTAGCCACAAAATCTGGAACCTGGCTCGAGTCTGTCTATTCTCAGGAATCGTATCCTGGCTGCTTCTGCCTGCACAAACTCTACCTCGAAATAAATTTTACAGCATTAAAATTTAACACCTTTAAACTCTACTTACCACTTGTAAAATCAATCTCAAACCATCACTTGTAAATATCATTCAAAATGATTTAACATTTATAATCTCTGATGACCACTTGAAAGAATACCATTTATCTTCTTTTTTTTAAACAAACTCTCCCAAACCTATTGTTTATCATGTTTAGTACTTGGAATTTTGAAAATCAGCTTTTCAACATCAGTTGTCGAAAATAAGATGAAATAGAATCTTTTTGAATTTTTCAAAATTTTATGGTAAAACATATTCTTTTTGGATTTTTGTTTTTTAATGAAAAACAGTAAAGAAATATTTACAGACAATATTTTTGTGAGTTTGTGTAAGAGGATCATATCAGTTTTTGAGACAAATCACTAACACCGTTAAGCTTTAAACATTTTAAGTTCTAAATGATTCACGTAGATTGTCAGTATACTGATCCACTTAAATTTTCACACAAAGTTCAACTGTTTCAAGATACGAGATTAGTGTTTTAAGCACTTAAATTATTCGCGTGTCCCACCTCAGAATATACTCCCGTATCCAGACTTCTATATTCAGTCTTACAGGTGAATGTACCACGGGTAATGCGAGACCATGAGAGCTCAGGTTAGAAATTCTGTTCAGACAAAGAGATGATGGCTCGTCTTTAGGTGTGTCCCGTTTGGGGATCTTTTCTTCAACATCACATGATTAGCATTTTTCAATGTTTCATCATTTTTATGCTGAGGGTAGGCTTTATGATTAAAGCAGTGCAGAGTATTATACGAGGACTAGGCTATTGCTCCCGCAAATTCAGAAGTCCTGGTATAATACCCCAGATATCATCACGCACAAAGACCTATTATGTCAGAAATAGAAAATCTTTTAAACAAGATTTCGGGGGTTACCCATATATCCGAGAGATGTTCCCCACGAAATAAGTAAGTATTGATATTTAGGTTTATATCTCGAAATCAATCTACTGAATGTATAAAAACCTACTGGCATATCGTCAGTGAGACCGTTTATCCCATTTGACTTTCCAATTCTTTAGCATGCTGTGATTGTCTACTGATGTACTATCATTTTCTCTTTTTCACAACAAAACTCATTTTTGATTTTTATCATGTTTTTGGCTTTTTCAAATTTTCTAATGTTTTTGGATTTTCTGAAATTTCTTACTCCCCCTAAAATTCAAAACCATTTAAAGAAAATTTGACAAACCAATGTGAATTGCTTCAATTCTCCATTCACTTGGCATAAACAATCAGAACTCCCCCTGACAACAAACTATTTTCCCATTATGATTTCAAAACACTTAAGTTTGTTTTAATCAAAATGGTTTTTTCTGGAAAATTAGTTTTGTTGAAACCACTTGTAGGTTCACTTATGAGAAAGATGCCGATTCATGATCCACGATTACCAACTTGGGAGCTCCGGCAAGTCAGGATATTTATTCATAGAGATTCTCCCAAGCCTGACAGTCCTTGGGAGATTCTGAGTCATCGTCCCTTACCTTTCTTTTTCTTTTCATAAAATTCCTTTACCCCTTTGACCTTCCCGTCAATCATTTTTCCAAAAATATTTTAAACTGTAGGGTTAAAGGCTTTTTCAACATCAAATTCTTTCTTTTCACAGAAGAATTGATTTGAAATCTCAAATTTTCCAACTTTTTGTTTAATATTTTCAGTCCGCAATGGTGGAAAGTTAACGTCATCCATTGGCGAAACTGAATTTTCTTCTTTTAGGTCAACTGGTGGCTCTTCTGACTTTGACGAGTCAGATTCATCGCAAGAAAATAGCTCCTCTGATTTTGACGAATCAGAATCATTGCCAGAACTGTTTTCTGATTTCTTAACAACCCACTTGTGGTTGTTCAGATTCACTTTTCTTTTGTAAAAACTTTTTGAACACTCACCAACCTCAAATTTTGAATTTTTGAAAACTTTAAATTGTTTGGTTGGTGGTTCTTTCTCAACCATCTTTTCTTTCAGTTTTTCAGAGACTCCCTGTTTTGTGTTGGTTGCCTTTGGACAATTCAAGGCAATGTGACCAACTTTTCTGCATTCATAACAGGTTCTTGTCTCCTTTTTCTGAACAGCTTCATTCTTTATTCCTTCTTGCTTCTTAGCAAGGAATTCTTTGTTTGTCTGCTTCAAGAATGAGCTCTTTTCTTCTTCTTCAGACGATGTTCCTGAAACAAATTTAGTTTTTGGTTTATAAATTTTCTCATTTTTATGATTTTCTGGTGGAATAAAACCTAGACCTTTCTTTTTGAAATTACCGTTATGGTTTGGTTTCTTTTGAAAACTGTAAGACCCTTGGTCCATTTTATACTATTATCAAATAAATTTCTATTATATTAGTGTATTTAAAATTTATCATACACTTAAAATATGAGTTTATTAAAACATTATACTAAATAAAATGTTACAACATTTTGTAACTTTGAGTCGCCGTTTAAAACATGACAACGAAACTATTCGCGGAAGCTTTGTTCTTTGTGTGTTCGGTTCATCGCTTAGCTTGGTCGTCTTCCGGTAACTCGGTTAGCACCTACATTTCATAAAACATGAAATGAGTTAGTCATATAGCGTTTATAACATGTCTTAACAAGTTCGCGAATCAAAACGGAACCAACAAACAATTTTCGCAAAACCTGCACCCTGTCGCGTCGCGCGGCGGCCCTTGGGCCATGTCGTCGCGTGGCGCGACGCCCTTAAATGGGTAGAAGGTTTGCAGCTCGTTGCTGCATTTTCCCAGTTCCGATTATTTTTACAAAACGTGCATAACTTTCAATCTACACATCTGTTTTACTCGATTCTTTTTCCTACGCGTCCGTAATTAAATTACGGACCCGTTTAACACCTTGGTTTGCATAGAAATCTGATTTATCCACTATTGGCTCATAAATCCTTTAGGTGACTATTCGACCCGTTTGGTTTAAGTTACATTGCAAGAATGTTTTCAAGAGTCTTCTTTAACATTTCCTACCCATCCCAGGCTTAACAAGCGTTAGCGTTTCCACTCCCATTACGGGGCTCACGTACGCATTCACAAATCACAGATTTATATGTATCTTACTAATCATTTAATCCACATTTAACTTCTTATTTTATTTGACCCATTTCAGGGATTTTTTAAATATCTAAACATCATACTTGCTATTTTCTTTTCGCACCTCGTCTTTCCATGCTAAATAATACATATCTTCCACCACAACTAGTTTTGTGGTGGATTTAACATAAGGAATCCAAAATCCCTATTTTACCCTTCGGCTAGTCCTTTTTTCGCAAATGTCTATTTCTAGGCATCCGACCCACCAATGTTTTTGTCTAGAACTTTTATACGCATCTAAGGGTTACGAAGTCATGATATAAGTTCCTAAACAACCTCTAAGGGTTGTTTGCCCAGTTTGCCCATCAAGGGCCTTATTGTCATTTTTAATCCTTCGTTTTTGCGATGAAGGACTTTACTAAATATTCGACCTTACTTGCACTTTTAACTATAAATTCATATGAGCGTACCTGGCCCAGGTCAACAAATAGACCCGATTTATACCTTGCTTTTATTATCACACAACCTATGGCGACGCAATTATCCGATTTGCTAATCGCTCCTGTTAACATAAGACTTGAGAACCACATTAGTCGATATTGTCAAATGGTGTTGTTACCACCATTCGATCCGTTTGGCCTATATGCCCAATATTACCCCTTTTTACCATTCATTATGGTTTTCATCACTTTCGCTTATTCCGACCCATTTCAATTTACGTCGGAACATCACATTTCAAATATTAGCTTATCATTTTCATAACCTTTATAATCATTACGCATTCTAAGATAAAAGGGTGTAAGATTCACTTACTTTACATCCATGCCACGCTTTTCTTTCCATACTCGCTCCGTTTGACCCGCTTCATCCACAAGCTTCCACCTAGCTTGTTAAGCGCCAAACTATTATCCAATGTTCACAAGGTAGTTAGATTAACCATAATTTAATATGATTTTCCACCTTACAGATTTCTATGCATTCATCCGAACACTTAATACAATCACATTTTACACACAACCAAGTAGACAGCGATTTCATTTAGGCATTTCATATCACTGAAAATGGGTTGTTTTGGTGACTTGTTTAACCTGTTTACAAGTCTTCAAAAATTATGATTTTCTTATGTGGCGTACCACTCGGAGGGTTAGGCATTGTGTTAAAATTTCAAGATCTAACTCTTTACAAAAGATTCGTAAAAATTCATTTACTAAGCTGCAATCAGATTCGTCACTTCTGACTGCAGCTTATGGAAAAATTCATTAAAAATTTCTCGTTTATCCGATTGACAAAATTTCAATTGAAGATTCTTTTAATCACTTAAAACTATCTACAGTAAAAATTTGAGATCATTACTAAATTCCTAAATTGAGTTATGACATTCGTAATGGGCTGAAAATTCGGCCAGAAAACGCAGCTTGAACCTTCGATACGGAAAAATTCATAAAACGCTCAATTTTTGTCGAAAAAATGCAATTCCAGTGGGGTTTTAAAGATATTTCCTGGAATTACATTTTAGACTCAAGAAACACATGTTTTTGTCACGTTTTGTCCAGGTTACAGCCATTACAAGTCGGCTGTAAATTCTGATCAGGAGCTGTTTGAATTCAGCTTTCAATTTAAGCATGTTCTTGACATCATAACACTATTTTTTAGCAATCAAAACCCTAAAAACATCTCATACATGAATTTAGCATCAACAAAATCTGAATTTACTTAAGCTACGCATGATTTCAATATATACTTGTCTAGGGTTTACTCCTAAACACTACAGTGTTTCTATTTCATCCATATAACAAGCGTGCATCAACAATTTTCGAGTTCTCTATGTTTACTTAGAATTTCAACTAGAGATTTTGTAGGACCGGTTTTGACTCCGAAACGATTGCGAAACGGACGTATAACGTGCGGAATCCGTACACGAACGCGACCTAAACACACATGACGTAATATAATCGTGATTCTATTATAAAATCTGATAACGTACAAGAACCGTGAATCATGTGGAGTACTTTCTCTCTCTAGATTCTCTCTCTAGATCTAGAGAGCTTCAAATGACAAATGTAGCAAAAGTCCCTAATCTATGACATAATCTCCTATTTATAGTCCAAGGCATTTAATGAGATTTCTCATTATTACAATTATGCCACCTTGCCTTTTTTGTCTAGCTATCAGTAAAATAACGACTCGTTTTCTTCTATTTCTCGCTACGGCTCGGATTGACGAAGGCGATAGACACATAATGCACTAACAGACTCCCCCTTGGATATTGCCGTAGTCAATCTCTATCATTGAGTCAAACTCGTAGCGTCTTCTTTTTTCTTTCACGAACAGAATCCCTGTGGATCTGTTTTCAGACTCAGTTGCTCTTTCTTTCCTTCAGACTCCTTTTCTTCAGGCTCCCCTTTCGTCAAGCTTCCGTGCTTTTGGGATCGACACCTAGCTTTCCAGCTACAAACTCCTCCTAACTTTCAGCTTGTCTTCAGACTCCCCCTTAGACTCTGCTCTCGGGATCGTAGTCTGGACTTTTCCTGCAATCACTCATACAACTATAAGTAACAACATTTTAATCTTCCAGATATCATAATCTGACAATTCAAACCTTCTAAACCACTTCTCATGAATTTGGCAGTTTCATCGAATCGTATTGGAAACTAACTCTATAACAATATAAGCATCCAAATCCCCCACAGTTAATCATCCAAGTCCAAATTAATGACCTTGGAGATATCACAAACTGTTTTTGATTTTTGATTTTAAAACGTCAAGTTTCAAATTAATGAACTTGTTTTATTTTTAGAAACACGATCAGCTTACTTAGATTTTGAAACTCAGCACTCAGACATTGGTTGTCGAAAATAAAGTAGAAATCAAAATCTTTTTGTATTTTCTGAAAATATAAAGCAATAACTAAATATGTACAAACATATTTACAGATAATATTTTTGTTTGAGTATGCATCAGAGGATCATATCAGTTTTTGACAAGTCACAAGTACCGTTGAGCTTAGTTACACATTAAAAATTAAACAATTCACTTAGATTGTCGATATACTTGTCCACTTAAATTTTCATACAAACTTCAACTGATTCAGGATACGAATTAGGTGTATTAAGAACTTAAACCAATTCATGTGTCCCACCTCTTGAATATACTCCCGTATCCAGATCCCAATATTCAGTCTTACAGGCAATTATAACATAAATGATATCTGTAAGGGGTTAATAAATTATGAAGAATCATGAGAGCTCAGGTCAGAACCATTGTTCAGCAGAGAGATCATGACTCAACTTGTGGGTGTGTCCCCTTTAGAGGATCTTTTTTACAACAGCATTGCTAAGCAATTTTATTGTCTTATCATTGATGCTGAGGGTGATGCTATGTTTCAAGCATATGCAGAAAGTATTATTCGAGGACTAGGTCAGAACTATCATTCAGTAGAAGTCCCGGAATAATACCCCAGATATCACTGAGTATAAAGACCTAGTATATCAGATTATGAGACCTTTCAAACGAGATTTCAGGGGTTACCTATATATCCAAGTAGTGTTCCCCACGAAATAAGCAAGTGTGAAATTTAGATTTATATCCCGAAAAAGTTTACTAAGTGTATAAAAATCTACCGACACATCCACGGTGAGATCGTTTAACACATTTAAACTTTCCATATCTTTAGCATACTGTAACTGTCTACTGATGTACTATCATTTCCTCTTTTTACACAAAAACTCAATTTTTGAATTTTGTCATGTTTTTTACTTTTTCAAATTTTCAAATGTTTTTGGATTTTCTAACAATATTACTCCCCCTAAAATGCAAATCCATTTAAAGAAAATTTGACAACCAATACTGATAGCTTTGTCTCGTCATCCATTTTCTGCTTCAAGTGCTCTGATTTGCAGAAAATATAACGTACCCCCATGATTTACAACACATTGTTATTTTACAGTTTGAAAACCGTTTTTCAATCTGATGAAAGTAATCATGTTTGTTCAGCCGTGAGGGTTTCGGCGTATTCAATCAACATTTATTCAACAAAATTAAAAACAAACATATTTTTGGTTTTTCAAATTTTAACAAACTAAAAAACATATTTTTGGTTTTAAATTTTTCAATTATTAGGATTTTGAAAATATTGTTTATTTATGTACAAACAACACTCAAACTAAACTCCCTGTTCAACCAAACCAGGGTCCTGCAACCTCTTCCTGTGCCAGGCTGCTCCAACTACCATTCTCACAATCTTCAGCTTCGTTGAGCACCTGCACATTCAAACTTTATCAATCATTTGAACAATTTAGCCCAGGTCTGTTGGACCTTAGGCATTTCAACACAATAATTTTCATTCAATTTTGGAAACTCTTTGTCACTTAAAACTTGTTCAACTTTGACTTCAACTTTCTCATCTTTTACAGGCGTCACTTGTTTCTTAATACTCCACATTTGACCTTCCGGAGTACCTCTTTTGTAAAAAATTTTCTCTTTTTGAACCTTTTGATTTTGAACAACATTTTTAGGTTTCCAAAACTCTTGAGGTTTTGTCATATCAACAGATGTTCTCCAACTTTGTGTTGTTCTCAATCTGGGTGTGTGAGACTTCCAGGTCTGTCTTGAATCGAACCTGTTCGGGTTTGATTTCCAATTTTGATTTGAAGCAAACTTGTTTGTATTGTACCTCCAAGTTTGTTTCGAATCAAATCTGGTTGACCTCGATTTCACATCCTCATATTTCTGTTTTTCAACATCAACAGGCTTTGGATTTGGACACTTTCGTGCAACATGTCCAATCTGATCACATTTAAAACACACTTTCTTTGAAACATCCTTGGCCTGTTGTTGTTTCTTTTTCATAGCATCAAACTCCTCATTAGACTGTTGTCCAATTTTGAGTTTTTCCTCTTCTTTCAAGCTTTTCCCTTGAACAAAATTCATCTTTTGTTGCAAATTTGGTTTTTTACTTTGATTCCAATTCCGTTTCTTTTTATAACCCAAACCAGCCTTCATGTTTTTCTTCTTAAAACCAGGTTTGTTATAAAAAGATTTATGACCTTTACCAGCAAACTTTGGAATCTCAGACTTCTCAATCTCAATCATTTTGAAAACTTTATCGACCTTCTCTGAAATCACATTCTGAATCGGGAATACAACATCTAAGAATAATTTGTCCGATCCAATCATGGTATAAACCAATCCTTTTGAATCATCATTCAAATTTTTCTCAGATTTTGTGTTTTTCAGATAACCATCATAAAGATTTCCTTCATCTCCATCCTGTGATTCAGACTTACCTTTTGTAGACTCATCTTTCAAAACGCTTTCAACAACCTTACTTACCACCTCTGAATCATTAGCATCATCAGATTTGGAGTAAGTCACATCGATATTTTCAGGTAACTGGTCAGCTATGTTCAAACCCTTTGCCACCTTTTCCTCATCATAAAAAGTATAATTGTTTCTCAATGGTGGTGGTACCTGATGAAATTCTAAACCAATACCCTTTTTGCAATTTTTAGTATCTTTGTCATCTGGTGTGATGTTAAAAATGCATTCAAGAATGTACGAAGAGTTATGATAACTTTGAAGTTTGGTAAAAACCTTTTCTTTTTCAGCCAAGACTTGTTTAAGATTTGCAATTTCATCAACACATTTGTTTAATTCAATTTGCTTTTCTTTAAACTTTCTTTCATACATTTCTTTAGTGACTAAAGTTTCTGACAATCTTTGATCAAAACTTTTGACTTGGCTCTTCAAAGTATCATAAGCTTCTTGTACTCTCTGATTCGACCACTTTAAAGAATCATACTGTTTTTGTAAATCTTGAAATTTAGATTCTTTTTCAACACAATCAACACATTTTGCTGAACACAGTTGTCTATAAACATCATTATCCTTTTAAAGACCTTGACATTTCTGTGTTAGCTTTTCGACTTTTAATTTCAACATTTCTTCTGTTTCAACCATTTCTTTACATTTTATTTTGAAAACATTTTTAAATTTGGTTGCTTCAATTTCTTTTGCTTTTATGATGTCATCTTTTTGAGTACAGGCTTTGCACATTTCTATGCAATTCCTGCACTTGTTTTCATTTTCATCAACCAATTCAACATTCGGTAAATCAGAAGATTTTCTAACCTCAGTCTCATTCAGCACCATTTCTTCTGACTCAACTTTCTGATCTTCCTCCTTTTCTTCTTTCTGAGCTTCTTCAATCTTCTGTTCTTCTTCAGCTTTCTGATCTTCTTCAGCAGCAATCTTCACAACATTCTTTACTTCTTCAATCATCTTCTTCTTCAATTCTTCTTCTTTTCTCTTTTTCATCTCTACCACCTTCGGTAGACTTGCTTCACAAACCTCTCTAATTTTCTTCTCCAAATCAGGCAAATATGCTTTATCAGATAACCTTCGTGTGTTGAAAGTAGCCTGCCTTGGAACCAAATTTGTTACAGCTTCGAAATCCACTTTTGATGGCTCAACAACTGGATTACCCCGTGGATCCATGTAACATTCCAACTCTTCATTCCATCTTTTTGCTCTCTGGGCTTCTTTGAATGGTTCATTTAATTTTCCGATTTCCCATCTTGCATAATCTGCTTTCCAATATCTATCAGGATCAGCATCAGCCACAAATGCATAACCAACTGCATCTTCTTCAGGGCAAACCTGACTCCAGTCGTAACCTTCATCATCATATATAACTGCAAGAGCCCTTGATTTTCTTCAGAATGTTTCAATCTCGGAGGCTCAAACTTGTTCTGATGGTAGATCGCTTTCTTGTAATAATCTTCGTTGAACGGGTTTTCAGAATCATCAGCAGCATACGCATTTCTGCACTCGCGCTTAAAATGACCTTTTTGTTTGCATTTGAAACATGTCACCTTTGATTTATCAAATCCCAATTTGGTAGATGATCCACCAATTGACTTTCTCCCCGTGATCTCCATGAACCGTTGTGCCCGACGAACAGCACTAGCCATGCACCATCTTATATCCATTAGTTCCATCTCCTCGGGGTCTAATTGATCATAATCTTCTTTTGTCAAATTGGTATTGCCCATCTTCCCTGCAACGAGGCTTTCATACGATTCAAGTACAGATGCCAAGAAAACCATCTGTTGTTTTGCCGACTCTTCGCTGAAATTCTGCCCATTCTTCAGATCCACTGTAATATTACACTGAAACAAATTCCTGGAAGCAGATTGACTTGAAGTGTTTGAAGAAGATCCACTGTGAAAACCACTTTGAAGACTTTCATTGTTCACTGAATTTGAACTTTCTGCAGAGAACGCTGTTCTTGGAGACCCAGCTTGTGGTACATTTCCTCTGTAGTAAATCTCTACATTCTGCTGATAAGCCGGATTGTTGACTTTAGATCTCTTTATCTCCAACTCATGGCTTTCAAGCCTTTCAATCAGCAAATCCACTTTTAAATCTTCAGGCTTGATTGTATTTTTCAACATTAGAGCGAAATATTGCCACTCTTGATCATTTGGCAATGAATCAAACAGTTTATCCACCAGCTCCTCTTCAGAAGGTAAAATTTCATGTCTGATCAGCTCCATTTTCAGATATCCGAATCTCTCGATCATTTTACAAACAGATTCATTTTTCATACAACTGAATAAATCAAACTCTTTACGCAACAATTTCTTTTTGTTTTTGACAATTTCATTACTTCCTACACACTTTTTCCCTAACGCTTCCCACAAACTCTTTGAAGTTTTCTCTTGTTCAAGTAACGAAATAATATCCTCTCTCACTGACTGTTTGATTAATGTGATCATTTTAGATTCAGCCACAACATTTTTTATATCTATGTCTGAGAAATCTTTTGGATCTATTAACTCTCCTCCCTCTTTTACTGGTTCAGTGTATCCATCTGTCATTTTTAACAAGCTTTCAGGAGCAAAAGCTTTTACCCAACCCTCAAATTTGTTTTTCCACCAGTGATAATCTTCCACTTTCATTAGCTTTGGTGGCTTCTGTTGGCTTCCGTACATGTTCTCAAACTTCAAATTCTCCGAAATCTCTCTTGAATATTCTTTCATCTCAGATATTCTATCTGACGATTCGGAAGTGAACGCGTTGTAGAATGTGTTGTAGAATTCTTCCCCGTTGCTTGACATCTTCAAACACCTTGAATCAAACAAAACAAACAATCAGTTTAAACGAACTGTATACGTAAAAGTGTGAGAGCGAAATTGGTCTAGAACTCGTGTCGAAGAAAACTTGATCGAATGAAAACTGATTGTGTGGGCCTCGTAATATGAGCTTGAAGATGGACTAATGAACCTCCCAAACAAATTGAATTACTTGGGCCGCAACTATTAGAACAAATGCTGATTGGGCCGATCACTTTTGACACAAACAACACTATTCTTTTGACCCTTGAATATAACAAGCCGACAACACACTTGACCAAATTCTTTTTATCTTGGGCTGATGACTTATGCAATAAATGGATTCAGGAACCGACAACTTTAATGTTTACCCTATTCTCATTGGACCTCAAAGTTCACTTAGCCGACAACATCAGATACAACAATTCAATTTTTACTTCACATGCAATAACCTTCAATGATTGGACCGTTTAACTAGTGGGTTTCACTTGACTTTATTAACAACCAAACGTGATTGAGCCAAAATTCTGAATTCACATGCCAAATTGTTTTGATGATAATCTTCTGGACCGATAAATTTTCACGTGCAACAAACTTTAGTCAAACAATTTTAATTGGACCTTTACATAACCTAATTACAATTGGGATTTTCAATCGGTGGGTCTGACAATCTTCTATTAATATCACATGCAAACTTGACTCCTTCTTTTAATTTGATTGAACCGAGACACTATATCGACAATTCACATGTGCCGACAACTGAACAATCACAAGAACACTTTCAAACTGTAACCACTTCAAACGGACAACACTCCTCAAACTGACAGGACTCTTTCAAACTGGAATCGTGTTTCAAACGGTCACCCCTCAAACTGTCACACCTTCAAATCGTCACACCCTCAAACTGTCACACCCTCAAACGGTCACACCCTCAAACGGTAGTGTCAGTTTCAAACAGGAAGTGTCATTTTCAAACGGGAAGGTGTCATTTTCAAACGGGAAGTGTCATTTTCAAACAGGAAGGTGTCAGTTTCAAACGGGAAGTGTCATTTTCAAACAGGATGGCTGCTTTCAAACGGTCAGTTCGCTGATTCAAACTAGAACGGACCTAAAAACTCGAATATCTCCTAAACGACTAGGAATTAGGATCTGAATCTTGGTAGGATTGTAAATCAAGTGTTTTCGCACAACATATCAAAAAATCAACTGAATCGGACCGTAAAAACCTGTTCAATTTAATGAAAAATAGTGTAAAACCTGAAAATATTAAAAAAATGAAGAAGTAGATGAAATTCGGATCTGAATCTGATAATATTCTGCGCGTAAATGTGTGATAGATCAGTGCAATCGAGCTCCTGCTCTGATACCACTTGTAGGACCGGTTTTGACTTCGAAACGATTGCGAAACGGATGTATAACGTGCGGAATCCGTACACGAACGTGAGCTAAACACACATGACGTAATATAATCGTGATTCTATTATAAAATCTGATAACGTACAAGAACCGTGAATCACGTGGAGTACTTTCTCTCTCTAGATTCTCTCTCTAGATCTAGAGAGCTCCAAATGACAAATGTAGCAAAAGTCCCTAATCTATGACATAATCTCCTATTTATAGTCCAAGGCATTTAATTAGATTTCTCATTATTACAATTATGCCACCTTGCCTTTTTTGTCTAGCTATCACTAAAATAACGACTCGTTTTCTTCTGTTTCTCGCTACGGCTCAGATTGACGAAGGCGATAGACACATAATGCACTAACAGATTTCTCATGAAATTTACATACCTTGTGACTCCTTTTTCAGTGGAGATCACTAATTCGTGCTAGGATTTTGATTTAGGATCGATTTTGGCCTTCAATTTGAGAGATTAAGCATGAACTAGGGTTGTGGGGTTTTCCTTGGACGCCCTCTGCTTCAATCGACCAGACACACACTTTTGTGTGTGTTTGGTGTATTTTATTTTGTTTTAATTAAACCTAGTTTCAAGTTTAACAAGTTTAGCCCCTCTACTATCATTAGGTTTTTATTTTAAGTGTTTTAACCCACTAGTATGTCACTACAAGACTTCTCTTCTAACTAGGTTATTATTATTCCTAGTTAACTTATTGGATTCCGGGAGTTATAACCCGTCTTATTTAAGTCCCGCTAAGTCGGCCTGTCATAAGCTTTGTTTTTCTCAAAACTTTTATTCTCTTTTTATTTATTAATAGATTTAATTATTTAAATCCTAATATTTATCGGGTTAATTTTACCACTAACGGTATTTTACCCGTTCATAAATATTAACGTGGTTTGATTACCAAACTCATTTTCGGGGTGTTACAAGTCTACCCACCTTAAAGAGGTTTCGTCCCCGAAACCTTTCTCATGTACTTTATTAGTTTAGATCATCTGAACCTTAGTTTTCGGTGATCACTTGAGCATTACTCGCATATAATAATCTTACCAAAAAGTATGGTATTGTGTTTTTAGTTTTAAGGCATATGCGCCTTTCGCGTGTCAGGCCTCGTAGGCCATTACCTTCAGCTTGTATTTCTTATTCTGGTCACTTATTTGACCGAGTTGTCATCTGATTACTCAATCGTATTTATTATTCATCATTTTTACTTCTAGCTAATTTTATATTGACAAGCGCCTTGCGTAAGTCGTAACACTATTTTGACTTCGAATGGTTTTTATCGGCTAGACTGATTTGTCGCCGTCATTTTATACTCCGTTAGTTACTCGGGTATATCATATTGCCATCCCGGCCTTTGCGTATTTCTGATTTCATATCTCGTAACACACGTTACAACGTGGTTAAATTCTATGTCACTTTTAGTGACCGTAATCACATCACATCTTGTTTAAGTTTATGTCGACTTTTCATTGTCGAAAATCTTTCTTTCAAATGTATCGTTTCACACCTATCGGTGTTAAAACCTATATCCTTTAATATTAACTATTTCCGAGTTCGTCTCATAGTATTCATATTTGTTAAAATGTTGTTTCTTACTAAACCTGAATTTTAGTTTAACGTTTTTCTCTTTAGCTTATGTCAATTAACTCACATCAAGGAAATTGGCAACCAATAATTTATTCCTTTCCGTTCTCGTTTTTACACGGGGAATCGTAACAGTTCCCTCGCTTTACGCTATTGACCCGTAGGTTCTTTCACATAGCCTCACAGGCTTTTTCCTTAGATTTCCGCCTTCTAAGGTAAAACCTCTTCAGTTCGTTTCTTTCTATTCGTGACCCGAGGGTCTTTTGGGTCCCGTAGACCTTATCACCACGTTTAATCCCGTAGGTTATGATGATCCCATAGATCATCTTTTATTCATGACGTTCTAAAAATATACTTTCGGTGTCAACGCACCCTTTTTATGTTTAGAATTCGTTCTTTTTTTTATTTTTGAATTCTATGGACCTTGACCGTAGTCTACGGCTACACCCGTTACCATTTTAAACTACCCTTCCGACTCTATGACTTCTTACGTCATTTACGCGTCGGTTGGTTTTCCACTTGTTATCCGGTTTATTCCTATATTTATTTAGAACCCATTACCCGAGTTCTTTTGTCTTAATATTTCGCGCTTTTATTTATTCAATTTGCGCTTACTTACCTTAGCAAGCGTCACCCATTATTAAATTTGTTTGACTTGTTTGTGTGAGAATTCATCACTTATGACAGTCAAAATTTTATCCTTATGCCTTAGCATTCCTATTGGTTGGTCTGTATTTTCTTTTACTTTGATCCTTGTCCCTTCTCTCGGGCTCTTCATTCTAACGTAATACGCATCCGTCATCCGACTTTGTCGCAACCCCCGATCCCTTATCTGTCCCGGGAACGGACAGACGCGAACTCAGAGTTTGGTGGTATCAGCTTGTTAATTTGGCAGCGGAAATTACATCAGGACCGTAGTTAGGAAATGTTTATCAGAGTAAAACCACCATATTTAATATTAATAATCACATGGGCAAAACCCAAGTTTCTTATTACAATACGTTTATAGGGATAAACCCTATTTTATTGAATTTAAAACATCGTCTTTTAGGTAACTTTTATAGCCACATTTTTCCCAAGCCTTCAGTGCTCTCCATCTGGCTTTTTACTAATTGGTTGTCACATTGTGTTACCTGAAACACGTTTTAAAAACATTTGTCAGTGGGAAATACTGGTGAGTGAATCCTAGTTTAATCAAGAAACATCTTATCAATTAAAACAGTATTGAAAGCGATCACATTGTTTATTTCTACACAATTACTCATTCAGTACTGTTAATCCTGACTTGTGGGTCATATTACACATTGGCTAACTCGTCGTCCAATGGTAACCTACTGTCATCCCTGACTTACTACTCACAGTGTAGTAAATTTCGTATACAAAACCCCAACATACCGGCAGTAATTGAAGAACTACAAAGACTCAATCACTTCTTAATCATATTATTAAACATTAAAGGTTTTGTAAATAGTTACAAAAAGGTTAACAAAAAGAGGATAAACTCACTTTGCTATCTTAGACTTTGCGTAAGGGTTTCCTGGGAATAATCTATAATTTATACAAATGTACATAGGTTAGTATCATAACCTTTTGAAAATATTAATGATACCCTCCCCAAGACGGTATTCCAACAACTACGTCGGGCAGAACCACGACAGTTGTTACGGAACCCTAAATCAATAGGGCAGCGTATCTACTACGAAACCGGGGTTATAATACTTACAACGGAGCAGAACCTCACTAATTAGGGGGATATAATACCCGCGTATTACTTCTACTACTTCAGAATTCGTTTAGAAAGAAAAGAAATGAACGACGGAAAACCAAAACCCGTTGCTTTCTTATATAGGTGCTGAAACTGGTCCTCACGCGGCCCGCGTAAAACATGGGCCGGGCTTACGCGGCCCGCGTCAAAGCTGGGTCAACGCGTAGCTCGTCCGGATCACCACTAGGTTTGACACGATGATGACACGTGTCATCACCAGGCTGCGCCACTAATTTGATCTCACGCGGCCCGCGTAAACTAGTCAAGGGTCTTACGCGGCCCGCCTGAACTAAAGAAATCAACGAGATCTGGTTTCAACCCTGATACCGCCCGCGTAAGTTTTTGAGGTGGGTCTACGCGGCCCGCCTCGACTTATATTTTAGATTTTTAAATTTTATTTTCAAATGTTATATTGTATTTCAGCTCGTTTTCACATGCATGGTGTATTTAAAGACATCTTGGGACATTTTAAAATATACTAGGGTGTTTGGAAATATTTTGAGAGTGTCGGTTTTACTGAGGGTTGTTACATCCTCCTCACCTTGTATTAGAGCTCGTCCTCGAGATCTACTGGAACAAGTGCGGATATTTCCTTTGCATTTCTGATTCAAGCTCCCATGTGTACTCAGGTCCTCTTTTGGAGTCCCACTTTACTTTGACCAGAACCAATCTCTTATGCTTGAGGTTTTTGACTTTCCTGTCTTCAATTTGTAGAGGCCTTTCTACAAACTTGAGTTGTTCATTTACCTCTATATCCTTAAGAGGTACTATCAGTGATTCATCAGCTAAACACTTTTTGGGATTAGATATATGAAACACATCATGTATTCCTGCCATTTCCTCTGGCAGTTGTAGCCGATAGGCTACAGGTCCTATTCTTCAAATAATCTTAAAAGGTCCAATATACCTGGGACTTAGCTTTCCCCGTTTGATGAATCTTACTACTCCTTTCCAAGGAGAGACTTTTTACAATACTTTATCTCCTACTTGAAATTCCAATGGCTTGCGTCGGTTATCAGCATAGCTCTTCTGTCGATCACGTGCTGCTTTCAGTCTTCCTTGACTTGAATAATCTTATCAGTTGTTTCTTGTACTATCTCAGGTCCAGACAGTTGCTTTTCCCCAATTTCTGCCCAACAGACTGGGGTCCGACACTTTCGTCCATAAAGTGCTTCGAATGGTGCAGCATTGATACTTGTGTGGTAACTATTATTGTAAGAAAATTCTATTAAAGGTAAGTGATCGTCCCAATTACCTCCAAAATCAATTACACAAGCTCTAAGCATGTCTTCCATCATTTGAATTGTTCTTTCGCTTTGTCCGTCTGTTTGAGGATGATAAGTTGTGCTTAGATTTAACTTGGTTCCCATGTATTTTTGGAAACTTGACCAAAAATGAGAGGTAAATCGGCTATCTCTATCAGAAACAATTGATAAAGGAATTCCATGTAAAGAAACAATTTTATTTATATATAATTTAGCTAGCTGTTCCATACTGAAAGTTTCTTTCAGTGGTAAGAAATGGGCTGACTTGGTTAGCCTATCTACAATCACCCAGATTGTATCATTACCTTTCTTTGTTTTGGGTAATTTAGTAACAAAATCCATTGTTATTAATTCCCATTTCCACACTGGCATTTCTAATTGCTGTAACAAACCTGAGGGTTTCTGGTGTTCAGCTTTGACTTGTGAACAAGTTAAACATTTAGAAACATAGGCTGCTATGTCCTTTTTCATTCCTCTCTACCAGAAATTCTTTCTTAAATCTTGATACATCTTATCATTTCCTGGATGCATCGTATACTTAATTAGACTTATGGGCTTCTTCTAATATACGATGACGTAGGTTTCCAAATTTAGTTATCCACATTCTCTTCTCATGGAATCTCCAAATTCCATATGTTCCTTGTTCTAATTCTTTTAGCATACCTTTTAATTTTTCAGTATCATCCTTGATTACTGATTCTTGTGTTTCTCTTATCTGATCATTTAAATCTACTTCTAGATTTAATTTAAGAGAACGTACCCTTTTTGGCTTTTCATTATTTTTCTCGACTTAAAGCATCTGCCACTACATTTGCTTTTCCTTCATGACATTGGATATCACAATCATAATCACTAAGCATCTCCATCCAGCATCTTTGTCTCATATTCAACTCCTTTTGCTTGAAATATACTTTAAACTCTTATGATCAATGAATATGGTAAACTTACTACCATAAAGGTAATGTCTCCAAATCTTAAGAGCAAAAATTATAGCTCCTAACTCTAGATCATGGGTTGAATAATTCTCTTCATGATTCTTAAGTTGTCTAGATGCATAAGCTATAACCTTTTGTCGTTGCATCAATACACATCCATAACCTAATTTGGAAGCGTCACAATATACTACAAAATCTTCAGTTCCTTCTGGTAATGCTAATATGGGTGTATGGGTTAATTTATGCTTAAGAATTCTAAATGCTTCTTCTTGTTTTAATCCCTATTCAAACTTAACAGATTTACAGGTTAGCTTAGCTAAAGGAATGGCTATTCTAGAAAAATCTTGAATAAATCTTCTATAATAACCGGCCAATCGTAAGAAACTTCTAACTTCAGTTAGTGAATCAGGGGTTTTCCATTTAATAATTGACTCGATCTTTGTGGGATCTACATGAATTCCTTCATGGTTGAATACGTGTCCGAGAAACTGTACCTGTTCTAACCAAAACTCGTACTTTGAAAATTTAGCGTAAAGCTTTTCCTTTCTTAATAAACTTAAAAGTGCGTGCAAATGCTTTGCATGATCCTACTTATTCTTAGAGTAAATGAGAATATCATCTATAAAAACAATTATGAATTTATCCAAATATGGCTTACATATTCGGTTCATCATGTCCATAAATGCAGCTGGGGCATTGGTTAAACCGAATGGATGACAGTAAATTCATAATGGCCATACCTTGTTCTAAATGCGGTTTTAGGAATGTCCTCTTCCTGTACTTTTAGTTGATGATATCCTGACCTTAAATCAATTTTAGAGAAAAATCAAGCTCCTTGCAGTTGATCGAATACATCATCGATTCTCGGTAATGGGTACCGATTCTTAATCGTGACTTTGTTCAATTCACGGTAGTCAATGCACATACGCATTGATCCGTCTTTCTTTTTAACAAATAGTATCGGCGCTCCCCATGGCGACGAACTTGGTTGTATAAATCCTTTCTCCAACAATTCGTCTAATTGTTTCTTCAATTCTAGCATTTCTGAAGGTGCCAAACGATAAGGTGCTTTGGCAATCGGTGCTGTTCCTGGTATTAAATGGATTCTAAATTCAACTTCTCTATCTGGAGGTTGCCCTGGCAATTCTTCTGGGAATACATCTGAAAACTGAGATACTACGGGAATATCTTTCAAATCCTTTCCTTTAGTGTTAGTGATTATAGAAATCAAATACACTAATGATCCTTTTCTTATGTAATTTGCAGTTTTCATCACATAGATGAATTTTGTGGATCTAGATGGTTTATCTCCTTTTATTGTGATCGTTTTATCCTTTGGTGAATTTACTTGAATTGACTTTTGATCACATAAAATACTGGCTTTATTGGCTATTAACCAATCCATTCCTAAAACAACATCAAATCTTGCCAGATTCATGGGATAAAGATTTGCAATAAATTTCTGATTTAAAATTTCTATTCTTGCTCCCTGCAAGATTTCAGAAATCCTAACGGTTTCTCCATTAGCTGTCTCTACTAAACATTCTTGTGGTAGTTTAGTTAATGACTGATTTAGAAATTTGCAAAATGATGTATTAATAAAACTTTGGTTTGCACCAGTGTCAAATAATGCTTTAGCAAAAATATC
Source organism: Helianthus tuberosus (assembly GCA_030545235.1). NCBI lineage: Eukaryota > Viridiplantae > Streptophyta > Magnoliopsida > Asterales > Asteraceae > Helianthus > Helianthus tuberosus. The sequence goes on along the minus strand of CM060402.1, from coordinate 16,274,233 downwards.
ATTAACTAAAAACGTACCAGCTATGACATCTGGAATCATTTTGGCTTCATCTGCAGTCAGAACAAATGCTCTAGCATTTTGAGTATTCTTGTTGTTTGTAGCTGGAGCTAATTTTGGACAATTAAGCTTGATATGACCTTGTTCTCCGCAGTTGTAACATATCCTATTATTAGCTTTCTTCCTGCAATTTTCTTCCTTGTGTCCCGATATTTTGCAAAAGTTACAGTATATGGAGTATCTTCCTGAATGCTTTCTTTTGCAATTCTTACAATAAGGTGCAGAGGTAGAACCTATATTTTTCCCATGATTAAAATTTCCAGAACAAAATTCTTGTGTGAGCTTCTGGGTTAGGTTCCTCCGTTGGTCCTCTTCTCGAGTACGGACTAATTCGTCTGTCAAGGTATTTGCTAGTTCTACAGCTTCTTCTATGGTTTGATGTCTAGCTGCCTTGACTACGTGTCTTATCTCACCGATTAATCCCCAAATATAACGGGAGATCAATACTGGTTCTGGTGAAGCAAGAGTTGGCACTATTCTAGCATATTCGAAGAATAATTTAGTGTATCCCTTGCTATCCACACCAGTCATCCAAAGGTTTAGGAATTTGTTAGCTATCTGTTCCTTCTCATTTGGTGGACATAATTTCCTTTATACCTTGTTCTTAAATTCTTCCCATTCCATATTGTAAGTTCTATCACTTCCTCTTGATTGGAGGATAGTGTTCCACTATTCTAGTGCTGAATTCTTAAACAGATTAGAAGCAAACAATATCTTATCTTCTTCAGCACACTTGCTTATTCTTAAGACTGCCTCAGTTTTCTCTATCCAGCGTAGGGTTGCAATGGCTCCTTCGTTGCCCGAGAATTCCATTGGTTTACAAGACCAGAATTCTTTATAAGAACAACCGTAAGACACGGTTCTTCTCCTTTTGGGAATGGGCATTTGAAGTACAGGTCCATTGTTTACACTATTTTCAGGTTCGATGGGTCGCTTACTGCTATGCTTACTTTTATTATTCGCGTCTTGAATCGTTTGAATAATAAATGGCATTGCATCTATAATTCCTTGAGCCACTATATGTTGAACAACACTATTATCCATTTGGTTTCCATTGTTATTGATGCTTGGATTCTCATTAACCACGTTAATGTTACTCTGGTTATCATTATTCAGATTTCCTTGATTTCCTTCGTCGGCCATCTGAATTTTATACATTTACCCCATATTAATATCATAAGATAATATTTAATATAGTTAATTACATAACACGCAATCTAGCCAAAAACGTCGATCATTGCGACTTTTACTCTATTTTCCATATACTATTATGCTTCTATTACACACTAGTATTGAAATGAAAATTACAATACCAACAGAAATAGAATTACACTAATAGGAATAGGCATCCGTACACACATGTTTTATTTTTATTTTTATTTTATTATATTATATTATTATTACTATTACCATCTCCTCTATCACATCACGGATATGGATTTATCCAAAAATCCATAATGCGCTCATCGTATTTCCATACGAGACGCTCTCCCACCTGTCTCATTCTCTCACTGCTTTCTAAAATTTCCTCCGCAAAAGTCCTAAGTTCTTGCACGTTTTCTGCACTCATTGGGGGTGCAGGTTCTAGGACTAGGTTCGGAATCTGGGGTGTGGGTTCCTGATATGGGGGTGAAAGTGCCTGAAATCGGTAAGGATCTTCTAAAATTTCCCTAATGTAGTTATCATGGTAATAGGGATCTAAAGGGTCCATACCTGGATAGGCTCCTATGTTCTGTATAGGTGTGTCTTCATGGATCGGGTAACGTTGCACATAGTCCCTAATGTCATCCCACCAGGGATCGTAATTTGGGTCTAGGGGATTTGGTGTTGGTACCCTAGGGATTTCCTCTCGGTTGAAGTCATGCATCTCCACTTGGTTTTCAGGGTTTTCTATCTCCATTGGTTGGTTAGGGATTTGCAATTGTGGTTGGGGTGCTATTGTTTGTTCTAGATTAGGGTCAGCAGCAGTTGTGGCTAGGATATGGAAATTGGCTAGGGTTCTATTAAGCATATCCTGTGTATGGGCATCTGTCTTTCACTTAGCAGCTGCTAGAACTCTTTGCTGTTGCAACTTTCGCATTCTTTTCCTACGTGCAAAGGCTTCCTTACTGAACCATCCTCTTTTCTTATGAGGGAATGGCTCTTCTGGCTGGGCTTTAAAAGCAAACATCCCTTCTTCCTGATCAGCAGAATAACCAGAAAGGGCAGGCTGTGAAGAGGTACCTTCACTCCTAGGTGAATCAGACAATTGACGACACATGTCTGAGGGTCCTTGATCACTAATACTGTAAACTAACAAATAGTCAAATAACACATAACAAATAAATACAGTTATGCACGTATTTCTGTAATTTATTTCCTAACACAAAGTTTAGAATTTAAGTGTCAGCAGAACACTTCTTTGGCTTAGACCAGTGGCTAGGCTCTGATACCACCTTCTGTCGCAACCCCCGATCCCTTATCTATCCCGGGAACGGGCGGACGCGAACTCAGAGTTTGGTGGTATCAGCTTGTTAATTTGGCAGCGGAAATTTCATCAGGACCGTAGTTAGGAAATGTTTATCAGAGTAAAACCACCATATTTAATATTAAACATGGGCAAAACCCAAGTTTCTTATTACAATACGTTTATAGTGATAAACCCTATTTTATTGAATTTAAAACATCGTCTTTTAGGTAACTTTTATAGCCACATTTTTCCCAAGCCTTCAGTGCTCTGTAGCTGGCTTTTTACTAATTGGCTGTCACATTGTGTTACCTGAAACGCGTTTTAAAAACATTTGTCAGTGGGAAATACTTGTGAGTGAATCCCAGTTTAATCAAGAAACATCTTATCAATTAAAACAGTATTGAAAGCGATCACATTGTTTATTTCTACACAATTACTCATTCAGTACTGTTAATCCTGACTTTTGGGTCATATTACACATTGGCTAACTCGTCGTCCAATGGTAACGTACTGTCATCCCCGACTTACTACTCACAGTGTAGTAAATTTTGTATACAAAACCCCAACATACCGTCAGTAATTGAAGAACTACAAAGAATCAATCACTTCTTAATCATATTATTAAACATTAAAGGTTTTGTAAATAGTTACAAAAAGGTTAACAAAAAGAGGATAAACTCACTTTGCTATCTTAGACTTTGCGTAAGGGTTTCCTGGGAATAATCTATAATTTATACAAATGTACATAGGTTAGTATCATAACCTTTTGAAAATATTAATGATACCCTCCCCAAGACGGTATTCCAACAACTACGTCGGGCAGAACCACGACAGTTGTTACGGAACCCTAAATCAATCGGGCAGCGTATCTACTACAAAACCGGGGTTATAATACTTACAACGGAGCAGAACCTCGCTAATTAGGGGGATATAATACCCGCGTATTACTTCTACTACTTCAGAATTCGTTTAGAAAGAAAAGAAATGAACGACGGAAAACGAAAACATGTTGCTTTCTTATATAGGTGCTGAAAATGGTCCTCACGCGGCCCGCGTAAAACATGGGCCGGGCTTACGCGGCCCGCGTCAAAGCTGGGTCAACGTGTAGCTCGTCCGGATCACCACTAGGTTTGACACGATGAAGACACGTGTCATCACCGGGCTGCGCCACTAATTTGATCTCACGCGGCCCGCGTAAACTAGTCAAGGGTCTTACGCGGCCCGCCTGAACTAAGGAAATCAACGAGATCAGGTTTCAACCCTGATACCGCTCGCGTAAGTTGTTGGGGTGGGACTATGCGGCCCGCCTCAACTTATATTTCAGATTTTTAAATTTTATTTTCAAATGTTATATTGTATTTCGGCTCGTTTCACATACAGGGTGTATTTAAAGACATCTTGGGACATTTTAAAATATACTAGGGTGTTTGGAAATATTTTGAGAGTATCGGTTTTACTGAGGGTTGTTACAGACTTGCGTCTATGTTTATTATCAAACATCTTGCTTATTTGATTTATTTGGGTACCTTTTAAGTTAGTCCCATTCACCCTGCCCTTACTACATCGGACGTAAATGTGTCCGCTACAAGAAGCTCATGGTATCATATGCCACTACTTACTTGGCAAGAGTAAGCAATCAGCACATGATACACATGACCTTTTTATAGCTTTCACATCACACCCTATGTAAGTAATGCCTATATTTATTTCATATCTCTTATTTCATTTAGTTAAACCTTATTTAATTGCAAAACAATAATCATTAGTTTTACTAGTTTTACATTTGAACATATAAAAATGTTTTTCTTTTCTATCGAACTATTATATAATCACATTTGTTAATGTGATCGCTACTTTTCTCAATAGCATTATATTGAGAGTTTTCCACTTGGATAATTACCCCCCGTCCAAGTTTTCATATGAACTATTCCTATTATAGTTTTGATATTCATTATCGTGAATAACGCATGTTTCTATTAAACTTCTCTTAGAAACATCATCCTGAATATATATCCTATTCAGGTTTTATCAGATATATGCAACCGTTATCCCCTACGTGTTTGTTGCATATTACTACTTGTGCAATTGAATTTAAAAGTGTGTACCTGATAATGCTTGCCCTTAATGGGTTTTCCTTTCCTTTGACTTTGTTCGCGATCGTCACGCGATTTAGGTCCTTGATGAGTATGCTCTGCTTGTCATACCTCGGACTGTTCCACCGTCACATCCACAATTCGTTCAACTCTCGTCATCTTCAGATGCGAGTATCCTTCAACTAAATATTTACAAAAGTTAGTAATTTCAGCATTAATAAATGCACATATTGTAATACAAGGCTTTTTACTGCACGTGATTTCGTTAACTATACTAATCCTTTTCATTGGTGTAACGTGTATTACACGATACCCTATGTGTTGTTCACAACACTTTAATCATACTAGACCATTAACATACTTGTACTTACAGGATCTGCGATCAAGCCTCGACCGAACAGTTTATTCTTTTAACATTGAGTTCTGATTACCAACTTGTAAGACCCTTGGTCCATTTTATACTATTATCAAATAAATTTCTATTATATTAGTGTATTTAAAATTTATCATACACTTAAAATATGAGTTTATTAAAACATTATACTAAGGAAAACGTTACAACATTTTGTAAATTTGAGTCGCCGTTTAAAACATGACAACGAAACTATTCGCGGAAGCTTTGTTCTTTGTGTGTTCGGTTCATCGCTTAGCTTGATCGTCTTCCGGTAACTCGGTTAGCACCTACATTTCATAAAACATGAAATGAGTTAGTCATATAGCGTTTATAACATGTCTAAACAAGTTCGCGAATCAAAACGGAACCAACAAACAATTTTCGCAAAACCTGCAACCCGTCGCGTCGCACGGCGGCCCTTGGGCCATGTCGTCGCGTGGCGCGACGCCCTTAAATGGGTAGAAGGTTTGCAGCTCGTTGCTGCATTTTTCCAGTTCCGATTCTTTTTACGAAAACGTGCATAACTTTCAATCTACACATCTGTTTTACTCGATTCTTTTTCCTACGCGTCCGTAATTAAATTACGGACCCGTTTATCACCTTGGTTTGCATAGAAATCTGATTTATCCACTATTGGCTCATAAATCCTTTAGGTGACTATTCGACCCGTTTGGTTTAAGTGATACTGCAAGAATGTTTTCAAAAGTCTTCTTTAACATTTCCTACCCATCCCAGGCTTAACAAGCGTTAGCGTTTCCACTCCCTTTACGGGGCTCACGTACGCATTCACAAATCACAGATTTATATGTATCTTACTAATCATTTAATCCACATTTAACTTCTTATTTTATTTGACCCATTTCAGGGATTTTTAAAATATCTAAACATCATACTTGCTATTTTCTTTTCGCACCTCGTCTTTCCATGCTAAATAATACATGTCTTCCACCACAACTAGTTTTGTGGTGGATTTAACATAAGGAATCCAAAATCCCTATTTTACCCTTCGGCTAGTCCTTTTTTCGCAAATGTCTATTTCTAGGCATCCGACCCACCAATGTTTTTGTCTAGAACTTTTATACGCATCTAAGGGTTACGAAGTCATGATATAAGTTCCTAAACAACCTCTAAGGGTTGTTTGCCCGGTTTGCCCATCAAGGGCCTTATTGTCATTTTTAATCCTTCGTTTTTGCGATGAAGGACTTCACTAAATATTCGACCTTACTTGCACTTTTAACTATAAATTCATATGAGCGTACCTGACCCGGGTCAACAAATAGACCCGATTTATACCTTGCTTTTATTATCACACAACCTATGGCGACGCAATTATCCGATTTGCTAATCGCTCCTGTTAACATAAGACTTGACAACCACATTAGTCGATATTGTCAAATGGTGTTGTTACCACCATTCGATCCGTTTGGCCTATATGCCCAATATTACCCCTTTTTACCATTCATTATGATTTTCATCACTTTCGCTTATTCCGACCCATTTCAATTTACGTCGGAACATCACATTTCAAATATTAGCTTATCATTTTCATAACCTTTATAATCATTACGCATTCTAAGATAAAAGGGTGTAAAATTCACTTACTTTGCATCCATGCCACGCTTTTCTTTCCATACTCGCTCCGTTTGACCCGCTTCATCCACAAGCTTCCACCTAGCTTGTTAAGCGCCAAACTATTATCCAATGTTCACAAGGTAGTTAGATTAACCATAATTTAATATGATTTTCCACCTTACACATTTCTATGCATTCATCCGAACACTTAATATAATCACATTTTACACACAACCAAGTAGACCGCGATTTCATTTAGGCATTTCATATCACTGAAAATGGGTTGTTTTTGGTGACTTGTTTAACCTGTTTACAAGTCTTCAAAAATTATGATTTTCTTATGTGGCGTACCACTCGGAGGGTTAGGCATTGTGTTAAAATTTCAAGATCTAACTCTTTACAAAAAATTCGTAAAAAATCATTTACTAAGCTGCAATCCGATTCATCACTTCTGACTGCAGCTTATGGAAAAATTCATTAAAAATTCCTCATTTATCCAATTGACGAAATTCCAATTGGCGATTCTTTTAATCGCTTAAATCTATCTACAGTAAAAATTTGAGATCATAACTAAATTCTTAAATTGAGTTATGACATTCGTAATGGGATGCAAATTCGGCCAGAAAACGCAGCTTGAACCTTCGATACGGAAATATCCATAAAACGCTCAATTTTCGTCAAAAAACTGAGATTCCAGTGGGGTTTTAAAGATATTTCCTGGAATTACATTTTAGACTTAAGAAACACATGTTTTTGTCACGTTTTGTCTAGGTTACAGCCAATACAAGTCGGCTGTAAATTCTGATCAAGAGCTGTTTGAATTCAGCTTTCAATTTAAGCATGTTCTTGACATCATAACACTATTTTTTAGCAATCAAAACCCTAAAAACATCTCATACATGAATTTAGCATCAACAAAATCTGAATTTATTTAAGCTACGCATGATTTCAATATATACTTGTCTAGGGTTTACTCCTAAACACTACAATGTTTCTATTTGATCCATATAACAAGCATGCATCAACAATTTTCGAGTTCTCTATGTTTACTCAGAATTTCAACTAGAGATTTCTCATGAAATTTACATACCTTGTGACTCCTTTTTCAGTGGAGATCACTAATTCGTGCTCGGATTTTGATTTAGGATCAATTTTGGCCTTCAATTTGAGAGATTAAGCATGAACTAGGGTTGTGGGGTTTTCCTTGGTCGCCCTCTGCTTCAATCGACCAGACACACACTTTTGTGTGTGTTTGATGTATTTTATTTTGTTTTAATTAAACCTAGTTTCAAGTTTAACAAGTTTGGCCCCTCTACTATCATTAGGTTTTCATTTTAAGTGTTTTAACCCACTAGTATGTCACTACAAGACTTCTCTTCTAACTAGGTTATTATTATTCCTAGTTAACTTATTGGACTCCGGGAGTTATAATCCGTCTTACTTAAGTCCCGCTAAGTCGGCCTGTCATAAGCTTTGTTTTTCTCAAAACTTTTATTCTCTTTTTATTTAATAATAGATTTAATTATTTAAATCCTAATATTTACCGGGTTAATTTTACCACTAACGGTATTTTACCCGTTCATAAATATTAACGTGGTTTGATTACCAAACTCGTTTTCGGGGTGTTACAAAAAATCGAAGCAGAACTGTAACCTTTTTTCTTGTTTAACCTTTATTGAACTCTTGAGGTGTACTTTTTAGGTTTTTCGGAAAGATTTACATCGTTTATTTCAGAAATATTTATTTCTGTTAGTTTGAAAACCTTGTTAATCATTTCAGTTTTAACACCTCTTATTGGAAATTCTTCATCAGAAAATAATTTGTCAGAATCATTCAAAGTATATGCTACTTTGAATGTTTCGTCATTCAAATTATTTTGTGATAACAGAAAATCTTTATTGTAAACCCTTTTGACTTTTTCGACGGTTGGACTTGAAGTATCAGACTTTGACTTTGACCCCTCCGTTTCATCTTTATCCAACACCTGATCGACCACTTTCTTAATTAACTCGGACTCATGATCAGTGTCAGACGATGTGAAAGTGACATCAATATTATCTGGCAATCCATCTGAAGGTTCAGTTCCCACTTTAAATTTGTTGCCTTTTTTACTCTTTCTGAATTAGGATTTCTTGGAGAATATCCATTTTCAAGCGGAGGTGGACACTTGTTATAACTGACACTTTGTTTCTTACCAGAATTCTTTTCTTCAGGTTTTTCTTCTTCAAATGCTTTTATGCCTTCCACTGTAGGATAAATCCTGTCAATCACATAAGAAGAACATGAATAACTTTTCAATAACCTGTTTACTCTTTCAGTTTCTATCCTCTGAGTTTCCAATTTTTGTTCAAGCTCAGCACATCTCTCAATGTAATTATTGACGACTTTCTGCTTTGTCATGAACGCTCCAATGAGTGTCTTCATAGCTGCTGCTTGTTCACTGCTTGACTCGTTATATTGATTCATGGCTTTGTTTAAAACATCATATGATTCTTTCAATCTGTTCATGTTATGAATCAACTTGCTGTTGTGCTTTTTCATAGTCTCACAATTTTCACATTTCTCAGACACCTTTTCTGCATCAGCTTCCTTTTCAATCTTGAAAGCTGGAATTTCTTTGACCTGCTTCTTTATCACTCGGACAGCTTCATCATCACTGTCATCTTGTTTTTTAACCTGGTTTTTTATTACTCGAACATCTTCATCCTCACTGTCAACTTTATCAGCTTGCATTCTTTTTATGTGCTCTTTCATTTTTCTTTCATAATAATCATCATCACTATCTTCAACGATTGGTGTTTTTCTGGAAGCCCTTTTTGTAAAAACTGGTTCTTCTTCTTTCTTTTTCAGATTTTTTACTTCTTCAGCAGTTGAATCATCAAAGATTTGAGCAACAAAAGCTTTATGATCTGAAGTTCTGTTAGGATCATAATCATCCCAACTGAAACCTTTTGGAAGCCTTTCATCATCTTGATCTGTCAGACATGCTTTACTCTCAGCTAAAATATATTTGTCCCAGCTAAATCCTTTTGGCGATATTTTATCATCTTGATTAACTAGATAAGCTTTCTTTGGTTATTCAATCTCTTTCCTAGCATGTGAAGTTTGTGGCGATTGTTGTTGATGCGGCTGTTGAGCAACTTGATGATAAATTTCTTTCCGATAATAATCATTGTTTCCGAAAGGATTTTGAGCTCCACTTGCTTCACGGTTTGTGCATTCTCGCTTGAAATGCCCCTTTTCCCTGCAACGAAAACAAGTAACTTTAGATTTATCAAAGCCTAAAGTAGAAACATTAGCATCACGGAAATCATCTCTTCCCGTAATCTGTTTAAACTTCTTAGCTTTTCTCAACACACTAGCCAAACACTACTTTATATCCATTAACTCCATCTCCTCAGCATCAATCTGATCGTAATCCTCTTTTGTCAACATTGGATTTTCGATCCTTCCTGCAACTAGACTCTCATAAGATTCTAACACAGTCACCAACAAAGACATATGACCTTTGGCAACTTCTTCTGAGAAATTCTGACCATTCTCAAGATTTAAAGCAATATTGCATTGTAGTACTTTGCCATTCTTGGTTGCTGAAAAATTTGGATCAAATGATGGATATGAAGAGAATTCATTATTGTTGTTTGATTCCCGAGATGACCTTCCAGAAGAACTTTTTGCATTGAAAGCAGTTCCAATCTTTGGTGCAATGTTGGTTTTATTACTAATACCTCCTTTGTAATACAGACCAATGTCTTGTTCACCATTAAAGTCTTTCATTCTCGCCATCTTTCGTTGTTCCATCTCTTGAGCTTCGAGTTGTTCAATAAACGTGCTCAGCGTTAGATTGTCAAATTCAGGTTTATTTTTCAACATCATAAGATACATGCCCCAAACATCTTACGGCAACGCATCGGCCAACTTTTTAATCCATTCTTCTTTATCTTTCTTGATGTTCAATCTCTTCATGTTAACCACCAAATTGCAATATCTTTCTATAATCTGCTTGGTGTTTTCAGTTTTTAATCCACGAAACAAATCAAATTCTTTCTTCAAAAGCAATTTTTTGTTCTTGATCATGTCTTCACTTCCAACAAACTTTGATCTTAGTTCTTTCCATATTGAATATGCACTTCCGTTGTGTTGTAATAAAATCAAAATTTCTTCCTTAATAGCTTGCTGCAATATGCTAACCCTCATCTTTTTACTTTTGTATTTCTTTTTCTCTTCAACACTTAGATCTTTAATAGCAACATGCTCTCCATTATCATTAACCGGTCTAATATATCAATATTCAACACATTCCCATGCATCTAAGTAATTTGCTTGAACCCAATTTTCAAAATGTTCCTCCCATTCACTATACTCCTCAATATTCATGAGCTTAGGCGGTTTTGCATGGTGCCCATTTCATTTTCTAACATCGCATTCTGAGTCATAGTGATCGGGGTAGCAAATGCATTGTAGAATTCGTTTTTCATGTTTCGGTTTCAAAAATTTCACAAACTCAGACTTTCAAACGAACTGGATGTTTCACATGATCTGGGATTGGTACGAACTGAAGACCTTCAAACGAACTGAATACTTGAAACAAACTGGAAACCTCAAGCGAACTTACACTCTGTGCGAACTGACCAGGTTTAAACGAACTGGACAACTTGGTATGACCTGAGATAACTTGGTGCGATCTGATTTTCTAAATGACCACTTCGTGTGGACTGGATCTACTTTCACGCGACCTGGTGACCTCTCAAACGATCTGACCTATCTTTGTACGACCTGAGTTCACTACGTACGAACTTGAATCAATATTGATCAATCCGTGCGACCTAAACCCTAATTTCACACGAAATGGACCACCTTCAAAACGACATGGGACTCAATTCGTACGAATTGATGCTGATGTCACACAATCGGCCATGTTTTTTACAAATTGATCAGGTTTTAGTTCGATTTTAGGTCTGATTCTTTCAAGGATTGTTAAAAACTGTGTTTCGCTTGTTATATGAGAAAATCAAGCCATTTTATCCGTAAAATCTCAGTTAATTTTGAAAAATGTGAAGAAGAATGAGTAGAAGTCAGAAATTTCGGTGAAAACAACCTGAAATGGTAAGAACACTTCCTCCTGAGCTCTAATACCACTTGTAGGATCGTTGTGATGACCAAACTAGTCGTTCAGAAGAGATCTCGTCCAATACGAAAGGCGGAAACAGACGTATCGGAGTTATTTCAGCTGGATACACACTAGAACCACTTAAACTATCTCTTGTATTGATTTGATCACGATTTACAACCTGGAGATTCTTCGGCAGAGCTTCGCTACCGGAATCCAAACGTTACAAATGGAAAGACTCAATTCACCTATTTATAGTGTTGCCACTTCCCATGAAACTGCCACTCCAGTTCGTACGAACTGGTCGAGTTCGCATGAACTGGCCACTTCCTGTGAACTGGCTTGTTCAGCTTTGTTTCCTGTTTCTTTCGTACTACGTGACTTTTTCTATCTAACCTATTACAAGACGCGATACAAGACGAAGTCGACAGACATATGCACCAACAATGCTAGCCTCCACTCGGATCACCATTCGAGCGGACGGCCATCCGTCCGGATGACCGTCCGACCGGACGACCTGAGAGGTAGAAACACTTCAAGGTTTTGACAATGCTACAACGAAAAACTCAAAGTTCACATCATACACAAACACATCCACCCCAAACGAACAACCTTCTGACCGAATGGTCATCCGTCCGGATGACCATCCGTCCAGACGGTCATTCGATCGGATCACTATTCGTCCCACATCACTCGCCTCATTTAACGCACCGTTCAACGCTTATAATGTCGTTATCTGATTAGGCTAATCTCTCAGCGCTCCCTTCAATCCAAGACTGTGTGTTTTCATTAAACACTATCTGTGAGTAGACTCGATCCCCTTTTGCTTTACGAACTATTGGATGTTACATACGTTACCTATTTCAAATCACATCGATCACACAACGCAAACACTTTTATTACACTAACCGCTCTGCATGTTATATGTGTTATCCGATGAATGTTTGTATGTTATGTTTACACAGTGATTGTTGCCTGACACCTTAGCAACGATAGTACTATAGTTTGGACTCAACACCTGTCGTGGACAGGGGTTGTTAAGGGTATTTCTTCACATGTCACAGTGGTGATATGTGTTCCGCATTCTACAACTCGCAGAAATGTCTGTGCATATTTCATTGTCAATAACCTACTTGCTTCGCATTACTACGTGTTACATGCTGGTTATGCGTAAATCGCTTTCGCTACTATTATACCATTAAACATGTATGCTTACCTTTACACTATGTGTATTGACTTTTATTTTAACGTATGTGACAGGTGTCTTGTGTGACAACCCGAATAATTAGGGTTAGCACTACTTAACGTTTAATTGTCTATCTCGTGCACCGCTGAATGTTATGTGTGTATGATTAGTGGTTATGCAATAAATCGTTAAATGCTTTACGTGATCGTTAAATGTTTTATGTGGCGCTTAGCTAAGTTAGGTAATTAAATTTGATTGAACCATGAATCTACTTGATATACTTGGGCCGTAAACCTGTTTAGCACATACACTTTGCATTTGGGCCGGTTAGTGTGATTTATACATGTTGAGCCGCCAATGGACATCTTGACACACACCTCTCCTCTCGGCCCAATCCATCAAGTGTGAACCAATTGGCCCAATCTTCTCATTTACTCCATATTTACGTAGATATGATTTCTTGTTCTTAATTATTGATTAATATGGGTTGTTATGTGTAAGTGTGATTGAGTAATCGTGTATGTGCGTGTAATGGGTTAGCTTGTGTTAGGATAACTACACGTTCAATGTTATTGGGCCTGTACAAGTCTGATAGAAAGGAAAGTCACTGGGCCGCTTTCTGTTTTGTAATCTCGGCCCCAACCTTTGTTGGGTTAGTAAACACATTAGGCCTAACCTCTCTTCCTTATATGTTTATGTATACGTAACAAGATAGCACATAACAAACCAAACCCTATTCCTTCTTGTTGCGACGGCAGTGGCCCCCCTCTCTTGGAGACTCTATCTAGCTTAACTTGGGATCTCGGTTAGTATTCTCACCGTTGTTCATGGTTAATCTCTACGTGTATGCAAACTGTTAATTACCCAATGTGTTTTTTTTATAGTGATAAATTGCTTAAAATGTGATGAATCTGAGAGTCTAGTAGGTTAATTAGAACAATGATTTTCGGTTCACATGGCATGACATATGATTGATGGTTTTCATGTAGTGATAAACTAGTAGTAATGTTTGTCAGGTCCACTAATTTGAGTAGGTCCAATAAGCACTAGAATTCACATAGTTGTTGCCAAGTCTACACGTGATGGTCTGATGACCATGTGAAGTGTATTAATTGATGAGAATGATTATGATGATTTGGATGGATATACGTGTAAGTGAATAATGATTATGATTATAACTAGATTTGATATTGTTAATGTATTATTACTTGTGAAATTGTTATTCGGCTATGAAGGGTTATCATGTGTTAGATCCTAACTGTAAAACCTAGTCGCACATCATATGGAATCGCACAACTCAGTGGGCTTTGGGTGTATGTGGGCTGGTGTGTATATTGGGCCGGGCATGAACATATAAACCAGGTCGCACACTGGAATGGGCCTGGGAAGTAGTCGGTCACACACACATAACTGAATTGGACCGAAAGGGGTTTGGGCCAGTGGTGGATCACATGTTCAGTTGTAGCAAAACAAAATAAGTGTTAAAAGGGTGAACATAAGTGTTGAATCTATGAGCCGCAACCTTAATGTACATGGGCTTAAATAACGGGTGCTGGTTGCTTTTATGTTAGCGGGCCGGGTCTGGTATGGTGAACCCACTGGGCCGCACCGGGTGGGCCTGGTGTGCGTTGGGCCGCAGGCGAGCTAATGGTTCTCGGAGGGGGTTCGGATGTTATTTGGTTTGGGTTGATACTAATGGGTCATACTCAAAAGGTTACTACAATATTAGGCCACACACATGCTATGTTAATATATACATATATACTGGATCGCATACAACTTAAGTAAACATTGGACCACAGGAGCTAACTGGATCACTGATCCGTACGTTGCATATTATCGAGTGTCAACGAATGTACTGTGCATGATTTGTATATATATGTTTAGGAGACAAATTGTCTTGTGAACCAAGTAGACGCTAGAGACTATTGATTTACCATTATGGCTTGAACTTCATGAGTGTGCTGCATGTATCTTGACTGTGTGATAAGTGAAATAAGAGATACATGACTTGTTATACGTGAAATGTGTGTGGTTTATGTGTACGAAGTATTGACTGATATCGGTAACCCTTATAGGGCGTGTTTGTTCAACTGATAATCAAGATATTTAACCTTACCGAGCAAACCAAAGGTGAGTTCATTACTTTGAGCATGCGTCCCGGTGGTTGGGACAGTCAGTGGGTATCCCGAGGAGGGATAAGTCTTTTGGGTAAAACTATGATGTTGGATAATATTCTCACTCTCTATCTCTTAAGTCCCATCTTTTGCTATCGTGGGTGGTAGCGGGGTATTAGTTGGTAGCGTTACTTAGGTTTGGCACCCTCACACCGTTCCTGAGAGAGGGCGGGTGTGAACTAATGACCCAGTCGGGCCCAGTGCTTTGATAGGAGCACTGTGGAACGGGCAAAACATACATCAGGAGCCGTCTTGTTCAGTATCGAGATATTATCAACATTACTTTTGGAATTAAATTCAATGGATTAACTAAACACTTGGTAACCAACGTTATCGTAAAACTATGAACTCACCAGCGTTGTCTGATACACTTGTTGCATGCTCGTAGGTCGTTAGGTATCTTGGATTTGGGAACTTGCTGTCTGGAGTAGCTGGAGTAGCTGGAGTGGTCATGGGTCGACTGGAGAGATTCATGTGATTGAATACTTGACACTATATATTGGTTTTGAAACAGATTAACTTTGGTTTACTATTCGCTTCCGCTGAACATGTTGGTTTTCATCTAAACTTGTTGATGGTATTTTCATTAATAATTGAGGATCCTATTTATAAACTTGTATGGGTTCAATGTAATTAGTGGCTCTTTATTGGTAAGTCACACGCCTAACAGGGACACTCCCTAGGTGGCATTTTGGGGGTGTGACATCTTGGATGTTGTGATATGCTTGCTTTTGTGGAATCAAGCTATGGGAGTCTACAAACAAATAAAACAATTTAAGAGTTGTCGAAACTATGATTTGTCTTTGAGAACATCTATGTTTGTAATAACTGCTTTTATTTGATATGTTATGTTATGGTATGGGACGTAACGTTAAATATCCGGTAATTTTAGTTGTAATGGATTCTCTTGGACAATCTGTTTCGCTCAGTGCCGCACCCCGATGTTTCTGCCATCAGTTGGGGTGTGACATTATCAAGACAGTTGAAGAAGCGGAAAATAATAAAACTAATAGTGGAAGTTAACGACCACCTACTGAACCCAGTCACAGCGTAAACAATGGACCATTACTTCAATTGCCTATTCCAAAAAGAAGAAGAACCATGTCATATGGTCGTTCTTACAAAGAATTCTGGTCTTGCAAACCAATAGAATTCTCTGGCAATGAAGGAGCCATTGCACCTCTACGTTGGATAGAAAAGACTGAGGAAGTATTAAAAATAAGCAAGTGTGCAGAGGAAGATAAAATCATGTTTGCTTCCAATCTTTTTAAGAATGCAGCTCTAGAATGGTGGAATATTATTCTCTAGTCTAGGGGAAGTGACAGAGTTTATAATATGGAATGGACTGAGTTTAAGAATATGGTTGAAAGGAAATTATGTCCTCCCAACGAAAAAGAACAAATAGCTAATAAGTTCTTAAACCTTAGAATGACGGGAACAGATTGCAAGGGTTACACTACCGTATTCTTCGAATAGGCTAGAATAGTACCAACCTAGCATCACCAGAACCACTATTAATCTCTCGTTACATCTGGGGATTAATCAGTGAGATTAGACACGTAGTCAAGGCAGCTAGACCACAAACCATAGAAGAAGCAGTAGAACTAGCAAATACCTTGACTGATGAGCTGGTACGTACGCAAGAAGAGAACCAAAGGAAGAACCTAGTCCAAAAGCTTACCCAAGAATTTCGCTAGGGTAATTCCAACCGTGGGAAAAACATAGGTTCTACTTCTGCACCTTATTGTAAGTCCTGCAAGAAAAAGCATTCAGGGAAATGTTCCACATACTGCAACTTCTGCAGGATACCATGACACAATGAAGAAGACTGCAGGAAGAAAACCAGTAATGGAATATACTTCAATTGTGGAGCAAAGGGGCATATTAAGCCGAACTGTCTGAAACTAGCTCTAGCCATGAACAACAAGACCACTAAAAATGCTAGAGCATTTGTTCTGACAGCCGAAGAAACAAAGATGATTCCGGACGTGATTGCCAGTACGTTTTTAGTTAATGATGTTTTTGCTAAAGTATTATTTGACTCTAGTGCGAACCAAAGTTTTATTAATACTTCATTTTGCAAACTTCTCAATCAACCATTAACTAAACTCCAACAAGAATGTCTGGTAGAAACGGCAAACGGAGAGTCCATTAAGATCACTAAAATCTTGCAGGGAGCAAGAATAGAAATTTTAAACCATAATTTTATTGCTAACATTTACCCAATGAATCTGGCTGGATTTGATATTGTATTAGGAATGGATTGGTTAGTAGCCAATAAAGCCAGTATTCTATGTGATAGAAAATCAATACAAGTAAATTCACCAAAATGTGAAAAGATCACAATTAAAGGAGACAAGCCATCTAGATCCACGAAATTCATCTCTGTGATGAAAACAGCAAGTTATGCAAGGAAAGGGTCACTAGTATATATGATTTCTATAATCATTAACACTAAAGGAAAGGAATTGAAAGATATTCCCGTAGTATCTCAATTCTCAGATGTGTTTCCAGAAGAGCTACCTAGACTACCGCCAGATAGAGAGGTTGAATTTAGAATTCACCTACTACTAGGAACAACACCGATTTCCAAGGCACCTTATCGCTTAGCACCGACAGAGATGCAGGAACTAAAGAAACAGTTGGATGAACTTCTAGAAAAAGGATTCATACAACCTAGTTCTTCACCATGGGGAGCACCAATCTTGTTCATCAAGAAGAAAGACAGATCAATGCGTATGTGCATTGATTACCGAGAATTGAACAAAGTCACGATTAAATATAGGTACCCATTACCAAGAATTGATGACCTGTTTGATCAATTGAAAGGACCTCGATTCTTTTCTAAGATCGACTTATGCTCAGGATCTCATCAATTGAAAATACAGGAAGAGGACATTCCTAAAACTGCATTCAGAACAAGGTATGGCCATTATGAATTTACCGTCATGCCATTTGGTTTAAAGAATGCCCCAACTGCATTTATGGACATGATGAACAGAATATATAAACCATATCTGGATAAATTCATAATTGTCTTTATAGATGATATTCTCATTTACTCTAAGAGTAAAGAGGAACATGCAGCGCATCTGCATACACTCCTAAATTTGCTGAGAAAAGAAAAGCTTTATCCTAAATTTTCAAAACGTGAATTTTGGTTAGAAAAAGTACAATTCCTTGAACATCTAGTTAATCATGAAGGAATTCATGTAGATCCCACAAAGATCAAGGAAATTACTAACTGGAAAGTCCCTGAATCACCAACGGAGGTGAGAAGTTTTCTCGGACTATGAGGTTATTATTGAAGGTTTATCCGAGATTTTTCTAGAATAACCATTCCCTTAACAAAACTGACTTGTAAATCAGTTAAGTTTGAATGGGGACCAAAACAGGAAGAAGCCATTAGAATCCTTAAGCAAATATTGACCTACGCACCCATACTCGCATTACCAGAAGGAACTGAAGACTTTGTAACCTATTGTGACGCGTCTAAATTAGGTTATGGATGTGTGTTGATGCAACGTCAAAAGGTTATAGCCTATGCCTCTAGACAACTTAAGAATCATGAAGAGAATTATACAACCCATGATCTAGAATTAGGAGCCATAATTTTTGCCCTTAAAATTTGGAGACATTACCTTTACGGTAGTAAGTTTACCATTTTCACCGATCATAAGAGTTTGAGATATGTTTTCGGGCAAAAAGAGTTGAATATGAGACAGAGACGCTGGATGGAAATCCTTAGTGATTATGATTGTAGTATCCAGTACCATGCAGGAAAGACTAATGTACTAGCCGATGCTTTAAGTCGAAAGTATCATGAAAATCCAAGACGAGTACGTTCTTTCAAATTAAACCTGCAGATAGATTTAAATGAACAGATTAGAGAAGTACAAGAATCAGTAATTAAGGACGATACTGAAAAATTGAAAGGAATGATTAAGGAATTAGAACAAGGAACCGATGGAATTTGGAGATTCCATAAGAAAAGAATCTGGATACCTAAACAAGGAAACCTATGCCACCGAATATTAGAAGAAGCCCATAAGTCTAAGTATACGATACATACTGGATGTGATAAAATGTATCAAGTCTTAAGAAAGAATTTCTGGTGGATAGGAATGAAAAAGGATATAGCAGCTTATGTTGCCAAGTGTCTAACCTGTTCACAAATTAAAGCTGAACATCAGAAACCCTCAGGTTTATTGCAGCAACTAGAAATACCGATATGGAAATGGGAATTGATAGCAATGGATTTTGTTACCAAATTACCCAAGACGCGAAAAGGAAATGATACAATGTGGGTGATTCTAGACAGATTAACCAAGTCTACTCATTTCTTACCGATGAAGGAAACTTTCAGTATGGAACAGTTAGCCAAGTTGTATGTAAATGAAATAGTTTCATTACATGGAATTCCTTTATCTATTGTTTCAGATAGAGATAGCCGTTTTACTTCTCATTTTCGGACTAGTTTCCAAAAAGCAATGGGAACCAAGTTAAATCTAAGCACTGCTTATCATTCTCAAACGGACGGACAAAGTGAAATGACAATTCAAACAATGGAAGATATGCTTAGAGCTTGTGTAATTGATTTCGGAGGAAATTGGGACGATCATTTACCATTAATAGAATTTTCCTACAATAACAACTATCATACCAGTATCAATGTTGCACCATTTGAAGCACTTTATGGATGGAAGTGCCGAACTCCAGTCTGTTGGGCAGAAATTGGAGAAAAGCAACTGTCTGGACCAGAGATTATTCAAGTCATGGAAAGACTAAAAGTAGCACGCGATCGTCAAAAGAGTTATGCTGATAACAGGCGAAAACCATTGGAATTTCAAGTAGGAGATAAGGTATTATTAAAAGTTTCGCCATGGAAAGGAATAGTTAGATTCATTAAGAGGGGAAAGCTAAGTCCTAGGTATGTTGGACCTTTTGAGATTAATAAAAGGATAGGACCAGTAGCTTACCAGCTACAACTGCCAGAGGAAAGAGCAGGGATACATGATGTATTTCATGTATGTAATCTCAAGAAGTGTTTAGCAGATGAATCATTAGTAGTACCTCTTAAAGACATAGAGGTAAATGAGAAACTTAAGTTTGTAGAAAAACCCCTACAGATTGAAGACAGAAAGATCAAGAATCTCAAACACAAAAGATTAGTTCTAGTTAAAGTAAAATGGGATTCCAAGAGAGGACCAGAATACACTTGGGAGCTCGAATCAGAGATGCAAAGGAAATATCCACACCAGTTCCAGTAGACCTCGAGGACGAGTTCTAAAACAAGGTGGGGAGGATATAACAACTCTCCCAAAATTCTTAGAACACCCCTATACGTCTAAAAAACACACCGTATACGAAAAATAGGCCCGAAATACCTTTAATTTAACAAAGTTAAATAACAACAAGGAATAAGGGGCGCTCGTGGGGCGCGACCCCCTTGACTACATCCGTCGCGGGCCGCTACCAGGTGGCCATCAGGCAAGCCCCTAGGCCGGCACGTATCCCCTCCGTGTCAAAGCTAGCCGCTGATTCGATGAGGCTAGGCCCTAGCCAGCCTAGCTTGTGGACCGCGAAGGCCAAAGCAATCTCTCACGCGGGCCGCGAGAGAGTGGTCGATCAGAACTATAAATAGGGGCCATTGGCTTCATTTTCCAAATCGTTCAGAATCAAAACTCTCTCTCAATTCTCTGATAATAGAAATAATTCTTGGGTATAATACCCACTAAAAAGCGAAGCTCTGCCTCGATGTAAGTATCATAACCCCCGGTTACGTATTAGTTACGCTGCCCGATAGATCTAGTGCTCCGTAACGCATGTCAAGGCTCTGCCTGACTCAGTCGTTGGAGTTCTATCTCGGGGAGGGTATAGCTAATGTAAATTGGGTTATTATACTAACGCGTGTTCATTGTTTAATTTAATAGATTATAACAAGGAAGCCACAAGGAAATACCTAAATTAGCAATGTGAGTTAATCCTTCTTTTTGTGAACTGTTTTTACAAAACCTCAATTGTTTTAAATTATAATTGACAGTGATTGAGTATTTGTGAATCTAAAATTATCATCGGTATGTTGGGGTTTTGTATACATAACTTGTTACTACACTATGAGTAGTAGCATGACCACTAGTCAGGATTGACAGTACCGTGGGTGATAATTAAAGTAGATGTAAACAAATGTAATTGCGGGTTGCCCTCAATGCTGTAAAATGATAAAACTTGTTTTGATTAAACTGGGATTCACTCCCCAGTATTTCTTGATGATAAAATATTTTTAAACATGTTTCAGGTAACAAAATGTGAAAGCCAATTAGAAGCCAGCTGGAGAGCACTGAAGGGTTGGAAAAGTGGCTATAAAACTTACCTAAATAAAGAAGAAGTTTTATTTCAATAAATTAGGCTTTATCCCTAAAAACATGTTGTAATGAAAACTTGGGTTTATCCCATGTATTTATTATTATAAAAATATGGTCTTTTACTATGATAAACTATTTCCTAACTACGGTCCTGATGAAATTCCCGCTGCCAAAATTAATAAACACCGATACCACCAGCTCTGCGAGGCTCGCGGCCGCCCGCCTCCTGGGGCGGGGGTCGAGGGTTGTGACATTATATTACCATATCAGTAGGTAATCAATTTCATATATTCATCATTGATTAAAACAATGTTTTGCAAAAAAGGGCATTTTGGTCATTATTAGACATATTATAAGAACTTGTGTAAAAACTCAGAATTTGATTATTATCAAGTAGTATAATCACAGAGGGTTATTCTACACTATAATATGATCATAATGCAACTAATAATCAGTAGCTAAAGTTGCTAAATCGGGTCAGAATCGAAAGTCAAAGCAGAAGTCAAACTGCTCGACTTTTGGTTGCGAACCGACACATAAACTGGAAATGACGGGCTGAACATGTTGATACATGTTCTAATATTAGTTACCAGCTGATTTAGTGTTAAAAACATGTGTTATAACATTTACAAGTTCATTTTATAAAGTTTCCAAAAATCTGCCCTTTGACTTTTAAATTACTTTACTTTGACCCGTCATTTGACCAACTTAACTTCATTTCCAGGAGGTGCCCTTTTAACGGATTAACACCTACCTTATTATGATCATGTAGCCATATTCGACTCAAACAATGGCTGGACCATAATGGTCTAAACCGAAAGTCAAAGCAAAAGTCAGTTTGCTTGACTTTCGGCTTATAAAAGCCTACAAAAATGAAAAGAGTTGGAAAGGAACACTTACTTGTGATCCTTAGAGAAAATAGAACTCAATTAGGAGGTCCTTTTTTATCAGAAGCTCTAGAGAAGAGTTTAAGAGGAAGAAATGAAGAAAGGTGCAAGTTGCAAAGTTGTAAAGCTTGCCCTTTTATACTTGTAGAAGGTGTATAGGATCATTACAAGTGTCCAAGAGTTTAATAAGATCATTGCAGGTGTTTATGAGGTGTAATGAGCTGATCAAATGTGGCAGAGTTTGAACTATGCGTCAGCAATGTAGAACTACTTGGGCTGCAAACAACGATTCTGCCAGCTATGGTCCTTACGGACCGTATGAGCTCAGAGTTTACGGTCTGTAAGCCTGCTTAAGCGCCCATTGATTAAAATCTCATGCGGACCGTAAGGTTTATGGCCTTGAGGTCCATATCCGTTACCCAAATACAAAAATGGCTTATGCTTGGGGTCCGTAAGCACAAGGCTATACGGTCTGCAAAGGGTCACTCAGAGGCCTTAAATTGGCATGTTGAAAACTTTAGTCTCTCCACATTCATACTTTCAAAATTTGACAAAATTAGTCCCTCTCGTCAAACAACGTGGCATAAATGAGAGTTACCAGACACGTGTCTTCATGTAACACGACATGAATTTACGAGGTGTTACACTACTTTTTATTTGGGTTTGTATTAATGACTTTATAACTAGTTCTTTTTATATTGAAAGTGAACTTTACTATATCATTTCTTCATGTTTTGTTGATTCACTCAATCGTGTCTTTACGGTCTATATAAAGCGCGTTAACTGCCTGGAAGGGGGTTAGAGGGGTCGTTTGGGTAAAGTTCTTGCCTCGTTCATTGTATAGATCCTGCGAGAACTTGATTTAAGCTTATTAGGACTTCTCTTGACGCAGATAACATCAAATCGAGGGAAGTAAGAACGGCTTGAATCCCTTATAAATAAACTACTATTAAAACTTTAACCTGGCCTTGCGAGACTGTATCCCTGCTGACTCAGACCAATATGGCCGAGGGTAGCGTTGCCTCCAAAAGAAGGACATGCCACATTTTGCATTAATAACTTACTTAATTATCTTTCCATAATCCGGTTATGCGGGACTGTATCCCTGCTGACTCAGACCAATATGGCTGACGGTAGCGTTGCTTCCAAAAGACGGACATACCACAATAACTAAGATAATCTCTTAAAAAGCCCAAAGTACGGAAATCATCAAAGGATACGTAAAAGAGGAGTCGGAACCAAGTGATTCTATCTTGTTTATTGTTTTTACTAACATTTTATTTTTATTTTTTTCTTTCATCTTTTAAAACTTATTAACATCTTTTCTCAAAAATTTTTTGTTAGATTACACGTCGGCGATATTCCGATATTAAAAGCTCTTGTGTGCTTGTAAGACCTCGGTATCTGACCATCACTATACTACGTCAACGATGGGTGCACTTTGATGACTATCGTAAGGGTCAATCAAAAACCTAATTAAACTATGTAGATAGCATAAATAGGGTATTCTATCCACGGAGAATTTGTCGTCAGTGTACAGACTTTAATTAAAACTAAAACTATCTAAATCGGGGGGTTGATTAATTGATTTCGAAAACAAGAAAAGTAATTTAGAAAGTTGTGATCAATATGAGAAAAAGCAACCCCCACCTGGAATCCTAATTACTCGTTTTAACACAAAAACCCGTTTAAAGATTCATAACACCACATAGACATAGCCTTGGAATTAATGAATTTGATTATTAGAGATACTTTTTAAGTTTCACCATACAATCTAATAACCAGTTTTATTATATCAATTACCCACCAAACCAACCCGCTAACAACGCAAGGAGGTTGCCAATACGCTTCATAAACGACAAACAATTCAAATATAATAAACCTTTCACAAATTCAACACAAGTAGTCAAGATTTACCAGTTAAAAAGAATCCACACAAAGTTCAATGCAAAATGAAACAATCTCTCATCCGGGTGGAAGTTACAAGCGCTTACTCGCGCATGGAAGTCATTACAACTTCAATGATTATTAATAATCGATCGGACATGAACAGGAAGCTTGAAAGATGAAAGAATACTACAAAAGTCACCTATGATTGCCCTTAAGTTCGTACTGTACGGCTGGAATGGAATTCGTACCCTCAAAACCTAATTTGGCTGACTTTAAATGTTTTCCTGTAAATAGTGCCTGACGCACGTTGCGGAGTATTTCCAAACACACCCGCACGTGTTGCGGGGGTATTGAAGTTGTCTGAATCTAACTTGGACCACACAGCACGTCGCAGAGAAGGACCCAGGCGTTGCCGTGTGTCGCCTGACTTGTTCAGGGTTGACTTTCGCCGTTACACATCCCGCGTTGACCTGTCAAGCCCATTTTTCTGTCCAGTTTCTCTCATTTACCTTTGTAATACTTGTTTAAGCAACAAAATATCAACGCACAGTAAATATATATACAAATACGATTTAACTTATTTAACACACTAAAAACCAACGTAAACTACTACGAAATACACGTATTTTGACCCGATATCACATCCCCACACTTATCTTTTTTCATCCCGAAAAAATTCTCTCCAATGGAATCACAATCAGAAAATTGGCATTCAATATATTCAATTAATTATTAACAAGTCAAACCAAACGTTAACCAATATTGAAGGTATATGATCCACCTAAACCCAACCGCCAGCTTCTAAGCCCTTATTCACGATTCATTAAGTTCAAGTGATTATAGTAATCTATGGATCTCACACTCAAAATACTACAACGCCACCTAATCCCACTTCAAGCTTATTAGATTACCGTCTTATATAAAAACTCTTATGCAATTCCAATTAAACTTATGATAGATAATGGATGATGTTACGCGCTCTACATGTTTTGCTTATGATCAGTTCGGCGGAAATACCCCACCCGAGTCACCATCCCAGTGTTTAATGCCATAAATTTTTCTAACTCCACCTAGAGGGTATACCCCACCCGAGTCACCATCTCAATGGTTAATACCATAGGCTTAGTTTTTTCTCTCTTTTTTTCAAACATGTAGCTCAAATGAATGGATGGAACGTTTTTTTTTCGGGCGCCACCTTGTGTCGGATTTATTTTCATAAAAAGAAACAGGTGTGCCAATTTAATCAGAAAAAACTTATAAGCTTTTTACATATAACGGTACCCCTTATACTCTCAACAGTTTGGGTTTTTCTATAGCTCCTAAGGTGAGAACCCACAAGACTTCTAATTTAAGGTATATTATATCAATCCTAAGGAACTCATCAACCGGCTGGGCCTATCCACATATCCTAAATTAGACGTGTGACCGACCATTCGTTATCTCATATGTATAGTAATTAAATGCCAAGAAATGATTATACCTATCATCTTCCATTTTGTTGCAAAAACTTACTCAAAACATTTTCAATTTTTTTAACGACACGAGTAAGACTAATACTAAGACACAACTAAATAGACGCTAGTCTCCCCTCCCCACACTTATTTCCTTCATTGTCCTCAATGGAGAGAGAAACTATTTATGACACGAACATGACACTCGACAAAAAGAAAGATAAAAAGAAAATGCAAACGTAACCAAATGGAACAGGCTCCCCTGATTTAACGCAGTTGAATCCTTCCAAGTCTGTTTCCATGCCTTCCAAAACGTCACGGGTCCTTCAATCGCAACTCCAAGCCAATAACACTAACCATTTAAACACATTCTAGCAACATCATCAAACATAATCATATCATATATATGAATCAACCCAATCGGATAACCCTTACATTTTTCCCAACAATATCAAATATCAAATTTAATTACAAACCATCATTAGCTGAATAAAAACAAAATAAAGGGAAAAAGTACAACATAACCCAAAATTTCCGGCAGCTATCTTATCTAACTCCTACTCATCATCTGACCCCCCATCATGCGGGTCCTCCATGTGCTCATCACCACCACCCGGCTGAACAGGCTGTTGTGGTGGGAACCAATCCGGTACAGCAATGTGCTGATGCTCCATCATATATCTAATCATGTTCGCCTGCATAGCAAAACTATCGACCATAGTATCATATATCATCTCCAAAGTCAACGGATCAGATCGTGGCGACCTCAGTGGGTGCTGTGGGCGCGACTGCTCATGTCGGGAAATAATAGATTGCCTCCTTGTTCAATGTCTTTCTTGCATAGCCTCAGCCGCAGAAGTTCCCCCCAGTGGTAGTACTTGCGGTGACATTTTCACCGGCTTCCAACGAATGGGTTCATCCATCTCAACCAAATTCATTAACTTCAGATTCTCCACATCAAACGGCTCAGTCACTGGTTCCAATGTCAGATGCTGCTATGGATACCTATCGGATACATCAGACGAAATCGTAATTCAGGTCACATACGGACCCAACTTGAAGGGGTATGGTCCCAAAAACCTTGCGCAAGCGCATAGGACCATACCCTAACTCCATTCCAAAGAACATCTTAAACAGAACCTCGCGCGGCTGCGCAATGGTTCTAAACAGGATTTGGAAGAAAACCGTCTTTGATAACCATGCGTCGGAGGAAATGAGAGATAAACACTCAACTAACACCCTTGCGCGGGCTCGCGTAAGGGCACAGTTAAGCTTAAAGAGTAAAACCTCAACACCTCCATGCGCCTGAAGTCAAGACTTGAACATGTTAGTGCATAATGTCTATAGCCTACGTCTACATTCTAGGTCATGTCGGTGGCTTGTATTAAGGTTAAAAGTGTCAAAATGTAATTGTATGAATGTTTGAAAGTGATTTCGCATGAAATGGTTTTATGTCATTTGGTACGAAATCAAGTTTGGTCATTTCGTATGAAATGACATGTTGTCATTTCGTGCGAAATAGTCTGCCTATATATATGGCACTTGGGTTTTTCATTTGGTACGAAATAGGTGACTGTGTAACGAAGTGCTGCCCAATTTTCACTGTGTAATCAACTTAAATATCAATGAAAAACCTGTATTAAGTATAATTCTCTGTTTCTACACCTTTCTATCACTGATTCTCAGTTGTTTGACTGTTTCCGCCTTTCAAACAGCTTAGTTTTGACTCTGATCAACTCATATAGGTCGCAAAACAATCCTACAAGTGGTATCAGAGCTCAGGATGAGTCAATTCGTTTGAATCAGTGCTTAGAATTCTATTTTTCTACTCATTCTTGGATTTCTGGACAAATTGACGGACAAAATGGACTGATCTTTTGATATTAGGTGTAAAATACGGTTTTAACAAATCCTTGAAAGAATAAGACCTAAATTCAGACTAAAAGTGACAAAAATGGGCCAAAAACCTCATTTCGTTTGAACGAGCACTATTTCGTTTGAAAAAGTGAGTTGATTTCGTATGAAATGAGCTATTTCGTGTGAAGTTTCATCATTTCGCTTGAAAACAACGTTCATTTCGCACGAAATGAGCCTTTTCGCTTGAAAACTCATTTCGTTTGATCATTTCGCACGAAAAGACATCTGGATTACTGATTTCGTATGAAATGGCACTTCATTTCGCGTGAAAGTGTGATTTGGCATGAAAAGTTGATTTCATTTTGAAAAGTTGATTCCGCACGAAACTTGTTTTCGTGTGAAAGTCCATTTCGTTTGTGTGATTTCGTTCGAAAGTCCATTTCGTGTGTAGAAGGTATTTCTTTTGAAAGTGACTGTTTTTCAAAAACTTGAAAATTTTTCCGAAACTGTTTTCGTAAAATGGATAACCAAGAGTTTTACAACTTGTTTGCCGGTGGGGGAATGACAGCAGTTCAAACACCAGCCAGTATAATACAAAATGTGAACATGGAAAATGAACTCGGTACAATGCAAAAACCGCCGAAGTTGATGAACATTGATGAGTATGCTGGGTGGTCAGAAAGGTTTAAGACTTGGGTGCAAGCCAACCATTTCGAATGTTGGATGAAAATCGAGTCCAAATATGTTCCTCCAACGAATGGTTCGGGAATAGAGAAAACTATCAGAAGTTTAACACCACTTGAACAAGAAGGTTTCAAAGCAGAAAAGAAAATGATGAGCATTCTATAACAAGCCATCAAAGAGGATATCTTAGTACTGCTGCAACATCAGGGAAACTCACAGTCCGTCTGGAATGCTTTGAAAGTTAAGTTTCTTGGAAGCGTGTCTATCATAAAAAGCAAGACTGCTTCGCTGAAGAAAGATTTTGATATCTTCACGGGTATTAAGGGCGAGACAACAAGGAATTGATCGAGAGATACTGCCATCTGGTTGTTGAGATGAAGAGGTTGAGCATAAACAAAACGGATGAAGAATGAGTTGATAAACTAGCGGATGCGTTACCATACGATGAATGGGGCACTTATCTGTTGTGTTGAAAAATAATTTGGAGTATGTCGGATTTAACCTTAGCACATTTATTGAGAAGATTGAGGCACATGAACTTGAGTTGAAAAAGATTAGATTAATGAAGTCTTCAAGTGTACAACAAGATGTCTCATTATACTACAAAGGAAGCTCGTCAGCAACATCAAATCTAAGTCCAAAGATTCAGACAACTTTTAGTACTGATTCAACATCCGGAGTTCCATCTGGCACATCAAGCAACAATAATTCACCATTTGCAAGTTTTGAACCAAATCCAAAGGTTCAAAACTCACCAGATCAATCTTATACCCAAAGTTCTTCAGGATCAAACAGTCAAAGTCAAGGTCCAGGAATACTCTGCAACATAGCGGTGAACATAAAGAATGCTCAAGACTTTACTGAATCATCAGCGAAACAGCACATAGCACTACTTGCTTCGGTGCTTGAATCTTATGAAAGTTTGGTTGCAGGTAGAATTGGGAACCCTGATATGACAAAGGAAGATTATGATCAGATTGATCCAGAGGAGCTGGAGTTGATCGATATCAAATGGGGAATGGCAAGCTTGGTAAGGAGAGCTTAAAGATTTATGGAAATAACTGGTCGGAACAGTCTTTCAGGACCGGATAGCAAGCTTGGGTTTGATAAAACAAAAGTTACATGTTTCAAATGCAAAGAGAAGGGACATTTCAAACGTGAATGTCCAAACCGAGAAGTCAACAATCACCAAAATCCATTCACTAACGACTACTACAGACAAGCCATCTATCACAAGACAAGACAAGTCAACAACCATTCACCCAA
Source organism: Helianthus tuberosus (assembly GCA_030545235.1). NCBI lineage: Eukaryota > Viridiplantae > Streptophyta > Magnoliopsida > Asterales > Asteraceae > Helianthus > Helianthus tuberosus. The sequence continues at coordinate 16,244,795 of CM060402.1, read as the reverse complement.
AGACCTCAGATCGAAAATAAGCCTGAAAAAGCTCTTTTAGTCAATCAAGATGATGAGAAGGTAGCTGAAGGTTTCAGTTGGGATAAGTATATCCCTGGTAGTGAGGGTATGGCCATGATGGCAGAAATTGTGGAAGAACCGGAATGCGTTGTTGAAACAGAAGAAGTCTGTGAAGTCATGTCTGAAGAGAGTTTGGCTGATCTTGAAGAAGTTGCTGCAGAAGTCTACTACTATCAATCTGAACAGGAGATTATTGCTAGTTCTTTCAAATCAATAATGCCTCCTAACATGTTTGATTCTTTTGCAGGATTCTTCAGTGAGCCAACCACAGGATTCTGTCCACAGTACGACGTTGAGAAAGCTCATGTTGAAGAGATAATATACATTTCAAAAGAAATGAATGAAGAGACGCTAAAAGAGATTGCTAACAAAGCATTGATGGGAAAGCTGAAAGAGGTAGAAACAGAATATGTCAAAATGGAGTCTGTCGAAACCGAGTCAGTTGAAATTGTGTCTGTCGAAACAGAGTCAGTCAAAAAGGAGTCTGACGAGAAATCAGAAAATGAGGAGATCAAATCAGCAGAAAAGTCAGAGTAGAGTGTGATGGTTTTGGTAAAACATATATTAAAATTGACCAAGAAGAAAAGGTTTCTGAAAAGGTTGATTCAATTCATGAAATTCCATGCAAAAACTGTTCAAAACCATGCATGGAGTGTCTTGAAAAGGACAAAAAATTTCAAGAATTGAAGAAATATACTGATGAAGTAAAATTTGATCTAAGTGAGATGAAAGAAGCTTATGACACTTTGGCACAATCAATCAAAATGATACAAAAAGAAAGTTTTGAAAATGATAAAGCTACAAGTTTGCTAAAATCCAAAGTCATGGATAAACAAATGGAAATTAACTTTCATTTGGACACAATTGCTTCTTTGAAGAAAGAACTTGAGTTGATGAAAATTGAAACTGAAGGAGTTGATAAAAAATTAATCAGTTATGTTGCTTCATCATATGTGATTGATCAAATTGTTCCGCAACAACCTGATGCGAAACCTGTCTTCAAAAGTGTTCCACCCCCAATGTGGAATCATTATACACAAAAATATCCAGATGAGGTGGAATCTGCCTTGAATCTCAAATTGAGAACCATTGAAAATGAATTACCTGTTGAGCATATCACAGATCTGTGACAAGTCTTTTAAAATTCCTGGTTTTAAAAGTGAATGTTTAATCATAAAACCTGGTTTTAAAATTCCTGAGGATATGGTGTTGATGCGAGCTCCACGGGAAAACGATTTGTATGTTCTTGATATGAGCGTCGCAACAACAACAGATCATAAAAAACAATGTTTTGTAACAAAAACGAAAGCGACTGAAAAAGAGTCAAGAATGTGGCATCGAAAGATGGGCCACATTCATGTCAGAAAAATGAATTTTCTTATGCACAATGATCTTGTAGAAGGTGTAAATCTGAAAAATTTTCATTTAAATGATGATTGTGTAGAGTGCAAGAGAGGAAAACAAACGAAGAAGACACACCCACAGAAGCTGTTGAATTCAATCAGGGTTCTGCTCGAAAGGCTCCACATGGACCTATTCGGACCTGTTAATGTAAAGAGTGTAAGCGGAGACCTGTACTGTCTTGTGGTCACTGATGAATTCACAAGGTTTTCTTGGGTGATGTGTGAAAGTAAAGATCAAACATTTGATTCGTTGATGGTTCTATTCAAGAAAATGGAAACGCTGTACAAAGTGTCGATCAGAAGAATTCGGAGTGACAACGGAACGGAGTTTAAAAACAATCGTATGCTCGAGTATTGCAATGAGAAAGGCATTCTTTATGAATTTAGTGCACCATACACTCCACAACAAAATGGTGTAGCTGAAAGAAAGAATCGCACACTAATTGAAACAGCTCGAACCATGCTAGCCGATTCCAAACTGCCGATATTCTTCTCGAGTGAAGCAGTTGCAGCAGCATGTTATACGTTGAATCTCGTTCTCACAGTGAAGAAATACAAGAAAACCTGTTTTGAACTTCTTCATCGTTATAAGCCAAATTTAAAATTCTAAGAACCGTTTGGATCACCTTGTACTTTTGTTGATCCAGATGGTACGTTTGGTGCAAAAAGTAATGAAGGTTTCTTTGTAGGTTATGCGAGTCCATTGAAGAGGGTGTTCGTTCCATGCCTGGGGAAGATAATGCAGGTACAGCATGTTGATTGTCAGAGGCATACAGCCCCACCACATCTTCCCGGACAAAGATAGTTGTTCGATTACGATAAACTCTAGGAGTCTTTCCAACTGCCGACTGAGCCAAGTGTCGAGGAACTCGTTTTACTATACCAACATCAGCAATCTATGTCACAAGATCAGGTGCCAAGACCGTTGGTAGTTTCTCAACCCGCCGTGGGTGCAAACGATCACGAGGCCGGTCCAAGTGGAACAGCATACGAAGCTCCAGAGGAACCAGCTCCAACATTTGATCACTCCGATGACTCAGAATCGGAAGACGGTCTGATTTTTGACGAGGAAACAAATGTTGCAACGACAGAAGCTGTGGATCACACTGGTGATCAAGATATCACAAATCTGCAATCGGAAGTGAGCGTGCCTGACACTGTCATGCCAAGAACTTTGTCTTATCATCCTTCAAATCAAATAATTGGTGATCTTCAGAGTGGAGTGAAAACACGCGATCAGATCAACAGAGCTCTTACATGTTTTTATTCTTCTGTAGCTCCTTCACAGGAAGAATTCTCACTAAAGTGTTTCATCTCGCAGGTTGAACCAAGAACGTATAAAGAAGCTTTAACAGAAGAAAGCTGGGTAAATGCTATGCAGGAAGAGCTGCAGCAGTTTGAGAAGCTGAGAGTTTGGAGATTGGTGGATCTTCCTGAAAATCAAAAGCTGATAAAGACTAAGTGGGTCTTTAAGTGTAAAAGGGATAATAGAGGAGTGATTGTAAGAAATAAAGCACGTTTGGTAGTACAGGGATTCAGTCAGCAAGAAGGCATCGATTTTACAGAGGTGTATGCGCCGGTTGCTAGACTCGAGGCGATTAGAATCTTCTTGGCATTCGCGTCCTGGAAAGGATTCAAAGTCTACCAATTAGATGTGAAATTTGCATTCCTTTATGGCAAAATCAAAGAAGAAGTGTATGTTGGACAACCACCGGGGTTCACTGATCCACTACACAAAAACAAAGTCTGTCTTCTCGACAAAGCGCTTTACGGACTACACCAGGCCCCGAGAGCCTGGTACGAGACGCTTTCCCAACATCTGCTGGCCAACGGGTTGACCAGAGGGACGGTTAAAAGCACTCTGTTTACAAAAGAGGTTGCAGGACATCTATTAATCGTGCAGATCTACGTTGACGACATCATTTTTAGTTCAACGAATGATGATTTGTGTAAGGATTTTGAAAAGGTTATGAAGAGAAAGTTTGAGATGAGTTCGATGGGGGAGATGAAGTTCTTCCTAGGGCTACAGGTTGAGCAAATGCCCAAAGGAATCTTCATTCATCAAACAAAGTACGTGAATGAAGTGCTTGAAAAGTTCAACATGTCTGAATCTACTCCAACATCAACCCCCCTGGCTCAAAATCATGGGATTTGTCCGGACGAAAGTGGAGAGAAAGTGGATGAGACGTATTACCGGTCAATCATTGGATCCTTAATGTATCTGACTGCATCCAGACCGGACATCATGTATCCAACTTGTCTATGCGCCAGATATCAATCCAGCCCGAGATAGTCACACCTGACAATTGTGAAACGCATTTTACGGTATCTTAAAGGCTGCCCAAGCACCGGCTTGTGGTATCCTAAGTCTGATGACTTTTCTCTTTCTGGTTTTGCTGATTCTGATTTTGGAAGCTGCAAGCAAAATGCAAAATCCACAACTGCAGGCTGTCAGTTCTTTAGAACTCGACTAGTCACCTGGCAGTGCAAGAAACAAACCTCAGTCGCTCTCTCTACGTGTGAGGCTGAATATGTCTCAGCCTCGAGCTGTTGCTCTCAGATCCTCTGGATCCAACAGCAAATGAGGGACTTTGGTTTGCAGTTCTTGAACACGCCAATTTACGTGGACAATGAGGCAACTATTAACATAACAAAAAAACCCGTTCACCATTCTAAAACAAAACATATTGAAATTCGACATCATTTCATCCGTGAATGTCACGAGAAGAAATTGATTCGAATAGAACATATACACACCGATGATCAGAGGGCTGATTTTTACACAAAACCGTTTGATAAAAAGAGATTTAACTATCTTTTGAAATTAAATGGGATGAAAAATTTGTTTTCTGGGAGGGTTGTTGAATGTGAAGCCGAGGAGGACGGCGATCTGATGTGATCCACATTGTGTTATCAAGTTTTTGTACAGTTTATTTTCTGCATTTGATAAAAACAAAAACACAAAAATATGTCTTTGTTTTTACGGGGAGAAAGTTCGCAGAAAATACAAAAACATGATAAAATTTCAAAATCTAAAAACAATAGAAAATCTGAAAAAAAAAAGAGTTTGTGTAAAAAGGGGAAATGATAGTACATCAGCTAGACAGATACAGTACGCTAAAGATTTGTATTGTTAAAAAGTGTTAATCAGTCTCGCTGATGACGTGCCGATATATAGGTAACCCCTGAAATCCTGTTTGAAAGATCCTATTTCTGACATACTAAGTCTTTGTACGTGATGATATCTGGGGTATTATACAAGGACTTCTGATTTTGCGGAAGCAATAGCCTAGTCCTTGTATAATACTCTGCACAGCTTTATTCATAAAGCCTCCCCTCAGCATAAAAAATAATGAAACATTGCAAAATGCTAATCATGTGCTGTTGTAAAGAAGATCCCCAAAGGGGACCCACCTAAAGTCGAGCCATCATCTCTCTGATTGAACGAAAGTTCTAGCCTGAGCTCTCATGGCCTCGCATTCACCCAATTACATATATCATTAGTGTGCATTCACTTGTAAGAATGAATATAGTGATCTGGATACGGGAGTATATTCTGAGGTGGTACACGTGTAAAAGTCAAGATCTTAAAACACTAAATCCGTATCCTGAACAGATTGAAAATTGTGGAAAAGCTTAAGAGGATCAGTATATCGGCAATCAATGTGAACTGTTTAATGCTGAAAATGTCATCAAATCTTAACGGTACTCATATCTTGTCGGCAGCTGATATGATCCCCTAACAAGCTCACCAAAAATATGTGTGTACAGTTTATTGCTTATCAAAATCAAAAATCCAAAAAGATTTGATTTTCATCTTATTTTCGACAACGGACGTTGGGGATCTGATGATCAAAGTCTTATACTGCTAAACAAGTTTGGATCATGAGGGTTGGATAAGCAGATAATTCTGAAAATGTGTTGGAAATTGCTTGAAAAGTTCAAAAGTTCATTAATTTGAACTTAAATCTGTTTCAAAAGTCAGCAAACTTCATAAATTGGTCAGCCAAGGTCATTAACTTGGACTTGGCAGGCTAAACAGTTGACCAGGGTCATTAACTTGGACTTGGTTAACTAGGTGTGATGGTAAAATGTCAAAAAGTTAAAAAGTTTGAAAATTTTTGAAAAGGTGAGTTTTCAAACAGAATGACTATTTCGTACGAAATAGCCATATCGCTTGAAACGTGATTTCGCTTGAAAGATGATTCTGCGTGAAACAGCATCAAAGCTCATTTCGTACGAAATGAGCTCATCTATAAATAGTGGACTAATTTCGCTTGAACGAGTCATTTTTATCATTTCGCTTCAAAATACCCTATAAGGCGATTTCACATGAAACCACTATGTTCTTCGATTCAAGCCGAAGTCTTGCCCGTTTGTTGTTCATAATCTAATTTTAAGTTGGTTTACTCAACTTATAATCATGGGGAAGGTGAGATTCGTGTTGATTTGAACTGAATCGACTGTTTGACGATGAACAGATGTGTCGGACTTAGATCTAGGGTTTATTTGTGATGTTAAATGAACGATAATCATACCCATGTACTCGGAATGTGTTGTAGATGAGTTGTAGAGTATCAATTTGATCTAGAAAACTTGTTTCCTTGTGAACCCAGATGAACTGAATTTTTGAATGTAGATCTAGATCAAATTTGTGGGTTAAAATGAACAATAAACGAACCCATGTGCTCGGAATTCACTAAAGAACAAACCCAGAGCATCAATTTCATCATCAGTTCATGTTTTGAACACTTGAAAATCCACTGTTCATACTCAAGATTTCAAACGAAACGATAAGCTGATTTCGTACGAAATTGCCTTTCCGTTTCAAACAAGTCATTTCGTTTGTAGCTGATTTCGTTTGAAAACTGGTTATTTCGTTTGAAACTATTTCGTTTGAAATCTGGCTATTCCGTTTGAAAGTCATTTCACTTGAAACTGAGTATTTCGTATGAAGTATTCATTTCGCTTGAAGATGTCTTTTCGTATGAAATGACATTTCGCATGAAATTTTCATTTCGTGTGAATGATGTGTTATCTTGAAAATTTTTCAAAGTGTTTAACTTTCTGTTTATGTTGTATTTTTCAGGCTTCTAATGTGCAGTTCGATCCATTACACAACATCTGTTGTGTTTATGATGAAAAGATTCCAAAGATGGCTGAATTCAAGAGTATTCTGGATTTCATGAAGAGATTACCTATACAGAAATCTTTGACGAATCAACATCTTGTTTTCAGATCACACATTGAGCGTTTCTGGGAGAAGGCAACTTATGATGAAGAAAGCTAAACAATAAATTCGATTGTGAGCTTGAATGGCCAAGATAAACCAATCATCATCACAGAACAGCTAGTACATGAAGTGTTAAACTTTCCAGACGATGAAGATTCTCCGAAAAAGTTTCCTGAAAGGATGGTGAAGGGTTGTATGCTAAGGATGGGATATGGCGAGCCACTGAACAAAGCTAACTACTTGAAAGAATGTTTTTCCAAACCGTACAAGTTTTTTATACATTTAATATTGCATGCTCTCAGTCATCGAAAAGGAGGTTATGATGTGATGCGGGATTATCAGATGAACATGGTGACGGCACTTGTGTTAAACAAGAAGTATAATTTTTCAAAGATTGTGTTTCATTACATGGTAGAGAATATTACTTCAAAAAGAAAAACATGGATCTATCCTAGATTTGTACAGATGATGTTAGATCATGCTTATCCTGATTTGGAGAAAGATGAAAACAATGATTTGTTGGTGTTATTCCACATGGATAACGAGACTTTGAAAGTATTGGCCAGATATCACAAAAACCATCCGGAATCAAAAACCAAGACAAAATTCTTTGGGATCATCAAAGATAAAAATTATCAAGATCCAGATCCGGTTGATCATCAGAATTGGAGAAATGGCAAAGAATTGAAAGAAGCAAGTTATGCAGATGAGTTGAAAATACTTGCAAACTTCAAAGAAATAAGAAATGAGTGGTTTTTGAAGGGAGAAGAAGAAAAGGAGTAAAAAAACAACTCCGAAAGAACAAGCTGAAGAGGGTTCTTCTTCACAACCAAAGCAAAAGCGTCAAAAGAAGGTTGTTGAAACTATGCTTGTTGATGAATCAGAGAAAGAAGATGAAGCTGAAGCTAATGTTGAAGGAGATCAAGTTCGTTTATCTCCAAAATCTGATCGTTTGTTAAAAGCTCTTAAAGAAAGTTTTAATGCTAGTGAAGCAGCTAAAGCAGCTGGAGAGATTGAAGGTCACAATGAAGGTGATGATGCAGATAAAAGTTCATCAAGCTCATCTGAAGAAGAAATTGATGAAACTGAACGTGCAGAAAGAATTAGAGCTGAAATAGAGAAGGAGAAATAGTTAAAGAGAAAAAGGGGAGAGGATAAAGATGATGAATTGTATAATCCATCTCCAGAACATGTTCTAGAATCTCAAACACCTCCATCATCTGGTGGCAGAAAGAAAACTAGTGCAAGAAAACGAGTTGTAACTCCAAAGGTAGCAAAAAGGTTGAGGGTCTTGCTGAAGAATAAACCAATCCAGGAACCTAGTAAACCACCTACACCACCATCTGAACCTCAACAACAACCATCACCAATCCAATCACCACCAAAACAGCCTACACCACCACATTTATCACCATTACATCATTCACCACCACATCAACCATCACCACAATCATCACCACATATTCATATTGCTACACCTCCACATGAACAACCTGTTGTTACATCACAACAAATCTTTCAAACACCACCATCCACACAACCACCTGTCCAAACCACTCCTGGTTCTTCAGAATACAGAAATTTTCCACGTCTTCCGGAGAATATTGCTCTTGATGATATTGGTGATTTCAATTTTGCAAATGATGAGCAGGTGAAAAAGTTGGAAAAGAAGGTAGAAGAAGTGTTGGTTGAAAACAAAAAGTTGTTAGATCGTGAGAAGAAACTTGAAAAGCGTTTAAAGACAGTTGAAGCTGAAAACTCTTCATTGTCGCAAAGAGTCGAATCTGATCAAGCTGAGATTGATATTCTGAAAGTTATAATTACAGACTTAGAAGAAGAAAAGGCTCGCAGAGATGAGCAGAACAAGTATTTCAAGTTAAAGAACAAAGAGTTAGAAGCTGCTAATACAAAGAAAGAACACGAGATGTATATGATAAACAAAGTGTTAGAAAATTTGCTTGGAAAATCTATTGAGCAAAAGTTTGAAGAAATTGAAGTTGAAGAGGTGAGAGCTCGACGTCAAGCTGCGATTGAAGCTGAGATGAAAAATAAGGGTAAAGGTTTTGAAGGTGTTTTTGAAGTCGCTGATAGAGCAATTATTCCTTCAACTATACCTGAATCACCTATCCAAAATCCTCATCCTATTTCTGTTGTTTCCGGTATTTTTGAAGAGGATGTGTTAATTGATGATATTAATGATGATGAGGAAGATGTTGAGGAGGATGATGAAGATGAGGAAGATGATGAAGTTGAAAAAGATGATGCAGATGATGTATTTTCTGCTAGTAGTCATGATGATGACGATGGAGGTGATGATGATGATCAAGGTACCTCAGGGATTAAAGTTACTGAAACGTCAACTGAAGAGAATGTCGATGATTATCTTCATGACGATGCAAATGAGGAGCCAGAGAATGCTGATGGAGAGGGGGAGAATGTTGATGATACAAATGTTGATGAAAGTGAAAGATTGATTTTGCATCTTGAGCCTGATGTAGAAGAAGGAGAGATCAGGCATACGTATACTCTAGATGATATTATCAAGATGTCACACATTGATGAAAGCACTTTCAAGTTTGATTTTGAAGAAGAATTGAACGATTTTGATATTAATCAATAGCATGATTATCAGTATAAGTATGTGGAAGAAGCTGACAACTATGATAGAGTAGAGGTTGAAGACTGCAGCGATGAAGAAAGTGTAAATGTTGATACTTCCAACTTTCCAACGCTGGTTGAATTTTTCAGTCAAGAGAATATTGATGAATTGAGAAGGAAAGTTGAAGAGTGTTTGAAAAACAAGAATTTTGATGGGACGACAAGAGATGAAAGTCGTGAAGAAAGGAAAAAATGGTTTAGAAAGAGTACTGAAAGAAAGTTTAAAAGACCACTGAAGTTTTATAAGAGAGACCGAGAAATTTCTCTTGGTGACATTATAAGCTGGGGATTCTTACCACAAGTGAACGTATATGCAATCAGAAGAGAATATGGGGTGCAGTATTTTGAGTATATTCAGGATATCATGTCACTACCCTGGTGGGATGTTGAAGAATTGTCAAAAGTTAGAACTTTGAACTATCCTATCAGAAAACATGATGTGCCTATTTGGGGTTTGATGAAGTATGAAGCGTTCAAAGACTTCAAGCACTGGAAACCTCACTATCCAAAGAAAGTGAAGAGAGTGAATCCTGAAACTGGAAATGAAGAGACAATCCTGAAGATAAAGATGCCAAAAGTGATAAAGAACATTCCTGTACCAAAAATGAAGCAGGATTTCCATACAGGATTTTTGTATTGGGTGTACAGCTGTTTGACAACTAAGGCTGTGATTAACTACAAAGTTGAAAATGAAGTCAGATACATCTCTGTGTATGATCCTTTGTGGTTGGTTAACTGCTCAGCAAAAGATATTGAATGTTTGTTTGTTAACAAGATTGGTTTCAAAGCTGAAGACAAAGAGCAGGCAATGTAGTTTCAGAAGGTTGTATCTATTTGCTTCCAGAAAGGAATCAATGCTGAGAGTAAATGGTCGTCAAAATGGCGAAAGATTGAGAAAGAAGAAGCTCGAAAAGCTGAGAAAGAAAGGAAAGCTCGAGAAGAAAGAGACAATATGTTAAGGCATACAATTGTACAAAGAATGGCTGCAGAGGAAAAGAAAAAGGTTGAAGAGAAGTTTAAGTCGCTGTGAAGAAAACACTGAAGACCTGACTGAAGACTCCGGCAATATCCAAGGGGGAGTTTGTTGGTGCATAATGTCTATAGCCTACGTCAACAGTCTAGGTCATGTCGGTAGCTTGTATTAGGGTCAAATATGTCAAAATGTAATGTTATGTATGTTTGAAAGTCATTTCGCACGAAATAGCAGTTGGCTATTTCGTACGAAATCAAGTTTAGTCATTTCGTACGAAATGACAACATGTCATTTCGTGCGAATCAACTGCCTATAAATATGGCAGTGTGGTTTTTCATTTGGTACGAAATAGGTGACTGTGTAACGAAGTGCTGCCCAATTTTCACCGTGTAATCAAGTTGAATATCAATGAAAAACCTGTATTAAGTATAAATCTCTGTTTCTACACCGTTCTATCACTGATTCTCAGTTGTTTGACTGTTTCCGCCTTTCAAACAGCTTAGTTTTGACTCTGATCGACTCATATAGGTCGCAAAACGATCCTACAGAACAAAAGGAATCTTTTCTGTTACAACAGAACAGACACGTGGCAAAGGCATAAAGGTTTACAGCTGTAGATCTTCTAAAAGGAGTTAAATGCTCATCGTGCATGGCCATTCGGTTACAACTGACTGTGATGTGGCACAATCGTGGACGCCCATCTAAATCATGATGATGACACTCACTTGAAGGAAGATCTGAACAAAACCACTTTCCATGTGGCATCTCCCTAGCCGTCGATCAAGCTAACAATCCGTGTGAATGGATGTAAAGTTAACTATTAACGGAAAGTAGAATAACCGCTAACGGAAAAGTGCTTTCCGTTATTCTCTTCATTACACCATTTTCTCGCCAAAATCCGGTTATAAATAAGGCACTGCAGGTATGATCTCACAGGTTACTTTCACTTACTCTCACGTTCTGCTTCATCTTCTTCCTCAAGATCACTGTACTTATTCTCACGCTGGAGGGTGGTCACGGAGAGAACCCCCATTCTCCCCGTGGCTAGTCTAACGGCTTTCTGTTTTGCAGTGATCTCTGGAAAGGGATGCTAGCTAACCACCTAATCGACGAGAGGATTAACCCTTTTATGCAGAGACAAAACCCCCGATCTGATTGACTCCGGTCTAATTAGATCGCTGTTTCTTCAATGGCGCCCGCCGATTCTTCTATCTTCATTTTCGTCTTCTCGATCAGTTCATTTCTTTTCTTCTGTTTTCAATGGCAGAAGCTCCGTCGAATCATCCACTAGGCCCTCGACCAGAGAACAGAGGAAATTTTGCTCATGCTTCCCGTGTCGAGGGGATTGTGGAAGAAGCATCTGATGATAACGATGTTCAGAACAACGTTAATCATGAGAATGATCCTGTTACACCAGGAGTACAACCTGAAATCCCGATCTGCTCAATTTTACCTCCTGGCGAAACTCCGATCTCTTGGTATGTGAAGTCCCAAGGTGCATTGAACACAGTTTATGCACAGCTATGTGCACAAACTCCTCAACAAGCACCACAAACGCGAAGATCTGCAGCTCAGGTGCGAGCCCCATCTGCACCTCGAGTGGTGCATTACGATGCACCGTCACGCATGTCAGTTGATGATACGGAAGTCTATTCCAAATCTAGCACTAATTATGAATCCACTCACTCTGAATCCAGACGACGAGACCACCGGGAAGAGCAATATTCCCAAAAGCGCCAATCGGTTCACTCACGTTTGGGACCGCGTTTCTCACAGAAGCGGGACACCCAAACTGATGAATATGACCGGACGTATAACAGAGACAACAATACAAGCGTTTTTAATTGGATACAGAGAGACCATGCAATGCAAGTTACAAACCAAAAATCTGTTCCGTTTACAACCCGGAAGCGGAGTAAGACTACAATCTGATTTACCGACCAGCGGAAGCGGTTGAAAACTCAAAAGTTTGTTAGAGAAATTGCACTAGCTCCCCTCGAGCGGGCAAAATTACCTTCGAATGTGGGAATGTTCAATGGATTGTCAGACCCTGATGATTACCTGCGCGTATTCACCAGCTCGGGACTAGTCGGTGGATGGACACTACTTATGTGGTATCATTTGTTCGTCCAAACCCTTACAGGCGTCGCGCGCCTTTGGTTTGATCAGTGTTTCTTCACAGCTCCAACTTCGCATCTGCACCATACCTCCTACCTTTTGCAAACTGAGACAACAATATTGTAGCCAGATTGGCTTCCCGTCTTGTAACCAAACAATACAAACAAAAGAGATCTATCATATACACTTTCTCTATTCCACTCTTTCTTAGCACCAACGTGCATGCCAAGATCCGATGTATGTATCTCAAAAAAGTGTCTCGAATTGACGACTCTATTGTTTCCCCTGACCAAACACTATCCGAAATAGTATTCCAAAACAACTTCAACTTAGACTCAAGCACATACTCAGTCTGATAATCTAACTTTTTGAACGGCCCCCGTAAAGCACTCTGAAACTGCTCACCCAGAGCGTAAAATCCAACCGCATGTGCAAACTGCTCAGCACTCCATACGTAGTGCTGCCTACCCAAGCTAAATGACAATGTGTACGGCTCAACATATCTGTCTGCATCATACCTAAATGTTGAATGAAACTCGGTAGTGAGCTCGGCGTATTGCGGCTAAGCGCATCTCAACGCATTCAACCATCTTAGACCTAAAAATTCTTCCATCCATTGCCTTCGACTCATTGCTTCTAACATTTCCCAATTAAAAGTGCGATGCTTATGTAATTTCATGGTGCAAAACTTATCCACCCTTTTAGACTCCGCCGACCCTAGTGCGAAATCCAATAAGGTGTGCTCTCGTAGCACCCTTTAATCTAACAACATTACCGGCATTTCCGGAAGAGGACGCTCCTCTGGTTCTTTATACCTAACCGGTTCCCTTATCCACTTCCTTTTCTTCCCCGCGGCTTGACTTGAACTTTTGCCGGACATCCTATCAAAACAAATTGCACAAGTTAGTAACATAACACAAAACTTGTAAACGAGAATTAAGATTTATATTGAAAATCATTTAATTCGGTCAATCCGTTCGAATGGAGATTGAGTACGAGCGAATCGACTGATATTTGCAAAACTCACCTTTTATTACTTGATTTCACCTATAATCCCAAAATCGGCATTCTAAACAAAGCATAAAACTTTTTATAATTTCTCAAAAAAATTTAATATATACGTATATATATATATATATATATATATATATATACACATACATATATACTATATATACAACCCGAGTCCTGACTAAACCAACCGGCCTAACTTTCCGCTCAACTCACTATCCTCAATACTAATCATCTGCCTAGCCACTTTAACGATTAATAAACATTGACCGAGTAGTACGTCAACCTCATCGACTCAAACTTATGCCTATGCATCAACTATCCGAACATACCCCTTTCTACAATCCTAAGCATCCATCGCATAGTTACTAACCGCAACTTACTCGCTACCTAAGCTCGCTTCGTCAATCCATATACTACTTTGCAACCTATGTCCGAATTCTAACTTCTACAAGATGCGACCACATATTTATATCCCGATAATCACCAACAAGCTCAAGGTATCATTCTACATTCAACAATATTGTGATTCCAAGCACTAGCCATTCAATCAAACACCTTCCAACTCTCTATTAATCACAATTTTAGCCTATACACAACTTAAAACCTGTTTTTGAAACATCTCTCAACTCAAAACCCAACTTTTCACAACTACATTCAGTACCTAGTACCTACTTGAACCCACGTGATAATTTTCAAAATTTCAAGAACAAATCATGAAAAATTTGCATAAAACATAAAAAAATTAAAGCTTTCATACCTGGATTACCACTTGAAACTGAAAACTAGAAGAAAACTTTGAAAATTTGATGTTCACTCGGAGTTTGGTGGTGCTCGGTGGTCGGCCACCAGCCGCCGGTGACAGGTTATTGTGGTGGTTGAAGGAGAAGTGGGTTAGGATGATGATTATTGAAGTTTAGAATGTGAAATTAAGGTGGGAAATCATGGATTATTGAAGTGGGGGTAACAGTTTTCGGCTAGGGTTTGTGGAGAAGAAGAGAGAAGAGGAAACAAGGGGTTTAGTGATTATGTTTTAATATGATTACACTTAAAAGGCATGTGTTCTGGTTGCCTCCGTCGCGCATCGCGAAACGAACGAGAGAAACCCCAGCGTGTCGCTGGGTATGATTGTCGACTGATTGTTGACTTATTTCTCCAGCGGCACATGGCAGTTGATGGGGAACACCTCGCGACAAGCCTGGGGACCAGTTTTCCAGCAGTTTTGCTCAATTTTTCTTGGTTCATGCCTTAGAAAAATTTGCAGTTTTTTATGTTTTCACCTCCCAAACCCCCCAAACGAATTTTATATGAAAAAGATTCAATAAAAACATACATGGGCTTCTTTTTCCTTGATTTCCCTTCTCCGAACCATCTCACATCCCTGAAACACTCTGAAAACATACCGAAAACAACCGAAAAATGTCCAAAAACACTCCAAAAATCATTTTTTTGGGCCAAATTCTTTATGCAAAAGTATAATCGTTTTGCCCTACCCCCCAAACCACTATGCATTGCCCTCAACTGCACTGATGCTTAGCCAAACCTCCTCAGAATTCCCCACACTTGAGCAATGGCATGGTTAGACTCGACGACTCATATAAAACAAACTAACTAAATACAAAAAACAAAGATAAAACAAACTAACCTTAGCCTACCTCCTAAGAGCGCTAAGTTTTAGATCTTCATCCAGATCGTACCTGTGTGATTACTCAGCCTCTGCGTGCAAGGTGCTCACATACAGCAACTCCACATTTTTCTCAGGACCGTTAATCTCTCGAGCATTCAAATATGGTTTCAGTCTGTGACCGTTTACCATCTGTCGGATATGATCATCAAAGTCTTCAATCTTGACATCTCCGTGCTTTCTAACCTTCGTAACACGGTATGGTCCTGTCCATTTACTCTTCAGCTTTCCAGGAAACAATTTCAACCTGGATTTGTATAGCCAGACAAATTCACCAACTTCAAACACTTTCGGCTTAAGCTTCGCGTCATGCACCTTCTTCATTTTATCTTCATAGGCAGTTGCACACTCATAAGCCTCATTTCTTATCTCCGCAAGTTCTTCAAATGCCAACTGTCTCTCCTTACCTGCCGTATCATAGTCAATATGAAGCTGTTTAACCGCCCAAAGTGCACGGTGTGCAATTTCTACCGGTAAGTGACAACCTTTTCCGTACACCAACCGGTACGGTGTAGTTCCAATCGGCGTTTTATAAGCCGTACGATACGCCCACAAAGAATCATCTAGTTTAGTGGACCAATCCTTACGGTCTGCTCACACGGTTTTTTGTAAAATTTCTTTTATCGGCCGATTAGAAACTTCGACTTGACCACTCGTTTGAGGATGATACGGTGCGCCAATTCGATGATCTACACCATACTTCTTAAGGAGTTTGCCAAAGTTAAAATTTTTAAAATGAGATCCCCCCATCACTGATGATCACACGGGGAACCCCAAATCTAGAAAAAATGTTCGATTGGACAAATTTACAAATAACCTTATGGTCAACCCATTTAGACACATAGTCCACTACCACCAAAATGTATAGATTACCAAACGAATTCAGAAACGGACCCATACAGTCAATTCCCCACACGTCGAAGATATCGACAACGAGGATTGGTTGCATGGGCATCTCATCCCGCTTCGTAATGCTACCCATTTGTTGACATCGCAGGCAATTTTTTACATATTTAAACGCATCCTTGAACACCGTAGGCCGATACAATCCACATGATAGCACTTTACATGTCGGCTTTTGCCCACTAAAATGCCCTCCACATGCAGACTCATGCACCATAGAGAGGACGAATGGAATCTCTTCATCTTCACCGTACTTTCTTATAATCTGATCAGCTCCAACTTTATACAAATCCGGTTCATCCCAGATGTCGTGCTTTGCTTGTGCAAGGAAGTTTGTTTTCCAGCTTCTCGACCAATGTTCCGGTATTATACTTGAATGAGCAAAATTAGCAAAGTTAGCAAACCAAGGTTGAGTATTAACAGTTAATAATTGCTCATCTGGAAAGGTTTCCAGAATATCATGTTCAGGCCCTTCGATCTCATGCACCACTCATGACAAATGGTCTGCCACAACATTCTCACTTCCCTTCTTATCACGTATTTCCAGATCAAATTGCTGAAGTAAAAGGATCCATCCGATCAACCTTGGCTTTGCGTCTTTTTTCTCCATAAGATACCTGATTGCAGAATAGTCAGAAAAGACAATCACTTTGCTACCACAAATATAAGACCTAAACTTGTCAAAAGCATAGACCACTGCCAGCAACTCTTTCTTAGTGGTGGTGTAATTCAACTGAGCTTCCGAAAGAGTTTTGCTAGCATAATAAATTGCCACCGACCTCTTGTCCACTCTTTGTCCCAAAACTTCACCTACTGCATAATCACTAGCATCACATGTTATTTCAAAAGGAAGTGACCAGTCAGGTCATTGTAAAATAGGTGCTTCCACCAACTTTTGTTTTAATGTTTCAAAAAATTTTAAAGAATGTTTATCAAAAACAAAAGGGGCATCTTTTAACAAAAGATTACACATCGGTTTAGTGATAATTGAAAAATTCTTTATGAACCGTCTGTAAAAACCGGCGTGTCCAAGGAAGGAACGAACTCCTTTCACACTTGTGGGTGGTGGTAAAGTTGAGAATACTTGAATTTTTGCGTGATCTACTTCTATCCCCTTACTTGAAACAACGTGCCCCAACACAATACCCTCTTGAACCATGAAATGGCTCTTTTCCCAACTTAAACTAAGTTTGTTTCGACACATCTTTTTAGCACTCGTGATAATTGTTCTAAACACTACAAATAAAAAGTCATTTAGTGGCACACGCTTTTAGTGGTATTTAGATTATGTGCCACTAATTTAGGTTTTAATGGCATTTTGCATATGCCACATTTGCTTAACACTAACTTTTAGTGACATTTGATTTTTATGCCACTAATTAAGGTTTTTAGTGTCACTTTACATTTACATATATGTCACTAAACGTTTTTTTAAGTTTTTTTTTTCCAATTTCCCTCCGAAACCTTTTAATAATACTTTTCCTAAAATTTAAATTTTAAGCAGGGGTGCTAAATGGGCCGTGTTCGCGGGTTGGCGGGTTCAACCCGACCCGAACCCGAAAATTTTACACGAACCCGAACCCGAAAATCGTATCATACATATAAACCCGACACGACCCGAATTTTCATGGGTTGACCCGAACACAACCCGTTTAACCCGAATTTTTTAATTTTTTTTCTGAAATTTATATATTAAAATTACAAATAATTAATTAATTAAGAACGCTTATTAACTTGTTTACGTCCGTGTACATATGATACCATTTTTAATTCACCACCCCCAAAATTGATTACTTTGTATAGAGCAAGTGGAAGTTTCAAATTAGGGTTTCTCATGTTCTACGCATTCGATTCTCTTTTCTCCGATTCACCTGTTCACTGCTGTTAGCTACTCTGTCCGTCCACCGCGGTCAGTCATTCCGCTTCAGGTAGTATCTCATTCCTGGTGTGACAAGTGGCACCAAACCGTTAATTTCGGTACTATTTTAATATAATTTATTATCTGCAATTATGTGCTTAAATGTCAACATTGTCTGATTACATGCTATACATGTGAATTCATGCATGTTTTACACTTCAAATATTAATTTGTGCATTACTTTAAGCGTTGCGGTAGAAAGACTAGTAAACTCACCGGTAAGACACACTATGTCAGCATTTCTGCAGAAAGCAGTCAAACAATAGAATTAGGGCCTAGGAATAGGTCCAACATCTAAAATACATTAAAACTCAAGTATGGATACAAGAGTTAACATATAAACTTTCCGGAAGCTAAACTATGCACTAAAAAGCACCCAAAACTCACTTTAAATGCAGAATTCTGCATAAATCAGCAATAATTCGGCTATAAACAACTTTTGAACACTAAAATATCATGCATAATTTATGTTTTAGTGTCCATAATAACTTACAAAGTGTCGGGAATTGAAACTGCCACAAAAGGTGCTTCATACTTAGTGAAACTACGCAATTTAGCACTTTAACGAACCGTAACGAAATGAACAATCGGACACTACCCGGGACATCAAAATTTGACTAAAAGTAATTTTTTTATGATATTAAGCTTGTATTGGTGCTAGAACACCTTAAAAATCATAAAAACACCTAAACACACTTAAACTAACTTAAACCTTATCGTTTGCACTTTAAACCCTCGACTTCCAAAAATTAACACTTTACCCCCCCCCCTACCATAACCGGCCTCTATGGGCCCACATGACTTTTGAATATTTTATTTCTCCTTATCCCCTTGGTTAAGTGCAAGATATCTAAAGAAGGATTATGTGTTGGAACTTTTTATAAATGACCACAAGTTAGAGATTAAGTCCATCATTCCTCATTTTCACTTCATCTTCTCCTCTCTTGGTCTCGGCTCATTTCACACACACACATCACCATTTTCAAGCTTCAATCTCATAATCCAAGGTCACTAGGAGGTGTATGGAGGCTATCTAAGGAAGCTTGAAGTGCTAAAACTTGAAGGACCTCACTTTGGAGCTTTTAACCACTTGATTTCTTCCATATTCATCTTCATCATTCTTGTGCCACTTCCCTAGCCATTAGAGCTAGTAGTAAGCTTCTTGATCACTATATTAGTTCATGTTTATGTTATGTACAAGTCTCACCATCTAAACAACTAAACTTTTAAAGTAAAAAATGAGAAGATCTAACATATTCATGAAGAAAACAAGTGATTATGTTAAATTTTAGTGTATGTAATGAAGTTAGTGATGTTATATCTTGTGTTTATGTTTAGATCAAGTATGTTAAGCTTGTTAAAAGCTTAGATCTAACAAGTTTAAGCATGGATCTTGAAGGATCCATGGTTAAACTTGAAGATGAACATATGAATCTTTATGTGAACATGAAAAATGAATTTTTATGCATAAACTTGTAATCTTGAAGTAATCAAGTGTATGTAACACTAACTTTTGAAACTAAAACCCATGAAAAGTTTGTTAAAAGTGTAACATAAAGCTTGTTTATGAAAGATCTAAAGTTATTAAGCGTGGATCTTGAAAGATCCATGGTGAAACATGATGTTAAAAAATAATGATCTTTCTAATGGACATAAAAGTGGTTTTAGAAACCTGATTTACAAACTTTGAAACCATTAAACTCATGGATGAGTTGGTTAGTAAAATAAAGTTTCATAAAATTTTGTTTAAAATAGTCAAGAACACTTATTTTTGGAAATATCATAATATGTTAAGTGTAGATCTAAAAGACTGCACATTTTTAACAAAAATCAAGTTCACCATGATGTTTCATATGAAGAATTTAGTATATGTTGTTGGGGATTATTGTTGAAAAATTGTTTTGGTGTTGAAAAGAAAATAAACACATGTTTTGAAAACATGAGAAACCTCCATTTTTAGTGGAAACTATGTCAAAATTTTTAAAAAAATATTTACTAAGGTTTCCCTAATATTTGGGTAAAATTTCAGGTTATGAAATGATGACTTCTTTAAGATTAAAATTGATATTAAGTATGTATATTTTTGGGGAAAAAAAATATATATATATAGTGATCACCAAATTTTGTGCTAAGTGTATACTATGTGTATTATATGTAGTAGTGTATTAGGAGCTTGAAAATACACTAAATACTCCCAAGGAGTATGAATACAAAAACACACATACAAATACATGGGAATACATAAGTATACAAGTATACAAAAATTCCTCACAAGGAAATACATGGACAATACAAGAAAATATATTTATACAAATATATTCCTTAACACATTATTGAATTTGGACAAATTATGGACACTATGGACTTAAAGATATATTTTTGGACAAATATATAATCATTACCAAGTAATGGAATTTATACAAAATCGGGTGAATGACGAGAATAAGTATATATATTTTATGGCATGACAAAATATATATATTTCCTACAAGACTTAAAACTACATTATTTTTAAGAAATATAATTCCCGAAAGTAATAAAATCAAAGTATTGATTTTGGTTGAATAATACAAAATACACAAGTATTTACATAAAAATGCAAGTATACTTTCCTAAGTATACTTGCACAAAAATAATATTGTGAATATTATTTCACAAAATACTTATATTTATTTTTGAGAAAATAATATAAGTAACATATATGAAAAGTTAAAAATATAATTTATTTTTAACACTTACTACTTGTAAAGGACATCATAAACAAATATATATTTTAAGGAGTGAAATATATATTTACGAATAGATAATACATACTCAAAGTGTAAAGACATGACAAACGGGCAAGACCCGACGAACAAGGGCACGACCCTCACCAAGAATGAATGTACAAAGAACATATACATAAACAAAAGATGGTGACTTGTACTTGTGTGTTACAAGTCTAGTGACTAACATTAATAGAACACGTATAGGTCACGACGCTACAAAACCAACCGGTGAAGTTTACGACGCAGGATACGCAAAGTTGTGAGTTCATGTCCCCACTTTTAAACTTTTACTTGTTTTCTAAACTTGGGGAAAATACATGTGCTATGGTATGTTGAATACAAAAACTATGGAATGATACTATAGATCATGTCACGAATAGGGTGCCATAAGCACCATTAATCAAACTATATACCTAGAGCACGGAACAAAAGGTTAGATCTAATGGGTTTCAGGCAACCACACTCTTGGCCACGCTTTTACCAAGAAGTGCTTTTGTGTCTCTAGTCGTGAATCGACAAGTAAAAATGCCTATGGTTTGGATGCTTCCAATGTCGTTACACATGTTAATGGCCTTGCAAACCATTAGCGATCTCAATTTCAACAGCGAATGCTTAACTGTTTTACACAAAACTGCATGAATTCACACCAACATTATGTTGACGATTTTTCAAAACTTACATGTATTTCAGGTAACTAAAGTGGATGTACGTGCGGTCTTACTCTTGCTCCTGGATGTCGCTTATGTTTTTTAGCTATGTTGTGTCAAGACTCCTATGTCTGTTTTGTGGGATTTGGTTATTATATCCCATCCTGTGTGGTGATATAAGGATCAAAACCTTGATGTCTGTCTTTTAAATAAAGTTGTAAACTTTTTAGACAATATTTTATCTTGTGATGTAAACACTAAAATTAACTTATGTTTTGAATATGTAATGTCAATGGCATCTTGGAGTTATTTTATGATCATGTAGTATGTTTACCATTCGTATGCAATGAGAACCTTTCAGGATCACACCTCGTGCTTCCGCCTTAGAAAGGGGCGTGACAGATTGATATCAGAGCTGCGATTGTAGTGAACCAGGATTCTTTCTCGAGTCTAGACTACAATCTTTAGGATCCTCTTACGAAAATAATTTTTCAAAAGTTTTCATTGCATAAAACTTTCCGTGACATCCACTACCTGAAATTGTTTTCAAAGAGTCAAGTAAGGACACTAAGAGACTTTGGGTGCACTGGAGTAGCACTTGTCTTTGACTAAGAATTACTTACAACAATGTGTATAATTATTATATATTAATTAAGTAATAATAATTAATATATACATATACCATGAATAAAATAGTACAGGTACATATGTCTTCGTTTGAAAGCAGCAGCCTATCTGAAGAACGTGACCCGATGATGATTGTCTCTGACGACGAGATTGCTTCAGCACAGGAGGCGTTTACATCTGATTCTGAGAGCGATCCAAAGATGGCATCCGATGATGATGATCTCGACGATGTCTTAGCTTTGCCTTTACCTTTCCATGGCCAGCTCACCATCGGGACTGCCGAGCATCTCGTTGAGCCTATTCCCACTCATGCTATTCCTTTTGCCGCCATTCCTGCTGAGGACTAGCCATTCGTTGATGATCTAGATAATGATGTGGTGACTCCTGTTATGTTCGTTATCAATATTCCTTCCGATTCTGACCTTGAGTCTGATGTCGATTCCTTCGATTCAGTGATATCTTCGACCCTTTTCACCGCTGGACTGAGAGTTTACCCGACTGGTGATGATGATGATGCTATGTCTGTTGCGCCATCTTCTCCAACTCGTGTCTCTACACCTTCCCACACTCCTACTCAGATCAGCTCCCTCATCCGTCGAATTCGTGAGCTCGAGGATGAAGTGACCCATATTTATAATTTGATCTTCCCTACACCCCCACCCTCTCCACCAACCCATTAGGTTTTCTTTGCAGGTACTTTGATGGAGTAGTATTTTTGGGTATGAAGACTACAACCGAGCTTGGGTACAACCTGAAGACAAGAACCGCCAATGTGAAGAAAGATATTTTGTCTTTTATATGTATTAAACTTGTACTATGGGGTGATGTAACCCTTATGCATTTTGTTTTCTTCGCAAACAATGATGTAACAAGTTGTCCTAATATGTATAAAGACTTGGTGAATATCTATTGACACATCAGTATTTATCTGTTTATGCATGCTTGTTGCTGTATGAATTGATTTATATGTTTGGCGGATTGTTTGATGTTACTTATGTGGGTATATGCATGTGTATATCTACTACTACTATCTCGTATGATGGTGTCAAACAAATGTCTAACTCTGTTGTGTTGTGTTTTGGAAGAACATGGCACCCAGGAGAGCTGTGAACGCTCATGATTCTGATCAACCCCCTCCCCCACCGATGCTGAGGACTGCTGAAGAACTGAACTCTCTACTAGAAGAAAGGATCTCCGAAGCTATCGCCCAGTACGAGGCGAACCGTACTGAACACAGTGGAGGATCAGGTGGTACTAGACGTAATGGACATGGAGATTCATCTGGAGGAAACACAACTCAAGGTAACCTTAAGCTGATTTGCTAAAACATGATGGAATTTATGAACGGTCTTTGTTTCATGGTTTCATTGATTGCTCATTTGTGAATTGGTTGGATGAATTCCAGGCTGCACCTTCAAGCAGTTTCTCGACTGCAAGCCACTGAACTACGACGGCACTGGAGGTGCAGTGGCTTTTGTGCGCTGGACGGAGAAAACTGACTCCACAATCTGCATGAGCAAGTGTACCACGGACCAGCAAGTCACTTTTGTTACTGGGTTGCTCGTTGATGAAGCTTTGACTTGGTGGAATTTGCAAGTCAAGACTCTGGGTGATGATGCTGCGTATGGTATGTCTTGGGATGAGTTAAAGGAAAGAATGAGGGAGAAGTATTGCTCTCGTACTGAACTCCAAAGGTTGGAGACTGAGTTTTGGAACCTGTCCATGGAAGGTGCGGACATTGTTGGTTATACTCGAAGGTTCCATGATCTGTCAAGAGTGATCCCCTATCTGGTGACTCCCGAATTTAAGCGCATTGAGCGCTACATCTGGGGATTGGCTCCGGAGTTTCGCAGCATGGTGACTGCGGCAAAACCCACAACGATCACTCAGGCTGTAACTCTGGCTGTCAGCCTTACTAAAGATGTTGTCCGTTTAAAGAAGTTATCGCTGAAACCTACTGAGAAAATCGAGATGCATGCTGAGTCATCTGGTGACAAGAAGAGGAAGCATTCGAATCTGAATCAAGCAACGCGTAACAACAACAAGGGTTCCAGCAACAAGAAACGTGACCCCAATCCACCCAAGGAAACGAAAACACTTGCAGCAGTGAATGGCGCTACTACCAGAGGGTACCAGGGCACTTTGCCCAAATGCAATCAGTGCAAGCGTCACCATGAAAGAGTTTATCGCATTCCAAAATGTGACAAGTGTGGAAAACTGGGTCACCGCACCGAGAACTGTTGGGGAAAAGGAAATGGAAATGGTAATAGGAATGGAAATGGAAATCGAAATCGAAATGGTGCCGGTAGTGGGAACGATAATGGCAATGGTAATGGTAACAGGAATGGTAATGGAACTGGGCAGAACCAAGGATGCTTTGGATGTGGCAGCAAAGAGCATTTCAAGAAAGATTGCCCAAGGGAAAACAACGCTTAAGCTCGAGCATTTGTGATTGGAGCAAGGAACGCACGCGAGGACCCTAATGTGGTCACCGGTACGTTATTCATTAACAATCACTTTGCATCCATTCTATTTGACATTGGTGCCGATTATAGTTTCATGTCTGTGGAATTTAAACGTATGCTTGGAATAGAATCTAATAGATTAGACATTCCTTATTCCGTAGAACTAGCCGATGGTAAACTTGTTGAATCGGGTGAAGTTGTTAGGGGTTGTACATTAGAACTGGGTGAGCGAAGATTTAGTATCGACTCTTACCTGTTTAATTGGGTAGCTTCGATGTGGTGGTCGGGATGGACCGGCTGTCCAAGAATAAGGCTGAAGTTGTTTGTCACGAGAAAATCATTCGCATTCCCCTTGCGAATGATGAGACGCTCATAGTGCATGGAGAGAAAAGAGACACGCCTCTGTGAATCATCATCAACTGTATGAAGGCGCAGAAGTGCTTAAGGAAAGGATGTGTTGCATTCTTGGAACACGTTGTAGATAAGAAGGCCGAGGAGCCGAAACTCCAAGACATTCCTGTGGTGAAGGAATTTCCTGATGTTTTTCCCAAAGATTTGCCAGGACTACCTCCGCAAAGACAAGTCGGATTCCATATTGACTTGGTTCCAGGCACCGCTCCTGTAGCCAAGGCACCCTATCGACTTGCGCCATCCGAGATGCAAGAATTATCTACACAACTCCAGGAGTTGTTGGATAAAGGATTTATAAGGCCGAGCTTCTCGCCTTGTGGAGCTCCAGTTTTGTTCGTAAAGAAGAAGGATGGAACACTGCGGATGTGTATCGATTATAGAGAATTCAATAAGCTCACTGTCAAGAATCGGTATCCACTACCGAGGATTGACGACTTATTCGATCAGTTACAAGGATCGAGTTACTACTCCAAGATCGACCTTCGGTCTGGCTATCATCAGTTAAGGATCCAAGAGGAAAGCATATAGAAGACTGCGTTGTGACAACTGGCACAAACCGGTAATTTCCGTACACATTAATTATTGCTTAATGACTGCAATTATGAGTTTAAGTGTCAGCAATGTCTGAACACATGATTAAACAAGTGAATTCATGCATGTTGTATACTACAAAATATTGCTTTATGCATAAACGAGAGCGTTGCGTCAAAAATAATAGTAAACTCACCGGTAAGACACACGGTGTCAACAGAACTGCAGAAAGCAGTCAGACATTATAACTGAGGCCTAGGTGTAGGTCCGACAACAAGAATGCATTAAAACCCAAGAGTACATACAAGGGTTAATATATATGCAATACGAAAGCAAATATAAGCACTAAAAAGCACCCGAAACGCACTTTAAGTGCAGAATTTATACAAATTAGCAATAATTCAGCATTTAGACAAATAAATATTATGCAGAAATGTCGTTTTATTATCCAGAATGTTTCCCTAAGGGATGGGAATCGATAGTGTTACAAAAAGATACTTATTAAACACTAAAAGGTGCAATTTAGCACTTTAACGAATCGGTATGTAACCGAACAACCGGACTATACCCGGAACATGAAAATATTGTTAATAACATTATTTATTTGTTTTCTGAGCCAGTTAGGGTCCCTGATTACCCTAACACCCGTTGTAACATACTACACACAAGTAACGGGGTTAACTATCTAACTTAACCAATCTATGCTTAACTAAACTAGTTGATTTCGAACCAAGACCCCCCCCCCCTCTTGACCGAGTTCGGTCCCCTAGGGGACATATCTTGTACTAGAGATTTGCATAATCTAACCTTGCTAAATATCTAGCCTACATACTTACCATTGGTTATTACACACTAAGCTTGTCTATAAGAGCATGAGTTCACTTAACATAATTATCCATTATCACAACTCACAACAAAACCTTCTCTTTCTCTCTACACTAGCTACGGCCGAACACCCCCTCCCCACACATCCATTTTCGGTTCTTGTTCACCCCATTCCAAGATCATACAAGCTTTGAGGGTTGCGTATTAGGAGTCTTGGTGCACTCGAAGTTCGAAGGACCTCTTTCTTTGGCTTTTATCCAACCGTTTTTCGCCAAGAATCTTCCCTAGCCTTGAGCTAGAGGTATAACACTTAAAACTCATATTTAAGCTTATCTAAGGTGGTTAAAAGGATTTATGTCGGTTAAATATCGTTAACATACGATTTGATGCATTAAAGTCTAGTAAAAACTCTAAAAATGGTGGTTAATAGTATATGTGATGTGTAAAAGTTGTAGTGTTTGAAAGTTGTGATTATCTAGACCCGATCTATGATGTGGTAGCTCGGATCATCGTTTGACCCGGTTTGGTAAGATCATGGATCTTAACATAAAGCTATTCCAGAAGTAACAAGGGTTAAAAGGTGAAACCCTACCACACATAAACCATGAACTTGTGTAAAAATGTTTTAACTTGTACAAAAGTGTTTAAAACTAGTAGATCTACGTATCTACAAGCGGTATTTTCAAAGGACCAAGTGTCCAAGAAATCACATGTTCTAAACCGGATCTTACACAAACAAAAGTGGTTTTTGTGAACAAATAAGTGTGTGGATACTTGTGTAACAAAAGTGTTAACGAAGAAATAGTTTTCGTAAAAACCGACTAGAAGTTGTAAAACTTCATATTCTTTAAAAATAAAGTTTTTAAGAAGTTAAACTTATTTTTAAAGATAACAAGACTTACTAAATGTGCTAGTAAGTTACTACACATTTTTGTAAATATTCAAGTTCATGAAATGGAGAAATTAGCGATTATTGTTGATGATGATTGTTGGTAATTGTTGCTGAATTATTGCTGATTTGTATAAATTCTGCACTTAAAGTGCGTTTCGGGTGCTTTTTAGTGCTTATATTTGCTTTCGTATTGCATATATATTAACCCTTGTATGTACTCTTGGGTTTTAATGCATTCTTGTTGTCGGACCTACACCTAGGCCTCAGTTATAATGTCTGACTGCTTTCTGCAGTTCTGTTGACACCGTGTGTCTTACCGGTGAGTTTACTATTATTTTTGACGCAACGCTCTCGTTTATGCATAAAGCAATATTTTGTAGTATACAACATGCATGAATTCACTTGTTTAATCATGTGTTCAGACATTGCTGACACTTAAACTCATAATTGCAGTCATTAAGCAATAATTAATGTGTACGGAAATTACCGGTTTGTGCCAGTTGTCACAGTCTCCCCCCGTTAAAAGAATTTCGTCCCGAAATTCAGACTGAACTAACTCTCGCTGGAGTCTTCTTGAATAGGTGGGGATACTTTTTCTTGAACTGGTCTTCACGTTCCCATGTGTACTCGGGTCCGTGCTTAGAGCTCCAACGTACTTTGACAAGCTTCACACTGCTCCTCCTGGTCTTGTTGACTTTCCAGTCAGTAACCTCGACGGGTTGCTCTGTAAATCGGAGGGCTTCATCAATATGTATTTCATCCATCGGGATGATCACGTTTTCTTGCGTTGGACTCTTCTTCAGGTTGGATACATGAAACGTATCATGTACTCCGTTAAGTTCTTCCGGTAACTCCAACCTGTATGCCACGGTACCAATTCTCTTCAGTATTCTGAATGGTCCGATATATCGTGGATTCAGCTTTCCACGCTTTCCAAATCTGACTACGCCCTTCCATGGTGAGACTTTTAACAACACTTTGTCTCCCACCTTGAAATCCACCGATTTTCTATTTGGATCCGCGTAGCTCTTTTGTCGCTCTCGAGCCGCCCTAATGCGCTCTCGGATCTGCGCAATCTTGTCGGTTGTCTCTTGTACAAGTTCAGGACCAACCATACGTTTATCTCCGGCATCTGCCCAACATAAGGGCGATCGGCATTTGCGGCCATACAGAGCTTCGAACGGCGCGGCTTTTATGCTCGTATGATAACTGTTATTGTAGGAAAACTCAACTAGAGGTAGATGAGTATCCCAGCTGCCGCCTAGGTCCATGACACATGCGCGAAGCATATCTTCTAACGTTTGTATAGTCCGTTCGCTCTGGCCGTCTGTTTGCGGATGGAATGCCGTGCTTAGATCTAACTGAGATCCAAAGGCTTCCTGAAATGATTGCCAGATTCTTGAGACAAAGCGTCCATCTCTGTCTGAAATGATTGAGATTGGCACTCCATGACGTGCCACAATTTCTCTCAAGTATATTTCTGCAAGCTTTCCAGTGCTATCCTTCTCTCGGATTGGTAGGAAATGCGCAGACTTCGTCAATCGATCAACTATTACCCATATCATATCGTGCCCTCTCGGGGTCCTGGGTAATTTCGTTATGAAGTCCATCGAGATTTGTTCCCACTTCCATACGGGAATCTCTGGTTGTTGTAGTAGGCCGGACGGTTTCTGATATTCTGCCTTAACCTTGGCACAGGTTAGGCATTTTCCAACATACACAGCAACGTCGCTTTTGAGTCTCGGCCACCAATAGTATTCCTTCAAGTCTTGATACATTTTGTCCGATCCTGGATGGATCGAATATCTCGATTTGTGGGCTTCATTAAGGATGACTTCTCGTATGCCACCATAGAGTGGAACCCAAATACGCTTTTTAAAGTATAAGGCTCCCTCTTCATTTGGCACCATGTATTTCAGCATACCCCGTAGGTATTCAGCTTTACGGTTTTCTTCTTTAAGAGCTTCTTGTTGTGCATCTCGAATGCGTGCAGTGAGGTTCGTTCGAATCGTCATTTCCAATGCTCGAACCCTTAGGGTCTTAACCCTTTCTTTTCGGCTCAACGCGTCTGCTACAACGTTCGCCTTTCCAGGATGGTACTTAATCTCACAGTCATAATCATTCAGCAGCTCGACCCAACGTCGCTGGCGCATATTCAATTCCTTCTGGTCAAATATGTGTTGCAAGCTTTTGTGATCTGTGAAGATTGTACATCGAGTACCATATAGATAATGTCGCCAAATCTTCAAGGCGAATACCACTGCACCCAGTTCCAGGTCGTGAGTGGTATAATTTCTCTCGTGAACCTTCAGTTGTCTTGAAGCATAAGCGATGACTTTTTGGCGTTGCATGAGCACGCAACCCAAGCCTTGTCGTGAGGCGTCGCAGTATACCACGAAGTCTTCAGTGCCTTCGGGTAATGATAGTATCGGTGCATCGCATAGCTTGCTCTTAAGTAACTGGAAGGCTTCTTCTTGTTTGTGACCCCAGTCGTATTTCTTGTCTTTCTGAGTAAGGGTCGTTAGCGGTTGAGCTATCCTCAAGAAATTCTCAATGAATCGCCGATAGTAGCCCGCTAAGCCCAAAAATTGACGGACTTCGGTTGGGGTCTTGGGGGCTTCCCAATTCTTTATTGCTTCAATCTTGGACGGGTCTACATGAATGCCCTTCTCATTCACCACGTGACCAAGAAATTGTACTTTGCGAATCCAGAATTCGCATTTCGAGAACTTTGCATAAAGTTTCTCTTTCTTCAGTAGCTCCAAGATGGTTCTGAGATGTTGCTCATGTTCTTCTTTCGTTCGCGAGTAAATCAGGATATCATCGATAAATACAATCACGAATTTATCGAGATATGGTTTGCATACGCGGTTCATTAGGTCCATAAAGACCGCTGGCGCGTTCGTCAATCCAAATGGCATCACAAGAAATTCGTAGTGCCCATAGCGTGTTCTGAATGCAGTCTTCGGCACGCTTTCATCTTGGATTTTCAGCTGATGGTATCCAGACCGAAGGTCGATCTTGGAATAGTAGCTTGATCCTTGCAGTTGATCAAATAGGTCATCAATCCTCGGTAGCGGATACCGATTCTTGATTGTGAGCTTGTTCAGTTCCCTGTAATCGATACACATCCGCAGTGTTCCATCCTTTTTCTTCACGAACAATACTGGAGCTCCCCAGGGTGAGAAGCTTGGCCTTATGAATCCTTTATCCAACAACTCCTGAAGCTGTGTAGATAATTCTTGCATCTCGGATGGCGCAAGTCGATAGGGTGCCTTGGCTACAGGAGCAGCTCCTGGAACCAAATCTATACGGAATTCGACTTATCGTTGCGGAGGTAGTCCTGGCAGATCTTCAGGGAACACATCAGGAAATTCCTTCACCACAGGAATGTCTTCGAGTTTCGGCTCCTCAGCCTTCTTGTCTATAACGTGTGCTAGGAAAGCAACACATCCTTTCCTTAAGCACTTCTGTGCCTTCATACAACTGATGATTCGTAGAGGCGCGTTTCGTCTTTCTCCATGTACTATGAGAGTTTCATCATTCGCCAGAGGGATGCGAATGATTTTCTCATGACAAATGACTTCAGCTTTGTTCTTGGACAACCAGTCCATTCCGACTACTACATCGAAGCTACCCAATTGAATAGGTAAGAGGTCGATGCTAAAATTTCGTTCGCCAAGTTCTAGTGTGCAGCCTCTGACAACTTCGCCCGATTCAACAAGTTTACCATTGGCTAGTTCTATGGAATAAGGAATTTCTAATCTACTAGATTCTATTCCGAGTATGCGTTTAAATTCCCTAGACATGAAGCTATAATCGGCGCCAGTGTCGAATAATATGGATGCAAAGTGATTGTTAATGAGAAACGTACCGGTGACCACGTTAGGGTCCTCGCGTGCGTCTCTTGCTCCAATCACAAATGCTCGAGCTGGAGCGTTGTTTCTCTCTGGGCAGTTCTTCATGAAATGGTCATTGCTTCCACACTTGAAGCATCCTTGCCCTTTCCCGTTGCCATTCTTGTTACCAGCACCGTTCCCATTTCGGTTCTTTCCTTTTCCCCAACAGTCTTCTGTTTGATGACCCAATTTACCACATTTGTCGCACCTTGGAATGCGACAAGCTCCATCATGATGATACTTACATTTTTGGCATCTAGGCATGGAGCCTTGGTATGCTTTGGTTGCATGGGTTTTCATCTCCTGAGGCGGATTAGTGTCGCGCTTCTTGTTGAAACCCTTGTTGTTGCGAGTAGCTTGGTTCAAACTTGTATGCTTTCTCTTTTTGTCACCGGACGACTCAGCATGTGTTTCGGTCTTTTCTTTTGGGTTTAGTGATAACTTCTTCATACGAACACAATCTTCAGTCAGGCTGACAGCCAGAGTTACAGCCTCGGTGATTGTTTGTGGTTTGGCCGACGTCACCATGCCACGAAACTCTGAGGCCAGTCCCCAAATGTAACGTTCAACACGCTTGAATTCGGGAGTCACCATGTAGGGAAGCACTCTTGACAGATCGTGGAACCTTCGAGTGTAACCATTAATGTCAGCACCTTCCATGGTCAAGTGCCAGAACTCCGTCTCTAGCCTTTGGAGTTCCGCACGAGAGCAGTACTTCTCTCTCATCCTTTCCTTCAGTTCCTCCCAAGTGAGGCCATAAGCGGCGTCATCACCCAAAGTTTGGGCTTGCAGGTTCCACCAAGTCAGAGCTTCATCGACGAATAACCCAGTAGCAAAAGTGACTTGTTGATCCGCGGTACACTTGCTCATGCGGAAAGTAGCTTCAGTCTTCTCCGTCCAGCGCACAAATGCTACTGCACCTCCTGTGCCGTCATAGTTCATCGGCTTGCAGTCGAGGAACTGCTTGAAAGTGCAGCCTGGAATTGATTCAACCAATTCACATGTGAGCAATCGAAGAAATGATGAAACAAAGACCGTTCATAAATTTCCTCATGCTTAGCACAGTGTCTTAAGGTTACCTTGGGCTGCATTGCCTCCAGACGAATCTCCATTCCCATTACGCCTAGCGTTTCTTGGTCCTCCACTGTCTTGAGTTCGGTTCGCCTCGTACTGGGCGATAGCAGCTGAGATCCTTTCTTCCAGTAGAGCGTTCAGCTCTTCAGCAGTTCTGGGCAGTGGGGGAGGAGGAGGTTGATCGTCATTGCGAGCATTCACAGCTTTCCTGGGTGCCATGTTCTGACAGAACATAACACAACAGGGTTAATCATTTGTTTGATATCGTCACACTAGCCAGTAGTATCATATATATTCACAGGTATATATACCACATAAGTGACATCAAACAATTATTACTCTAGCAGAGTACTTAGTAGGCTTGCACTGAGGGAATCTATACGTGATAAGACTTGCTGTGATTTTTGTGCACTGAATTCCATAATTATGTATGCATCCATAATTACGTAACCCCTTGCACAGTCCGCACAGTTCGTTTCATCCTCGTATTTCTTCCTTCAGATGGGCCATCGCTTTCAGGTAAAGTCACATATACTTGTGACATTCTACCTCTAGCACATGCTAATTATCACACATAATTGCAAGTAATTTCTTAGTCAACGACAAGTGCTACTCAAGTGCACTCTAAGTCTCGTAATGTCTTTTCTAGACTCATGTAGACAGTTTCAGGTAGTGGATGTCGCGGGACGTTTTATGCAATGAAAACTCTTTGAAAATTGTTTTCGTGAATGGATCCTAGAGATTGTAGACTAGACTCGAGAAGGAATCCTGGTTCACTACAATCGCAGCTCTGATACCAATCTGTCACACCCCTTTCTACAGCGGAAGCACGAGGTGTGATCATGAAAGGTTCTCATTGCATACGAAGAGTAAACATACTACATGCTCAAGAAAATAACTTCAAATACCATAATTTGAAAACATACGTTAGCGTTTACATCGCTAAGTCGCATAAAGCATTGTCTTAAAAGTTTACAACTTTATTTATAGATAAACATAAGCGACATCCACGAGCATGAGTAAGACCGCGCGCACATCCACTTCTAATTACCTGAAATACATGTGAGTTTTGGAAAATCGTCAACATAAAGTTGGTGTGAATTCATGCAGTTTTAGTTTTTCACGTTTGTATACTTTGTATGAAAACATAGTTTACGTCATGTAAAAATCAAGTTTTCATATATAAATCCAGTTTCATGTGTACACCACGTACACATGTATAATTCAATTTCTTCTTGAGTACTCCACGTACTCAAGTATAATTCTCATTTTCTTGAGTACCCCACGTACTTCAAGTATATTTCAATCTTTTCTTGAGTACCCCACGTAGTCAAGTATTCATCAATTTTTAGTATGGTATGAATTTCATGTAATTAAAATATTCCTGTAAATATCAGGATTGTTAATGGGTTGCAAAGCCATTAACATGTGGCACGACATAGGAAGTCACCAAACCTAAGGCATTTAATTGGTATATTCTGAGACACAAAAGCACTACTCGATTCTCGCCCCGATCGGTAGTGTGGCTGCCAGGCACCCGTTAGATCTAACCTTTTGTTCTGCGGTCTAAGTATGTATACGATTAATGGTGCTTCTGTACCCTATTCGTGACACTATTTCTCATAACGCATCCTACTTGGTTCTCGTTCTCACCAAGCGCGTTTCTTGTTATCATTTCTCATAGCGCCTCTTACTTGGTTCTCGTTCTCACCAAGTGCGCTTCTCATATTCTTATATTTCGTCACACTTGGTTCTCGTTCTCACCAAGTGTACTTCTTGTATTTATATTTCGTCACACTTGGTTCTCGTTCTCACCAAGTATACTTCTTGTATTTATATCATACCAATTATAAATTTTTGTACATTTGTACATGTATTTCACCCCCGAAGTTATAAAAACTGAAAACAGTTAAAGAGAAAAGGGGGAGCATGAACTCACAACTTTGCGTTCCTAGCGTCGTAAACTCCACCGGATTTGCTTAATTAACATCGTAACCTATACGCGTTTTCTTATCGTTAGTCACTAGACTTGCGTCGCACAAGTACAGTCACTCTCTTTTGTATATATATTCTTGTGTTAAAAATATTCTATATTTTTAACTACGTATCTTACTTATATTATTTTCTCCAAAAATAAATATAAGTCTTTTGTGTTTTGCACTTTGCACCCGAATTATGTACTTTGTATGTTGTATGTGCATTTTTATATTTCTACTCCTCATGAGTAATTAGTGTATTTTAAGTCTTAATACACTAGCACGTATAACACATACTATATACACTTAGCACAAAAGTTGGTGATAAAATAATATATATTTTTCTCTCAAAAAAAAATATACATAAGATCCATTTTTATTTTTGAAGAAATCACCAATTCTTATCACCAAAAATTAGGGAAACCTTGGTAATACTTTTAAATACATTTTTAGGGAATAAGTTTCTCAAAAACTTATATTTTTCTAAGTGTCAAAATTTATAAAAATTTTGACAGAGTTTCCCCTAAAAATGGAGGTTTCCCATGTTTTCAAAACATGTGTTTATTTTCTTTTAAATCGTCATCAATCATCAACAACAATTACCAACAATCATCATCAACAATAATCGCTAATTTCTCCATTTCATGAACTTGAATATTTACAAAAATGTGTAGTAACTTACTAGCACATTTAGTAAGTCTTGTTATCTTTAAAAATAAGTTTAACTTCTTAAAAACTTTATTTTTAAAGAATATGAAGTTTTACAACTTCTAGTCGGTTTTTACGAAAACTATTTCTTCGTTAACACTTTTGTTACACAAGTATCCACACACTTATTTGTTCACAAAAACCACTTTTGTTTGTGTAAGATCCGGTTTAGAACATGTGATTTCTTGGACACTTGGTCCTTTGAAAATACCGCTTGTAGATACGTAGATCTACTAGTTTTAAACACTTTTGTACAAGTTAAAACATTTTTACACAAGTTCATGGTTTATGTGTGGTAGGGTTTCACCTTTTAACCCTTGTTACTTCTGGAATAGCTTTATGTTAAGATCCATGATCTTACCAAACCGGGTCAAACGATGATCCGAGCTACCACATCATAGATCGGGTCTAGATAATCACAACTTTCAAACACTACAACTTTTACACATCACATATACTATTAACCACCATTTTTAGAGTTTTTACTAGACTTTAATGCATCAAATCGTATGTTAACGATATTTAACCGACATAAATCCTTTTAACCACCTTAGATAAGCTTAAATATGAGTTTTAAGTGTTATACCTCTAGCTCAAGGCTAGGGAAGATTCTTCCCTAGCCTTGAGCTAGAGGTATAACACTTAAAACTCATATTTAAGCTTATCTAAGGTGGTTAAAAGGATTTATGTCGGTTAAATATCGTTAACATACGATTTGATGCATTAAAGTCTAGTAAAAACTCTAAAAATGGTGGTTAATAGTATATGTGATGTGTAAAAGTTGTAGTGTTTGAAAGTTGTGATTATCTAGACCCGATCTATGATGTGGTAGCTCGGATCATCGTTTGACCCGGTTTGGTAAGATCATGGATCTTAACATAAAGCTATTCCAGAAGTAACAAGGGTTAAAAGGTGAAACCCTACCACACATAAACCATGAACTTGTGTAAAAATGTTTTAACTTGTACAAAAGTGTTTAAAACTAGTAGATCTACGTATCTACAAGCGATATTTTCAAAGGACCAAGTGTCCAAGAAATCACATGTTCTAAACCGGATCTTACACAAACAAAAGTGGTTTTTGTGAACAAATAAGTGTGTGGATACTTGTGTAACAAAAGTGTTAACGAAGAAATAGTTTTCGTAAAAACCGACTAGAAGTTGTAAAACTTCATATTCTTTAAAAATAAAGTTTTTAAGAAGTTAAACTTATTTTTAAAGATAACAAGACTTACTAAATGTGCTAGTAAGTTACTACACATTTTTGTAAATATTCAAGTTCATGAAATGGAGAAATTAGCGATTATTGTTGATGATGATTGTTGGTAATTGTTGTTGATGATTGATGACGATTTAAAAGAAAATAAACACATGTTTTGAAAACATGGGAAACCTCCATTTTTAGGGGAAACTCTGTCAAAATTTTTATAAATTTTGACACTTAGAAAAATATAAGTTTTTGAGAAACTTATTCCCTAAAAATGTATTTAAAAGTATTACCAAGGTTTCCCTAATTTTTGGTGATAAGAATTGGTGATTTCTTCAAAAATAAAAATGGATCTTATGTATATTTTTTTTTGAGAGAAAAATATATATTATTTTATCACCAACTTTTGTGCTAAGTGTATATAGTATGTGTTATACGTGCTAGTGTATTAAGACTTAAAATACACTAATTACTCATGAGGAGTAGAAATATAAAAATGCACATACAACATACAAAGTACATAATTCGGGTGCAAAGTGCAAAACACAAAAGACTTATATTTATTTTTGGAGAAAATAATATAAGTAAGATACGTAGTTAAAAATATAGAATATTTTTAACACAAGAATATATATACAAAAGAGAGTGACTGTACTTGTGCGACGCAAGTCTAGTGACTAACGATAAGAAAACGCGTATAGGTTACGATGTTAATTAAGCAAATCCGGTGGAGTTTACGACGCTAGGAACGCAAAGTTGTGAGTTCATGCTCCCCCTTTTCTCTTTAACTGTTTTCAGTTTTTATAACTTCGGGGGTGAAATACATGTACAAATGTACAAAAATTTATAATTGATATGATATAAATACAAGAAGTACACTTGGTGAGAACGAGAACCAAGTGTGACGAAATATAAGAATATGAGAAGCGCACTTGGTGAGAACGAGAACCAAGTAAGAGGCGCTATGAGAAATGATAACAAGAAACGCGCTTGGTGAGAACGAGAACCAAGTAGGATGCGTTATGAGAAATAGTGTCACGAATAGGGTACAGAAGCACCATTAATCGTATACATACTTAGACCGCAGAACAAAAGGTTAGATCTAACGGGTGCCTGGCAGCCACACTACCGATCGGGGCGAGAATCGAGTAGTGCTTTTGTGTCTCAGAATATACCAATTAAATGCCTTAGGTTTGGTGACTTCCTATGTCGTGCCACATGTTAATGGCTTTGCAACCCATTAACAATCCTGATATTTACAGGAATATTTTAATTACATGAAATTCATACCATACTAAAAATTGATGAATACTTGAGTACGTGGGGTACTCAAGAAAAGATTGAAATATACTTGAAGTACGTGGGGTACTCAAGAAAATGAGAATTATACTTGAGTACGTGGAGTACTCAAGAAGAAATTGAATTATACATGTGTACGTGGTGTACACATGAAACTGGATTTATATATGAAAACTTGATTTTTACATGACGTAAACTATGTTTTCATACAAAGTATACAAACGTGAAAAACTAAAACTGCATGAATTCACACCAACTTTATGTTGACGATTTTCCAAAACTCACATGTATTTCAGGTAATTAGAAGTGGATGTGCGCGCGGTCTTACTCATGCTCGTGGATGTCGCTTATGTTTATCTATAAATAAAGTTGTAAACTTTTAAGACAATGCTTTATGCGACTTAGCGATGTAAACGCTAACGTATGTTTTCAAATTATGGTATTTGAAGTTATTTTCTTGAGCATGTAGTATGTTTACTCTTCGTATGCAATGAGAACCTTTCATGATCACACCTCGTGCTTCCGCCGTAGAAAGGGGTGTGACATGCGTTCAGGACACGTTATGGGCATTATGAGTTCCTCGTGATGCCATTCAGATTGACGAACGCGCCCGCAGTATTTATGGATCTGATGAATCATGTTTGCAAGCCATATCTCGATAAATTCATGATTGTATTTATCGACGATATTCTGATTTATTCACGAACGAAAGAAGAGCACGAGTAACACCTCAGAACCATTCTAGAACTACTGAAGAAAGAAAAACTTTATGCAAAGTTTTCAAAGTGCGAATTATGGATTCACGAAGTACAGTTCCTTGGACATGTTGTGAACGAGAAGGGTATTCATGTAGATCCAGCGAAGATGGAGGCTATAAAGAATTGGGAAGCTCCCAAAACACCAACCGAAGTCCAACAATTTTTGGAATTTGCGGGCTATTACAACTGGTTCATCGAGAATTTCTCCAAGATAGCTCAACTGCTGACTTCCCTTACGCAGAAGGACAAGAAGTACGAATGGGGAGATAAGAAGGAGGAAGCCTTCCAACTTCTCAAAAGCAAGCTATGCGATGCACTGATACTATCTTTACCCGAAGGCACTGAAGACTTCGTGGTATACTGTGACGCTTCGCGTCAAGGATTGGGTTGCGTGCTAATGCAATGCCAAAAGGTCATCGCTTAGGCTTCAAGACAATTGAAAGTTCACGAGAAGAATTACACCACACACGACCTGGAGCTAGGCGCAGTGGTATTCGCCTTGAAGATCTTGCGATATTATTTATACGGTACTCGATGTACTATCTTCACCGATCATAAAAGCCTACATCACATATTTGATCAGAAGGAATTAAATATGCGACAGCGACGATGGGTTGAGTTGCTAAACGATTATGACTGTGAGATTAAGTACCATCCCGGAAGAGCAAACGTAGTAGCAGACGCTTTAAGTGGAAAGGAAAGGGTTAAGACCCTAAGGGTTCGAGCATTAGAAATGACTATTCGGACGAATCTCACTGCACGCATTCATGACGCCCAACAAGAAGCCCTTAAGAGGGAGAATCTTAGAGCCTAATATCTCTGAGGTATGGAGAAGAAATTTATGCCAAATGAAGAGGGAACGTTATACTTTATAGGACGTATTTGGGTTCCGCTCTATGGCGGTATTCGAGAAGTCATCTTTGACGAAGCTCACAAGTCGAGATACTCGATCCACCCAGGATCGGACAAGATGTATCAAGACTTGAAAGAGTATTATTGGTGGCCGAAGCTTAAAAGCGACGTTGCTGTTTACATTAGAAAGTGCCTAACCAGTGCTAAGGTTAAGGCCGAATATCAGAAACTGTCTGGTCTACTGCAATAACCAGAGATACCCATGTGGAAGTGGGAGCAAATATCAATGGATTTTATAACGAAATTACCCAGGACCCCTAGAGGGCATGATATGATATGGGTGATAGTTGATCGATTAACAAAATCTGCACATTTTCTACCAATCCGAGAGAAGGATAGCATGGAAAGCTTGCTGAGCTGTATCTTAAAGAAATTGTGGCACGTCATGGAGTGCCTATTTCTATTATTTCAGACAAAGATGGATGTTTCGTATCAAGGATCTAGCAATCCTTCCAGGAGGCCTTTGGATCTCAACTAGATCTAAGCACGGCCTTCCATCCACAAACAGACGGGCAGAGCGAACGGACCATACAAACACTGGAAGATATGCTTCGTGCATGTGTTATGGATCTAGGCGGCAGCTGGGATACTCATCTACATTTGGTTGAATTTTCCTATAACAATAGCTACCATACGAGCATAAAAGCCGCACCGTTCGAAGCTCTCTATGGCCGCAAGTGCCGCTCGCCGTTGTGTTGGGCAGACGCTGGAGACAAACAGTTGATTGGTCTTGAACTTGTTCAAGAGACAACCGACAAGATCATGCAGATCCGATAGCGCATTAAGGCGGCTCGTGATCGACAAAAGAGCTACGCTGATCGAAGACGAAAACCTTTAGACTTCGAGGTGGGAGGCAAAGTTTTGTTGAGGGTCTCACCTCGGAAAGGTGTAGCAAGATTCAGAAAACGTGGAAAGTTGAATCCACGGTACATTGGACCATTCAAGATCTTGGAAAAGATTGGTACCGTAGCATACAAATTGGAGTTACCAAAAGAACTTAATGGTGTACATGATATGTTCCATGTGTCAAACCTTAAAAAGAGTCCAACCCAAGAAACAGTTAACATCCCTGCGGATGAGGTGCATATCGACGACACACTCCGATTTACAGAACAACCCGTTGAGGTAACAGATTGGAAGATCCATAAGACAAGGAGGAGTCGCATTAAACTTGTCAAAGTACGTTGGAACTCTAAACACCGACCTGAGTACACATGGGAACGCGAAGACCGGTTCAAAGCCAAGTACCCCCACCTGTTCGAGAAAGCTCCTGCGGGCGATAACTCAGCCTAAATTTCGGGACGAAATTCTTTTAACGGGGGGAGACTATGACAACTAGCACCAAACCGGTAATTTCTATACTATTTTAATATTATTTATTATCTGCAATTATGTGCTTAAATGCCAACAATGTCTGATTACATGCTATACATGTGAATTCATGCATGTTTTAAACTTCAAATATTGCTTTGTGCATTACTTTAAGCGTTGCGTCAGAAAGACTAGTAAACTCACCGGTAAGGCACACTGTGTCAGCATTTCTGCAGAAAGCAGTCAGACAATAGAATTAGGGCCTAGGAATAGGTCCAACATCTAAAATACTGTTAGTGCATAACGTCTGTAGCTTCCGTCAGCATCTAGTCATGTTTTGTGTATATGTGTCTTTGTAAACAATTATGTAATGTATATGTGTAGATAGAACGACAACTTAGGAAACGGAGATTAACTGTAAAGTGTTGACTTTTGTTGACCAGTGTCATCTGATCGGATTGCCATCCGATCGGACAGTACTCATCCGACAGGACAGCTTGTTATCCGTTCGGACAGGATGTCATCCGATCGGATAGCTTGCTATCCGAACGGACAACACTCACCACTTCCTGAGTTGCCTATAAATACCTCGTCCGGGTATCACTTTAGAGACTTTTGACTCGAGCGAGAACCTGACGAGTGTCTGTCTTCTACCGGAACTTGGTACTTTCAGAACGACTAATAGAAAGAACAGACCGTGTTTAATCGTTGAATTCTGTGTTGATCATCTGAGATTTGTCACAATGGATTCCGCACATTAGATAAAGTCGATTCATCTTGTTCCTTACGATTAGATCATGTGCAAAGGGACCAACAAGTGGTATCAGAGCATCCAGGGAGCTGAATCGAGATCAACGACACCGAATTCACCGGAATTCGAGTTTTATTTGCCGATCAAAGTCAAAATTTCACCGGAGATTTGACATTTCTTGCCGATCAGAGTCAAATTTCACTGGAGATTTGACATATTTCATCTCTTTCTACTCATTTCTTGCATCATTTCTCAGTTTGTCACCATAAAATTAGAAAAACTTAAAATTGAACATGAATCTACGGTTAAAAATTGATAAAATCGATATCATTTGATTCGCAATCATTCAAAGTATAATCCTACTAAGTTTCATAATCAAATTCAACCTAAAACGAGATCAAATTCATCAAAAACCATGTTTAGCTGTTCATATGTGCTGACGTCATCCAATCACTCGGACAGCTGTCCGAACGGATTGGATTAGTTAGTATATTCTAGTTGCTTGCTGACATCATCAGTGTTACTTGCTCGGATTACTATCCGAGTGGTGTGATTCAGTTTGATCAAGAACTTCAACTTACGTCATCATCTCACCCGATCGGATAGCAATCCGATCGGATAGGATTTGGAAGTTTTAGTTTACAGTTACCAACAGTTAACCTGTCATCCGGTCGGATCACCATCCGAGCGGTGAAAGGTTGAAAAGTCAATTTTTCAAAGTCAAACGTGTCACTCGAACGAACGATCATCCGAGCGGATCACCATCCGGTCGGATAGTCTGTGTCACTCGTTCGGATAGTGACTCGATCGGATCACCATCCGGTCGGATAGTCTGTGTCACTCGTTCGGATAGTGACTCGATCGGATCACCATCCGATCCAGGAGTTTTATTTTGAAATTTTCGAAATTTGTAAAAATTTTCTAAGTGGTTGTTGACTGTTTCAGGTACGTGAAAGATGGATGAATTCATGAATCCTTTCAGTGATATGTATGCTTTTGCTGGAAACTCTAGAGATGATACTTCTAGCAACACCAATGAGAATACGCCGAATGCAAAGAAAACTTTGTCGGATGCTTTAGGTGTTGAAAGTGCATACGGAACATATAACAAACCCCCAAAGTTGATGGCGATCGAAGAGTACAGTCGGTGGGCCAAGAAATTTGAAGAATGGTTAAACGCATTTGCATATACCAGCTGGAAAAGTCTAAAGAATGGATACAGTGATGGAGGGAAAATGGTGAAAATTTGACATCAACTGAAGAAATAGAAGTTTTTGTTGCTGAGAAAAAGTGCATTGCATTGTTATTTCAGTCTGTCCGAGAAGATATAATATCTTTGATCGAGTATAACAATGCTAAAGATCTATGGAAAAGTTAGAAGTGAAATGTTTGGGTAGTGCAAAAATAGTGAAAAACAAAAAGAAACTGCTAAGAAAAGAGTTTGATTTATTTGGTTGTTTAAAAAATGAATCAGTTTGTAAGATGATTGAGAGGTTTGGGCACTTGAAGTTGGAGCTGGCGAGACATGGAATTATCTATTCTCAAGAAGAGTTAGCCGACAAATTGTTTGACTCGTTGCCAGATGAGATGGATTGGCAATACTATGCCTTGATGTTGAAGAATACAATCAAGTCTGAAGATCTTACAGTTGATTTGTTGATTGAAAGACTAGAGAGTCACGAGCTGGAGATAAAGAAAACACACAAAGTCAATCACTCATCATATCAGCAGAATTTGGAGCTGTATTATCCAAAAAGCATGATTCCCAAGAATACATCTCCCAAGACAGCTTTTTCTGCTGAAAATTCCAACA
This sequence comes from Helianthus tuberosus, assembly GCA_030545235.1. Classification (NCBI taxonomy): domain Eukaryota; kingdom Viridiplantae; phylum Streptophyta; class Magnoliopsida; order Asterales; family Asteraceae; genus Helianthus; species Helianthus tuberosus. The sequence goes on along the minus strand of CM060402.1, from coordinate 16,201,961 downwards.
CATCTAGCAAAGAGAGTGCAAGTAGTGGATTTCACAGTGGCTCTTCATCAACTTCAAACGAATCAGCTGCAAAGAACTTATTTCAATACAACATCGCGGTGGATTTAAAGAACGCTCAAAACTTCAGCGAAGAGTCTGCAAAGCAACAGATAGTTTTCTTAGCTTCTGTGCTAGAGTCGTATGAGAGCCTTGTGGCAGGCAAGATAGGCAACACCAACCTAACAAAGGAAGACTACGATCAAATAGATCCTGAGGTGATGGAATTGATCGACATAAGGTGGTGTATGGCCAGTGCAGTGAGAAGGGCACATCGTTTTATGGAAATTACAGGAAGAAAGTCTATTGGTGGACCATCTACCAAGTTAGGATTTGACAAGTCAAAAGTGACCTGTTTCAAGTGTAAACAGAAAGGTCATTTTAAAAGAGAGTGCCGGAATGCTTATGCTGATGATTCTGAAAATCCGTTCATAGAAGATTACTACAAAAGAGCGATTTATCATCAGAATAAATCAGAACCGCCCAGAATGAAACAACTTGAAGATAATAAAGAAAAATCCAGAGCTCTTGCTGTGATTCATGACGATGAAGGTTTTGACTGGAGCGAGTTGTTACCAGAGGAGGATGCGGTTGGATATGCTTTTATGGCAAAGATTATTGAACCTGTTCCTTTTAAAGATAACAGAAATGAAGAAGAAAAGTATGTCAACAGAAAGATGATAGCTCAAAACAAAATGATCAGAATATCTGATATATACACTGAAGCAAAAAGGGCGAAGAGATGGGATCCAGACAGAGAATGTTATCTTGACCACATGGGAAACATTGCTATTGACTATAAGACCCTCGATCTTGAAACCATAATTCAACAAATTGCTGAAGAAGAAGAGGGTTGGCAAAGAAAATGGTGGAGAAGTGGAGAAGAGAAAGAAGAAAAAGAAAAAGAAAAAGAAAGAGAAGAAAAGTCAAAGAAGATTGATGATGGGATCATTGATACTTCACAGGAGTTGACAGCTAAAAACTTGGGAAAGATGGCTGACAAAGTGCTGGCTGCTAAGGAACTTGAGGTAGACTCTAAATCCGTATCTGAGTCTAAAAGCCAGGTCAGTTCAAATGCGTCAACGAGTGTGTCAGGTAAGAAAGTAAATGGTGATATTGACTGCAAAAATTACATGAAAGAGTGCAAAGTTTGTAGTACAATCACTTATCTCAATGGTAAGAAAGTTGATGATCTGACTGCTAGAGTCCGAAGTGTTGAGGATCAGATCCTTAACCGTGATAAAATGTTGAGAGCTTCGAACGACAGATTAAAAGAATTAACTGACAAAATTGAAACTGATGAAATTGATGTAGAAAGAGTTAGGAAAGAAAATGAAAAACTAATTCTTGAAAATCGTCAAATTTCTGAAAGTTTTGAGAAGCTAAAACGCACGGTGAAAGATTCTGATGATAGAAACGGTAAAACATACAAAGAAAATTGTCAATTGCAAGGCGTTTTGAGGGTTAAAGAAGAGTTAATCAACCAACAACTGGATGAGATTGCTAAGTTGAAACTTCAATTTCAAGAAGTTAAAATTGAAAATGAACGCATCCAGTTGAAGCAGAACAGTTACAGCTCCGAAAGCTTTGTTTTACAACACATTGTTCCCAAACCCATCGGGAAAAACAAAGCAGGCGAAGATGTATATGTTGATGGAACTGGGGTGGGGTATCATCAGGTTCCACCACCAGTTCTAAACAATTTCTCAAAGAAGAAATCCGGGTTGATTAATGAAGAGAAAAATGAAATAAAACTTCCAGAGTCAATTGATGTGACATTTTCTTCATCATCATCTGATGATAGTATTCTAACTGATATTGTTAAAAGCCTGGCTGAAAGTGTTTTGAAGTCTGATAGTGATTCAGCTGATGATGATGAATGTTTTCTGGACAAATATATTCCGAAATAAAAATCCAAAAAACAACTTAAATGATGAACCTGCTGTTGTGATGTATAAGATTGCGGGATCTGATAAGTTGTATTCGGATCTTGAATTTCCTTTAGAAAATGTGAATGTGGGAAAATTGAGAAATGTTTTTAAATTGATTGAGATTGATATATCAGAAATCGAAGGTTTGAAAAATTCAAAGAGGCAATTAAATTTTGAGAAAGATAAAGCTTACTACAAAAAACCTGTCATTCCACCACGTTTTTCTAACAACAACCGAAACAGAAGGTTTGCTGAGAAAAAGGTGTTTGTGAACAGTTCAAGTTCACTTTCTGATGAAGAATCTAAGATTTTTTCAAAATCAAACAAAGAGTTTTTTGAGAAGAAGGCCTCACAGCCTCAGTCTGAAGGCACAAGTCGGGTAGTTGACACCCGAACATGCTTCAAATGCAATCAAGTTGGACACATTGCACGAAAGTGCACCAACTTGAAGCCTAAGTCTGAAGTTGTCGAGAATCTGAAAAGAAAAGATGATGTAAAAGGAAAGGCTCCAATGTTTGTTGAGAAAAAGTTTTTGAAGAAAGAAAATGTCGAAGCTAAAACTGCAAAAGAGTCAGTTAAGAAAAATGAACCCGTAAAGAAGTTGGTAAATAAAATTGACAAATTTTACAAACGGGTTGCCTCATCTTAACAAACATGGAAACCATAAGTCTTTGAAAAGAAAGCAAATTCTCCAAAACTAAAGGTGTCTGAGATTGAAAAATCATCATCTTCAACCAAGAAGATGTATGTACCTTTGGATTTATATGAGAAACAAGAAAAACAAAAAACGACTTCTGAAAAGAAGTATGTGGTAAAGAAAGACCAATCATCAAGTCAACCTCCGAAAAACGATTTCTCCTTACACAAAGAGGTTGAGATTGGGTCTGAAGAGAGCTTGAAAATAAATGATAAAAATTTTCCGCCACTTTATGTTATAAAAACTCACCTCAATGTCAAGTTACCCGAGTCAAAAGAGGCTTGGGTGGCTTCAATGTCTAACTAAATGTTTGTGATATGTGCAGAAGCTTCCGAGATCCGTTTCACGATGGATTATGGATAGTGGAGCTTCTCGGCACATGACAGGGAAGACAGCGTTGCTGTATGATGTTAGAAATTTCAATGGAGGTTATGTAGGGTTCGTAGGTAACCAAGGTGGTAGAATTGTTGGTGAAGGAACATTATCCAATGGGATTGTCACGTTTGAAAGAGTTAACTACATTGCTAAGCTGGAGAATAATCTGCTGAGTATTTCGCAGATTTGTGACAGGATGTATACCACTCACTTCACAGACAAAGAATGTTTGATCTTGAAGCCAGGATTTGTTATCCCTGAGGAATGGATTATTATGAGGGCACCAAGAGTGAATGGTCTGTATGTATTGGACATGAGTGTAGCAACTACAACAACGGGTCAAGCACACTGTTTTGTTTCTAGAGCAACTGAGAAAGAATCGTAGTTGTGGCATCGCAAGATGGGCCACATTCACCTACGAAAAATGAATCACCTGGTGCATAATGATTTAGTTCTGGGTGTTCACATTAAAGGTTTTCATCTAGAAGGGGAGTGCATTAGTTGCATCAAAGGCAAGCAAAAGAAAAAGTCACACCCTAAAAAGCAAGTCAATTCAGTCTCAAGACCTCTGGAGAGACTTCACATGGATTTGTTTGGTCCTGTGAATGTCAAAAGTATTACAGGAGATCTCTACTATCTTGTGGTTACTGATGATTATTCCAGATTTTCGTGGGTATCATTCTTGAAGTCTAAAGATGAGACGTTTGAAAGTTTGATGGCGTTGTTCAGAAAAATTGAAAACTTGTACCAAAGGCGTATCAGAAGAATCAGAAGTGATAATGGTACTGAGTTTAATAACAACAAGATGGAAGAATATTGTGATGAGAGAGGTATATTGCATGAATTTAATGCTCCTTACACTCCGCAGCAGAATGGAGTAGCTGAAAGAAAGAACAGGACACTAATCGAAACAGCCAGGACGATGCTTGCTGATTCCAAACTACCTGTCAACTTTTGGGCAGAAGCTGTCGCAGCTGCATGCTATACGCTCAACCGGGTTCTTACAGTGAAGAAATTCAACAAGACATGTTTCGAGCTAATAAACAACCGCAAGCCAAATCTACAGTATCTTGAACCGTTTGGGTCTCCCTGTACAGTTCTAGAGCTTCATGGTAAATTTGGTCAAAAAGGTGTAGAAGGAATATTCGTGGGTTATGCAAGTCCATTGAAGCGTGTTTTCATTCCTAGCTTGAAGCAGATTATTGAGGCATACAATGTTGAATGTCAAGGTTATACAATGCCGCCGCAGAAACCTGGTGACTCATGGCGATTTAATTACGATACTTTATGGAGTTCGTTTAACATTGAAGAAGAACCAGATTTCTTTGATGAACCGGATATTCTAAGAGAGTATGAAGATTCAGATGAAAGATTCCCAGCAGAAACTTATCGCAAACAACAAGCTTCTAATGATGATGAAGTAGGTCTAAGCAATGCTGGTGAACATGATGAGATTCCACAATCTTCAGAACCTGAACATGCTCCGGATAATCAGACGGCAGTCAACGATAATTTAGAATCTGATGATAGACCAGTTTTCGATAGTGGTGATTCAGATTATGAGGGGGAGCAAATTCAGATTTCAAATCAAACTATTCCAGTCAGTGAACAAGTTGTAAACCAAAACGTCACAAATTTGGAAGGTGAGGTAGATGTTTCAGGCGAGGTGATACCAAGAACTCTTTCATATCATCCAGAAGAGTTAATCATTGGAGAACTGCAATCAGGAGTCCGAACCAGACGACAAATTGACCAAGGCCTTACTTGTTTTTATTCTACTGTTGCTCCTTTACAAACTGATTTTTCACTTAGTTGTTTTATTTCGCAGATTGAACCAAGGACCTATAAGGAAGCTTTGACAGAAGATTCCTGGGTCAATGCTATGCAAGAGGAGCTAAGTCAATTTGAGAAGTTAGGAGTCTGGAAATTGGTGGATTTGCCTGATGGTCACAGGAAGATCAATACCAAATGGGTGTTTAAATGTAAGAGGGATGATCGAGGAGTTATTATTCGTAACAAAGCTCGACTCGTTGTCCAAGGCTTCATTCAGCAGGAGGGGATAGATTTCACCGAAGTATACGCCCCTGTAGCAAGACTCGAAGCGATCAGAATCTTCCTAGCATTTGCATCGTGGAAAGGATTTAAAGTTTTTCAGCTAGATGTGAAGTCGGCATTTCTCTATGGCAAGGTGAAAGAGGAGGTTTATGTCGGACAGCCACCGGGCTTTACCGATCCAATTCACAAAGATAAAGTTTATCTCTTGGATAAGGAGTTATACGACTTACATCAGGCCCCGAGAGCCTGGTATGAGACCTTGTCTCAACATCTATTAGCCAACAACTTCATCCGAGGAAAGATAGACACCACTCTGTTAACAAAAGAAGTCGACGGGCATCTTCTGATAGTCCAAATTTACGTGGACGACATAATTTTCGGGTCTACAAATGAACAACTCTGCAAATATTTTGAAAAGATTATGAAGCAGAAGTTTGAAATGTCATTAATGGGTGAGATGAAGTTCTTCTTGGGGCTTCAGGTTGATCAACTACCCGAGGGAACATTCATACATCAAACAAAGTACGTTCATGATATTCTGGAGAAATTCGGGATGTCAGGAATGTCACCTATGTCCACCCCATTAGAGACGAACCATGGGATAAACCCTGATCTCACCGTAGAGAAGGTGGATGAAACGCTGTATCGTTCCATGATCGGTTCGCTAATGTATTTGACAGCATCAAGACCGGATATTATGTATCCAACCTGCCTCGCAGCTCGGTTTCAGTCAAATCCTAGAGCCTCGCATATGGTAATTGTGAAAAGGATTCTACGCTACCTGAAAGGAACTCCATCTTTGGGGTTGTGGTATCCAAAAGTAGGCGATTTCACGCTCGAAGGATATTCTGATTCTCATTTCGGATGCTGCAAAGTCAATGCTAAATCAACAACAGCGGGGTGCCAGTTTTTCGGACCACGTCTGGTCACCTGGCAATGCAAGAAGCAGACATCTGTCGCTTTATCCACATGTGAAGCCGAATACGTATCTGCTAGCAATTGCTGCTCTCAGATCTTGTGGATCCAGCAACAGATGCGAGACTACGGTTTGCAATTTCTTAACTCCCCTATCTTTTTTGATAACGAGGCAGCTATAAACATAACAAAAAATCTTGTTCATCACGCTAAAACGAAACATATTGAAATTCGTCATCACTTCATCCGAGACTGTTTCGAGAAAAAGTTGATACGAATAGAAAAAATCCACACCGATGAATAAAAAGCTGACTTACATACCAAAGCTTTTGACAAAACTCGTTTTCAATATCTTTTGAAACTAAATGGTATGAAGTTATTATCAGATGCGGAGGAAATCGTTGGCGTCGATGAAGGTACCACTGTAGATGATGTTGAAAAGCAATCTGCAATGGTTTGTCGATTTTTTTACTTGTTTTAGTCTTTAGGGGGAGATAGGTTATAATTGCAGAAAATACAAAAACAATAAAAAAATTCAAAAACCCAAAAACATTAAAAAATTTGAAAAAGCCAAAAACATGATAAAAATTCAAAAATGAGTTTTTGCGTAAAAAGAGGAAATGATAGTACATCAGTAGACTGTCAGATTGTCACAGTACGCTAAAGATTTGGAAAGATAAAAAGTGGTAAACAGTCTCATTAAAGATGTGACGATAGGCTCAGCTAGACAAGTAGATTTGCGAGATACAAACAAAAATGAAAAAGCCTAATTCTAGTGGGAAACATGGTTGAAAGCATAGTACTTAGTTTTGTCCTTCTTGACTGTGTACCTGCTCAGTAATCGCTGATTGTCAAAAGACATAAAACCGGTTAAGTCTGTGAGCTTTCACAACTTGGCTGAAAAGTCTCTGTGATTTTGTGTTTTCATTTTGCAAAGATTTAAACTTGTTTGATTTCTTTATTTTGTTTAAGCATTGGACATCCTCTGCGTATACGTGAGTATCGACCTGGATGTTATTGCCTAAACGTTCTGCTTTATTTTATTTGGTGTTTCGTTTAAGCTTTGGATCACCTCTGCGTATACGGGAGTATCGACCTGGTGGTTAAAGCCTAAACAACTTCAACTTGTTTTATTTTCTTATCTTGTTTAAGCATTGGACTTTCTCTGCGTATACGGAAGTATCGACCTGATTGTTAATGTTTAAACATTCTGTGTTGTTTTCTCACAAATCACAGTTGATGAAAGTTTAAAGGCATTACTTGAGTTAGTGTATAGCATGATGAGGGGATATGCTAAGATCGTGGGGACCATAAGAATTTAGTGCAATTTAATATACCTTAACGTATCGATAAGCATTTCGAAAGTTGTTAGATTGAGTTTAAGTGGACAACAATATCGTCAATCTACATGAATTGTTTAAAACTTAAAGTGTTTAGAGCTCAACGGTGCTAGTGACTTGTCATAATCTGATATGATCCTCTAACGCGAACTCAAACAAAAATATTGTCTGTAAATATGTTTGTAAACAATTTTACATTTACTGCATTTTAAAATTAATTTCTAGCATAGAAACTTTATTAAAAATTCAAAAAGATTTTACAGTTCTGCTTTATTTTCTTACAAACCAAAGCGGAAAGCTGATCTTCAGATTCAAGTTGAAGACAGGAAGTTTCTGGGTTGGAGGATGAGTTTGGAGCTAATCATGAAAAAGTCAAAAACAAGTTCATTAAGTTGAAACTTGTAATTTTCAGAAAAATGGTTGAACAAGAAAATGTCAGTACGCTTTGAATCGAGTCAACCAAGGTCATTAAGTTGAACTTGGTCGGCAAGTTAAGTACCTAGGGTCACTGACTTGGACCTAGATACTTAAGTGGATTTCTAAAAACTGATAAAATTTGAGAAAATGTTAAAAGGTCAAAAAGTCAAAGTTTTTAAAAGTCAAATAGTGTGCCTCACTCGGATAGCAATCCGTTCGGATGGCAATCCGTTCGGATGGCAATCCGGTCGGATGGCAATCCGGTCGGATGGCAATCCGGTCGGATGGCAATCCGACTCACGTGTCACTATAAATAGAGGGTCAAAGGTCAGTCAAAGGTTACCCGCTCGGACAACCTTCTTTCTCTCTCACACACTTTGATTTTCTGATCTTATTCTCTTCGGATTTCTTTGCACGAATCTTTGGATTGTTGGTTTGCACAACTTTTACAATGGCAAAGGTATGTAATTCTTACTCAAAACTGTTAAAATTCGATGTTTGTTGAATGTTCTTGACGATGACGTCAATGTCGGAGGGTTTAGGACAGATCTAGGAAGTTTGAGTCAGTTTTGATGAGATTTAAGCATAGGGTTGTGTTCGGAATGATCAGATCTATAGTTTTACCAGTTTAATTTGTGTCATAACATGCTAAAACAAAGTAGATCTGATGTTAGGATGTTACGGATGTCGGTTGAGTTTTTATCAAATTAAACCCTGATTAGGACGTTTTAGACAACATTGAACATAGGGTTTTGATCACGATGAGATTCTCTGAGTAGATCTGTGTTCAATTTGAGGATTTGCCTTAGAAAATTTTTGATGTTTCTAGAATGTTCTTGAACTGTTGTTTGAGTCGGATAGCAATCCGATCGGATGATAATCCGATCGGATGACAATCCGTTCCTTCATTTATTTCTTGAAATCTGTGCAAATGTATTTGAGTCGGATAGCAATCCGATCGGATGACAATCCGATCGGATGGAAATCCGTTCCATCACTTGATTCTTGAAGTCTGTGCATCTCTTGTCATGACTCGGATGACAATCCGATCGGATGACCATCCGATCGGATAACAAAAGCACTCACATGATACGGATGACAATCCGGTCGGATGACCATCCGATCGGACAGCCATATCATTCACAAGACTCAGATAGCAATCCGGTCGGATAGCAATCCGACCGAACAGCAAAGTCAAACTCATTCAGAAGGTAATCCGCTCGGATGACAATCCGATCGGATAGCCATTCGAGCTATTCAAATGGCAATCCGAACGGATGATCATCTGGTCGGATAGCCATCCGAGTCTCTGCACTAGGTAGAGTGAAATCTTCAGTGTTAGAAAATTTTTGATAAAATTCCAAGTATTCTTCTGCAGGACTGGGAGAAAACGCATAACATTTACTGCCTGTTAGAAAAAGAATATACAGAGAAATTAGTAATTGAAAAGGTTGCAAAATTCTTGAGAGAGAGCAAAATTGCTAAGGCATTAACTGATAAAACCATAGTTTACGAATCACATGTTAGATGTTTTTGGAATTCTGCATGATACGAAGAGAAAGATAAAACGATCTACTCTGCAGTAACAAAGAGAGATGAGAAGGGAAAGAAAATAGATTTGGAGATTAAGATAACAGTTGGTGATGTAAGACATGTGTTAGACTTACGTGATTCTGATAATGATCCAACCAATATCTCTGAACGTCTAGCAAAAGGTTTGTGGTGCAGAATGGGGTTCACATGAAATGTCAATGGAAAGATCTTGAAAAAAAGTTTCAGTAATGCTTACAAGTTCTTGATACACTGTGTTATTCATGCTCTATCACACAGGAAGGGTGCCTATGATGAAGCTTCAGACTATATCATGAACATTGTCACTTGCCTTGTGTTGAATCGGCCATATAATGTTTCTCAAGTGATTTTTGACTACATGACTGAAAATGCAAAGGCTGGAAACAAGAAGTACATTATGTATCCTCGCTTTGTTCAGATGTTGATTGATGATAAGTTCAAGGATCTTGAGAAAAGTGATGATGATATTTTGGGACTAAGACACATGACAGCAGAGACAATAAGCAGACTTACTAAGGGTCCAAACACAGGAGCAAAAAGAATGATATGCAGAATTAGCAGACCAGACTATGTTGCTCCAGAGAACGATGCTTGGAGACATCAAAATAGTGATTCTGACAATGAAGATGAGAAGATGAGTTTGTTTTGTGAAAAGAATACTAGATGGTGGTGTGTAAAAGATGGGAAGAGAAAGAGAACTCCCAAGTCATCCCCTACAGTTCTGATTCCAAAGGAACCAGTTTCTAAGATTGTTATTAAGGGTATAGTGAAAGGGGGAGTAATAAGAGAAGTTAGAATTTTATAATGTTATATTATTCTAATGACATCTTCTATGTCTATTTTGCAGAACCACAGCAGAAATTAGTGGATGACATAGTTTTGGAACCATCTGCAGTTATTCAAGAAGGAGCTGAGTTGCTGTCACAATCTCTTGAAAGCTTTTTGAAAAAGAATGAGGATGTTGCTGCTCAGAAAGAGAAAAGTTCAAGTGTTCAAGAAAAAGGTTTCAAAGGCAAAGAACCTGAAGGTGTTGTTCAAGATGTCTCAAGTGATGAAGATTCTGAAGCTACAGAATCAGAATCAGAACTTGATCCAACTACACTTGGCAAAGGCAAAGCACAACTGAAGAAAAAGCCTGCAAAGAAACAAAAAGTATCAGATGAGGAAGACTCTTCTTTTGAACCGGATCAACCAAAGAAACAAATGAAGAAGCGCAAAGCTGTTCAAACTGGAGTTATTCCAAGAAGCGTGCGTGCAAAGAAAGGAGAAGCTAAAGCTCAAAAAGATCAAGGAGGCAAAGGCAAAAAGCATGCTGAATCATCAAAGGCTCAAGAACCAGAGGTTAAAAAGAAAGTTGGTCATGATGATTATGTTGAAGTGACTGAGGGTGGAGTTTTTACTTCAAAATTTCCACCAATTCCAGAAAATATTGAGATTCCAGAATCTTCACGCCCAAAAGTTACAGATGATTTTTTTGGCAATCTTCCACCTGCAACTGGAGTATTTAGTGAAGATATTCCAGAAGATGATTACGACATGTTCAATAATGAAGTTGTAAAAGAATTACTAAAGAAAGTAGCTGCTCTTGAAAAAGCTAAAGACAAAGCTGAAGCAGAACAAGGTGTTTTAAAGAAACATGTTGAACAGCTGATGAAAGCTCATGATCAAACAAGAATAGTGTTGATAGATCAAGAGGAGACGATAAAGAACATGAAAGATGATGCTCATAATAATTCTAAAATGTTCGAACTCTTGACAGCAGAGATTGCTTCATTGAATGTAAAAACAAAGAATCTTCAAGACGTGAATCAGACACTGAATCAGCTTCTCAGTGAAATGAGTGAAGCTTCATCAAATGAAATGAAGGCTATAAAGTTAGAGATGGAAGCGATGAAAGCTGATAAAGTAATGAAAGATAACCAACTCAGCATGTTATATGCGGTTCTGGAAAGTCATCTGAAGATTGATATTCATGCTGCATTTAATAATCTTGAAGTTAGAACAACAGAAGAAAGAAGAATGGAACGAGAAAGACGACTAGCTGAAGAAGTTACTCAAAAGAACAAAAGTGTTGTTGAAGAAATTCAAGAAGCGGGTGGATCTTCAAGTCAAATTGATGTTGAAATGGTTGATATTGAAAATATTCAAGAACAAGATGCAGAAGATGAACAAAATCAAGACTTTATGCTGATTGGTGAGTCTTCTCTATACATTGATTCTGATGAAGTTATTCGTAGAGTTGCTGCTATTCAAAAGAAGAGAAAGGCCAAAGAAGTGTTGTTGCTAGAATGGAAGACACAACAATTTGTTCTTGTTGGTAAAGCTTCTACAGTGACTTACAGCATACCAGAGATTGTTCGCAGAATGAAAATTAATGAAAGGAGAAAAGAAGCAAAGAAAGCACGTGGAGAAGTTGTTAGTGATTCTGATCTAGAAATTCTTGGTGATGAAGAAGAGAATGAAGATGAAAATGATGATAAAGGCGAGTCTGATAAGAAAGATGATAAGAAAGATGATGATGACAAGAAGAACGATGACGATGATCAAGGGTCTTCTGGCTTGCTAGTTGAAAATCCTAATGTTCAAGAAAGGATTGAGGAGTTGCTTAATGATGATATCAACAAACAGGAGGATGATACACAACATGAAGCCTCATCATCTGGAAAACAACATGCAGACCAGGTATTCCTAACAAACCCTACTGTTATCTACCTACATGACAAATATGAAGGGGAGATCGAGGTTCAGAGAACAAGAGCTGAGATGTTGGAAGAATTAGGTTTAGAAGAACGAAAATTTAAGTTGGATATTGAAGAAGAAATACCTGAATCTTCTAAAGATATATTTGAGCCGAGGTACGCTCATGAAGCTGATCACTACGATAATGTTATTGTTGAAGAAGCTTCAGATTCATCAGATGAAGAAACAGATTTCCACTATTCTGGCATTGATGAGATGTTTCCATCATTAGCAGAAATGTTCAAAGATTGGAATGAAGATGAGATCAGAAGAAAGATTGTAGAAAAGGTGTCCACTGAAGGGGTTCCAGAAACCATACCTAGAGAAAATCTTGCTGAAGAGAGAAAGAAATGGTTCAAAATTATGCCAAAAGAAAGAAAGAAACTCAGGGCACTTCAGTTCTTTACTCACAACAAAGACCTTTCTTGGGGTGATATTCTTTCTTGGGGTTATCTGGAAGATTTACAAGTCTATGCAATCAGACGAGAACAGGGGGTGCAGTATTTTGAGTTTTTGTCAGACATCAAAACTCTTCCATGGTGGGACGTAGATGAGTTGGTAAAAACAAAGAACATTAAAGAATTTTATCATGGTCTGGATGTCAAGCAGCATGATCAACATTTATGGAAATATGTGAAGCAGCAGGCAAAAGCAAGGTATCCTGATTGGAAACCTCACTTTCCAGAACAGATTGTTACATACCTGGAGAATGGTGAAAAAGACATAACTCTGGATATCAAGCCTCCTCGATGTTTAAAGAATATGCCTTTACGGGCAATGGAGCAAGATTTCTATGAGGAATTTGAAGGGTGGTTGTACAATCAATCTACGGCCGAGGCAATAATTTCTCTACATAACAAGTCCACTGGAGAAGCAAGAAGGATCTGTGTGTTAGATCCCATGTGGCTTGTAAATTGCTCAAAGAAAGACATAGGTTGCCTGTTCTACAACAAGATAGTCTACGAAAGGCCTGATAAAGAGCAAGCAATGCAATACCAAACAATTGTAGATGTATGTTTTGCCCAAGACATCAATTCAGGAAGATACTGGAAGACAAGATGGAGAGATCTGGAGATTGATGAATTCTTGAAAAAGTATAAGCATGAACAAAGATCTAAAAAGATTGCTAAAAGAGCTGCTGAATTGGGCAAATGAAAGTTGGGAAAAGTGCCTCCAACAGATCAAACACCTATTGAATCAGAAGAGAACAAGATTCCCAAATGGGATCGGAAGCGTGATGGTGATCCAGTTTATAGAAAATGGTGGTTGACTGAAGGAAGACATATCAGGAAAAGAATGTTAGATGAAAAAGGCAGAAAAGAGAAGACAAAGAGCTCGAGATCGAAGACGCAATAGGAGGAATTAAAGACTATGCTGGAAGGAACTACAGCTACATCCGAGGGGGAGTCTGTTAGTGCATAACGTCTGTAGCTTCCGTCAGCATCTAGTCATGTTTTATGTATATGTGTCTTTGTAAACAATTATGTAATGCATATGTGTAGATAGAACGACAACTCAGGAAACAGAGATTAACAGTAAAGTGTTGACTTATGTTAACCAGTGTCATCTGATCGGATTACCATCCGATCGGACAGCACTCATCCGACCGGACAGCTTGTTATCCGTTCGGACAGGATGTCATCCGATCGGATAGCTTGCTATCCGAACGGACAACACTCACCACTTCATGAGTTGCCTATAAATACCTCGTCCAGGTATCACTTTAAAGACTTTTGACTCGAGCAAGAACCTGACGAGTGTCTGTCTTCTACCGGAACTTCGTACTTTCAGAACGACTAATAGAAAGAACAGACCGTGTTTAATCGTTGAATTCTGTGTTGATCATCTGAGATTTGTCATAATGGATTCCGCACAATAGATAAAGTCGATTCATCTTGTTCCTTACGATTAGATCCTGTGCAAAGGGACCAACAAATACAATAAAACCCAAGTAGGGATACAAGGGTTAACATATAAACTTTCCGGAAGCTAAACTATGCACTAAAAATCACCCGAAACTCACTTTAAATGCAGAATTCTGCATAAATCAGCAATAATTCAGCTATAAACAGCTTTTTAACACTAAAATATCATGCATAATTTATGTTTTAGTGTCTAGAATAACTTACAAAGTGTAGGGAATTGAAACTGCCACAAAAGGTGCTTTATACTTAGTGAAACTGCGCAATTTAGCACTTTAACGAACCGTAACGAAACGAACAACCAGACACTACCCGGGACATCAAAATTTGACTAAAAGTAATGTTTTTATGATATTAAGCTAGTATTGGTGCTAGAACACCTTAAAAATCATAAAAACACCTAAACACACTTAAACTAACTTAAACCTTATCGTTTGCACTTTAAACCCTCAACTTCCAAAAATTAACACTTAACCCCCCCCCCCTCACCATAACCGGCCTCTATGGGCCCCACATGACTTTTGAATATTTTATTTCTCCTTGTCCCCTTGGTTAAGTGCAAGATATCTAAAGAAGAATTATGTGTTGGAACTTTTTATAAATGACCAAAAGTTAGAGATTAAGTCCATCATTCCCCATTTTCACTTCATCTTCTTCATCGTCTCCTCTCTTGGTCTTGGCTCACTTCACACACACACACATCACCATTTTCATGATTCAATCTCATAATCCAAGGTCACTAGGAGGTGTATGGAGGCTATCTAAGGAAGCTTGAAGTGCTAGAACTTGAAGGACCTCACTTTGGAGCTTTTAACCACTTGATTTCTTCCATATTCATCTTCATCATTCTTGTGCCGCTTCCCTATCCATTAGAGCTAGTAGTAAGCTTCTTGATCACTATATTAGTTCATGTTTATGTTATGTACAAGTCTCACCATCTAAACAACTAAACTTTTAAAGTTAAAAATGAGAAGATCTAACATATTCATGAAGAAAATAAGTGATTATGTTAATTTTTAGTGTATGTAATGAAGTTATTGATGTTATATCTTGTGTTTATGTTTAGATCAAGTATGTTAAGCTTGTTAAAAGCTTAGATCTAACAAGTTTAAGCATGGATCTTGAAGGATCCATGGTTAAACTTGAAGATGAACATATGAAGCATTATGTGAACATGAAAAATGAATTTTTATGCATAAACTTGTAATCTTGAAGTAATAAAGTGTATGTAACACTAACTTTTGAAACTAAAACCCATGAAAAGTTTGTTAAAAGTGTAACATAAAGCTTGTTTATGAAAGATCTAAAGTTATTAAGCATGGATCTTGAAAGATCCATGGTGAAACATGATGTTAAAAAATAATGATCTTTCTAATGGACATAAAAGTGGTTTTAGAAACATGATTTACAAACTTTGAAACCATTAAACTTATAGATGAGTTGGTTAGTAAAATAAAGTTTCATAAAAGTTTGTTTAAATTACTCATGAACACTTATTTTTGGAAAGAATTGTTTTGGTGTTGAAAAGAAAATAAACACATGTTTTGAAAACATGGGAAACCTCCATTTTTAGGGGAAACTATGTCAAAATTTTTATAAAATTTTGACACTTAGAAAAATAAAAGTTGTGGTGAAACTTATTCCCCAAAAATTCACCTAAAAATATTTACCATGGTTTCCCTAATTTTTGGGTAAAATTTCAAGTTAAAAAATGACGACTTCTTCAAGATTAAAATTGACATTAAGTATGTATATTTTTAGGGAAAAATATATATATTTAGTGATCACCAAATTTTGTGCTAAGTGTATATTATGTGTATTATATGTAGTAGTGTATTAGGAGCTTGAAAATACACTAAATACTCCCAAGGAGTATGAATACAAAAATACACATACAAATACATGGGAATACATAAGTATACAAGCATACAAAAATTCCTTACAAGGAAATACATGGACAATACAAGAAAATATATTTATAAAAATATATTCCTTCACAAATTAGTGAATTTGGACAAATTATGGACACTATGGACTTAAAGATATATTTTTGGACAAATATATAACCATTACCAAGTAATGGAATTTATACAAAATCGGGTGAATGACGAGAATAAGTATATATATTTTATGGCAAGACAAAATATATATATATATTTCCTACAAGACTAAAAAATACATTATTTTTAAGAAATAAAATTCCGGAGAGTAATAAAAATCAAAGTATTGATTTTGGGTGAATAATACAAAATACACAAGTATTTACATAAAAATCCAAGTATACTTTCCTAAGTATACTTGTACAAAAATAATATTGAGAATATTATTTCACAAAATACTTATATTTATTTTTGATAAAATAATATAAGTAACAAATATGAAAAGTTAAAAATATAATTTATTTTTAACACTTACTACTTGTAAAGGACTTCATAAACAAATATATATTTTAAGGAGTGAAATATATATTTACGAATAGACAATTCATACTCAAAGTGTAAAGACATCACAAACGGGCAAGACCCGACGAACAAGGGCACGACCCTCACAAAGAATGAACGTACAAAGAACATATACATAAACAAAAGATGGTGGCTTGTACTTGTGTGATACAAGTCTAGTGACTAACATTAATAGAACACGTATAGGTCACCACGCTACAAAACCAACCGGTGAAGTTTACGACGCAGGATACGCAAAGTTGTGAGTTCATGTCCCCAATTTTAAACTTTTACTTGTTTTCTAAACTTGGGGAAAATACATGTGCTATGGTATATTGAATACAAAAACTAAGGAATGATACTATAGATCATGTCACGAATAGGGTGCCATAAGCACCATTAATCAAACTATATACCTAGACGTCGGAACAAAAGGTTAGATCTAATGGGTTTCAAGCAACCACACTCTTGGCCATGCTTTTACCAAGAAGTGCTTTTGTGTCTCTAGTCGTTACACATGTTAATGGTCTTGCAAACCATTAGCGATCTCGATTTTCTTACATTTACAGAAGTACTTATTTCAGTACAATTACATACCATGTTTTCAACAGCGAATGCTTAACTGTTTTACACAAAACTGCATGAATTCACACCAACATTATGTTGACGATTTTCCAAAACTTACATGTATTTCAGGTAACTAAAGTGGATGTACGTGCGGTCTTACTCTTGCTCTTGGATGTCGCTTATGTTTTTTAGCTATGTTGTGTCAAGACTCCTATGTCTGTTTTGTGGGATTTGGTTATTATATCCCATCCTGTGTGGTGATATAAGGATCAAAACCTTGATGTCTGTCTTTAAAATAAAGTTGTAAACTTTTCAGACAATATTTTATCTTGTGATGTAAACACTAAACTTAACTTATGTTTTAAATATGTAATGTCAATGGCATCTTGGAGTTATTTTATGATCATGTAGTATGTTTACCATTCGTGTGTAATGAGAACCTTTCATGATCACACCTCGTGCTTCCGCCTTAGAAAGAGGTGTGGCACCTGGCTTCATCAATCTATATATAATCCCTTTATTCAATAAAGATCAAAGAGTTTTAGGTTTCTGAAAGTATGAAAATCTATTTTAAAATTTATGTTATAAAAATGCTTTGGAACCTTATTGTTTTGATTTTAATATGCATTGTTTATCTTATGTGTGCACTGTTGCTTAAGTTGTATGTGGATTTGTAAGAATAGAGACATGTATAAATTGTGGCAAATTTTATATTTAGTTAAAAACACAAATGTATATAATAATATCATATTTAAATTATAAAATATATGTTAATTTCTCTTTTTAAGTTATTATCATGGCATAAAATACACACCCCATTTAATTTATAACATAAAATATATTGTAAAAAATATAATATAGTATAAATGTGTTAAACGGGTCAACCCGCCAACCCGACCAGGTTGACCCGAACCCGACCTGTTAACCTAAACGGGTTTGCGGGTTCAAACTTAAACTGACCCGAACCCGTTTAGACTAAACCTAAACCCACAAATTTCATGTTAGATTCGTGTCGGGTTTTTGGGTCGTGTCAAAAATTCACACCCCTACTTTTATGCCATTAATTTTCCCTCTAAACTCAAAAGTTTAATTTTTCAGTTCCCTCTAAAGTCACATTATTTTTTTTCACCAAAACCATTTCATCCCTCTAAATTAAACTCAAAAGTACTAAACGAACTGTTCTCTCCCAGCCCCAAACCATTAGGAGAGAAGGACTTGAGTGCACATATGTCTGAGGAACTCTTTGATGCACATCTTACCCCTCTTGGTTGGGAACAGGTTGGATCACCTTAATATGTCATATCTAGTTGGTGATTACTAGTGGTGACAAGATGACTGTTTTAGATAAAAATTATTTAGCTGCAATAGTGAGCTTTCAGATACTTACAAGTTACAATTTGTTTGACATGTTTCCCCTTTAGCTAAATTCATGTATTTGACATGTTTAAGTTTAAACTTTCCAGATCAACCATTGAGAAGTAAATAGGTTAAAATTTGCTTAAGCTTCATCCGTGAAACCTCCATATTGACTTTGATATGTCCAACAGGTAGATAATCTCCGGAAGCATGTTCATGCGTCTGGACTTATCAAAAATATCGAATTGGTGGTCGTTTCACCTTTGCTCAGGTACTTCTTCCCTATCTTTTTTATGTGATTGAGAATGAGGTTTATTGTTTATGTTCCAAGTCATGATATATTATCTCTTTTAGGAGAATTTGGACCTATTACAGGTTAAATTAATCATATTAGCAAAAAGAGGAACATGTTAAACCGGATGAAAGTCGCCCAAAATCTATTTAAATGGCAGGCAGCCTGTTGTATTTTTTATTAAAAGATGTACATTATTATTGTAACTGTTTCTGTAAAGATAATTAATTATTAACTAAGATTTTAGAAACTGGAGAAAAAAATATTTAAAAGGTTACATCTGAACCCGTTTAGACGTACATTACACGGCTGCCACCTCTAAGATTAATTCACTATATATGTTTGTAGGACTATGCAAACAGCAGTTGGTGCTTTTGGAGGTGAAGCTACTGCTGTTGGGATTGATGTGCCTCCACTGATGGCAGAAAATACGCGCAATAGTAATTGTCCTGCAATTTCAAGGCTAAATTGTCCTCCCTTCATTGCTGTGGAGCTTTGTTGAGAGGATACGGTACGTCACTTGTAATATCTAGCACAAAGATACCAAAAACTATACCTCTTTTGAGCCGTTAACCAGCCCACTATTTATATGTTGTTGAACTCACATTTTGCAATTCACGTAGGGCATTCATCCTTGTGATCGGAGGAGAAGTATAAGTGAATACAAATCCATGTTCCCAGCAATTGTTTTTTCTTTGGTAAGATACTCAAGTATAAAATGCATTATTTCTTCATATATAATCTTATACATTCTAAAGTACAACCCATTTGCCAAGTCTAAGTGGAGCCCTTGTGTACATTAACTATCACTCTGTTGTTTATAAGTGTTAGTTGAGCCGTTGCATACCTAGCAGATCATATGGCTCACATATCCACATTTTATGGGGAAAACCATATAGATCTCTGTTTTTCTATATCATTGTATATTGTATGTGATAAGCTTGCTTTTTTATTAGTCATATCTATGTTTTTTTCATGTTTTTAAATTACTCTTACACTTGTGCATCTAGTTAACTGTTGTATGCGTGTTATGATTGATAGGGCATCTTCATTTTAAAAGTCAACAGGTTGAGCAGTTGATACTTTTCAGTCCCATTAAATATGGTGTAAGAATTTATCTATTTGTACTTTTACTAGTGTTTTTTGTATACAGTTACATTTTTATATTGTAGTTAATGTGTTTTTTTAGATCTGGATACTGATTATATCAACCCATATTTGTGAGCAACCAAAATGCAAAGTTCTACATTGCCAAAGTTTATCACTGATACAAGGTTTCATTGCAGCTATTTTATTGTGCTTGTTTCATCTCGTCAAACAACATTGATAATTGTGATCATGACCAGTTCTATATACGCCTTTACAATATATTTTAGCTTTCAATTGACGTGGCTGACCATTTTGTAGTAGATTAATTTTGATGGGCACAGGTCAAAGTTGAGTTCGGTTAGAAACGCGTCATTGGATACAGGAGTTAGAGTTCGTAACTCAATTCGACTCATTATAAACTGAAGGGTAAACATTCTCATCATGAACTCTCTTGTTGTTAGGTGATGGCAATTCCGACAACTAGGGGTATTGAAAAAACCACCCAATCTTTTGGCTGAAGAGCTTAAAGTGATGTCAAGGAAGTAAGTTTTCTTTTTATTAACTGCTCTTACATCTTTGATAGCTATGGTTATCAGATATAATCAATTTAACATGAATTGTGAAATTTCAGGTTGAGTATAGTCAGTTGGCTAATGTAGCGATAATAAGTAGTTGTCACACCCCAAAATCCACCTGCGGGGTACCACCGCTTGGAGGCGTGACTGACCAGGATCCAGCCACCAATCATATTGAACATGCAAGTTAAAAGATAAGAAAGTTTAACCAATACAATTGGTGTCCAAGCAAAACATAGTTAGGTTGCAAGCGGAAGCATAAGTCTTAAATTAAAACATAAGTTAAATTGTTCCAAAGTTTAACATGGCACTCAGTCGTCCATGTCCCACAACGATCCTCCTCCATGCAAGCTCCAGCTAAGAACCTAAGGACCTGCAAAGCATGTAGTAACGAGTCAACAACAAGTTGAGTGAGTTCACGGTTGGGTGTTTGTTTTAAGTTGTTTTGAAAACAGTTTCCTTTATCTGGCATCCTGCCGTGGGGGTTACCCCATAGTTAAAAACGTGACTTGATTATTCCCGGTTACTCTGGCAATCCAGCCGTGGGGGCTACCCCGTGTTAGTTATCTGGCATTTCGGCCGTGGGGGGCTACCCCATGTATACACTAGACTCGTTACCATATCGACTGCTGACTGTAGTCATGTTTAAGTGCCCTGAAACTGTCAATGTCTATCATCATTGACGTGCCCCAGATCCATTAGTTCACGCCCGTCCTCTGCGGCACGGTGTGAGGTTTGTCAGACCTAAATAGCGCTATCTAACTAATGACCCGCTCGCCATTGGCCCGGCGATTAAGTCGATATAAAAATGAGGGACTTTGTGATAGAGTTTTGGTCTAGTACGAGTTATCTGTCCGTGAGGACGAGGAATTACATTCCTGAACCGTTGCTGTCCTACCCAAGGAGGACGAGGAACCCAAGTTCCTTAACCCCATTCCCAACCCAGGGAATCCCATGCTTTGTAGAGGGTGTGAACTCACCTTGGTTTGCTCGGCAGATACACAGAAAGTTGGTCACGTATAAGTGGTCAACCACGTCCTAGCATGGTTACCACACGAGTCAGATACAAACCAAGTAATGCACATACATTTTCCTACATGTATTCTAGCACGTTGCAAACAAGTGTTTCTCATGGCAGTCCAATCTAACAATACACATTATACACGTTTAACAGCAGTAGGTATATTCGGCCCACTTGCTTAGGCCCGTAACCATACAGGCCCAAACAAACATACATAATCAAGTGGTCTCGAGTCGAGACTATAGATCTCGAGTCGAGACTATGGAGATCTCGGGTCATGCATATATTGGTCTCGAGTCGCAACCGGACTCGCATTCATGGTTTCGGGTCATGATGTTTGTGTGTTGAAAATACGTGGTCTCGAGTCGCAACTGGACTCGCAACCGTGGGTCTCGAGTCGTCACGAGGTGATTTCGAGTTGTGGCTTCATGGTCTCGTGTCGAGACTATAGGTTCTCGACTCACAACCTGAGTCATAACCGGGGATCTCGACTTGTCTTGTGATGGTCTCGAGTCGAGACCAAAGATCTCGGTTGGACATCTGCTGATTCTGCACAGTGTACTATCCAATGGAAAACCGATTTCATGTAACAGTTTGTACTATCCACTTAAACATGTTTTCTTGTCTAGCAACTTACTAAAATGGATCAAACAACAAATTTCAAATGTTCATCACACACTCATATCATATTCAACAAGTTCTTCATATATTCAAATAGCTCATCATGATCATTCAAGCTTGTTCATTCAAGGCAACCTAAACCTCTAAACAATTGCATGATTCGGACAACATTAAGGGCTATCATCGGTTTCTACATCTAGCATGTTCAATCAACACCATAGCATACTTACATAAGATTTATCATATCTTAAACACATATACTAAAACAAATTGTTCCAACATATCACACTTAGCTAGTGCATCATATTCGATTATTCAAGGAGGATGTATTCATCATGCAAAAACTTCACAAACCAACATATTGTCAAATCACACCAAGATGCATCATCATCAACCAAAATATCACACATTATCATCATCAACCGAATATCACACATCATCATCAACATCCGAAATATATAACAAGAATCACTAACCGGTTAGGTTTTCAAGATGCGAGGGTATGAAGAAATCGATGAGTGAGCTTTCAAGGGAGATCCTAAGCTTGAACCGAGAGCTCTTGTTATCGCCGATTGAATCCGAAAGTGAGGAGGGAAGGTTTGTGCCTCTAGGGTTTTAGTGAGAGAGAGGGAGTGTGTGTGGGAGAGTATGTGTGTTGTCCAAAGAATGGCAAGGTTGGCCATCAACCCTTGTTATATACTAACTTCAAGTGATGCACCCTAATGGGTTTTCGAATAGGCTAAGGGTGTGTGTGGCCCAACCGGCCCATATGTTGCATTGTTCACTCGAGACCACATGGTCTCGAGTCAGGTTCTTATGTCTCGGGTCATAATAATACGCACATACATACAAGCACGACACATAACATAACACATAATCACATACGAGGTTCACTTATCATTAATCACACAAGTTAACTAGCCACACGTTCATGTTACATCGGGATACAAGAAAGGTTCTAAATTTCGAGTTGTCACATCATCCCCAAGTTGAAAGAAATTTCGTCCCGAAATTTGGTAGGCACTCACTGAGGAAGCTAGTTAGGTTGTATGGTTTTCCTGGTTTTCCTGGGGTGTCACAGTAGTAACTGCTGGGAACTATGAAGTGGAAGTATAACTACTAAGAAAACGTTAACACGATGATTATTTAACTCGCATGAAGATTGTGAAAGAGATTCATGAACACAATGAAGTTTTGAGTTTTTATTCATACACTTGTTAGTTTATTAAGTGGAAGTATAACTACTAAGAAAACGTTAACACGATGATTATTTAACTCGCATGAAGATTGTGAAAGAGATTCATGAACACAATGAAGTTTTGAGTTTTTATTCATACACTTGTTAGTTTATTTGGGTTATATGTTTGATCATCAGACTTAGATCGACACATATTAGACATTTGGATTCTTTTGATGATTGATTGAACTTTTAATTGAAGTGATTATTTTATGATTTCTACATTTTACAATTTTGTTTTTATTTTTTAATGTAAATAAATGATAATTGTAATAAATTAAAATTAATATGATAAACGTCAATGGCATTTAATTTGATGTGATTTTTGTGGCAAAAAATATGTGCCACTAAAAGCTCAAAAGTTTGTACTACAGATAAAAAAGTGCCACTAAAAGCATAAAAACTTTGTGCGACACATTGAAAAAGTGCCACAAAAAGGCTTTAGCGTCCGTGCTTCTTGTGGCACTTTTTTTGTGTGCCGCCCATTCTTACAAGGTCCTTAAGTGGCTCTTTCTTGTTTTTCTGTGGCACTTTTTGCATGCCCCTAGATGGCATTTTTTTGTAGTGAAACAGACCTCAAAAGATGTGCCAAGGTCGAAAAATCATCCATGAAGATCTCAATATACTCCCCGACCATATCTGAAAAGATACTCATCATACACCTTTGAAACGTGGTCGGGGCATTACATAATCTAAAGGGCATTCGCCTAAATGTGAAAGTACCGTAAGGACAGGTAAATGTGGTCTTTTATTGATCATCAGGATGAATAGCAATCTGATTATAACCTGAATAACCATCTAAAAAGCAATTAAACTTCTGACCTGCGAGCTTTTCCACAATTTGATCAATAAAGGGAAGAGGGAAGTGATCTTTTGATGTTGCTACGTTCAGTTTCCTGTAATCTATGCAAATTCTCCACTTGGATGCCCGCTTTCATGGGTACTATTTGTTGTAAAAGCACCGGATCGATGATGAACATCAACATTGCACTTGATTCAAGACATGAAGAATAATCATAAACAAAACAAGATAGAAAGATGTAGAAGATGAATCTCTTTATTAATGAATTAGACATTACAGATTACATCCCAAAAGAGTATACATCATCTTCAAGCTGGTTTAGATCACAAAGATCTAAACCGAGCTTTCTCTCACTAACACACAGTCACTCTCTCTCTAGAAAATGTGCACACACTATTGAGGAATTCCTTAGGGTTTGTGAGAGGTTGCACAAAGCTGATCACCCAGATCCATTCTCACTAAGATGAATGAATGTGATGGATTGATACCCAATTCTAACATGTACACCCATATATATATAGGCTAGGGCAAAACCCTAAATTCTGAGCATCCATGTCCACAAGTTCAGACAACACAGTACATAACTTTATCCGAATTTGTCAACACATAAGTTCGGACTCTTTAGACTCACTTCCATCCGAAATTAATCATTAACGTTGACTTGGGCTTTGACATTGTTACACAGAACTGATAAAGCACAGTTACCTATAGACCCCCCCCCCCCCTTAACTGTTGCTATCAGTTCTGTTTGGCATCGACAATCTTCAGTCATCGGATATTGCGCTTACATTTGTGTTGGACTTACCCACGTACTATCTGATATGGGATAGATGATCCCCGCATTCAACCACTTCAAGACTTCCTTCTTCACAATCTCCCGCATGTTCGGGTTCAATCTTCCTTGTGCATCTCGATCTGGTTTTGCACTTTCCTTGGTGATGATCTTATGCATGAAAGTTGCAGCCCAATTGGCTACCAATACCACCATCAATGCTTTTTCCTGTTCAGGTGACAAATTGGATGTGATAATTACCAGTAATGTGTTGTTGTCCCCAACAAAAGCATGCTTCAAGTGCTTAGGAAATGTCTTCAACTCAACTTGTGGAGGTGATTCGAGTGATGGTTTCAAATGAGTATCTATGTGGTCCGGTAAATTTTCCACTTGGTGTGTCCAAGTAGGCTTCAAGTCCCTAACCGCCATCACCTCCAACTCCCTTTCTGCATGTTCCAATTCCACGTCCAACTCTGCTAAATCCCTATCACAAACAAAACACGTCTCTATAGCGTCATCCCCACTTACGTGAGGGTGGCACCCGTCAATAATGTCTGCCATAAAGCACTCATCATTGACTAGAGAATCAGATGCATGGGAAAAAGCATTTAATCAAATTTTGCGATTCCCAAACGTGATGTCAACTGTACCGTTTCTATAATTAATTAGTGCATTAGTAGTTGCCAAAAATGGTCTACCGAGTATGACATTAGGTTGTTTAGTTTTTTCAATTTGAACGTAATCTAAAACCAAAAAGTCGATCGGATAATAAAACTCTACTACTTTGACAAGGACATCATGTAAGATCCCCCTTGGTAGTTTTAACGTCAAATCGGCCAACACCACAGTGGTGTCGGCTTGTTTTAGTGGTCCAAAGTCGTATTTATCATATAAACTTCCCGGTAAAATACTAACACTTGCTTCTAAATCCAGCAAAGCTCGACTCATCTTGAAGTCACCCACTTGAATGGGGATTAGAGGAGCACCTGGATCTCGGAGCTTTGGTGGGAGAACACCGGATAACACGACACTGGCATGTTCAGTTAAAGCAATTTTCTTAGGAAATTTGTTATGTCGTTTTTAGGTGCAAAGCTCTTTCAAATATTTTACGTAAGTTGGAACCTGTTTGATTGCATCAAGTAACAGGAGATTTATTTTGACATGTTTAAAGACTTCCCACATCTCATCCTGTTGTGGGCCCCGTTTGTTGATAACTTTTGTTTCCAGATTAATTAAAGCATTAGGAAATGGGACGGTATTACCCTTCATACCCTTCTCCTTTGTTTCGACCAGTTCGATTTCTATTACCCTATTATTTTCTTCTTCAAAAGTCACTTTTTTATTCTTTTTATGGCTAATAGGTTTTGGTTCAGCATCAGACTCATTTTCCTCATCCACCTCCTCCACGATACCCTCAACAAATTGTGGAGGAGACCCATCCTTGTTATCATAAACCTTACTAGAGCGAAGAATACTTACCTTGTGACACCCCAAGAAAACCAGGAAAACCATGCAACTTAACTAGCTTCCTCAGTGACTATGTGCTAAATTTCGGGACGAAATTTCTTTCAACTTGTGGATGATGTGACAACTCGCATTTTAGAGCCTTTCGTCGTACCCTAGTATAACTTATATGAACACTTTGTGACTAGTTTATTTATATTGAATGCTTATGAGTTGATTATGTACTTGTTTTTCTTTGCACTGATTGTGCACTGATTGTGTGAGATAGTCGATGTGTACCTTGTATGGGTGACTAATGTGTTGAATATTATATGATTATGTGACATGTTGATGAAATATTACGTCATATCATGTTATGTGTTATTTGTGTGTAATGAGTGTACAATAGGAACTCGGTCACAAGAACCCATTGGGACGCACTACTCTCGATGGCACGTCTTCACCTTGTGCACAACTGTTCTCAGCCCAAATAGAACTCAAGGATGGGTTTGGCCCATTCCCTATTGTGCGCACATATATCCCATCTGGGGATTAGTTTCCCATAACTTCCAAACACATAAAGATAACCAAACCTTAAAACTCTCCTCACCTTTCTCCTTGTAACCGACGGCAGCAACAAATCCCTCCCCTCTCGAAGCAAAGCTGATGGCAACCCCTCTCCTCTCTCGAAGCCTCCTTGTTCGGAGCAAACTTGTCCCACCCTTCAATCGGTTAGTATCTCACCATTGTTAAATCGTAGAGTAGTCATGTTGTGGTTGCTATGATTGTATGTGAAAGCTAGGGTTATTTCTGTCACGGCCCCCGACCCGGTTTGACCCGTTTCAAGAGCCGCGGGACAGAAATACTGCGGTATTGATTTAATTGAGTTTAACAGCGGAAACATGATCGTTTAAAGCTAAATTTTTTCCCTGATTATTTTATTTCACAATTCAGGATAAAACCCCGATAATTTACAAAAGTATAAAATCTTTATTTTACAAACTTATTTCCTTATTTTTATGTAATGAGCCACTATTTTAAGCTTGTAATGCTTCCCAGCACTTTTTCCTGAATTACAGCAGATCACCTGAAACATGTTTGAAAAAGGTTTTGTCAGCGGGAAATACTGAGTGAATCATTCTATTTACTAAAATGACACATTTGTTATAATTTACAGTATTAAGAGCGATTACAATGTTTCTGATATCAAGCCAACTACCCACGGTACTTGTCACTCGACCCATTGGCCCATTCGTCCAATGGTGTCTGTGACTATGGTCATATCCCCCATTGGCTGCCCCAATGGTGACGATTATCAAGTAATGTATACAAAACCCCACATACCGGCTGTAACTTGGTGATTACAAAGACTTAATCCCCGTAATTATAACTTTGAAAATAAACATGATTTTGTAAATAGATTTGATAAAAAGAGAGAATGACTCACAAACTGTGAGAAAAGGAGAATGACTCACATTGCTGATTTAATATGGTCAGAGTCTAATCTATGATTTAGCCTTGTTAACCTAATATAAATAACAATGCACACAAAACTGGGTTAGTAATCAATCCAGCAATTACGATAATTTACGAGATCAAATTATCACAATGAATGATAAAATGCAATACTTTGTCCATCGATTTAACGATGATCCATTGAATTAACAATGAATGACAAGGTATAATACTTTACCCATCGAATTAACGATAATCCGTTGAATTAACAACGAACGATAAAGTATAATACTTTACCTATCGAATTAACGACAATCCGTCAAATTAATGACGAACGATAAAGTATAACCCTAATGTGGGCGGCATTTAAACATGCATTGGATACATTGATCGTCGGATAAATGAATCGTAGCAGCGATTGTGCTAATACCCTGTTTTGCGGCAGAATTTCGAGATCAGTGTGGGGATTAAAAGTGTTTCTGCTATAACTCGGTGTAGGAGTGGAATTTTTACGTCGTTTTTGTATCAGAATTCAAGTCCCAAACAGCTCTATTTATACTGAAAATTTGACACCGTCGCGTAGCGCGACGGGTACCCCTCTAGCAGTCGCGCTACGCTACTGCAAACCTATTTTTATAGAGTAGCTACGTGCATGGGTAGGCTAGCTGAGTCGACAGTTTTGTGAAATTCTATTTTGACAGAAAGTTATTTAGATAATCGTAACGAGGGTTTTACCCCCCCTGAGTTTTAGGGGCCCTAATCCTGATTCTGAAAATTATGAAAATTTTAGGGTTTGTTCAGAATCACTTGGGTGTCTCAATTAGGGTTTCCTTTTGGACTAATTAATTTAATAATTAGGACTTTTGATGAGAGTTGTTACATTCTCCCCACCTTAAGAAAAATCTCGTCCTTGAGATTTACTGGAATAATTGAGGATACTTTCTCTTCATTTCGGATTCTAATTCCCACGTATACTCAGCTCCTCTCTTTGAATCCCATCTAACTTTGACTAGAACTAGTCGTTTGTGCTTGAGAAACTTCACTTTTCTATCTTCTATCTGAATAGGTTTCTCCACAAATTTTAACTTTTCGTTTACCTCTATCTCTTGAAGAGGTACTACCAGAGATTCATCTGCTAAACATTTCTTGAGATTAGATACATGAAATACATCATGTACTCCAGTTAATTCTTCTGGTAGTTGTAAACGATAAGCTACTGGTCCTATACGTTGGATCACTGGAAATGGTCCTACGTATCTTGGACTTAGCTTTCCTTTCTTACCGAATCTTACCACTCCTTTCCAAGGAGAAACTTTCAACAATACATTGTCTCCAACTTGGAATTCTAACGGCTTGCTTCTATTGTCTGCATAACTCTTCTGGCGATCTCGAGCCGTCTTCAGCCTTTCTTTGATTTGAGTAATCTTATCAGTTGTTTCTTG
Source organism: Helianthus tuberosus (assembly GCA_030545235.1). Classification (NCBI taxonomy): domain Eukaryota; kingdom Viridiplantae; phylum Streptophyta; class Magnoliopsida; order Asterales; family Asteraceae; genus Helianthus; species Helianthus tuberosus. The sequence goes on along the minus strand of CM060402.1, from coordinate 16,172,849 downwards.
CACAATCTCCGGACCTGACAATTGACTTTCTCCTATTTCTGCCCAACAAATTGGAGTTCTGCACTTTCTTCCATATAATGCTTCAAATGGAGCAGTATCAATGCTTGAGTGATAACTATTGTTATAGGAGAATTCAATTAATGGTAAGTGATCATCCCAACTTCCACCAAAATCTATTACACATGCTCGGAGCATGTCTTCTAGAGTTTGGATTGTCCTTTCACTTTGTCCATCTGTTTGGGGATGATATACAGTGCTCAAATTTAGTCGAGTTCCCATAGCTTGCTGGAAACTTTTCCAGAAATGGGAAGTAAAACGACTATCTCTATCCGAAACAATGGAGAGTGGAACTCCATGTAAGGATACAACTTCATCTACATACAATTTAGCCAGTCTTTCCATGCTAAAAGTTTCTTTCATAGGTAGAAAGTGTGCTGATTTGGTTAATCGATCCACAATTACCCAAATCGCATCATTACCTTTTCTGGTTTTGGGTAACTTAGTAACAAAATCCATTGTTATAAGTTCCCATTTCCATACTGGCATTTCTAACTGTTGTAGTAACCCTGAAGGTTTCTGATGTTCTGCCTTAACTTGTGAACAAGTAAGACATTTAGAAACATAGCTGGCTATGTCCTTTTTCATTCCTATCCACCAAAAGTTCTTTCTTAAATCTTGATACATTTTGTTGTTTCCTGGATGCATAGTGTATCTAGATTTATGAGCTTCTTCTAAAATTTTAGGTCTTAAGTCTCCTTGCTTAGGTACCCAAATTCTACTTTTGTGGAATCTCCAAATTCCATCTGCTCCTTGTTCTAATTCCTTGATTCTTCCTTTCATTTCTTCAGCATCATTCTTGATTGCTATAGTTTGCACATTCTTCAATTGTTCCATTAAATCTATTTGTAGATTTAATCTGAGAGCACGAACCCGTCGTTGTTTCTCATAATACTTACGACTTAAGGCATCTGCAACTACATTCGCCTTTCCTTCGTGATACTGAATATCACAGTCGTAATCACTTAAAATTTCCATCCATCTCCTTTGCCTCATATTTAACTCTTTTTGCCCAAAGATATATCTTAAACTCTTATGATCTGTATAGATAGTAAACTTACTTCCGTACAGATAATGTCTCCAAATCTTAAGGGCAAAAATTACGGCTCCTAATTCTAAATCATGAGTCGTATAATTTTCTTCGTGCTTTTTCAACTGTCTTGATGCGTACGCAATTACCTTCTTGCGTTGCATAAGCACACATCCAAATCCTAATTTTGAAGCATCACAATATACTTCAAAATCTTCAGTTCCGTCTGGTAAGGCTAAGATTGGTGCATGGGTTAGTTTCTGCTTCAAAATCCTAAAAGCTTCTTCTTGTTTAGGTCCCCATTCAAACTTAGTAGCTTTACAGGTTAGCTTAGTTAATGGTACAGCTATCTTAGAAAAATCCTTAATAAACCGTCTATAATACCCAGCTAAACCTATAAAACTTCTAATTTCCATAGCTGTTTGTGGAACCTTCCATTTGGTAATTGCCTCGATCTTAGCAGGATCTACATGAATACCTTCATGATTTACCATGTGTCCTAAAAATTGCACTTCCTTTAGCCAAAATTCACATTTCGAGAATTTGGCGTACAACTTTTCTTTTCTTAACAAAGTTAAGAGTGCATGAAGATGTTCACAATGCTCTGGCTGACTTTTGGAATAAATAAGTATATCGTCTATGAAGACAATTACAAATTTATCCAAGTACGGTTTACAGATCCTATTCATCATGTCCATAAATGCTGCAGGTGCATTTGTTAATCCGAAGGGCATGACTGTAAACTCGTAATGACCATACCTAGTTCTGAAAGCAGTCTTAGGTATGTCTTCTTCTTGTACCTTCAATTGATGGTATCCGGAGCGTAAATCTATCTTAGAAAAATATCTAGCCCCCTGAAGTTGATCAAAAAGATCATCAATCCTAGGTAATGGATATCGATTCTTAATTGTAACCTTATTCAATTCCCTATAATCGATACACATTCTCATTGAACCATCCTTTTTCTTCACAAACAACACTGGCGCTCCCCACGGGGATGAGCTAGGTTGTATGAATCCTTTACTTAGTAATTCATCTCATTGCTTTTTTAATTCTAACATTTCTGTGGGTGCTAACCGATAAGGTGCCTTGGCTATCGGTGTAGTTCCTGGAATTAGATGAATTCTAAATTCTACTTCTCTATCTGGAGGTAACCCTGGTAAATCTTCTGGAAATATATCAGAATATTCTGATACTACTGGTATTTCCTTAAGATCTTTTCCCTTAGTGCTAATGATTACTGAAATCATATACACTATTCCTTGTTTTCGTTCATAATTAGCAACTTTCATTACTGATATGAACTTCATGGGTTTCCGTGGTTTATCTCCTGTAATTCTAATCACTTCTCCGGTAGGTGATTGAATTTCTATGGAATTCTGATCACAAAGGATTCTAGCATGGTTGGCTACTAACCAATCCATTCCTAATACAACATCAAATTCAGCTAAATTCATCGGCAATAGTTTTGCAGAGAATTTATGTCCTAAAAGTTCTATGTTTCCTTCTTGCAACACTTTATCTATTCTAACTGAATTTCCGTCTGCTGTTTCAACTGTAAAAATCTGCCTAATATTGGTTAAAGGTAAACTAAGAGCTTGACAGAATGAAGTATTTATAAAACTTTGGTTTGCACCAGAGTCAAATAATACTTTTGCGTACACATTGTGAACTAAGAACGTACCCGCTATCACATCTGGAATAAGTTCTGCTTCTTGCGTGGTCAGCTGAAATGCCCTGGCATTCTTCTTTGTAGTTCCTTCGGTTGTCTTGGGTTTGTTATCTACTGGCTTGATCAATTTAGGACATTCTGTTTTATAATGCCCTGCTTCTCCACAGTTAAAACAGATTACTGTTTTCTTTTTGCAGTTTTCTTCACGATGTCCTATACCTTTGCAAAAATTGCAAGTGATATCGCATCTTCCATAATGCTTCTTTTTGCATTTCCTGCAAAATGACGGATTTGGAGATTGCCCTGTTCCTTTTCTCTTGAAGCTGTTATTATTACCCACACGAAATCCTTGGGTAATTTTCTGAGCTAATGCCTTTTTCCTATCTTCATCTCTTGTGCGCACCAATTCATCGGTTAGAGTGTTGGCTAATTCTATCGCATCATCAATAGTGCGAGGTCTTGCAGCTTTAACAATATTGCGGATTTCGCTAATTAGCCCCCAAATATAGCGAGAAATAAGTACCGGTTCTGGCGAAGCCAGTGTTGGCACTACTCTAGCATATTCGAAGAATGTCGAGGTATAACCGCGACAGTCCACACTCATCATCCGATGATTTAGAAACTTATTCGCCATCTGTTCCTTCTCATACTCAGGACAGAATTTTCTTTCCACCAAACCTTTAAATTCTTCCCAAGTCATAGCATAAGCTATTACTCTTCCTTTTGATTGTAACACAGTATTCCACCATTCAAGTGCTCCTTCTTTGAACAGATTGGATGAATACATGACCTGATCATCTTTACCACATTTACTTATTGCAATAACTGCTTCGGTTTTCTCTAACCAACGCAGTGATGCAGTTGCTCCTTCATTGCCTGCAAATTCAGTGGGTTTACAAGCAAGAAATTCTTTGAAAGTGCAACCAGGCGTTGCAGTTTTCATTTTCTTGGGTAATGGAGCTTGATGTGGTTCCTTATTCTGGTTAACATGATTATTGCCTCCATTTACACTATTACTGAAGTTATCTTCAGTAATCTGTTTGCTCGGAATAATTTGTTGCGGTTCGGGTGGATTCTTTATAGCAGCGACGAATGCTGGAATAGCATTAGCTATCCCTTGAGCAACAATGTTTTCGATATCTTGTCGAGTCATATATTGATCTCCTGGATGTTGCTCAGACTGATTAACTTCATTTATAGGTTCATTACCACTGTTTGCCATCTGATAATATATATATAAATTTTATTAGTATCTGCTAAGTAATATTTATATATAAATAATCAGAAAATTTTATAATACAGATATAGTCAAAACAATCGATTTCTCGATTTCATTTTATATCTATTTATAGTATGCATCATTACTCACCGATATCATACAGAGTTTTATTGGTTATTTACAGACTAACTTTACTAGTACTATTATACAAACATCTTTTACCATCCTACTATCTTTCGTCACTTGCTGTTCTAAAAACGCAGTTCCCTCTCATCGTACTTCCAGGCAATCTGTCCCCCTATTTCCCTGATTCTAGTTCCAGCATCAAACAATTCTTCACCAAAGTGGCGAAGTTCAGCCATGTTTTCATTACTCATGGGTGGATTAGGTAGGGGTTCTGGATCGAATTGTGGAAGAAAAGAGTAAGGATCGTTGACAATATTTTGAAATTGCCAATCGTTTGTCCACCATTCGTCCATTCCTATGGTTTGGGAGTGAACTATTGGGTCTGGAATTGCTGCTGGTTCCCAATTCATAGGGAATTGGTTTTCAATAGGATAGGTAAAAAGATTTGTCTGGACAGGCTGAATCGTCTCACAGTTTTCCAACAGAAAATCTATCTCATCTTGAAAAGTTCTTTCCTGGGTTGGATTGGAACTCTCCCCGATTTCCCTCTGAGCTGGTATAGACCCTTGCCCAACTTCCATTATTACTTCTTTAGTAATTTCCTCCATTTGTATTTCTACCTCCTTATCCTTCTTTTTGTCTCCAGTTTCCATTTCTTGTGGTTTGGAATTCTCTCCGGTTATGACTTCTTTTCCCTTTTTCAAAGGATTATTTATTTTGGGCAGTTTCTTAGCTGGCTTCTTCTTACGGATTTTCCTCCATCCTACATAAGTTCTTTTCTTTGGTTTTGGCTTGCTCAAAGGTGGAACCTTGAATTCTACTGGTTGTTCAACATCAGGATAGTAGCTAGTATATTCTTTGGAAGCTTCGATAGTTACGGGATAAAGATTAAGGTTCTGAAAATCTTCGGATATCTCACTCATGCTGATGTAGCATATATGCAAAATGCATAAAATACTGAGTTAAAATTTACAAATAACTTTGTAATTTATTACATACTGTGTACTAGTTGATTTACAAAGATAACTGACAACCACACTTAGGTTTCTAAATTTTATTTATCATACAAAGTTTCTAAATTGTGAGAGTAGGGTGCTAAACTTTAAAATATCTAAGGATTTATATTTTCTGCTACTGTGGCTAGCATATATAAATTTGCCCATTACTCATCTAGTTTATCTTCCCAAGGTGATTTATCAATTAATTCCTGGGTTTCCCGTTTAATCTTCTTTTGTCGAATTTGCTCTTTACTTTTCTTAATAATCATCTCCCTCCTTCTAGGAGAAAGTGTTTCCTCGTATTGTGCCTTTTGCACAAATATTCCTTCTTCAGGAATTTCAGCCTGATTCGAGGATTTGGTTCGTGATGAACTTCCCTTCTCATTGGATGATCTATCTAATTTAAGATAGATACTTGCTAGCTTTTTCTTACCCATACTGTAATTAACAAATAATCAATTAATACCACAAATAATCACATAATAGTAATCAGGAAAAATTAAGTATTTCTAAATACTTAATTAGCTTAACTCAGTGGCTCTGATACCACTTTTTTTTCTGTCACGGCCCCCGACCCGGTTTGACCCGTTTCAAGAGCCGCGGGACAGAAATACTGCGGTATTGATTTAATTGAGTTTAACAGCGGAAACAGGATCGTTTAAAGCTAAAATTTTTCCCTGATTATTTTATTTCACAATTCAGGATAAAACCCCGATAATTTACAAAAGTATAAAATCTTTATTTTACAAACTTATTTCCTTATTTTTATGTAATGAGCCACTATTTTAAGCTTGTAATGCTTCCCAGCACTTTTTCCTGAATTACAGCAGATCACCTGAAACATGTTTGAAAAAGGTTTTGTCAGCGGGAAATACTGAGTGAATCATTCTATTTACTAAAATGACACATTTGTTATAATTTACAGTATTAAGAGCGATTACAATGTTTCTGATATCAAGCCAACTACCCACGGTACTTGTCACTCGACCCATTGGCCCATTCGTCCAATGGTGTCTGTGACTATGGTCATATCCCCCATTGGCTGCCCCAATGGTGACGATTATCAAGTAATGTATACAAAACCCCACATACCGGCTGTAACTTGGTGATTACAAAGACTTAATCCCCGTAATTATAACTTTGAAAATAAACATGATTTTGTAAATAGATTTGATAAAAAGAGAGAATGACTCACAAACTGTGAGAAAAGGAGAATGACTCACATTGCTGATTTAATATGGTCAGAGTCTAATCTATGATTTAGCCTTGTTAACCTAATATAAATAACAATGCACACAAAACTGGGTTAGTAATCAATCCAGCAATTACGATAATTTACGAGATCAAATTATCACAATGAATGATAAAATGCAATACTTTGTCCATCGATTTAACGATGATCCATTGAATTAACAATGAATGACAAGGTATAATACTTTACCCATCGAATTAACGATAATCCGTTGAATTAACAACGAACGATAAAGTATAATACTTTACCTATCGAATTAACGACAATCCGTCAAATTAATGACGAACGATAAAGTATAACCCTAATGTGGGCGGCATTTAAACATGCATTGGATACATTGATCGTCGGATAAATGAATCGTAGCAGCGATTGTGCTAATACCCTGTTTTGCGGCAGAATTTCGAGATCAGTGTGGGGATTAAAAGTGTTTCTGCTATAACTCGGTGTAGGAGTGGAATTTTTACGTCGTTTTTGTATCAGAATTCAAGTCCCAAACAGCTCTATTTATACTGAAAATTTGACACCGTCGCGTAGCGCGACGGGTACCCCTCTAGCAGTCGCGCTACGCTACTGCAAACCTATTTTTATAGAGTAGCTACGTGCATGGGTAGGCTAGCTGAGTCGACAGTTTTGTGAAATTCTATTTTGACAGAAAGTTATTTAGATAATCGTAACGAGGGTTTTACCCCCCCTGAGTTTTAGGGGCCCTAATCCTGATTCTGAAAATTATGAAAATTTTAGGGTTTGTTCAGAATCACTTGGGTGTCTCAATTAGGGTTTCCTTTTGGACTAATTAATTTAATAATTAGGACTTTTGATGAGAGTTGTTACATTATTCATGCTAGAAGTCCTGGTATTATGAATCTGAATTATGCACATGATGTTGGGATTGAACCCTATCAGAGGAACAGATAATCAAAGCCAAAACTGGATCAGAGCAGTGGATCCAGAATAAGCAGATGTTATGTATACAAGTCTCTCCCCTTGAAAGTGGTTTCAACATCTGCTGACCTCCAAACTACTGATCTTTACTACTGCTGGCTTACAACTGTTGTCCAAGTCAAAGACTGATGGAAGACTAAAGCACTGCTGATTCAATCTACTGCTATGGGTCAAGCTCTGCTGATCATGACAAGTACTACTGGGTTTACATCAGTGGAAGGATACAGCAGTAGTTTAGTTTATGTTATGAAATGTAATGTACAACAGTAGTTAGCATAGCAGAGGTTGTATAGATCAGTTGTTAGAGTTTGTTAGGAGGTTAGATGTCACTTTCATGGCGACGACAGCTTAGATGCTTCAGTGGTTTGCTTGTGCCTATAAATAGAACAGTGCTCTGTACTGTTCTATTAGCTCTTCACAATCTTTCTCCTGCACGAACAAATCACTGTGAGCTCAGACTGAGGGGGAGTTTGTTACATACTTGCAATTGTAATTGAATCTTGTAATAAATTCAAGCATTCGGTTCAATGTTAAACTTGTATGTTTAAAGCAATTCTCTCATTTGATTGTGTGCAAAGTTTGTTTCCATTATAATTCCGTTGCACTTTTCATTCATCTTCATCTTAATTCAAACGTAAAACACAATCAAAACCAAACTCAAATCCTAACAATTGGTATCAGAGCTTGGACAGTCAAATTTGATTTAACAATCATTTTGACATGAATAGTTCAGCTCATAATCGTTGATATCAATAGTTTGTTTGTTTTGTTGAAAAACAGAGCAACGTTTAATCACCATCAAAGTTGATTAATCAGTGCCTGTAAAACAACCAGGATGACGTCACAATCACAAGATGATAAGAATAACATTGGCTCTCTTTTCAAACAACCCATGCTTAAACGTAATGAATACAACATCTGGCAGAGAAGGATGGGTCACATCCTTGCTCAACAGAACACTGGATGTTGGAGGTCTGTTGTTTTTGGTCCCCATGTTCCTATGGTGCCAAGTGCTGAGGATGCAAAGAAGTTCGTACCTAAACCATCTAAAAACTATACTGAAACTGATTTTCAAAAGTTCAAACTCGATGCCAAAGCATTTAGCATCATAGCATCTGCATTACCCAATGAGATCTATGCTGGACTGTTACATTGTAACAGTGCCAAAGAGCTATGGGATGCACTGAAAGAACAGTTTGGGGGAACAGAAGAAGTTATTGAATACAATAGGGAAATTCTGAATCAGCAGTATGAAACATTTTGTCACATCAAGGGTGAATCATTAACTCAGTAGTTTGAACGATTCAGTTGTCTCACTAGTGAACTAAGGCTTGTTAAAGTAACATTTCCAAATTCAACTCAAAATAGCAGGTTCCTTAGATCACTACCAGAAAAATGGGATACCATTGCATTTGTTACTAGAAACTCTTCTGAGTTCAAAGATCTGACCCTAACCCAACTTCATGGTAGACTCCTAACCTATGAAAGGGAGTTAAACCAGAAAAAGAAGTTGCAAGAGTCTGGCAAAGTTGCTAATGATTATGCATTTGGCAGCACAGCTCTTTTTGGTCAGGAAGAATCTGGTAGTAGTAGTAGTAGTAAGGATCAGGGTTATGATCACTTTATTGATATAACTGCTGGTGGAAATTTCAACAACCCTGATTCTCACTCTGCAAATTATGCTTTTACTGCAAATTGTGAAAACCAGATGTCAGATAACTTGTGCTTTGAACTCAATGATTTGCAACACTTTGATCCCACTGACTTAGAAGAGATGGACATTTTGCATCAATTGGCTTTGCTTAGTGTAAGAACAAGCAAATTCTACAAAAGAACAGGGAGAAAATTCCCAGGGTTACATGGGAATTTAAAAGTGGGGTTGGATAAGTCAAAAATTAAGTGTTATAAGTGCAATAGGCTTGGTCATTTTGCTAGGGAATGCAGGAGTCAAACCACTGGTCCAATAATCACTCATCCCAGCTCAAACCCTAGACCACAACACCAAAGCACTGTGCACTATACCCAATATACCCCTGCTGCCCATGTTAACACTGCTCACTATGCTGCAACCCCTGTGCCTATGCATCATGTTCAAACAACTGTTCCACAAATTCAGTATGTTCAAACCCCTGTCCCTCAGGCACAAGTGCAACCTGTTGCACCTCAACCAGCTGCTCCAACAGTAACACAACCAGATCAGCAAAGTTTTTTCACTCAACGCGTTGTTGACTGGAGCAGCATGCCTGATGAGCTTGGTGATGAAAATTTTGCACTCAATGCTTTTAATGATCCTTCTAATGATGAATTTTGTTTGATGGCATTAGAGTCAATACCAGAAGGGGTAGAAACTGAAGGTGAGCAGCTAAGTGTTGAAACAGTGGATAAAGTGGCTGAAGCAGTGGTTACTGCAGTTGCTGGTGAACTACTGTTGGGAGAAAATTCAGAAATCCTGATTGGACCACTGACTGACCCCTGGTCCGAAGAAGACAAATAAGAAAAGGAAGAGAAGAAAGAAGGTGAGAAAGAAGATAGAGCTGATGAAGAAGGTGATCATCAATGTGATTTTGCCATGATGGCTGCTGCTAAGGTAACACCTCACGTTCTTGAAAAATTGTGTTCAGACGAATGCATTATTGCATTTGCTAACATCAAAGAGGTAAATGAAAACCTTAGGGATAAAGTCTTAACTGATGAAGTCAAATTTGAAAAGTTATTAAAAGAACTTAGAAACAAATTGGCTGAAAAGGACAAAGAAATCAGCAGTCTCAAAGAAGAGCAAAGCATAACCAAGACTCAACTCCAAACTATGGTAGAAAAATACCAAGTTTGCAAAAAAGGAGTTGGATTCCACCCAGATCACTTGTGAAAGATGGGTGGAATCTTGTAAAGGGTATGAGGTTATGTTTGAGAAACAGCTTGAAAGCAATGTCAAGTTTGGTGTAGGATATAGAAGATATGATGATCTTGTAAACACTGCTGGAAAACAAGCTGGTTCATCTGAAATTAAACCAACCAACAAGAATGGCCAAGAGGTTAAAATAACCGACAAAGTTGGTAACAAAATCACTTTGGAAAGATCTGTGGGGTCCTCAACTTTTGAGGAAATTGAGAAATACCAATTTAAACCCACATGGTCTAATGAGTGTGACATTCTTGAAAACTTCAAGCCTATGGACTTTACAACCACTGATGGTGTCACAGCTCCAAAAGCAAAGGTCATTCCTATCAAAGACATCCCAACGGTGGTTCAAAACTCTGTTATTAAGGAGTCTGAGAAAAGGAAGAAAAGTGAAAAGATCAAAAACCTGTTTTGTGATTTTTGTGAAAAGAGAAATCATCTAACAAAAGACTATTTTCATCTAAAAGCATTTGATCTAAACGAAACAAGTGTCATTGTTACTGCTGAAAGCTGCACCATCTGTGGTAAATCAAACCACAAAACTCAAGCATGTGTGTAACTCAAAAACTTTGATGTAAAAAAGAATGAGTACACTGCTAAAACATCCTTGAGTCCATCAACATCATCTGTCAAATTCACCAAAAACCAACCACTGTTTGTGCCAGTCCAAACAGCTGTTACAAAATAGCTGAATCAAACATCTGTCCAAAGAGATGTTCAAGTGACTGATGCACCCCCTGCCAATCAATACAGAAAGGGCAAAGGACAATCATCTTACCAAAGGATTCCACACGTTTATGAGACCTACAAAAGGCCCTCTAAACCAAGAGTGAACAGGCATCCTTTTGGTTATCAGCAGGTGATTGGTCAAAACCCACAACAGTGGTTAGAGAGAAACAGTCCTAAAACTGTCCAAACCCCTGACCTAACCACTGCCCATGCATCTGAACTCGTCCCAGACACTGTTGAGACCCCATCCAAAGCCTTATTGGCTTTGGAGACCCAAATGAACTAATCCTTTTACTTCATGTGCAGGGAGCTTCTGCATGCTTAGATAGCCTTTGGTATGTAGATAGTGGAGGCTCCAGGCACATGACAGGATGTAAAGCCCTTCTCAAAGATTTCAAAATCCATGGAGGGGGTGATATATCCTTTGGTAATAATAGTAAAGGGAAAGTTCTGGAGTTTGGTACTGTACAGTTTGGTAATGTAAAATTTGAAAATGTCAATCTGATAGACAATCTAAAATTCAACCTCCTGAGTGTTTCACAAATGAGTGACAAGGGGTATGGGTCATTCTTCACAAAGGAGTGCTGTAGGATTGTTGGACAAAAAATGGTTGAAAAGATTGAAGTAATAATAAAAACTGGAAAAACCAAACTTGTTGCTCAGAGAAGTGGCAATGTTTATGTGGTGGATATGTCAAAAGAGAGCCCCAGAACTAATGCCTGTCTGTTCTCAGCTGCATCAAACAAAGAGACAGAACTATGGCACAGAAAATTGGGGCACACAAATCTCAAGACAATCACTGCCATTTCAAAACAGGGGTTAGTAAGAGGTTTACCTCAAAAACTGTTCACCTGTCCTGAGCATTGTGTTTCCTACCTAAAAGGAAAACAACATAAAAGCTCCTACAAATCCATTGATGAGTCCAAAACAACCAAATGTTTGCAAATGCTTCATATGGATTTGTTTGGCCCAGTTAAAGTCATCAGTCTTAAGAAAAAGAGGTATTGCTTGGTTATTGTTGATGACTTTTCTAGGTTTACATGGACTTACTTTTTACACTCAAAAGATGAGACTGCAGGCATTCTGCAAGACTTTGTAAAACAGGTTGAAAAGCAGTTTGACCTTCCAGTAAAAATCTTCAGAAGTGACAATGGCACAGAGTTCAGGAACAAGGAGTTGGATGATTTCTGTGTGTCAAAAGGAATTGTGAGGCAATACAGCATTCCAAGAACACCAGAACAAAATGGGGTTGTTGAAAGAAAGAACAGAACTTTGATTAAGGCTTCCAGAACCATGCTTGCTGATTTAGGTTTGCCATTAACTTTTTGGGCAGAGGCAGTAAACACTGCTTGCTATGTCCAAAACAGAGTTTTAATCAACCCCAGGCATCAAAAGACTGCCTATGAACTGCTGTATAAAATAAAGCCATTGATCTCATACTTCAAAGTTTTTGGCTGCCCATGCTTCATTTTAAACTTAAAAGATTCCATTTCTAAGTTTGCAGCCAAAATTGATTGTGGATATCATCTCGGATACTCAACCACTGCCAAGGCCTACAAAGTGTTTAACACACGGACCAAAGCTGTGGAGGAGACTTTAAATGTAAAGTTCAATGAACTTTCATCAATGAAAATCCCAGCAAATCCTGCTGATTTGTTTGATCTTGATAAATTTACTTTTGAAAATACTGCTGTCAAGACTAACAATGCAGGTCCATCAGAGGATTCATCTCCAGACTATGGGTATGAGATCATCATCCCTCAGCAAAAGTCTGTCAATATGGGAAGAGCAGCAGATGTTCAAAACAGCTGTCAAAGCTCAACCACTACTACCTCAACAGTTGTTGACCAAAGTAGCTCCTTAACCCCTGCTTCCACATCATCAAGCACTGTTGATAAAAATCATCAAACAGTGGATCAAAGTCAGCATGTGTCCACACCTTTACCACCTATTCCACCACCTTTTGAAGCCACTGCTGGATCATCAAAGTCACCAGCAGTGGTTAGCTCAGATGATTCACATCTGCAGCCTTCACCACTCAATGCCATTGTTCCATACCAAGGAGATCTTATCTTCTTGAAATCTCATCCACCAGATCAAATCATTGGCAACATCAATGAAGGGGTGCTCACAAGAAGTCAATCCCAAAACATTTGTCTTTTTGCTGGTTTTCTATCTCTCCATCAGCCAGCCAAGTACCAAGAAGCACTAAAAGACAACAGCTGGGTAGAGGCCATGCAAGAGGAGCTCCAACAGTTTAAAAGACAACAAGTATGGGAGCTTGTACCACTGCCAGAGGGTGTAAGTCCTATTGGCACAAAATGGGTCTTTAAAAACAAAACTGATGAAAGGGGTATTGTTGTCAAGAATAAAGCCAGGCTTGTTGTTCAAGGTTTCAGACAAGAAGAGGGCATTGATTATGATGAAACATTTGCCCCTGTAGCAAGACTTGAAGCTATCAGATTATTTCTGGCCTTTGCTGTCAACCACAACATCAAGGTGTACCAAATGGATATCAAATGTGCATTCCTCAATGGTAAGATTCAAGAGGAGGTCTATGATTGTCAACCTCCAGGCTTTGAGGATCCATTTAATCCAAAACATGTCTACAAGCTAAATAAAGCTTTGTATGGCTTGAAACAAGCACCAAGGGCCTGGTATGAAACTCTTTCCACCTCTCTACTATCCATTGGGTTCACAAGAGGTAGAATAGATAAAACACTATTTTTAAAATGGAAAGGAAAGGATTTGATGATTGCCCAAATTTATGTGGATGACATCATTTTTGGAAGCACATGTAATAAAATGTGTGAAGAGTTTAGGCAACTCATGACAGCTGAGTTTGAAATGAGTGCAATGGGTGAACTCCAGTGCTTTCTCGGTCTCCAAGTAAGGCAACTGCAAAATGGCACTTTCATCCATCAAGGCAAATATGCCAAAGAACTTTTAAAGAAATTTGATATGGATGATTGTAAGCCATGCAGTACACCCATTGCAACTAATAAAATAGTCATATCTGTTGAGAAGGATGAATTGGTTGATCAAACTTTGTATAGAAGCATGATTGGGTCTTTATTATACCTAACTGCATCCAGGAAAGATATCATGTTTGCAACATGTGTTTGTGCCAGATCCCAATCAGCCCCTAGAAAATCAAACCTTATTGTTGTAAAAAGGATATTCAGATACCTAAAAGGTGCTCCCACACTTGGTATCTGGTACCCAGCTGATGGTAAAATTGAGCTTTCAGGTTTCTCAGATAGTGATTTTGCTGGATGTGACAAGACAAGGAAGTCCACTTCAGGAGGGTGCCAATTCCTAGGCAATTTCTTAGTGTCTTGGCAAAGCAAAAAGTAAGCAGTTGTTTCCACATCCACTGCTGAGGCAGAATACATAGCTGATGCAAGTTGTACAGCCCAACTGCTCTGGCTTCAAAATCAGTTGCTGGATTTTGGTATCACTGCCTTAAAAACACCACTCATGTTGGATAGCCAGGCAGCAGAAAATATCATGAAAAATCCAGTTTCCCACTCAACCACCAAACACATTGACATCAGACATCACTTTGTGAGGGATTGCTATGAAAAAGGTTTGATTTCTCTGCACCATGTTCCAACTAAGGATCAACTGGCAGATGTGTTAACCAAAGCATTAGACACATCCACCTTTGAAAGCTTGATCTCTAGGATTGGCATGCTAAACATGGAATAACGGGCAAAATCTTGTTTTTCTATGAATAAAAGCATTAAAATGTTTTCAGAAAATCAAAAATCGATCCTTAAAAATAGCTAAAAATGAATTTTTCATTAAAATCCTTAAAAGTCTGCCATAACCACTGCTTGTTCAAAAGTCTGCTCTACTTCAAAGTCTGTCCACTGCTGAAAGTCAACCCCTGCCCTCTCATTTCCTTGATAAGCAATGTTGTTCAAAATCAGTGTTTTATCCAATGATATGCTATCCACTGCCTTCATTTTGTACCGTTGCAACCACTGCCTTCATCAGTAGTTTTCATAAAAGTATTGTCCTTCATTTCATCAGGGGTTGGCACGTGGACAGTACATAGTGGTCAGACCTTTTGTAACCGCTGCCAAGTCAGCATTCACTTTTTCTCCATAAAACCCCCTTCAAAACCCCAAAACAGGGTTTTACTGTCGAATTGAATTCATAAAAATTCCTTTCTCAAAGCAGTTTTCATCTCATTCTCTCCAATTTCTTCACAATCATCTTCGATCATCTTCTCCAAAATGACAAAATCAAAGTCATCCGCTAAATCCACTTCAAAATCATCTTCCAAAGAGGCCTCTCAAAAGGCTAAACCCACTGAAAATCCACACAAACCTTCTCACAATATTTTGGGTCTCCTTACAAAACCCGGCACCACCGATGCCTTCGATTCCATCATTGATCTCATATCTGCATCAAAGTACAAAACTTCTCTTACAGAAAATGCTCCAATTTATCTGCAAACCCAAAGAGAGTTTTGGAAAAATTATACCCTTGACAAATAAGGCGACGATGTCATAGCCATTAACTCCACTTTACAGGGTAAAGCAGTCAAAATCACACCACAATCCATCTAGGAAGTCCTTCAGCTCGGTGATCAACAAGGTAAAACTTCCTTTCCTAAAAACGAGTTAAAAATTGACTTTATTGAAAGAGGGTATGCAGACACAATGATGAAGAGGGATACCTTACAAAAAGGTTACTTCCCTCCTGCAACAAGATTTTTATTTCATACCCTCTTAATGTGTGTGTCAAACAAAACCACTGCTTTCAATGAGATACCATTAAAGATTCAAAACCTGGGATATGCTATTCTTCAAGATGAAAATTTCAATTATTCCCAGGAAATCTTTAATGATTTGGTTAAAAATGTTGAGAAAAAGTCATTCTTACTTTTTCCAAGATTTCTAAGTTATTATTTTGAAAAGAAATTTAGTAAGAATGATGCTCATGTAATAAAACAAGGTGACTCTATTCAAATAACCAGCTTAACTGCTGAAACCTTTACAAGAATGTCAACACCTTGCAAAACACAAGCAGAGGTGCCTGAGCAGAATTTAGCAGCTACCACTGCTCCTCAGGTATCTGTTGCTGAGCCCACTGCTCAAGGTGATCAAAGCAGAAAAACAACTGTTTTGAAACCCACACCTACAATCCACAAAAAGCAAATCCAAAAGAAAACTCAAACCCCCCCCCCCCAAACCCATCAAAAAGGCAACTCTAAAGGATGAGATACCAGAGAAACTGCCAGTGACAGCACAAAAGTCACAAGAAACCACTGCTGCTACTTCCTCACAGCAGTTGGAACAAATATCTCAACCCATGGCTGAAACTCCTCCTGGTTCTTCTCAAAAAGAACAGGTTGTACAAATAGGGATACCACAATATGATGCTCTGGAATCACTTGCTTCCATCATCCACAGCCCAATGCCCGGGGCAAATTCTCTTTCCACGCCCAACCTCACATCCACAATTCCCCCACCAAATAAATTATTGTTGGATGCTATTGATCTGAACCAGGCACAAACCAGTCCTTCTCAATCACCTATCAATGAGAATATACTTCAACACATGACTGGGTCTGATGTATCAATCATAGCTAACCCACCAACAAGACCTGAGGAGGTTACACCCCTTGAGTTACAAGTAACTCTTGGTGGTAGTCCAAGTGAAGCAGCCACTACAAGTGTTGAACCCACTGGTTCACATTTGGACAGTCGTTACATTAATAAGACTTCCTTGGAGGCAATTCCTTTCATAGCACCTCTAATATCCACCAGTGAGTTTATTTTACCCTCTGGTACAATCGAAAGGCTATCAAGTGTTGAAGGAAGAAGACCCCAGTACCAAGAAAAAGGGGCATCAGTGGTTAATGTTTGGAGTACACTCCCTACATCAACCCCTGTTACAACCACTGCTAGTGGGAAATCAGATGATCCCATTAAGTTGGGTGATGGTTTAAAGTACCTGGAATTGACGGAACGAGTTAAAAAACTAGATAACTCTGTTGCAGAACTCAAAGAAATGCTGCAGCAGTTGTTGTCAGTACAAAAGGTGCAATCCACTGTTGTTCCACCTCAAGCATCTACTCCACCACAAGCACCTGCTGCAAATGAGATATGGAACCTATTTCAACCTTTTCTCCAACAACAAAAACAAATAGCTGATCAGCAACATGCACTACATGTACAAGAGCTGAGAAACATAATGGAGTCTAGGTTCAAGAACACACAAGCAGACATTAAGGCTATCAAGGCCCACATATTGAAAACCACTGGCACTGCTCCTCCAACTGTTCTTTTCATTGATCAATTACCCCCAGATAATGCCAAAAATGGGAGAAAATTCAGGAGTGGAAGAAGAAGGGAATAGATGATGGTCTTTACATTGAACAAGAAAGAGATGCCATGACTAGAAAATTTCCCATGCCAGATGGTAGCAAAAAGGTTGATGTTACCTAAAATGCACTTGATGAAGCTATATCAAGTGTAAAAAGGGACAGAGCGGCAAAGGATATGTCAAGATGGAATGAGGAGAAAAGAGCTTATATGGAGCTGAATGCGCAGGGTTGCTCTGAGCCAAAGGATGTTAAAAATCCTGAGCCAAAAATAAATCCAACTAGAAAAGTGAGGGAACCCAAATCCATACCATCCAGACTCACAAAGCATACTCCAAAACCATCATCCAAAAGCCCCCAACATCAAACCTCAACCCAAACAGTTGTTGTAACACCTGCTGTGTCAAATACTGCTGACACTTCAGTGGTTTCAACTACTGACAGTCAAACACCTGCCATCACTTCAACACACACCACTAACACTGCCTTACCACCAAAAATCACTTCACCTCCAAAAACAGCCACTCCATCATCTCCTCCTGCCAAAAAGCAGAAGACATCAGATGTTACAACATCTGCTGTAATAACAATAGTGGTTGAAACACCAGTTGTTTCAACAACTGTCAGTCAATCACAAACCACTGCCACTCAAATCACCACCACTGTTCCACCCAAGGCATCATCATCCTCTCCTACAATAAAAAGGAGAAGGATTTTCATACCTGATGATGATTCTCCATCACCACCACCAACATCTTCACAATCTCTTTCACTTGTAACCATACCAAACCTTGTTCCTCTCTCATCAGCTCAAATTCAAAAGCCATTAGCTCCTGCAGGTGTTTAATTCCCTCTTGAACTTATAGCAGTCAGAGAAGAAATCAAGTCTTTTTATTATGAAGATGACCCTGCTAAAAGGAGTTTGCCATCTGTTGAAGGATATCCCAGGCCTAACAATATTGAAGAATATTTGAAAATCAAGGCTCAGCAAGCAGATGATATCTCAAAAAGAAATACACAGGGGAAATCTGATAGAGAAATTCAGCAGAACTATCAATACTTGCTCTCACAAGTCAGATCTTTAGAGCAGTTTGCAAAAAATGTTTGTCAGCAAATCTCAGAGAGAGCAGATAAAACTCTGAGAAAAGACTACATTGAAAGCATCATGGCAACCAAGAAGTACAAGGGAGAAAAGCATATGTACAAGGAGTGGACCATTCCTGAGCTTGAAAAAGAAGCAGCCAGGATTCAAGAAATGATAAATAAGAAGGTCAAACACACTCCTCCAGATTGGGCAAAATACAAAAAGAATGTACCTGATAAAAAGGTAGAGCTGAGGAGAATGAAAGACGAATTAGCTGCTGCTGATTATGGGTCCTTGAATCAAGTGTTGAGATGGAAAGAAGAAAAAGTCAGGGCTACTTACAAAAGTTTGAAGAAATTAAGAAATACAGATCCTAATGCTCCACAAAAGCCTGACTATTCTGAAGCAGAGGTTTCAAAAAGACCACCAAAGCTGCAGATCAGGAGAGCCACTGCTCCAGCTGGTGCAGCCATCTTTAAAAGAAGGCCACAAAAACAGTTGGATACTAAAACAGTGGCAGAATTAATGGCAGGAGATGAGCTTGTAAAGGAAGGTATTAAAAATATGATAGCTGAAACTCTTGGCCTGAATCAACCTGCAAGCACTGCTCAAACAATCATGAATAGGCCTGCATCACCAAACACCTCATCTAATAAAAATCTCCCAAGAAACCCACTAGACTCAAAAGTACTAAAGTGGAAAACTGACAAACAGACCCATGTACTGACAGTGTTCAAGTCTAGTGGAGAAGTGAAGAAAATAACAAGGGAACAAGCACTTGGCCTAAGTCTTGAAGATTTGAAGGATCTCCTTGATCTTCCACTATGCAGGGATGATCATGACACAGATTCCTTAGCCTTTGAGTTACAACTCAAAGGGCAAATAAGGGAACTATTGATGAGGCAATAAAGATCTACCAATAATGAAGAGTTTTGGCATTATCTGTTCCAGGGGGAGATTGTTGGGATTGAACCCTATCAGAGAAACAGATAATCAAAGCCAAAACTGGATCCGAGCAGTGGATCCAGAATAAGCAGATGTTATGTATACAAGTCTCTCCCCTTGAAAGTGGTTTCAACATCTGCTGACCTCCAACCTACTGATCTTTACTACTGTTGGCTTACAACTGCTGTCCAAGTCAAAGACTGATGGAAGACTAAAGCACTGCTGATTCAATCTACTGCTATGGGTCAAGCTCTGCTGATCATGACAAGTACTGCTGGGTTCACATCAGTGGAAGGATACAGCAGTAGTTTAGTTTATGTTATGAAATGTAATGTACAACAGTAGTTAGCATAGCAGAGGTTGTATAGATCAGTTGTTAGAGTTTGTTAGGAGGTTAGATGTCACTTTCATGGTGACATCAGCTTAGATGCTTCAGTGGTTTTCTCGTGCCTATAAATAGAACAGTGCTCTGTACTGTTCTATTAGCTCTTCACCATCTTTCTCCTGCATGAACAAATCACTGTGAGCTCAGGCTGATGGGGAGTTTGTTACATACTTGCAATTGTAATTGAATCTTGTAATAAATTCAAGCATTCGGTTCAATGTTAAACTTGTATGTTTAAAGCAATTCTCTCGTTTGATTGTGTGCAAAGTTTGTTTCCATTATAATTCCGCTGCATTTTTCATTCATCTTCATCTTAATTCAAACGCAAAACACAATCAAAACCAAACTCAGATCCTAACACATGACTATGATGCTAGGGGGTAGAT
The DNA here is from genome assembly GCA_030545235.1 of Helianthus tuberosus. Lineage (NCBI taxonomy): Eukaryota > Viridiplantae > Streptophyta > Magnoliopsida > Asterales > Asteraceae > Helianthus > Helianthus tuberosus. The sequence goes on along the minus strand of CM060402.1, from coordinate 16,152,785 downwards.
ATGATGGAACTGTTTTGTTGATGGATAGTATGCTGACCTTGATTGAAGGTTTAATTAATTAGTTTAATTGGCTTGAGAAATTGGATGCTGATTTATGTGTATGATAGGCTTAAAATTCACTAGTATGATGATCGGGTTGAGAGTGGAATTTTCATTCTTGTTGGAGACTAGTTAGGGTTCATAGGGATTCAATGAAATTAAATCGTTTGATCTGTTTTGGAATGAGTTATTCGATTATGATTTGTATGCGTTATTTGATTATGATTTGTTGTCAATAGCTACCAAATATACGGTTGGAATGATTTAAGGAATAACTCACATTAAATGCTTGAAACCGAATTGCCATAATTTAAGGAAATACACATAACAGATCGCACAAACCAAACCGCACAAGGCCTGAGTCACACAAGCAAGTTCTGATCACACAAGCTCCCTCTAGTCGCACAAGAGCTCGGTCGTACAAGCTCCTAAACGCACAAGCTAGGATATCCTAGGGTACAACTGGTTAGGCACATTGTACAACCTAGAACTGCATGATCGCACAAGATATGTGGATCGCACAAGGCAGTGTGGATTGCAAAAGTCTTGGGCCACACACACAACTGTCTGAACCTCATAGTTTTTGGGCCATACGGCCCAGCCCAATCGCACAAGTTATATTGGATCGCACAAGGGAAGTTGGACCGCACATGTTAGATGTCTGTGTGAATGTTTGGGGCCGTATGAATT